>CM065589.1:386777775-387977775 GCA_033119425.1 Bufotes viridis | reverse complement strand
TTACAGTCTCACATTCCACTAACTTGTGACAAAAATAAAATTTTACATGAACTCGCCATACCCCTCACGGAATACCTTGGGGTGTCTTCTTTCTAAAATGGGGTCACTTGTGAGGTTTTTGTACTGCCCTGGCATTTTAGGGGTCTCCGCAATCATTACACGTATGGCCAGAATTAGGAGTTTTTGCTATTCTCCTTATATTGACCATACGGGTAATGAGAATTTTTTTCCGTTCAGCCTCTGCGCTGAAAGAAAAAATGAACGTCACAGATTTTTCCATTCACATTGATCAATGTGGATGAAAAATCTCTAAAAATGTGCAAAAAAGAGGGAAAAGCTATAAAGCTGCGATCGCTAAGGGACCCTAAGGCCTCATTCAAGCTGTCCGCAATTCTGTTCCGCAAAATTTTGCGGAACAGAAATGTGGATACATTCAATTCTATGGGGACAGACTTTGTCCCGCTCGATCCGTAATTGCGGATCCGTAATTGGAGATCCGCAAAGTATAGAACATGTCCTATTCTTGTCCGCAATTGCGGACAAGAAAAGGCATTTTCTATATAGTTCTGGCAATGTGCGGATCCGCAAAATGCGGAAAGCACATTGCTGGTGTCCGTGTTTTATGGATCCGCGGATTTGCGGATCCGTGGATCCGCAAAACACATGCGGACATCTGAATGAGCCTTACAGGGGGTGATCAGTGACAGGGGGTGACAGGGGGTGATCAGGGGGTGACATGGGAGATCAGGGGTTAATCAGTGACAGGGGGTGGTGGGTGGGTGGGGGCGGTGGGGGGTTGTGTGGTGATTGGTGCACTTTGATATTTTTCTCTGGTGGTCCCAAGCAAAGGGACCACCAGAGAAGCGAGTAGCAGCAGATCAGACGCTGTTCACAGAACAACGCCTGATCTGCGATTTTTTCTGCCATATACAGCCTGCCAGCGCACGATCGGCGCTGGCAGGCTGTAGTATAACTACATGCGAGCGCGCCGATGGCGCGCATTGCGCATGTGCGGGCGCGTCCTCGCGTCATCTCGCGTCTCGCGAGATGACGCGCCGATGCGTCCGATCAGAGCTACAGGGCCGCCGCCAGGACGCAATCCTGCGTGCGGCGGTCCTGTAGCGGTTAAACTAAGGATGTACACTCATAGGCCTCTGGGGCTGCCATGGAAACCATCTGCCCTCTGTCATCGCAGTGCAGGGGGCCCATGGAGAGACAGAAGGAGCCCCTTCATTCTGCAAGCCTCTTAAAGGGAAGCTGTCATCACCTTTATGCTGCCCATACTAACATCAGAATAAAGTAGACAGGTGAGCTGATTTCAGCGGTCTGTCATTTATGAGTTAAAAGTAAGTGGTTGCCGAGAACCAACATCATAATCATTACAGACTGGGCCTGGAAAAGAGTCACATCTACCTGAGAAGAGTCCTGTTCATGAATTCCTGCCCTCCCTGCCCACCTGCTGATGACTGACAGTCTTCTACCTAGTTTTCTCCCTTTCTCTCTAGGAGAGAACTGCCAATCTTCAGCAGACGGGCGGGAGAGCAGGAGATTATGTATAACCAGGACCCTTCTCAGGTAGATTTGACTCTTTTCAAGGCCTGTGCTGTAATGATTATGATGCTGGTTCTCAGCACCCACTTACTTTTAGCTCATGAGTGACACACCGCTGAAATCAGCATTTCTGTCACTATTTTATGCTGCCCTCAGTGAGGTCAGCATAAAGTTGATGACAGGTTCCCTTTAAATGCTGCGGTCAGCATTGAGCACAGCATCTAAGGGCTTAATCTGCCGGCATCTGCGTTTTCAGCTATGCAAGGGGTCAGCCAGGACTCTACTGATCGGGTGCCATACTATTACGATGCTTTGTGGGTAGCCATGTTGTATGAACGTTCATTCCAGATAATCGGGCTAGGTAAACTCTTTAGGAAAGTACAGATAAGGGCTACAGCTCAAGCTGTCGGAGCGCCTCTCTGATGGATTTACTGTGAAGCAGAGAGCAACAGTATGCAGATAAAGTAAAAGATATGAAGTAAAAAAGTTTTAATTTTTTTTATAAAGACTAAATGTCCAAAATAAGCAGAATGCATTGATTAAAAAAAAATAGCCCCCAAAGATGTCCATAGCTGTTAACAGTTCTGTCAGTCCTACAGAATGGAGCAGTGATAAGACGGGCGTGCTACTACTGCATTCAGAGAGGGGACTTGGGTTTCCTGGTTCTCAGGATCACTGGTGGTCCTAGTTGTCAGTATTTATTACCTATCCTCTGAGTAGGTGGTAAATACTTAAGGGTCCTTTCACACTGGCGTTTTTGTTTTCCGGCATAGAGATCCGTCGTCGGGTCTCTATGCCGGAAGAATCCTCATCAGGATCATCCCCATGCATTCTGAATGGAGAGAAATCTGTTCAGGATGCATCAGGATGTCTTCAGTTCAGGACCGGAACGTTGTTTGGACGCAGCAAATACCGCAGCATGCTGCGCTTTTTGTTTCGTCCAAAAATCCGGAACTCTTGCCGCAAGGCCGGGTCCGGAATTAATGCCCATTGAAAGGCATTAATCCGGATCCGGCCTTAAGCTTTTTCTCAATTGTTACCATGGCAGCCAGGACGCTAAAGTCCTGGTTGCCATGGTAAAATGTAGTGGGGAGCGGTGGAGCAGTATACTTGCCATCCGTGTGGCTCCCGGGGTGCTCCACACGCATGGATCACGGAAGTCACGGGTGTCAAGCTCGTGGCCCTCCAGCTGTTGCAAAACTACAACTTCCAGCATGCCTTGATTGCTGTAGGATGTCCAGGCATGATGGGAGTTGTAGTTTTGCAACAGCTGGAGGGCCACGAGTTTGACATCCCTGACGTAAGTATACCGCTCCCCACTACTACTATGGCAACCAGGACTTTAATAGCGTCCTGGCTGCCATAGTAACCTGAAAGCATTTCGAAGACTGATCAGGATCCTGATCAGTCTTCTAATGCTTCAGGTGACTTGCGTTCTGACGGATCCGGCGGGACGGAAGTGCCTGCCGGATCCTCAGAACGCAAGTGTGAAAGGACCCTAAGTAGTTTATTTTTATATTGGATATGTTTTGTTTTGATACTAAATTCCTTTTTTCCCCACAATATAGTGAGGTCTTGGCTTCCTCGGTCATCTCCAGCACAAACCAAGCCCTAGCAACTCTTATGGACATATGGGATGGACTAGGTATCAAAGAAGAGATGCGTTTGCAGAGGATTGAAGAAGTGCGAAAGCACATTGAGGTGAATGGCTTTTTCTTACATTGTCGGCTGGCATCCGGCTGAAATCTGCGCCTCTAGATTCTCAATCAATCAAATGTCAGTCGTTATTGCAAGGGGTAATTGCATGGTATCCCTTCAGAAGCATAGAGCAACCTTGTAACATACGGTCTGGATGAGTTTACAAAAGCAGGAGCCGCTTTTTGTCGAGATTCCCAACTCTGACTCATAGGGGTATGCCCTATACCTGTGATTAGGGATGAGCGAATTGACTTTGAATTAAACATCTGAAGTCGATTCACATAAAACTTTGTTTCAATACTGTATGGAGCGAGCCCTCCGTGCAGTATTAGAATGTATTGGCTCCGAAGAGCGGAAGTTATTCCTGTGGTTGGTACCTTGGAACCGAACCCAAGTTCGGGAAATGTTTTTTTTACAGTAGAAACCAATTTATGAAGTTATTATGCGAAGTCTCGCAATGTAATAACTTCGGCTCATCGGAGCCAATACATTCTAATACTGTATAGAGCACTCGCTCCGTACAGTATTGAAACAAATTTTTATTTGCTCATCCCTACCTGTAATGGCTAACCTCCGGCACTCCAGCTGTGGTAAAACTACGAGTCCAAAGATCCACACTTCCTTGGCTGTTCTCAGAGCTCCATGGAATTTTTTAATGGAGCATGCTGGGAGTCGTAGTTTCACTACAGCTGGAGTGCCGGAGCCATCACTGCAGCCTACGCAAAAGCCTGTCCACTACAGAAACTGGCTTCCTGGTCACACATAAGTTGCTGTGTTATTGGAGAGTGTTGGTCACATGACACAGCTGAGGATCAGAAGGAAGGTTATAACTCACAAATACAGTCACTGGTAAGAAAAATAGCTTCACCACAGTTTACATCATGTGCCTTTCTAACAGCTTAAACGTTTTTGTGAGTGCTTCTTTAGCCAATGTTAATGAATTTTTATTTTTTTTAATTGCTTTGTAGGAATTGTTCAACAGAATGATAAATGAAGAACGGGACATGAAAGATAGAATTGAAAAAAGTATACAGTTCTGCCAAAAGCAGCTGAAAGCTCTTAGCCATGAGCTATCTCTTGAGGAGTATAAGGTGAGCTCTTTGACCTGGGCTGTAGTTTCCATACAATCTCTAACTTTCAGCCCAGATGCTGCATAGGCCGTGCTCCTTCTCTTCATTGTTTCCCAGGCACTGCTTGGCACTTTTAGTAGCAGCTTAGGGTGGGTTTGCTCCGTCCTAATATATGTCTATAGGCACATGTAACAGTTCAGTTTTGTTTCCTTTATTCGTGAAAGAAAAAAATAGTCCTGTTGATTTCTAGTGCTGGTGAGAACCCCCGCGAGTCCCACTTGGGTGGGTGGCTGTAGTGAATTAAAATGCCAGGCAAACCTGGTAAATAACGAGGGGAATGTGGCAGCTGCCGCATTATCACAACCTCTTCAAACGGCTAATATTAACCTTTTGCCTACCGCTACACAACTTTATACATTGTGGCGGTAGGCTTTTATCTGTAACCCGATGTTTAAAAGCATCGGATTACATCGCGATCTGTCACCGCCCGTGTTTGTGTGGGTTTTCTCCGGGTACTCCACACTCCAAAGACATACTGATGGGGAACTTACAGTGGAGGAAATAATTATTTGACCCCTCACTGATTTTGTAAGTTTGTCCAATGACAAAGAAATGAAAAGTCTCAGAACAGTATCATTTCAATGGTAGGTTTATTGTAACAGTGGCAGATAGCACATCAAAAGGAAAATCGAAAAAATAACTTTAAATAAAAGATAGCAACTGATTTGCATTTCATTGAGTGAAATAAGTATTTGAACCCCTACCAACCATTAAGAGTTCTGGCTCCCACAGAGTGGTTAGACACTTCTACTCAATTAGTCACCCTCATTAAGGACACCTGTCTTAACTAGTCACCTGTATAAAAGACACCTGTCCACAGAATCAATCAATCAAGCAGACTCCAAACTCTCCAACATGGGAAAGACCAAAGAGCTGTCCAAGGATGTCAGAGACAAAATTGTAGACCTGCACAAGGCTGGAATGGGCTACAAAACCATTAGCAAGAAGCTGGGAGAGAAGGTGACAACTGTTGGTGCGATTGTTCGAAAATGGAAGGAGCACAAAATGACCATCAATCGACCTCGCTCTGGGGCTCCACGCAAGATCTCACCTCGTGGGGTGTCAATGGTTCTGAGAAAGGTGAAAAAGCATCCTAGAACTACACGGGAGGAGTTAGTTAATGACCTCAAATTAGCAGGGACCACAGTCACCAAGAAAACCATTGGAAACACATTACACCGCAATGGATTAAAATCCTGCAGGGCTCGCAAGGTCCCCCTGCTCAGGAAGGCACATGTGCAGGCCCGTCTGAAGTTTGCCAATGAACACCTGAATGATTCAGAGAGTGACTGGGAGAAGGTGCTGTGGTCTGATGAGACCAAAATAGAGCTCTTTGGCATTAACTCAACTCGCTGTGTTTGGAGGAAGAAAAATGCTGCCTATGACCCCCAAAACACCGTCCCCACCGTCAAGCATGGGGGTGGAAACATTTTGCTTTGGGGGTGTTTTTCTGCTAAGGGCACAGGACAACTTATTCGCATTAACGGGAAAATGGACGGAGCCATGTATCGTGAAATCCTGAGCGACAACCTCCTTCCCTCTGCCAGGAAACTGAAAATGGGTCGTGGATGGGTGTTCCAGCACGACAATGACCCAAAACATACAGCAAAGGCAACAAAGGAGTGGCTCAAGAAGAAGCACATTAAGGTCATGGAGTGGCCTAGTCAGTCTCCGGACCTTAATCCAATCGAAAACCTATGGAGGGAGCTCAAGCTCAGAGTTGCACAGAGACAGCCTCGAAACCTTAGGGATTTAGAGATGATCTGCAAAGAGGAGTGGACCAACATTCCTCCTAAAATGTGCGCAAACTTGGTCATCAATTACAAGAAACGTTTGACCTCTGTGCTTGCAAACAAGGGTTTTTCCACCAAGTATTAAGTCTTTTTTTGTTAGAGGGTTCAAATACTTATTTCACTCAATGAAATGCAAATCAGTTGCTATCTTTTATTTAAAGTTATTTTTTCGATTTTCCTTTTGATGTGCTATCTGCCACTGTTACAATAAACCTACCATTGAAATGATACTGTTCTGAGACTTTTCATTTCTTTGTCATTGGACAAACTTACAAAATCAGTGAGGGGTCAAATAATTATTTCCTCCACTGTAGATTGTGAGCTCCATTGGGGAAAGTGGGACGCTGATATCTGTAAAGCGCTGCGGAATAGGGCTGAAACGATTACTCGATTTAATCGAGTAATTCGACACAAAAAAATCCTCGATGCAAGGAGACTGGGGGCGAAGGAGGGGCGGGCGCACTGCGCCACCAATGACAGGACCTTACATGGTCTGGCCTTACTAACTAGCAGCTAGCGGCGCCCGGGATGTCCCCGCACTTAAAATTATCCCCGGGCGGGGGGGATAATTGTAGAGCTGATGTCTCCTCCCTATTGCTCCGATATTAGTAATTAGCATATGGAGCAGGACACTGTAACTGGCAGTGGGGAGAACCGAGCGGTGCCCAGGGATAACTGTAAGTGCGGGGACATCCTGGGCGCCGCTCCTTGTAGCTGCTAGTTAGTAAGGCCGGACCATGAAAGGTCCTTTGTAATCTTTAATACAGGAGGCAGGGAGCTGCGATCAGCGGCAGTTAACCCCTCAGGTGCTGCACCTGAGGGGTTAACTGCCGCTGATCTGCTGCCTGCCGCCTGTATTAAAGGTTAATTTTCATTGGTGGCACAGTGCGCCTCCCCCACCCCCAGTATTAAAATCGTTGGTGGCAGTGGCCACAGAGCAGAGTCCCCTTCCCCTCATTGGTGGCAGTGGCCACAGAGCAGAGTCCCTTCCCCCCTCATTGGTGGCAGTTCTGATTGGAGCCCCATCAGTGTTATAACTGGGCTCCTATCGGTTACCATGGCAACCAGGACGCTTCTGAAGCCCTGGTTGCCATGGTAACATTCTTATTAGATTACTCGATTAATCGTAAAAAATAATCGATAGAATACTCGATTTCTAAAATAATCGTTTACTGCAGCCCTACTGCGGAATATTATTATTTGCTATAAGTGCAGAATATATTTTTAAAACTTTTTTTTTTTTTTTTTTTAATATTTCCATGCATTCCTTTTGTCTTAACCTTTTCTAACCAAAAAAAAATAAAAAATTGATAAAGGATAAATATTTCCCTAGTGAGGATCGAGGGAGCCAGATGGTATGTGCTGCAGCCACAGTCCTCCTGAATGATCAGAGGCTGCCTGTGGCAGGGCTCCATAGAAATAGACTGCAATGCTAAAGCAATCTAATCATTATTAAAAAGTGTTAAAAATATTAATATTTCTCGCTTATATCATTGGGGGACACAGACCATGGGTATAGCTGCTTGCTGCCACTAGGAGGCGACACTAGGCTGAAAACTGTTGGCTCCTCCTCCGCCAGCTATACCCCCTCCGGCCAGGAGAGAGCTCTCAGTTTTTAGCTTAGTGTCGTAGGAGGCAGACCCCCTGCTCTGCAGGGTGGCTGTTATTTTTATTTTTTACTTTATTTTTATTTTTTTCCTTTTAGGTTGGGGGTCCAGGGCTATTGAGGCTCTGCATCCCTGGGGGGCCGACTGGTGGCGCTTATTCCGCCGCTCTGCCCCCACAAGAAGACAAAGTGGACCAGGAGGGCTTGACCTTCCTGCTCCCCCAGCGATAGAACCACCTGTCCCTGCCCTGCAACCCAGTCCCTGTCACTTGTGCCAGGGATTGAAGAGGTGGTGCTGCTGGTCTAGGTAAAGGGTGAAGAACACAGATGAAGACAGGTGAGTATGTTTTCTGTGTTGTGGTGTCACCCTAGGATTCCCCTTCCCCTCTGGACACAGTGTACTGCACCACCGGCATAGGGACTGCGGGGTTAATTTTTCTGAGGCACTTGGACACGTCCAGGTCCTCTCTCCCAGGCACGTTCTGCCTCATCTATGTGCTCTCTTCTCCTCCCCCTTACCCCTTCTCCCCTAAGGTCCGCATGTGGGAGCGTTCTCCCATGGGCCCTCGGTTCACTGACCGGGTCCCCTTCCTTCCCTGGATCTGGCATCGCTGCAGCGCGAGCCGGGGGCCTAATTTTTCCGCCGGGCGGCTGGAGGCGGAGCCTAATTTTCCCAGCGGCGCTTCCTCCCTTGCCTGCCTGGCCGTGCAGTTTTCTGGCTCCTGAGAGGCATAGCCATGTTGCAGCCTGCTCCTCCTCTCCAGACTGGTGAACCAGCTCAAGGGGATCCCCTCAACCTGCTGCTCCTGACTCTGGGGACACGTCCAGCAAGGGTTGCTCCTGCTCCACTCTGGTAGGACCAGTGCTTCTCCCCTCCCGGTGCCCCCTCTGGCCCCACTCCTCTGGCCCCACTCACCTGTCATGTCGGACCCAGTGGATCCCGCACCCCAGGTCCCTGGTAGGGCTACCCATTATGCCTGCACTTCCTGTAACGTGAAGTTCCCTAGGGGTCAGGCAGACCCCCTCTGTGCCTCATGCCAGGCCACCCAGGGCGTGCCGCCTCAGTCGCAGTCCACTGGCGTGCACCCGCCTGCTGGAAGTATGGAACCGGAATGGGCGAAATCCCTGTCCCGGGCGGTGACTGACCTATCCAAGATCTCCCAATCCACCCTTTCCTTAATGGGTCGCTTGGTAGAGACGTCGTCACCTGCGCAGCCTGATCTCTCTCAGGGTGCACCATCCAGGAGCAGACACCCCAGCAAGCGTCCCAGGCAGGAACGTCTCTCGTCCTCGGACGGGTCGCCTTCGCCCCCTCCCACGGTTCGCTGTCCAAGGCGTCCTCGTCTGTTGGGGAACATGTGTCTGAAGGGGAACTCGCAGAGTCGGATGCGGATCTGGATCCAGACCGCTCGTCTCAGATGGCAGCCTTAGTGGACAGTCTTGTCTCGGCGATCCGGGACACCTTCCAACTTCAGGAGGAGGGCTCCTCCTCCAGTCACCAGGGAGTTTCTTTCCTGCGAGCCAAGCAGGCCCCCAAATCGTTCCCGGTCCACGACGACTTTTCTGTTCTCACCACTAAAGCATGGGAACAACCAGGGTCAAAATTTTTGATCCCCAAGCGGCTGGATCTCCTTTACCCTTTTCCCCTGGAATGGGTGGGTAAGTGGTCCTCCCTCCAAAGGTAGACCCGCCGGTGGCTCGCCTGGCCAAGAATACCACGATTCCGGTCGCGGACGGCTCCTCTTTGCAGGACCCGCGGACCGACGGGTGGAATCACTTGCGAAGTCGGTCTTTTCAGCCTCCGGTTCGGCGCTCCGCCCCATTTTCGCTTCGGCATGGGTAGCCAAGGCGGTTTCGAATGGGCCCTGCGCTTGCGTCAGGACTTAGACTCGGATCTTTCTCGCGACGATCTCCAGGCTCTGGCGATCCAGATATCCCAGGCGGGAATTATCTTTGCGAGGCGGCTCTGGACGCGGGCTCCATGGTCGCACGTTCCTCCGCCCTCGCCGTTTCCATTCGGCGGGAACTCTGGCTGAAGGCCTGGCAGGCCGACTCTTCTTCCAAGCGCTCCCTTCTGTCTCTACCTTTTGCTGGTTCTCGTCTTTTGGACCCAAACTAGACGAGATTATTTCTGAGGCCACGGGCGGCAAAAGCACCCATCTTCCGCAACCCAAACCCAAGAGTTCATCTCGTCCGCGTCCTTTCGCGCAACGCCAGTCCTTTCGCCGCTTTACGGGTACCCGCCCGGCGGCTCCCTCGACCGCACGACAGTCCACCCAGGAGCAGAGACAGAAGCCTTCGTTTAGGCCGCAGCCCGCCTGGCGCCCCCGGGCGCAGCCCCAGCGCTCTTCCTCTAACAAGCAGTCCCCGGCATGAAGGTGCGCCCCCACCTTCCTGGGTGGGGGGTCGGCTCCTTCGTTTTCAGGAGGTTTGGCAGGCCCACGTGTCGGATGCCTGGGCGCTCGAGGTGGTCACTTCGGGCTACAAGTTGGAGTTCAAATCCATGCCTCCAAACCGTTTTTTTTCAGTCCCGTCCTCCCAGGGAGCCATCTCGGTCGGAGGCCTTCTTCCAGGCGGTTCGCGATCTGCTGGTCCGGGGAGTTATCTCCCCGGTTCCGGCTCAGGAGCGTTTTTCCGGTTTTTACTCCAACCTATTCATCGTCCCCAAGAAGGAGGGAGCGGTCCGCCCAGTGTTGGACCTCAAAATGGTGAACCGATACCTTCGAGTGAGCCGTTTTCGCATGGAGTCCCTTCGCTCCGTGATTGCTTCCTTGGAGCAAGGGGAATGGCTGGCTTCCGTGGATATCCAGGACGCCTACCTACACGTCCCCATTGCGATCGCCCACCAGAGGTTTTTGCGCTTCGCGGTCCACTCGGACACAGGGTTCCCTGCCGTCTTCATTCTGTTTTGTGTTCCCTCCCCAGGGACTGCTTTGGGACGTCCCATGGTCTGTGTCCCCCAATGATATAAGCGAGAAAACGAGATTTTGTGAAACTCACCTGTAAAATCTGTTTCTCGCTTGATTCATTGGGGGACACAGCACCCACCCAGTTTTGTTCCTAGTGTTGGGAGCCGCCAGGTTTCCTAGGGGCTCGTTCTGTTTGGGTCCGTTGACCGTGTGCGTTGGTTTGGTTGTAATATCCTTCTGCTTCTCCTACTGCTTTTGCACAAACTGAGAGCTCTCTCCTGGCCGGAGGGGGTATAGCTGGCGGAGGAGGAGCCAACAGTTTTCAGCCTAGTGTCGCCTCCTAGTGGCAGCAAGCAGCTATACCCATGGTCTGTGTCCCCCAATGAATCAAGCGAGAAACAGATTTTACAGGTGAGTTTCACAAAATCTCGTTTTCCCCAAAATTTACCGTATTTTTCGCCCAATAAGACGCACCGGCCCATAAGACGCACCTAGATTTTTGGGGAAGAAAATAAGAAAAAAATATTTTTAACCAAAAGGTGTGTTATTGGTGGGTTTGGAACTAATGGTGGTCTGTGCATGACCCTGTTATGGGGGATCTGGGGATGGCACTGTGATGGGGGATCTGTGGATGGCACTGTTATGGGGGATCTGTGGATGGCACTGTTATGGGGGATCTGTGGATGGCACTGTTATGGGGGATCTGGGGATGGCACTGTTATGGGGGATCTGGGGATGGCACTGTTATGGGGGATCTGGGGATGGCACTGTGATGGGGGATCTGGGGATGGCACTGTTATGGGGGATCTGGGGATGGCACTGTGATGGGGGATCTGGGGATGGCACTGTGATGGGGGATCTGGGGATGGCACTGTGATGGGGGATCTGGGGATGGCACTGTGATGGGGGATCTGGGGATGGCACTGTGATGGGGGATCTGGGGATGGCATTGTTGTGTCATCCACAGAGACCCCCCATCCCATAACAGTGCCATCCACAGATTCCGCCCCCCCCCCCCCATCCTGCCGCTCACAGTTCTGCACTATAAAGTTATAAAATGTCCCCTCATTGAATAAAACATGCCCCCTCACTTATTACTGTAGCTACCGGTACATAGTAAGAGCTTACGAATAATGCGGGCTGGGCGGACAGCAGCGTGACTCACTGACGTCACGTGCCTGCGCCGCCTGCTTCATTCATAAAGTAGGCGACGTGGGCACGTGACATCAGGGAGTCACGTTGCCGTCCACCCAGGCGCCCTGCCCGCATTATTCATAAGCTCTTACTATGTACCGGTAGCTACAGTAATAAGTGAGGGGGCATGTTTTATTGAATGAGGGGACATTTTATAACTTTATAGTGCAGGACTGTGAGCGGCGGGGCCGGAGCAAAGTGAACGCACCGGCCCCGCTGCAATTGCCTGCTCCCAGCTCATACATCGCAGGCTGCGATGTAAAAATGTCAGCATTCGCCCCATAAGACGCAGGGAGAAAGTGCATCTTATGGGGCGAAAAATACAGTAAATAACAATAAAAATAAACATCAAGGGCATCTCTGCATGTGAAAATGCCTGTACTATTAAAATATAAAAATATTTATCCCATATGGCAATCAGCAAAATGGGGGAAAAAGTCAAAATGGCTGATTCTCCATTTTTTGGTCGCTTCACCTCCCACAAAAAAATTTAGTAAAAAGTGATCAAATGGTCTTACACACTCCAAAATGGTATCAATGAAAAGTAGATTGCCTGCAGAAAATGAGCCCCCACACAGCTCTGTACATACAAATAAAGTATGGGGTTCAGAATACGGCGATGCAAAGAAAACCTTTTTTTTTTTTCCCAAAGTTTTTATTTTTAAAATGCAATAAAAAGTATAAATATATGGTATTGTTGTAATCAAACTGACCCGGAGAATGAAAGTAACAGGACAGTGTTACAGCATACGAAACCCTGTAAAAACAAAACCCATAAAACTGTGGCGGAATTAAGTTTTTTCTATAATTCCACCCCTTAGGATTTTTTTCCTGCTTCCCACTACATTGTATGCAACCGTAAATGGTGGACTTTGGGGTCCGTGACTCCGCACTGCAAAAGATAGGACATGTCCTATCTTTCTGTATATTGCGGACCCATTCAAGTCACTGGGTCTGCGCTACATTACGGGATTCACATGCCGGTGCTCATGCATTGCGGACCGCTATTTATGATCTGCAGCCCGGATGGCGTATGTTCATGTGAGTGAGGCCTTAGAAGAACAGAGCTCTGACACCTATAGATATATGAATTTAAAAAAATATAATTTTTTAAGTTTATTCAGATTAAAATGTTCCTGTTTCAGGATTTCTTTTAATGCCTGTGGTAATGCTCCTCTTGTGTCACTTTACAGGTGGATGAAAGTTTGACTATCCTTCAGATTGAGAGGGACTTGAGAGTGAGATTAGAAATTCTCGCAAAACAGAAGAATGAACGACTGGAAGAACTAAGGATACTACAGCAAAAAGACCAAGAGCTTTGTTCTGATCTCTGTGTCACTCCATATTATATTCCATCGGGAAGCATCCCCAGTCTTGTACAGATAGAAGAACTCAAGGAGCACATCAAAGTGCAAGCAGAAGAAAAGGTAAGTAGGAAGGTTAAGCAGGGCAGAATGAGCGGGTGACACAATTATCCTACACATTTAGGCTGCATTCACACGTCCGTGGAACACGGACCGTGTGATATCAGACTGGCACCCTGCTTACTGAAGGAGCGCACGGCGTCATTCGTTGCTATGGCGCCGTGCGTTTCCTGATGCCGGCGCTGCACAGTAATACACTCCTATGATCTATACGAGTGTACTACTGTACTGTGGCGGCAGCAGGAAACGCACGGCGTCATAGGAACGAATGACGCCGTGCGCTCCTGCACTAAGCTGGGTGCCAGTCCGGTATCACACGGTCCGTGTTCCACGGACGTGTGAATGCAGCCTTACTGAAGCACTAATGTTCTAACAAATTCATCGAAACCTTTTCCGAAGCCGGGAACTGCTGGGACCAGCTCTTGAGGTGATTTCAACAGATGCACAGCTCTTCTACTGAAGAAGTCTCGTCACTTCTGGAGGTTGAGCCTATTTTCTCCAAACGGACAGTGATAATCTCATACCTGGGGTCACATGCCTGTTGCCATGTTTAGTCCATTTAGGTAGACCATGGGAAGCATGGATTTGTCTATGGACTATACCACTTCTATCTTCTGCACTGCCCTGGTATAAAAAAAAAGTGCGTTCAGCAAAAACCTCCTCGTAGTAGCAACCTGTGAATTCAGCTTTAGGGGCAGCTGATTGACATTGCATGCTTGTCTTTAGTCTATGGGTCTTCAAGTACTCCCAGATCTTTTCCCTGTGTACATAAGAATGCTAGCTAAATTATTGACCCTCCGACAACAAAGGCTGAACTTCAGGGACATCATCTAGGTGGTGTAATATGTGCCGTTTCTGAAACCACCATTTTGGCGAATGCAAAACTGGTATTGACCATTATTGCATGTTTGTTTTTATGTGTTTTTTTATTTTTGGGGAGAGGCTGCAGGCACAAAAACTTTTCTTCAACATGGCAATGTTATGTCAAGATTTAAAAAAAAAAAAAAACCCAACCACCTTCCTCCCCACAAAACTAAACAAGGTACACTGGTGTTTGATTGAGACTTTAATTTTATTCTAAAATGTTTTTCCTGGGTGAGCAGTCCCAGTTCATCATGATGTATTCTGCTGTGTTTTGTGTGTGAAGCCAGAGACAATCTGGCTAATAGATAATGGTCTGTAACCCAGATACTCCCAAATACTTCTTACTGTATTCCTAATGGTGCTTTTGAAAATGGCATCTCTAAACCAGACAACCCATATTTTCATTTTACTTCATAGAGAAAGCGTCTTCAGGTCTTTTCCACGCTGAGAGCCGAAATCCGCCAGTGTTTAGGTGAAATGGGGCGGCAGGCTGAAAATTCTCTAGAGCAAGATGCCATTTGTGAGGATGAAGAAGCTTTTTTCCTTACACCGGAAAATATCAAAGCACTTACTGTTCTGAAGGCACAGGTTTGTTTGTTTGTTTCTGGTCATTAGTGATATTATTAACTATATTATTTCTATACTAGGTGCAGCACTTAACCCCTTAAGGACACGGCCCTATTTCACCTTAAGGACCAGGCCATTTTTTCAAAATCTGACAATTGTCACTTTATGTGGTGATAACTTTAAAACGCTTTTTCTTATCCAGTCCATTCTGAGATTGTTTTTTCGTCACATATTGTACTTCATGACAGTGGTAAAATGAAGTCGAAAAATTTCATTTTTATTTATAAAATTTACCAAAAATTTTGAAAAATTTGCAATTTTCCAAGTTTCAATTACTCTACTTCTATAATACATAGTAATACTGCCAAAAAAAGTTATTGATTTACATTCCCCATATGTCTACTTCATGTATCGATCATTTTGGGAATGCTATTTCATTTTTTGGGGACGTTACAAGGCTTAAAAGTTTAGAAGCAAATCTTGAAATTTTTCAGAAATTTTCAAAAACCCACTTTTTAGGGACCAGTTCAGGTCTGAAGTCACTTTGTGAGGCTTACATAATAGAAACCACCCAAAAATTACCTCATTCTAGAAACTACACCCCTCAAGGTATTCAAAACTGATTTTACAAACGTCATTAACCCTTTAGGTTTTCCACAAGAGTTAATGGCAAATAAAGATAAAATTTCAGAATTTCGATTTTTTGAAAAATTTTCCGTTTGAATCCATTTTTTCCAGTAACAAAGCAAGGGTTAACAGCCAAACAAAACTCAATTTTTATTGCCCCGATTCTGTAGTTTTCAGAAACACCCTATATGTGGTCGTAAACTGCTGTATGGCCAAACTGCAGGGCGCAGAAGGAAAGGAGCGCCATATGGTTTTTGGAAGGCAGATTTTGCTGGACTGGATTTTTGACACCATGTCCCATTTGAAGCCCCCGATGCACCCCTAGAGTAGAAACTCCATTAAAGTGACTCCATCTAAGAAACTACACCCCTCAAGGTATTCAAAACCAGTTTTACAAACTTTGTTAACCCTTTAGGTGTTCCACAAGAGTTATTGGCAAATGGAGATGAAATTTCAGAATTTCTATTTTTGTTACCTTGTCTCAAAAAAGTGTAATATAGAGCAACCAAAAATCATGTTTACCCTAGAATAGTACCAACAAAACTGACACCTTATCCCGTAGTTTCCAAAATGGGGTCACTTTTTTGGAGTTTCTACTGTAGGGGTGCATCAGGGGGCTTCAAATGGGACATAGTGTCAAAAACCAGTCCAGCAAAATCTGCCTTCCAAAACCATATGGCGTTCCCTTCCTTCTGTGCCCTGCCGTTTGGCCATACAGTAGTTTACTGACCACATATGGGGTGTTTTTGCAAACAAGAGAATCAGGGCAATAAATATTGAGTTTTGCTTGGCTGTTAACCCTTGCTTTGTTACTGCAAAAATGGATTGGATGGAAAATTTGCAAAAAATAGCTGTTTTGGGACTGTTTTTATTTTTGTTATTTACATAGTTGAACTGACAGGTTAGATTGTGTGCTATTTCTATAGAGCAGGTTGTTACGGACGCGACAATACCAAATATGACTACTTTTTGGGGTTTTTGTTTCAGTTTTACATAATAAAGCCTTTTTGAAAATAATTTTTTTAGTGTCTCCACATTCTGAAAGCCATAGTTTTATTTTATTTTTTGGGCGACTGTGTTATGTAGGGGCTCATTTTTTGCGGGATGAGATGGCGGTTTGATTGGCACCATCTTGGGGTGCATATGACATTTTGGTCGCTTTCTGTGACACTTTTTGTGATGTAAGGTGACAAAAATGGCTCTTGACACCGTATTTTTTTTTTTTTTTGCTGTGTTCAGCTGAGGGGTTAGGTCATGTGTTATTTATATAGATCAGGTTGTGACGGACGCGGCGATACATAATATGTATACTTTTTATTTATTTATATAAGTTTTACACAATAATATAATTTTTAAAACAAAAAAATCATGTTTTAGTGTCTCCATAGTTTGAGAGCCATATATATTTTTTTTTGGGCGATTGTCCTATGTAGGGGCTCATTTTTTGCGGGATGAGATGGCGGTTTGATTGGCACCATCTTGGGGTGCATATGACTTTTTGATCGCTTACTATTACACTTTTTGTGATGTAAGGTGACAAAAAATGGCTTGTTTGACAACGTTTTTATTTTTTATGTTTACGGCGTTCATCTGAGGGGTTAGGTCATGTTATATTTTTATAGAGCAGGTCCTTACGGACGCGGCGATACATAATATGTATACCTTTTTTTATTTATTTTGGTTTTACACAATAATATCCTTTTTGAATGAAAAAACATGTTTTAGTATCTCCATAGTCTGAGAGCCATATATTTTTCAGTTTTTAGGCAATTGTCTCAGGTTGGGTATCATTTTTGCGGGAGGAGGTGACGGTTAGATTGGCACTATTTGGGGGTCATATGACTTTTTGATCGCTTGCTATTACACTTTTTGTGATGTAAGGTGGCAAAAAATGGCTTTTTGACAAAGTTTTTATTATTTTTTTTTACAGTGTTTACTTGAGGGGTTAGGTCATGTGATATTTTTATAGAGCAGATTCTTACGGACGTGTAGATACCAAATATGTCTACTTTTTAATTTTTTTTTACATTTAACACTAAAAGCATTTTTGAAACAAAAAAATCATGTTTTAGTCTGAGAGGCATAGTTTTTTTATTTTTGGCCAATTGTTTTAGGTAGGGGCTCGTTTTTGCGGGATGAGATGGCGGTTTGATTGGTACTATTTTGGGAGGCAAACGCCTTTTGATCGCTTTGTATTACACTTTTAGTGATGTAATGCGCCAAAAATGGCTTATTTACACCATTTTTTGGGTTTTTTTTATGGCGTTCACCTGAGGAGTTCAGTCATGTGATATTTTTATAGAGCAGGTTTTTACGGACGCGGCGATACCTAATATGTGTAGTGTATTTTATTTTTTTAGTTTTTATTCAGTGTTATGTGTTTGTTTCATTTTTACTTTTTTTCACTTTTTACATTTTTTTGACCCAGACCCACTTGGTTCTGAAAGATCCAGTGGATCTGGTGTTCAGTATAATACAGTACAGTACACTATATAGTGCACTGTACTGTATTTTGTACTTTAGAAAGTCTGAATAGACCTTTAGCAGGTCTATTCAGACTTTCAGCACCATGGAGAGCAGGACGCTTCTGAAAGCGTCCTGTCTCCATGGCAGCCATCACCCCCTGCCATAACTGGGCAGGGGTGATGGATAGGAAGGAGTGGAGCACCCTCCCTCTTCGATCCCATCCTGTTGGGGGCTGCAAAGGCACAGCAGCCCCCGATGGGAGAGGGAGGGAGCGCTCCTCCTGTCAACCCTTTCCATACCGCGGTCCGTACGGACCGCGGTACGGAAGAGGTTAAACGGCTGGCATCTGCAGCACAGATGCCAGCCGCTTTATCAGAGTGTCAGCAATGTGCTGACACTCTGATAGAACCACTAGACACCAGGGATAGATTACAGGGAGGCGGGCGGGGATCGCACCGCGATCCCGCCGCACGCTCCCGCCCGCATCGCGCCGCCCGCAACCACCCTCTGCACCCCGCAGCCACAGTATGATTGGGGGCTGCAGGGGGTTAAAAAACTGTTTGGGGGCATTAACTCTCTGATCCCCGCGGTCATAGACCGCGGGATCAGAGATCGCAATGAAGCGCTGCAAACCGCAGGTCTGAATTGACCTGCGGTTTGAAGCGATCGCCCATATGGGGGGGTCACAGGACCCCCCTGGGCATTGTAACAAGGTACCTGCTGAATGATTTCAGCAGGTACCTTGTTCCGATCACTGCCAGCTGAGCAGCAGTGATCGGAACAACTCATGACGTACCGGT
This sequence comes from Bufotes viridis, assembly GCA_033119425.1. Classification (NCBI taxonomy): domain Eukaryota; kingdom Metazoa; phylum Chordata; class Amphibia; order Anura; family Bufonidae; genus Bufotes; species Bufotes viridis. The sequence continues at coordinate 387,959,146 of CM065589.1, read as the reverse complement.
ACGTCATGTGTCCTTAAGGACTCGGGAAACATGCCGTACCGGTACGTCATGTGTCCCAAAGGGGTTAAAGGGTTATCCTATGATTTATTGTAAAAAAAAAAAATGAAAATCAGACATCATATAGTACATGGCAACCTCTTTCAGAACCAGCCCTGTACCTCACATGGATCCAGAGATCTCCCCATTCATTGCTCTGCTAGATTTATATCAAGCTGACGCTCAAAGGGAGTGTCTTTTCTGCTGCAGCCAAGGGGGCGTGTCCATGCTCTCCCTATCACAGCTCAGGATGAAACTGAGCATGTGCGGCCATCTCAGTGAGCAGGTCAAAGAAATAAGAAAGTCAACTAAGAGCAGGTGGCGCTATACAGACACATTTTATTGAATAACTCATGGGACAACCGTTTTCAAATGTATTGAATTGGTCAGTGCACCGGATTTCAAAAATTTACCTGTACTAATAGTTAGTGTATTTTAGATGACAGATTTGCTTTAAATTAGAGGCATTGAGTGGTGTTGGGTTTTAGGAAGAAGCAGGACAACCCCTGCATCAAACTTAAATAATGAACAGGCATGTGCTTCCCTGAGAGACCCCACACCGCCAGTCCAGCCTACATGTAACTGGCTGCAGCAGTCAGGTGTTTAGCCGGATATATGGAGAAATGTAGTGGAGATGTGGGATCTGTCTGGTAAGTGCTTACCTGGTCTTTATTTCAGATGGATTCCAGGGCTTGTCCAGTTTCCTTCTGAACCATGGATTTGTAATCTATAAATGGATCCTTTTACAGTGTGCTTGCATTCATCTAAATTTAAAGAGACCCTGTCGCCATGAGAATGCAGTGCACTCTGAAATTACCATGTTATAGAGCAGAAGGAGCTGAGCAGATTGATGTATAGCTCTCTGGAAAAAGATTAAGTATACCTTAGTTACTTTATTCATTCATCCTCTGCTATTTCTATGTTTAGGAGTCCAACGCGTGTCCTTACTCGGTTATTCTCAGCCTTCCTCTTGTGACTATGCATACAAGTCCGCTATCAGTCACTGAGTAGGACCACCCGCTGGACTTCTCAATGAGCAGTTCTACGAAGTCTTCTCTGCTTCTCCAGTTCCATCCCTGCTGCCTGCAGATAGGACACCATATTTAACGTGACTGCTTCCCTTTAACCACTTGCCGCCACGCTAACGCCGATGGGCGTCAGCGCGGCGGCTCTCTCAGGTCTCGCTGCCGCCTATCGGCGTCATCTCGTGAGACCCGAGATTTCGCATGAACGTGCGCGCACGTTCATGCGATCGTAACCGGGACAACTGAAACTACAGCCTGCCAGCACTGATCATGCGCTGGCAGGCTGTAGATGCGAATAAAAACGCATTTAAGACGCATATCAGACGCTGTTTTGTAAACAGCGTCTGATATGCCTGCTGTTTGCTTCTCTGGTGGTCCATTTGTCTGGGATCACCAGGGCAAACATAAGTAAAGTGCACCAATCACTACACCCCCATCACTGATTAATTCTGATCTCCCATGTCACCCCCCTGGTCACCCCGTCACTAATCACCCCCCTGTAAGGCTCATTCAGAGACGTCCGTATGTGTTTTGCGGATCCATGGATCTGTGGATCCGCAAAATACGGACACCGGCAATGTGCTTTCCGCATTTTGCAGATCCGCACATTGCCAGAACTATATAGAAAATGCCTTTTCTTGTCCGCAATTGCGGACAAGAATAGGACATGTTCTATATTTTTGCGGATCCGGTTCAGAGCGGGACAAAGTCTGTCCCCATAGAATTGAATGTATCTACAATTCCGTTCCGCAAAATTTTGCGGAACAGAATTGCGGACGTGTGAATGAGGCCTAAGGGTCCCTTAGCTATCGCAACTTTACAGCTTTCCCCCATTGATCAATGTGAATGAGGAAATCTGTGCCGTTCATTTTTTTTCTTTCAACCCAGCGGCTGAACGGAAAAAAAATTCTCATTACCCGTATGGTCAATATAAGGAGAATCGCAGAAACTCCTAATTCTGGCCATACGGGTAATGATTGCGGAGACCCTCAAATGCCAGGGCAGTGGAAAAACCTCACAAGTGACCCCATTTTAGAAAGTAGACACCCCAAGGTATTCCGTGAGGGGCATAGTGAGTTCATGGAAGTTTTTATTTTTTGAGACAAGTTAGCGGAAAATGAAATTTTTTGAAAAAAAAAAAAATTCCATTTCCACTAACTTGTGACAAAAAATAAAAAATTCCATGAACTCACTATGCCCCTCAGCGAATACCTTAGGGTGTCTACTATCCGAAATGGGGTCACTTATGGGGTGTTTCTACTGTCTGGGCATTGTAATGCCTCAGGAAACATGACAGGTGCTCGGAAAGTCAAAGTGCAGAAACTCACTTTTTTGCACCATAGTTTGTAAACGCTATAACTTTTACCCAAACCAATAAATATACACTTATTGCATTTTTTTTTTTATCAAAGACATGTAGAACAATAAATTTAGAGAAAAATTTAAATTGAAATGTAGTGTTATTTGAAAATTTTTACAACAGAAAGCGAAAAATGTCGTTTTTTTGCAAAAATTTCGTCAAAAAAAGTAAAAATGTCAGCAAGAATGAAATACCACCAAATGAAAGCTCTATTAGTGAGAAGAAAAGGAGGTAAAATTCATTTGGGTGGTAAGTTGTATGACCGAGCAATAGACGGTGAAAGTAGTGTAGTGCAGAATTGTAAAAAAGGGCCTGGTCACTAGGGGGGTATAAACCTGTGGTCCTTAAGTGGATAACTAGTTACCGTTTGTCTTTATTCCAGCTTGAACTGAAAAAGGAAGCCCTTGTGTCCACATTAAATGCGGTTAAAGAAAAAGTTCTTTCTTTGTGGGATCTGCTGCAAGTTGTGCAGGAGGAGAGAGAAGCATGTCAAATTATTTCTGGGGTGTCCATTTCTGAAGAACTAAGATTGGTAAGCCAACCAATTATTATTTTATCTGCCTAATATTTCCAGTGACAAATGTCTGACCAGCTTAAATAGGCTTTGTATAAAGCCCTTTCATGTTGACAGTCGGTGGTGGTCTGAGCTCCCAGACTTCAGCAACGTCTTCTCACAAGTATCTGAGGCATGGCGGATTGTTTTGACCCATTTACATATTTTAAAGGCATTTTCCTAACGCCTCAACAAAGGCACTAAGCAGGAGGGTCTCTCTGCCTCCCAGGGATAGGAAACCAAGTTGAAAAGACCCTCCCCATCACCTACATCAGTTGTTTCCTGTCCCTTGGGATGCACGACAGACCCACCTGCTCATTCATAGCGGAAGCTATGAAGATTTGCCCAGCCAGGTTTAAACCTTCTCAGTTCTGTTACAGGAGGGCTGGTGCAGAGAGTGGGAAGCCACAGCACTGCTATCTCCTGCCTCGTTGCCCCTTGGGAACTGGCTTTAATTTGCCTTCAGTCCGGACAAGGATTCGTACCACTTCTAGGAACTCCCGGACCGGAAGTTGCTCTATTCTTTCGACCTCCTATCACAGGGTTGGGCCGCGCTAATTTGACGTCAGACGCTAATGCTTTGGTGCATGTCTTGATTTTTGAGTTGGCGGCAGGAATTTTCTCATATTACCAGAATGCTGGTTTTCAACGAAACATGATAGTTCTCTATTAGCTAAAAATCACGGTTCACTCTACTTTTCCCCATGTCACCACACCAAGGCAAAAATACACAGCATATCGTTAGTCTGAATAAATATTTTATTAATTACATATCAGACAACGTTTAAAAATGTACTAATATATGGTATCCAATCAGGCAATCAGAATAATTCCCTGGATCAACGACCCCTGTCTAGTAGCTGTAGCCTGTAATATTACACTCCAGAAATAAATCCAGTCCCCTCTTGAATTCCTTTATTGTACTCACCATCACCACCTCCTCAGGCAGAGAGTTCCATAGTCTCACTGCTCCTACAGTGAAGAATCCTTTTCTATGTTTGTGTACAAACCTTCTTTCCTCCAGATGCAGAGGATGTCCCCTTGTCACAGTCACAGTCCTGGGGATAAATAGATGATGGGAGAGATCTCTGTACTGACCCCTGATATTTATACATAGTTATTAGATCTCCCCTCAGTCATCTTTTTTCTAAAGTAAATAACCCTAATTTTGATAATCTTTCAGGGTACTGTAGATCCCTCATTCCAGTTATTACTTTAGTTGCCCTCCTCTGAACCCTCTCTAGCTCTGCTATGTCTGTCTTGTTCACAGGAGCCCAGAACTGTACACAGTACTCCATGTGTGGTCTGACCAGTGATTTGTAAAGTGGTAGGACTATGTTCTCATCACGGGTGTGCCCCTTTTGATGCAATCAATTATCTTATTGTCCTTGGCAGCACCTGACTGACACTGGTTTCTACAGCTTAGTTTGCTGTTCACTAAATTCCCTAGGTCCTTTTCCATGTCAGGTGTTACTCAGTGTTTTACCATTTAATATGTACGGGTGACTTGCATTATTCCTTCCCATGTGCATAACCTTACATTTGTCAGTGTTAAACCTCATCTGCCATTTCTCTGCCCAAGCCCCCAATCTATCCAGATCCCTCTGTAGCAGAAAACTGTCCTCTTCAGTGTTAATTACTTTACACAGTTTAGTGTTATCTGCAAACACAGATATTTTACTGTGCAGGCCTTCTACAAGATCATTAATAAATATATTGAAGAGAATAGGGCCCAATACTGACCCCTGAGGTACCCCACTAGTGACAGTGACCCAATCTGAGTATCTATCGTTAATAACCACCCTCTGTTTTCTGTCACTCAGCCAGTTACTTACCCACTTACAGACATTTTCTCCCAGTCCGAGCATTCTCATTTTATATACTAACCTTTTATGCGGTACAGTGTCAAATGCTTTGGAGAAGTCCAGATATACGACATCCATTGATTCCCCACTGTCAAGTCTAGAACTTATTTCCTCATAGAAGCTGTTTAAATTCGTTTGACATGACCGATCCCTCATGAAGCCATGCTGATATGGCGTTATTTGCTTATTTTCATTGAGGTACTCCAAGATAGCATCTCTAAGGCTGGGTTCAGACTTGCACGTATTTAATACGCGTGTAAAACGCGCGTTTCTGTTACACGTATTACATTGCGTCTTTGCAAATAGGAAACGCTCGTCGTACGTGCGTTCGTGTGATTGACTACTGTGGCGTCAATCACAATACGCGCGACAAAATGCCCCAAAGAAGCGTTCAATCGCGCTGTAAAACGCTCAAGTGAGAACCAGAGCCATAGGGAAGCATTGGTTTTCATGTGTTGAGCGTTTTACAGTGCGTTTGAACGCGCTGTAAAACGCGCAAGTCTGAACCCAGCCTTAGAGAACCTTCACAGTTTACCCAGGACAGATGTTAAACTTACCGGACTATAGTTTCCCGGGCTCTGTTTTTGGACCCTTTTTGAATATTGGCACCACATTTGCTATGCGCCAATCCTGTGGAATACTCCCTGTCATTATAGAGTCCTTATATATCAGAAATAAGGTTGTGGCTATGACATTACTTAATTCCCTTAGGATACGGGGGTGTATGCCATCTGGTCCTGCCGATTTGTCTATTTTAATCTTTTTAAGACACTGCTGTACATCTTCCTGGGTCAGACAGGGCACTTTCAATAGGGAATTTATTTTTACATTCTGCATTTCATCTAACAGTTTATTTTCCTCAGTGAATACAGTGGAGGAAAAAAAAAATTAAACAGCTTTGCTTTCTCATCGCTCTCTACAACTCCCCCCTCATTATTCTGTAGAGGGCCGACACCTTCAGATATATACTTTTTACCACTTATATAATTGAAGAACATTTTAGGGTTTGTTTTTGCTCATTGGCAATTAATCTTTCAGTCTCTAGCTTTTATTAGTTTTTTACATATTATTATTTTTTTTTTCCTATAGTTTTTCAGTGCTTCCTCCAGTAGCTACCCTCCTGTTTGTGATTTAAATGCTTTCTTTTTGTCATTTATTGCTTTCTTTGCAGTTCTGTTTATCCACATTGGTTTTTTTTCTTGTTCCTTAACCTTTTATTCCCATAAGGTATATACCTCTCACAATTAGATTTTAGGATGCTTTTAAAACTGTACTATTTTGTGGCTGTATTTTTATTTTTGAGGACTTTGTCCCAGTTAGTTAGGCCTATGGCTTCTCTTAGTTGGCTAAATTTTGTAGTTTGTTACTTTTGTTCCTCCCTGAAGAAACACTCCTCAGGGCTCCAGATGGTGTCCAAATTGGTCACCAATGCGACCAGGAATTTGCAAATGGCGATAAGACTTTTATCGCCATTTGCGACTTGTCCCACCACTGCTGCCTGCATGTCCGGGCTTATGATGAGCCCGCCCCTTGTGGCAGTGTCCTCCAGCCTCACTCGCTGTGCCGTCTGCGATGCCTCGTCCTTGGCCCCGCCTCCTCACACAGTTCGTGAAGAGAGTGCGCTCGGGAGCATTGAGGGAGAGAGACTTGCAGAAGGACGGCTGGGTCCCAGGAAAATGACCTGTTCGTTGCCTCCTCCTTCTGCAGTCCTCCGTGCTCCTGACAGAGTTCTTCTGTGATCACCAGACAGTGACCACTCAGTGTGGCTACTCCTGCCTTCCTCCCGTCACCAGAGTGCCCTGCCTTGCTTGCTGCTGGCCTGTCTTCAATCTACTAAGGTGCTTTTGTTTGTTTTTTTTGTTTTTTTTTTACTTTTTGTTCAGTTGTTTGTTTAACCCCTTCAGGCTCGGCCATGTGACAGTGACTGACTGAGCTGTTTCCATTAGTGAAATAGTGAGTCTCAGCTGGCACCGCTCTCCTCCCATGATGTCCCATTTACTTATAATACACGTTGTAAGTTTAAGCATGGACAAGTAGTACTCGTCCATACTAAGTCCTTAGAGCGTGTCCTTAGTAGGTGTTGTCAGTAGCTACTGTCACTCAGCGCTGCTGTCACCACAAAGTGTCACCGATGACCCACCTTTAGGGTCCAGTCACACAACTAAGGTCTCTTGCACACGAACGTGTGCTGCCCGTGGCTGTATTGTGGCCCGCAAACAGCGGTTCCGCAATAGACAGGCAGCGGCCTGTGTGCACTCCACATCACGGATGCGAACCCATTCACTTATATGGGTCCGCAATCAGGAGATGCAGAACGGAAGCACAAATCGGAACCCCACGTAATCACTACAGAGTGCTTCCGTGGTGTTTGTCCGTGCCTCCGTTCCGCAAAAATAATAGAACTTGTTCTCTTTTTTTTTTTTGCGGAAAAGATGGATCATTGACCCAAGTCGGGTCAGACACCTGACTGCAATGACAGGGAACGGTGATGACACCAAACCTGGTCATTGCATTTGGGTGTCTGGGATACTGCACACAGTAATGCCTTATTCACACAGTCAGCCCTCATTAACACATCAGTGTTTGGTCAGTGATTTTTGATTCAATGCCAGGATTGGAGCTTCCACGTACATAAAGTATAAGGGAAAGATCTGCTCCTGCCAATGACTCCTAGGTAATTTTTTTTTTTTTTTTTTTGTCTGGAGCCCTGCTCCTTTGACAATCCCAGGTGTCCCCCAACCTGCACGTCTGTTGTTCTGTCAGGTCTATTGTTTAATACTAAGTCCAGTATGGCCGTCCCTCTAGTCGGGTCCTGAACCAGTTGGGAAAGGTAATTGTCTTTGGTTATTGCCAAGAACCTGTTTCCTTTATTCAATGTACAGCTTTCAGTTTCCCAGTCTATATCTGGGTAGTTGAAGACCCCAATAATAACCACTTCATTATGATTTGCGGCCTTGTCTATCTCAGGGTACTTTCACACTTGCGTTGGTGCGGATCCGTCTGTTTATTTTCACAGACAGATCCGCACCTCTAATGCAAACGTTTGTATCCGTTCAGAACGGATCCGTTTGCATTAGGTTTAAAGAAAAATGACAAAGTCCAAAACGGATCAGTTTTGGATTACATTGAAAGTCAATGGGGAACGGATCCGTTTTCAAATGCACCATATTGTGTCACTGACAACGGATCCGTCCCCATTGACTTACATTGTAAAAAAAACCGGATCCGTTAGGCTCCGCCTCTTCAGACGGACACCAAAATGCTGCATGCTGCGTTTTGGTGTCCGCCTCCAAAACGTAATAGAGGCGGAACGGAGCCGAACTGATGCATTCTGAACGGATCCTTATCCATTCAGAATGCATTGGGGCTTAACTGATCCGTTTTGGAACGTTTGTGAGAGCCCTGAAACGGATCTCACAAACGGAATCCAAAACGCAAGTGTGAAAGTACCCTCATTTAGTAATAAATTTTCTGTGGACTCTGGTATATTAAGTGGTTTATAGTAAACTCCTATTAGTAATTTATTATTGTTTTTGGCTCCATGTATCTCTACCCACAGTAACTCCACATGTTCATGTCCTTCACTTATATCTTCTCGGACTGTGGGCTTTAGATAGGACTTTACGTAGAGGCAGACCCCTCTCCGGTTTTGACGATCCTTTCTAAACAGATTGTAACTTTGTACATTAACTGCCCAGTCATAGCTATCATCCAGCCATGTCTCAGGTATTCCCACTATGTCATAGTCCTCCTCACATATCACTAATTCCAGTTCCCCAGTTTTATTAGTCAGGCTTCTGGCATTAGTATACATACATTGAAGAGGTTTTTATATATTTTTTACACTACACCTTTCCTTCTGAGCTGTTCTAGTCCCCCCTTCCATTCCTCCCCCAGACACACTACCTCGCCCCTGGTCTCTATCTGCACTATCTTCCCATCCTATAACGTAATTACCCTATAGCCCAGAAAATCCTTTGAAATGTGAGTTCAGTCTTGTTGCGATGTAAAGAAATGGACAATTGATACCATGAAAAGCTGAGCACAGTTGTTCTTTGATTTTAGTGGGAAAATGAGCTAGCACGACTAGAAGAGCTAAAGATGGTGAATCTTAAGCAAGTGGTCCTGAAAATAAGAGAAGAACTAAATGCCTACTGGGAGAAGTGTTTCTATACCCTTGAGCAAAGAAAAGAATTTGCCGCATACTATTGTGGTAAGTCCTGAACTAAGTTCTGTTCTGCTATGATGGCAGCTGTGTGTGACAGCAGATATGTGGTCACATTATTTGCATGATTGCTTTCGCCTCAACAGTGCTGTTCATTGTATTTTTTTTCTACAAACCCCTAATTAAATGGGTTTTCCAGGACAATAATAATCAGTTTCAGTGGGCTCAGAGGGGCTAAAACATGGAAGAGCAGATACACTGAATTATTCACTGCTCTGGTCGCTGTCGTAATTTCTGAGGAGCGCTGTAATCTCGCACAGGCGCACTGTATACAGTAGTCTGCGCCCGTGCGGACTACTGGCAGTGGCATTGTCGAGCAAAGTGCGCAGGAAGCCGGCGCATGCCACTCGACGATGCCTCTGCCAGGGTTCCTGCTGCTAGAGGCTCTGTTCTCCCACCTCATTCCACGCCCTGCTACAGTTGATTGACAGGGCCATGGAATCGTTTGTCTCCTCCATCCGCCGAAATCTTACGCCTGCACCGTCCGCTTCTCTATTCGGCACAGTGAGTGAAGGATGCTCGCCCGCTTCCTCACTGTGCCTGCGCTGTCTTCTCTTCCGGGAGAATTGCAACTTATTCGGCGCAGGCACAGTGAGAAAGCAGGCGAGCGATCTTCACTCGCTGCGCCTGTGCCGAATACAGAAGCGGACGGCGCAGGCGCGGGATTTGGGAATGAAGACATGGCCCTGGGCAGGAGAGCAGCGCTGCCCGGCCCTGTCAATCTGAAGAAGATGAGCGTGGCCGCGGGTGGGGACCGGAGCCTCTAGGAGCAGGGGCAACACCCTCCCTGCTCCTAGAGGCTAGTTTGCATATCACAGAAGATCGTTTTTTACAGTAATTACAGGTCAGAGAGGCATTTCATTTACAGTATTAGGTTAGTCTGACATTAGCCCATAGCTTATGTCAGACAGCTTAGGACGCCGATTTCTAGTGACAGAAACCCTTTAAGATCCATCTTAAAGAAGAACTACGGTATACCAGAGAGAATCAGCAGAGACCTATGTAGATTCAAACTTCTCAGGGAAGATGTTGGTTACAGTTGTACATAAAACTTGACTTGTATCTTTTAAATATCTGCAGAGCAGCTCAGGGGAGTTTCCCTTAAAAACGATCTCCTTACTGTAAGTGTGCTTCCCCTTTTATCGTTGGTTCATTTCTACTTCAGGAAAGCTTGTCGTTAATATTTACTGTACACATACGGAATGATTTGTAGGTTGGGAAGATGTCTGCTTCTTAACATAAAGACAATTTAAAATGCAATGAACTCCTTAAATACTATGGGGGTCATTTATAAGATGCCTGTCTTAATGCCCCTTTAGCTGGCGGTGGATGTGCCGAATTTATGTAGAGGCGCCAGCCTGTACATGACCTCGTCGGATCCACCGCCTGTCTAAATCTAGATTATCGGCAGTGGCTGAAACAGGCGTAGAAAATGATAAATGAGATGCACCCCTTCCCCGTCCACTCCAACTTTTTTTTTTTATAGACCTGGCGTGAGTTGCAATCTGCGACAGATATATGCCAAAAGTGGTGTCTGTCTGTTAGTAAATGACCCCACTATGTATTTTGTCACTGTACTGTTAGACGTTATGCTCTTCCCTCAGAGCTCCTCTGCTCTAATGCTGGCCAGAAACTTGAGACTGAAGTTGAAATGGCCGATCTCTGCCAGCCATCATTTGAAAACTACTAGTGTGAACAATTACCATGGTAGACTTTTCTCTGAAAAAAATGTGATCGGACACAGACCTTTTTACCTGTTGTCAGCTAAAACTGCATGTCCTAAAGGGAATGTGTAATCTATTGTTTAATTCATGTTTTTATATTTAACATTTTTAAATAATTTGTAATACAAATTTTCCATGTTAAGATATATATATTTAAACAAAAATCATAAAATCCTGCAGTTTTCACACTGGCAACTAAGCCTAATAATAGGCACCACTTCTTGGTCTGTACATATCACTTTACTGCAGTTAAAGGGGTTGTTACTTCAGCAAGTGGCCTTTATCATGTAGAGAAAGGTAATACAAGGCACTTACTAATGTAATGTGATTGTCCATATTGCCTCCTTTGCTGGCTGGAGTCATTTTTCCATCACATTATACATTGCTCATTTCTATGGTTACGACCACCCTGCAGGCCAGCAGTGGTGGTTGTGCTTGCACACTATAGGAAAAAAGTATCGGCCTTTCTGGTGGCCGAAACAGAGGGAGCGGAGATGATTTTCCTAGTAGAATCCCATAGTCATGTTTAAAATTTAAGCTAACAATCTGAGTTTACATGTTTTATAGCCTTAGCTGAATGATAGCAGTTTTTCAAATGGTTTACAGCTTCAGTCTTGAACTATTGACTCTCCATTCCCTTCACTTATACAAGTGTCTCCAGTCCTTAATCAGTTATCAGTGAGAGGCGAGGATAACCATGGGTTCCCTGTAACAGCAGACCACAAGACAATGGAAAGTGTAAGTATTGCCGCTCCTTAAAGGGACACTGACAGGCTGATTTTCCAGCTAAAGATATATATATATACTGGGATTCATCAGAGAATTAGGAATAAAACTATACTAATGTTACCCCCAGTTAAGCTGTACTTGTGTTTAAAAAACATTTTAATCTGTATGCAAATTCACTATCTTTGTGCCCAATGGGGCAGCGTCTCCTGCGGCTTTGTGCCCAGCCGCGCCCGAGTACAGCTTCCCAGCGCTGTTCCCCTCGTTATTATTCACTGCACTGGCCTTTTTTTCAGGCTAGCCGAACGCTGAATTCCTGCGCAGGCGCACGTGTAGAGTGCTGGCAGTAGCCTCGTCTGGCTATGCTGAGGCTGTGCCAGCTTTCTCTCTTCCTCCTCGCTACCTAGTGCTGCCAGTACTCTACATGTGCGCCTGCCCCTTGGGCACAAAGGTAGAGAATTTGCATATTGATTAAAACATTTTTAAACACAAGTAAACCTCAACTGGGGGTAACAGTCGTCTAGTTGTATTCCTAATCCTCTGATGAATACCAGCAGATATATCTTTAGCCGGTAAATCAGCCTGTCAGTGTCCCTTTAACTGCATAGTAAAGCATATGAAAAGCATGCTTCTTCACGGTCACTTAACGTCTTTGTTTAGCGGTAACGTGACGCACTGCATGCATTGGCCTTTATTCTTACAGTAGAGAAGTAATTAATTATAACTTTATCTGAATTGGGACATTTAAACTTGCTTTTTTTTTATTCCAATTTAAATCTAGTAGGAGTCGGAGTCGGTCCATTTTTTGCCGACTCCGACTCCGACTCCAGGTACCCAAAATTGCCTCCGACTCCTCGACTCCGACTCCACAGCCCTGTTTTGAACTAATGGTCGTCTGTGGATGACCCTTATGGAGATCTGTGGATGACCCTTATGGGGATCTGTGGATGATGCATTGTTATGGGGGATCTGTGGATGATGCATTGTTATGGGGGGATCTGTGGATGACACATAGCGTCTTGGGCCCCATTCACACGTCCGCAATTCCGTTCCGCATTTTGCGGAACGGAATTGCGGACCCATTCATTTCAATGGGGACAGACTATGTCCCGGCCGGGTCCGCACTTCCGGGTCCGCAAACGTGTTCCCGAAAAAATAGAACATGTCCTATTCTTGTCCGCAATTGCGGACAAGAAAAGGCATTTTCTATATAGTGACGGCGATGTGCGGTCCACAAATTGCGGAACGCACATCGCCGATGTCCGTGTTTTGCAGATCCGCAAAACAGTTGCGGACGTGTTAATGGGGCCTTATAGTGACCCCATTACACCGGGCTCCGCTCACAGTAGTCTTTACATGTAAAGTTTGTTTATTCAATCCTTAACCAGTGGCTCTGGTTTGTTAAACTAGCGTAATAGTCTGTAGTAGTACTCACTATCAAAGTGGTGGGCAGGCCGGCAGCGTAACCTCACTAACTCATTAATGCTTCTCCCACTTCATGAATGGAGCATGAGGAGCGTGAATGAATGATGTTATTGCTTTGATAGTGAGTACTACTACAGACTATTACACCAGTTCAAAGAGGATCTTTCATTACCCTAAAAAATCTAAACTAAGTATACACACATGTAGAGCGGCGCCCAGGGATCTCCCTGCACTTACTATTATTCCTGGGTGCCGTTCCGTTCTCCCGGTATAGCCTCCGGTAACTTCAGCTCTTCGGCTCAACTGGGAAGAGGCTGCCCTTTTTGTCCTAGGCAGAAAAAAAACTCCAAGGCTATGAGGGAGAAGGAGACGCCCAGGATAAAAAGGGCAGCCTCCTCCCAGTTGAGCCGAAGAGCTGAAGTTACCGGAGCCTATACCGGGAGCATAGAGCGGCGCCCAGGGATAATAGTAAGTGCAGGGAGATCCCTGGGCGCCGCTCAACATGTCGGTATACTTAGTTTCGATTTTTTTAGGGTAATGAAAGGTCTTCTTAACAGACGAGAGCCACTGGTTGAGGATTAATCCTCAACCAGTGGCTCTGGTTTGTTAAACTAGCGTCAGGACTGTTAAAAGGTCCTCGTTAAGACTAAAGTTTATTATGTCACTAAGAGGTTAATGCAATTCTGTCCCCTGAGTTGTGAACCAACAAGATTTACCGCAGACACATAATAAAAATCTACAATTTAAAAAATGTCACTTTTTTGCCGGTACGGCATGTTTCCCGAGTCCTTAAGGACACATGACGTACCGGTACGTCATGAGTAGTTCCGATCACTGCTGCTCAGCTGGCAGTGATCGGAACAAGGTACCTGCTGTAATCATTCAGCAGGTACCTTGTTACAATGCCCAGCTGGGCCCGACCCCCCCATATGGGCGATCGGTTTGCAGCGCTTTGTGCGATCTCTGATCCCCGCGGTTCTTTCAGAACCAAGTGGGTCTGGGTCAAAAAAAAAATGTAATGAAAAAAACACATATCACTGAATAAAAATACACTACACATATTAGGTATCGCCGTGTCTGTAAAAACCTGCTCTATAAAAATATCACATGACTGAACTCCTCAGGTGAACGCCGTAAAAAAAAAAATGGTGTAAATAAGCCATTTTTGTCACCTTACATCACAAAAAGTGTAATAGCAAGCGACCAAAATGTCATATGCACCCCAAGATAGTGCCAATCAAACCGCCATCTCATCCCGCAAAAAATGAGCCCCTACATAACAGTCGCCCAAAAAAAAAAAAACTATGGCTTTCAGAATGTGGAGACACTAAAAAATAATTTTTTTTCAAAAATGCTTTATTATGTAAAACTGAAACAAAAAACCCCAAAAGGTAGCCATATTTGGCATTGTCGCATCTGTAACAACCTGCTCTATAGAAATAGCACACAATCTAACCTGTCAGTTCAACAATGTAAATAACAAAAAATAAAAACGGTCCCAAAACAGCTATTTTTTTTTTGCAAATTTTCCATTTTAAGCCATTTTTCCAGTAACAAAGCAAGGGTTAACAGCCAAACAAAACTCAATATTTATTGCCCTGATTCTCTTGTTTGCATAAACACCCCATATGTGGTCGTAAACTGCTGTATAGCCAAACGGCAGGGCGTAGAAGGAAGGGAACGCCATATGGTTTTTGGAAGGCAGATTTTGCTGGACTGGTTTTTTGATACTATGTCCCATTTGAAGCCCCCCTGATGCACCCCTACAGTAGAAACTCCAAAAAAGTGACCCCATTTTGGAAACTACGGGATAAGGTGTCAGTTTTGTTGGTACTTTTTTAGGGTAAATATGATTTTTGGTTGCTCTATATTACACTTTTTTTGAGACAAGGTAACAAAAAATAGAAATTCTGAAATTTCATCTCCATTTGCCAATAACTCTTGTGGAACAACTAAAGGGTTAACAAAGTTTGTAAAACTGGTTTTGAATACCTTGAGGTAGTTTCTTAGATGGAGTCACTTTTATGGAGTTTCTACTCTAGGGGTGCATCGGGAGGCTTCAAATGGGACATGGTGTCAAAAATCCAGTCCAGCAAAATCTGCCTTCCAAAAACCATATGGCGTTCCTTTCCTTCTGCGCCCTGCAGTTTGGCCATACAGCAGTTTACGACTACATATTGGGTGTTCGTGCAAACTACAGAATCGGGGGAATAAATATTAAGATTTGTTTGGCTATTAACCCTTGCTTTGTTACTGGAAAAAATGGAATAAAATGGAAAATTTTACAAAAAATTTAAATTCTGAAATTTTATCTCCATTTGCCATTAACTCTTGTGGAAAATCTAAAGGGTTAATGACGTTTGTAAAATCAGTTTTGAATACCTTGAGGGGTGTAGTTTCTAGAATGGGGTCATTTATGGGTGGTTTTATTATGTAAGCCTCACAAAGTGACTTCAGACCTGAACTGGTCGCTAAAAAGTGGGTTTCTGAAAAATTTCAAGATTTGCTTCTAAACTTCTAAGCCTTGTAACGTCCCCAAAAAATAAAATGGCATTCCCAAAATGATCGATACATGAAGTAGACATATGGGGAATGTAAATCAATAACTTTTTTTTGCGGTTTTACTGTGTATTATAGAAGTAGAAAAATTGAAACTTGGAAAATTGCAAATTTTTCAAAATTTTTGGTAAATTTGGTATTTTTTTATAAATAAAAATGAAATTTTTCGACTTAATTTTACCACTGTCATGAAGTACAATATGTGACAAAAAAACAATCTCGGAACGGCCTGGATAATAAAAAGTGTTTTAAAGTTATCACCACATAAAGTGACACTGGTCAGATTTTGAAAAAATGGCCTGGTCCTTAAGGTGAAATAGGGCCGTGTCCTTAAGGGGTTAAAGGGGTTGTACGATCTGACATTGGGGGCATATCACTAGGATATGCGCCAAATGTCTACACGTAGAACGGAACTGGCAAAGTCCTGGAGGGCGCATCGCGCATGTTTGGCTGACCTTCATTTGTTCCTATGGGGGTGTGAGCGAAATCAGCTCTACCGATATGATGATGGGGCCAAATTGTAGAGTTAAGTCGAGTGGCTCGAGAAAGAGATCCTCACAGAGACACAGGGAGGTGTGTGCTCCATAAAATGACCTTCAGTTTAATTTCATCATGCGTGTATATATACCAACAGCATATCATAATGGCTTTATGCCAATTGGCCTTCTGTATTTAGAACATTCTAAATATTATGAAAAACAATGCAAGCATTAGCATGAAAATAATAAGTATGAGAAAGGAGGGGAAGAGCCCACTTTGAGGAGAGAGGAACCAAAATGGAGTTGGTATGATTTCCCTCACAAATCCCCTCCCCTCCTTTGTGGATGGTTTTGGACCCAACCAGGTAGGTTACCTGGCACTAGCCACCAGGTCAGGACTGTACTACCGACTTCACCTGTTTTCCCTATATGGGGCCAACAACCGTTTCCACACACAGTTTGCTGATGCCCCAAAAACAAACTTTTACTATTGCATATATAATTAATACGATCATTACTACTTGTACTATACTCTGTAGAGTTCCCATAAACCACCTGCTGAAAACCTGTTTACTGGATTCAAGAATGAGAAGGCGTCTCCGTACCATAAATCTTTGTTTTCCCTTTGCTCTTTCAACCACCTATCCCACATGTGCATAATCATTTAGATAAATGAACAAGGTGCTAAAGCACCAGATGCTTCAGGTGGGACCTAGGGGTGGGGCAATATAGACTATATGCGATATGAATTTGTGCCACGATATCGATTTCGTCTATATCGCCATATCGCGGTAGAACATGGTATGCGCCGCTCTCGGCGCATACCATGTTCTCCTGAGCCTGCACAATGGAGAAGGAGGGACTGTAGCCACTGCCACCAATGAGAGCGGAGGAGGGGAGGGACTGTGGCCACTGCCACCAATGAGAGCGGGGCAGTGCAGAACATCACAAGCAGGAAGAAGGAACGCCCAGGGAGAGAAGCTGATGTCTCCTCCCTGGTGTTCCCACCATGTGACGGGGGCCAGAGCAGGCGAACGGAGCCCCGCGCTGACATAATAGTAAGTGCCCCCTATGTGCTGCTACCTAATGAAAGGTCCTATAGGCCTGTATGTGCAAGCCATATCCCATACCCGGCTTCTATGACTGCCTGCTGTGATCCGCCGCAATTAACCCCTCAGAACCTATTTAGAGTCCACGGTGGCATTGTGGTCAGTCCCAGCAGACACAGTTTCAGTAGGTGCATCCTACATGGCTTCAGGAATCTGGATCCTCTTGCAGTGGCTAGCATACATCCAAGTGTCCCTGCCCTAGAGCTTTACAGAAGTGGCGGTGACCAATCGGACCTGAGCTGGTTTACTTATGTAGTACCTACTGAGAGAGTGACCCATGAGCAGCTTGCAGCTGCTGGGGAAAGTACAGTCCTGTCTTTGGGAAACTGCCAAAAAGTATTCCATATGTAGACAGTTTCTCCTTTCATCTAGGGGTGATTCAAACCAAGTACAAGGCAGTAGGTAGACACTCCAACCAGGGCAACTATGGCTCATCCATTTACGTCTGAATTTTTAATTCCAGGGTTCCATTTGTGTTCCACTCTATTTTGTGGGTGCTAGCGCATATCAAAGGCTACTCTATTCCTAGGGTTGCCATGATCTTTTTTTGAGTTCCCCAATGAAATGTATGCCCTTATCACTTTCTATGGTCTCTAGGATCCCTTATCTACAGACCTCTTAACGTATAAACTTTTGACTGTGGTTTAAGTAGTTGCCTTGACCACCAGCCAGGTTTCAGGCTATCCTGAGAACAAGTCTACACAGACCAGGATATACTGGTAAGTACCCACCTTGGGTAGCTGTATGTAGTCCACCTGCAATCTCTGGAACAGGTAATCTGGTCTCTGGGTCTCCTCGGATAGGCTTACCAGGGTTATGCCTTACACATGTAAAGCATCCCTGCCTGCACATATTTTTCAGCCACATTTTGAAACCCCGGGGCAAAATAGTTCTGTAAAACTATGGCCCTTGAAATTGTGGACCACTTCTGGGGCAGGTCGACCTTCATGGAAAACGAACAACGGGGCATGCAGACCTTAGTGTGTATACGCCACAACCCTCCTTCTCCTTGCATGACACCTCTCTCCATCCATACATTTTTCTCGTGAGGGGATGTCTGGTTCTGGAGGGCCTGTAGCTGTTCTACTGCAGGCATGGCCAATGGGGCAGCTACCATCAAGGGAGTAATGCTGCCTTTCTGGCCGCGTGATCTGACAATGTATTCATCAGAGCTTCAAGGGTCTGCATTTTGGTGTGTGTTGACACCTTCATCTTGGCTGCCCTTTTATGTAATATCAGTGAGTCCAATATCTGTCATACAGCCTCAGCATTGTTTATAGGCTTACCTGCAGAGCTCAAGAAATTGCAGCTCTGCTAAATGGCTCTAAAGTCATGTGGTACACTCAACGCATACCTCGAGCCTGCATGAATGTTCTCTTTTTCCTTACCCAGATTACACGCTGCAGTGATTGCCTTCAGCTCCACCTGTTGTGCCAAGCAACTAGAAGAGAGTGGTTTCTGTATCTTTGCCTCACCATTTTGAACTACAGCATACCTGGTGACGATTCCTCCTTGATCATTGACCCATGATCTTGAGCCATCTACAAAATACTCAGCAGAAGGGTTATTGAGGGGTACACCAGTAATATTTGCCAACCCATTTGTTTCCATACCCATTGATGCTGGACAACCATGTTCATGTGTCATGTCAAATTGGCATTCCTCACTGGCTAGTTGGAAAATTAGGGTCTGGGTTTCACCTTGTCCTCTAAAGGGGCGACAATAATGCACAAGGCCTATAAAGGCAAATAGCGACTTTAAAGATTTTTGGTAGTGGATCTTTGATTTAATCATGACACTTCCACTGAAGCACAACACAACCACAAATCAACTGCAGTGGATTCACATGGTTTACAAATGTCCAGTAGACATTTCAACGTTCTTGAGAACAGGGAGGGGGAGGTTGGCTGCTCCCTCCCCCAGAGCCGCTTACCAAAACATAGCCGTCAGACACTTTAACTGGTCACTCTGAAGTGAACCCCGGTATCCACAGATTGTCTCAACTGCAGACTTTAACACGGGTTAGTTACCATCATCACATCTAAAACTTCATTCATTTACAAAATGTTCTTGGACTGGACATTATAAACACAGAACTTGCCCAGATCAGTAGACTATGCACAGGGAGGGACAGAGGAAAAGATTCTTACCATGCAGCTGCTTAGGAGGGTCTGTCTGTCCTGGGGAGGGGTCCTTATCCTATCAGGACCATCCTGTGTGTCATCCAATCCCTGATTCAGGCGCCAAGTTTACTGTGAGCGAAATCAGCTCTGCCAAAGTGATGATGGGGCCGAATTAAGAGTTAAGGGTACTTTCATACTAACGTTAGAAGACTCCAGAACTGTCTGCCGGATCCGGAAACTTTGGATATTTGTTTCCGGATGCAGATCCGGCTGACAAATGCATTGCAATGCCGGATCCGGTATTTATCTTTTTTCACAGATTTAAAGGTCTGCGCATGCGCAGATCGGGAAACCGGATCCGGTTTTCCTGAACATTTGGAAATGAATGCCAGATCAGGCAAGTGTTCCGAAATTTTGGCCGGAGAAAATATCGAAGCATGCTGCGGTATTTTATCCAGCCAAATACCGTAAAAGTGACTCACTAAACTGAAGACATCCTGATGAATGGATTGCTTTCCATTCAAAATGCATTGGGATAAAACTGATGCGTTTTTTTTCCCGGTACTGAGCCCCTAGGATGGAACTCAATACCGGAAAACTTTAACGCTAGTGTGAAAGTACCCTTGGTCGAGCGGCTTGAGAAAGAAATCATCACAGAGACACAGGGAGGTGTGTGCTCCATAAAATGACATTCAGTTAAATTTCAGCATGCGTGTATATATACCAACAGCATATCATAATGGCTTTATGCCGTAAAGGAGTTTCTCGCAGGAGTGAACACAAGACATTTTGCCTTGTATTTAGAACATTCTTAATATTATGAAAAATAGAGATGAGAGAATTTCCCCTTATGAAATTCGTTCACGCTTCGTTTGGTGGTAAAAGCAGAATTGAGTTATGGATTCTGTTACCACGGACCATAATGCAATTCTATAACGGAATGCCTTTAGAGGCATTCAGTTATTCATTCTGTCATAATAGAAGTCTATGGGCTGCAAAACGGATCCATCCCTGTTCCGTTATGCGGGGGGAAAAAATGTAAATTTCAAAAAAAAATCACCCTTATCTAGCCCACTGGACAAAAAAAAAATGAAAAGTACCGTATTTTTCACCCTAAAAGACGTACCGGCCCATAAGACGCACCTGGGTTTTAGAGGAGGATAATAAGAAAAAATATTTTCCATTACAACTCAGGTCAGACCAGCAATCAGATCCCTAATGTTAATCAGACCTCAGCTCACAGCCCCAATCAGACCTCAGATCAGACCCCCAATGCCTCAGATCAACCCCCAACCTTCTGCCATCTATCAGCTCCCCATGCCAGCCATCAACACAAATAAAATAAAAAAACTAACTTGCCTCTCCTTATCCTGGAAGCCACCGCTCCTAAACACCAGCGCTCTTTCTCTTCTTCCTGGTCCTCGGCTGTCAGCTGTGAAGGCTGCACACAGCGTGAGGTCACATGGTGCACAGCAGACAGCTGAGCCGAGGACCAGGAAGCGGTAAGTACAGATCCTTCGCCTCTTCCTGGTCCTCCGGTACTAATTAAGCGCCATAGTATTCGCCCCATAAGACGCAGATGCATTTACCCCCACTTTGGGGGAAAAAAGTGCGTCTTATGGGGTGAAGAATACGGTATACTACACAATTGGAATGACATCGGTGTAATGACTCCCTCTATAAACTGTTAACACAGGCTGTGATATCACCTATTGTAAATGGTGGATCCTATCTACTCCCTCCTGTCGCCTGCACAGGTCACAGAGCAGGCCTAGAAAACTCTTCCCTAGAAGTCGATGAGGTCCCCTCCTGTCCATTTTGTCTATGGCCCATGGCAGCTGCTGTAAAGCACATATGTAAATCCTAAGAACAGCTCTGGCAAGATGGCTGTCCCATAATTATGTTCAGGAAGTAGAATAAAAAAAATCTAAAATCGGCAAATAAACAGTTAAGAAAAAAAGATTGTCACTATCTGGTTTTAACTGGCAAAAAAAATATAAGTGACACATTCTAGGGATGTCCCGATACCGATACTAGTATCGGTATCGGGACCGATACGGCACTTTCACGAGTACTAGTACTCGTAAAAATGCCGCCGATACCACTGCCGATACCGGAAGTTCCGGTTCGGCAGCGGCTATATTCTGTTTCATTACCCCAACTTACTGTGCCCGTGATTACTAACTATTAATGCGCAGTCCCTCCATGCACAGTAAGTTAGGGGTAATTAAACAGAATATAGCAGCTGCGGGGCCGGTGTGCGAGTCAAGCTGCACCGGCCCCCGCAAGTGTAATCTGGATGACACTAATGGGGGGGATCTGTGGATGACATGTATATAGCATAAGATGCTATATATGTGTCATCCACATAGCCCCCTAACAGTGTCATCCATAGATCCCCCCCCCCCCATCACAGCCTCATCCACAGATTCCCCCCATAACAGTGATGTCTGCAGGTCCGTCCCCCCATAACAGTGATGTCCACAGGTCCCCCCCATAACAGTGATGTCCACAGGTCCCCCCCATAACAGTGATGTCCACAGGTCCCCCCCATAACAGTGATGTCCACAGGTTCCCCCATAACAGTAATGTCCACAGGTTCCCCCATAACAGTGATGTCCACAGGTTCCCCCATAACAGTGATGTCCACAGGTTCCCCCCATAACAGTGATGTCCACAGGTTCCCCCATAACAGTGATGTCCACAGGTTCCCCCATAACAGTGATGTCCACAGGTTCCCCCATAACAGTGATGTCCACAGGTTCCCCCCATAACAGTGATGTCCACAGGTTCCCCCATAACAGTGATGTCCACAGGTTCCCCCATAACAGTGATGTCCACAGGTTCCCCCATAACAGTGATGTCCACAGGTTCCCCCATAACAGTGATGTCCACAGGTTCCCCCATAACAGTGATGTCCACAGGTCCCCCCATAACGGTGACGTCCACAGGTCCCCCATAACAGTGCATCATCCACAGATCCCCCCATAACACTGTGTTATCCACAGATCCCCCATACAGTGCGTCATCCACAGATCCCCCATAACAGTGTTATCCACAGATCCCCCATAACGGTGACATCCACAGATCCTCCATAACAGTGTGTCCTCCACAGATCCCCCAAAAACAGATCCCCCTGGAGGCACATTGGTTTGAAAACGCTATTATATTCCCATTTATTAACACTTGTACAAAGGAAAAGGAAAGCCGTTGTCCATAGCAACCAAATTCCAGCTTTAATTTTTTTCATTGCTATCAGTAACTGCGCCGCTGTTTATACGAGGTATCGGTAATTGGTATCGGCGAGTACTTGAATAAAAGTATCGGTACTCGTACTCGGTCTTAAAAAAATGGTATCGGGACATCCCTAACACATTCCATTTTAATAAAGTGTTTTTATGATGGAAACTACAAGTTGTCCAGCAAAAAAACAAGCACTCCTAAAGATGTCAATAGAGCTTATGGCTCCTAGAATATGGTGAGTGACTCAAAATACAAATGATTTAAAAATATGATTGTGGTGTAGAAGTAACAAAATTAAACCTTTTTTTTATTTTGCAATCCTACAGCAAAATAAAGTTATAATTCTATGGTGAAACCCACGAAAAGTATAAAAATAAATTTAAAAAAAATCCTTACTTAACCGGCAAAATTTAATTAAAAGCAGTCAAAAAGTAATTTAAAGAGGACCTTTCATCACTTCTAAAGATATAAACCAAGTATGCTCACATGTAGAGCGACGCCCAGGGATCTCCCTGCACTTACTATTATCCCTGGGCGCCGCTCCGTTCTCCCGGTATAGGCCCCGGTCTCTGTGCTCACTAAGTTATAGTGGGCGGAGCCTGCCCTTCATCTCCCAGGCTATGAGCTCTGCGCTGCGACTGGCCAGCGCTACAGCCGGGGAGAAGGAGATGAAGGGCAGGCTCCGCCTACTATAACCAATTCCACCAAGTCCCCGCCTACTATAACTTGGTGAGCGTCGATACCGGAGCCTATACCGGGAGAATGGAGCGGCGCCCAGGGATAATAGTAAGTGCAGGGAGATCCCTGGGCGCCGCTCTCCATGTGAGCATCCTTAGTTGATATCTTTAGAAGTCATGAAAGGTCCTCTTTAAATTCCAAAATGGTACAATAAAAAAAAAATCCGCCACCTCAATGAAAAAAAAAAATGTTATGGGAATTAGAATATGGCAGTACAAATGAGAGATAGAGAGAGAGAGAGAGAGAGAGAGATATATATATATATAATTAGTATCGCTGTAATATTCCCAATCTACTAGCCCCCCAAAATAAAATAAATAAATGCATGTTATAAATTCATTTATAACATACAGTGAACCCCATAAAGGATAGAACTGCAATTTTTTTGGGCCAACTCTCCTTCCTAAATATTAAATGATGTGACCAAAAAGCCATATGTAACGCAAAATGTTAACAATAAAAACTGCAGCTTTGCCGTCCCAAATTTAAAAGGCGTTACAAAACATACAGGGTATTTCTGTACTTGACGGAAAATTAAATGGGGGTAGTTTTTTCTCCTTCCACTCTTTGTGAAAATTAAAATATATGAGACTTGCGCAATGTGCATTGTTGTCAAAACAATACTACACCCTGAAGGGAGAGCTGGTTCATGTACGCTCCATATTTATTTATTGTTTGGGGAGGTATCTGTTGGGTATGGGGCCCACATTCTCATGATTGTTGGGGGTTCCAGCAGTAGGACCCCTACTGATATCATAGTTATCCGCTAACCTGTGGATAGGGGATAACTTGTAACAACCAAGACACTTCTGTCAGCAGGAGCAAGATGGATAGAGGCAGAGGTGGAGTGTCTTTTGCAGTGGGGTGTTGATGAACTGGTAATCCATCCGCTTATTGCTCCAGGAACCCAATTTGCATATTACAAGTAACAGATATTTTCACCTGAAAGGCACAACATAGAAGATTAAGTTATTGTTGGAATCATCGGAGTCAACGCTACCGAGCAGTATGTTTTGGTTTAATAGGGTTGACCCTGCTGACAGGGGCTCTTTATTATGGGGTAATATATAGGCTTTTCAATGCCACTTCAAACCTAAATTGGTCCTTAAAAAATAGGTTTTGAAAAACTTTGCAGAAATTGCTGCTTACCTTAGAAGCCTGTAAATGTTAAACATTCGTGGCATTTCTGTTGTCGAGGACATTTTATACCTAGACATCTTCCTGGTAAAGCCCCCTCCTATTCTGCTCTTCCAGGAGGGGTTACTTCCTAGGTTTAGAGCTGCACTTGTCCTCTTTCAGGCATTTCTTTGGCTGTTTCTTTCCAGGTTCCCTGGACCATCCTCTTATTCTTCTAATTTTCTTTGTTTTGAACAGGACATCTACAGCTCACTAGTGGTGGTTTCATTAATTAATAACAATCCTAGGGAGACACGGATGATGGCTCTGTCGGTAGTCCTACTCTCGGTGGTTGTCCACTTGGTGACTATTCCCTCAAGGGAATACTGTCTGGTCCCATGCAAGGACTTTTCAACCCTGGATCTTCATTAGACACTCCATTTTTCTGTGGGTGTGGTTCACCCTCATGTAGATCTTTCCTTTTTATGCCTTTCCCCTTAGGTTTGTGTGGTGTTTTGTAGTGACGACTACACAACTATATTTACAGACTGAAGGGTTATCTATCCTCAAGAAAGCTCATCAGCATCAGATCAATGGGAGTCCGACTCCCATTGATGCACAGAGTGCATTTTGCTCTGTGCCCATTTTTGATGGGTGGATTATTTTCCTAGCAGGCTTGACCATCGGATCCTTAGTAGTCTCGCCGCTCCTCTTTGTAGTTCCTGTCTGTAGCCTCCTCTTTGTTCCCTCACTTTTTCCAGTGAATTTTTCTTACTCCTGCCTGGTTGGTGGCCTTTTTTCCGGTTGCTGGGTTCTGCAGCCAGCCTTACCCTTTGTGCTTTGGTTTACTTGTTCTCTCCCCCTCGGACTGCCTTTGGATGTCCCAGCGTCATCTTTGTCACTTTGTGCCATTGAGCAGGCCCGTTTCATTCTCTTTACTAATTCAGGTAATAGAAGTAGTAGTCCATAAAGCAGCAAAGGCACAGTTCTGGAGTATGTTACAAAGTAGGCTTCTCCCAATAGTTGTGTATAGGCAGTAGCAATGATGGTGGTGGTAGTATTAGTAGTAGTCCTCCCTGAGTCTAACTCTAAACACCCTTTCCAAATAACCACCGTTCCCAGGCTGTGGGGTACGGATCCTAGATTCAGATGGCCGGTACCTCTTAAGGTTGTGGGTGTCGGAAACAATTAGGTTTTCTGAACACAGTTAACTATAAGGGCTCTTTCACACGAGCGGATGCTGTGCAGGTAATCTGCTGCATGAAAGAGTGCCAAGCCGCACTCTGGACAGCAGTGAGAAAGTTGTCACCGTGATTTTGTAGTAAAAAGATCACAGAGAGGCACTGAGCATTATCAATCATGTTAATGCTCCATGTCTCTGCTGTCCAGAGCAGGGCCTGGCACTCTTTCATGCAGTGGATTCCACACACAGCATCCGATCGTGTGAAAGAGCCCTAAACCAAAGGTACCTTAGTGTCTGAATCCAATGCACCACCATTTTGGTTCGAAATCTTCTATAAATGGGGTAGTCTCTCGGTTAAGTTGTTCTTTAGCAGCTGTTCAGTCTTAGGAATGGGGTTTCTTGGATGAGGCTTTTCTTTGGGTTTTTGCCAGATTTTAGGTCTTTTTGCCTTGTTCAGCTAGGAACTCTAACCAGAGGAGCCTGGACCAGTTGGTCTCTGCGGCAACCTAACCAAGACTGCCAGTGTTAACTGTTTTATATCCATACACAACTATTTGGTATACAGAGTGCATAGTGCTTTTAACATTAAATCGCAACATTTAACACTTTGCAAACCATTACCTTTTATCAGTGATTTACTTAGTCACTGCACTAGCTAAAAACAATTTGACAGGCACAAAAATACATAATATAGCATACTGCCTGCAGGTTGTGTTGCATTGTCATAGTGACCGGTTCTGTTTGGAGCTGAAATTGGTTGCGAACTTGGAAGAATCATCAAAAATTATCGGCCAGGTAAAACCAAATAGCGACACTTATCCTTTTTCCTAAACTGTTTTTATTTTCTGAATGGAATTTTTTTTTTATTCTTTTCCCTGAACATGATTATGGGGGCTGCCATCATGCCCGAGCTGTTCTTAAAAGAAATGTACACCTTTGGGGGCAATTATTTTTTTATTATTGCATTGTACTCATCTTGAGCTAAAAATCATTTTTTTTAATTGGTCTTTATTACAAATATGGAACCCTTTTTCTGTACATAGCTGAGATGCTCTAATAGAGGGATCTAAATTTTCTCTTCTGTCGCCCAACACTCGTTATAGCTCAATTCTGATCTTACTGAAATGTGGCTTAAATAAGCGTTTATGACCTGAAAAAATGATTTTTATCCCAAAATGCAATCCTATGCAATGCAAATTTGCCTCCCAAAGGAGTACATAGCCTTAAAGGGGTTGTCTCACTTCCGTAAGTGGCATTTATCATGTAGAGAAAGCGAATGCAAGGCACTTACTAATGTATTGTTATTGTCCATATTGCCTCCTTTGCTGGTTGGATTAATTTTTCCATCACGTTATACACTGCTCGTTTCCATGGTAAAGACCACCTTGCAATCCATCCGTGGTGGTTGTGCTTGCACACTATAGGAAAAAGCACTAGCCTATGTGCGCTCCCATGGTCCCGGCCACCAGAGAGGCTGACTCTTTTTCCTATAGTGTGCAAGCATGACCGACGCTGATGAATTGCAGGGTGGTCGTAACCATGGAAACGAGCCGTGTATAATGTGATGGAAAAATGAATCCAGCCTACAAAGGAAGCAATATGAATAATAACAATACATTAGTAAGTGCCTTGTACTAACTTTCTCTACATGATAAATGTCACTTACTGAAGTGAGACAACCCCTTTAACCAGCATTAACTCCTTAAGGACACATGACGTATGGGTACGTCATGTGTCCAGTCCCTGAAGATGGCGCCCGCTCCTGGCCACTGCGGGCACCATCGCTGCGGGGGTCCGGCTGATTCCTGTAGCTGACCCCCACAGCTGATGATCGCGGTCGGCAGCGCTGCCGACCGCGATCATTTAACCCCGCAGATGCCGTGATCAATCCTGATCACGGAATCTGCACGTGCTAAAACCGAAAGTAAAACTTTCGGCAGCGCTCCGGCTCCCCCTAGTGGTGATCGGGAGAATCGGAGCGCTGTAAGGGATAGCCTTAACCCTGGGTTCACACTTGAGCGTTCTTGAAACGCGCGTTTTACGCGCGTTTTCGTCGCGCGTATTACAGCGCGTTTTTGCAAATAGTAAAACGCACGTTCTTGTGATTGACTACTGTGGTGTCAATCACAAAACGCGCGTCAAACGCCCAAAAGAAGCTCAAGTACTTGTTTATCGTTAGGCGTTTACAGCGCGCTCAAACGCGCTGTAAAACGCTCAAGTGTGAACCACTCCCATAGGGATGCATTGGTTTTAATCTGTTGAGCGCTTTACAGCGCGTTTGAACGCGCTGTAAAACGCTCAGGTGTGAACCCAGGGTAAGCCTTTCATTCAGCTTAAGGCTATCACTTACTATTTCCTATGGAGCCCTTGTTAGCAATAGGGCTTCATAGGAAAGTAGTAAATAGCTCATAAACTCCAATACAAGTGTATTGGAGTTTATGATAAAAGCAATCAGGTAACTGATTTATATAGGTCCCTATGGGATCTATATAAAAGTGTAAAAAATTAAAAAAATTAAAAAAAACTAAAATTTAAATCACCCCCTTTCCCCAAAATTAAAATAAAATAATAAAAAAATACACATCATGGGTGTCGTAATGTGTGAAAACGCCTATAGTATAAAAATATATTTCCCATACGGTAAACAGAAAACGGAAAAAGCGCCTAAATGGCCGATTTGCCGCTTTTGGACGCTTCATTTCCTCAAAAAATTAAATAAAAGAGATCAAAAAGTCCTACATGCCCCATAATGGTATCAACTAAAGTTAAGATCGCCCACAAAAATAAGCCCCCATACAACGCCATACACTTATTTACAAATACGTTATAGCGGTCAAAACATGGCGACAAAAAAATAATAATTTTTCCCACTTTTGAATTTTTTTCACTATCAAAACGCAAGAAAATCTATACATATTGGGTATCGCGGATTCGTACTGACCTGTAGAATAAAACTAAATGGTCAGTTTTATCGCAAATCAAACGTCGTAATTTAGAAACCCGTAAAACTGTGGTGAAATTGCTTTTTTTCTTTGCTATTTCACCCCATTTGGAATTTTTTTCCCGCTTCCCACTACACCGTATGCATTATTAAATGATGGCGTTGGAAAGTACAACTTGTCCCGCAAAAAATAAGCCCTCATATGGCCATGTGAACGAAAAATAAAAAAGTTATGGCTCTTGGAAGGCATAGAGCGCAAAACGAAAACGCAAAAATGAAAAAACCTTGTGTCCTTAAGGGGTTAAAGGGGTATTTCGGTAAAGTAACTTTTATTTATGAAAAACTGGTCGGTTTACAAGGAAAGAATAGATAAGCTGTGATAATTGGGTTTTGTTTTGTTTAAATCTAGATGTTGACATGGAAAATGTAAAAATAACAAAATATTTTAATATTTTAAATATAAAAATGTGATCGGTCATTTTCTGATACTGTCCCTTTCAGGTCTGGTCAGTAAGAGGTTAAACTTGGCACAAAATTTCACCCAATAGTTAAAATCCATTAGTATAGTAGCACAGCAAAAAGTCTCAGCATAGCCCAGGCCTAAGGCTAGGTCTACACGACGACATGTCGCGCAACCACACTGCAACATTTGTCACGCGACAATTTTTAAAACCATAGTCTATGGTGACATACTGCAACGCGTCAGTCGCAGAAAAATCCATTTTGGATGGGTTTATTTTTGCGACGGTCATGTCGCATTGCGACACCATAGACTACCAATGTCGTCGTGTAGACCTAGCCTAAGACTGACTCTTTGTTACGGCTGTCTGTGCTGGCTTCTAGATGGGTTATGAACAAAGGACATGCACCTGTAATAACGAACTGGGAAATGGACAAGTGCTTTAGTGATTTCAGTAATATGTTTATTACAGATAATGTTATGGTAATGGTAAAGTTACCCGATATGTAACTGTTCTGATAAACCCGCCTACGTTCTGGTGTCTTTTGTGTTGCAGATGACTTTACAGAAGATCTTTTGAGCAAGCATGATGAAGAGATGATCAAAATGAAGATGCTCTATGAAAAATGCAAGTTAATTCTGGAAGCGGTGGCAAAGTGGGAAACCAGCTGGACCCAGTTTGTAATATTAGAGGTGGCATATTTTATACTTATTGACTGATTTTATTTTTTTAAGACACTACACAGACTCTTGTTTTGCACAAATTTTGCAACTTATTGCATTTCTACGCACTGGACTAAAGAAGTTAAACTTTGAAAAACATAAGTTTAGTTTAGGATCAGTGACTTTCTGCAAAATTTTAACTTTCAACAAAGAAGTTTTCAAAAGTGACTTGCGTATAGCATGGTGGCTTCTGTGAGGGTTTTCTTCACAAGCAGCAATTCTGTAAGGGTATATTCAAGTGTGGCAGATTGATTGTAGGCCTTTGTGACTGCAGATCAGTTCCATACATCTGAATGGGATTCTTTCTGCAGCAGATGCTTGAATTTTTGCAAACTGTATTCAGATGAATAAAACAGTTGCAGAATTTTCTGCAAAAAAAACAAACGGAAAAATGTTAGCACTGAATATCTGCACTTCAGCTAATTGGGGAGGGGGACTGAATGCTGGGGCCATCAGGAAAATAGGGGCCCATGCTCCCCCATTTCAGTGGAGCAGCAGATCCGCATGCGCGCCTGCCATTCCATCTCTGCGGCTGGAGATACCAGAGTAGCTCCATATTGCTGATTTAAAGCAATAGCATGTAAGTGTGACTGCCGCTCGGGGAGCACTGACCCCTGTCCTCGCGATCAGCGATGGCCCGACCAGACGTCTATCCCCTATCCAGTGTTGTAATGGGACAACTCCTTTAAAAGGAATCTCTTACCAAATTTATGCTGCCCAATCTGAGAACGAAGTAGTGACAGAGACCCTGATTGAGGAACTGTCTGTTTTTTTTTGTTTTTTTTTTGTGGATTACCTTTTAATTGCATTATTTTCTTTTAATTGGCTGCAATCTTTCCTGCTACAACCCCTTTCCCCACCACTCACAGCTTTATGCCCAGTATAATGAGAAGGCTGTCAATTAGCAGGAGTAAGCCCACTGCTTCTGACTACAATGTCTCTCACTCTGTTCTTAAGACGCATTTACACGTGTCGAGAAGAAGCGTTCCTTCCCCACAGTCGGCTGCTCGTTCAGTGGAGGTGAAGCAGTTACGTGCAGTCATTTCCTTCACAGTATGAGGATGAGGGATCGATATTTGTTGCCATCCTACAGCTGCACGGTTTCTGGGCGGCAGATCTCTGTTTAGACAGCACTCTCTGCTGCCCAGAAACGATAATTTAGGTGCCTGCATTCGTTCTTTGGGTGATCTGCTGCCTTTTTAGACAGGCAAATTGTCGGGAACGAGCGTTCACAGGATTTTCGGGAATGAGTGGATCAGATACTTGTCCTCTATCATGAGATATTGTGTTTGTGTTTGTGAAATCACTGCTGCAGCAATGTAATACCTACAAAGGAAGCAAAGTATAAAGGCCTTTCTATACTGGACTTCATT
Source organism: Bufotes viridis (assembly GCA_033119425.1). Classification (NCBI taxonomy): domain Eukaryota; kingdom Metazoa; phylum Chordata; class Amphibia; order Anura; family Bufonidae; genus Bufotes; species Bufotes viridis. Next base: position 387,928,160 of record CM065589.1, on the reverse strand, counting down.
TTGGAAGTAATTCTCATGCTCGGGCTAGTTTCACACTAGCACTTCCGGAGCTGTGATACCAAGCCCAGCTGCTATCCAGTAGATGACTCTGTGCTTGTTAAAGGGAATCTGTCACCTCTGATTACACAATTTCAGCTTTTAAACCAGTCATGCAGAACACAGTACCTTGAATCGGCTTGTCTTTGCTATTATGTCATTCCTGCAGTAGTTTTGCTAAAGAACGCTTTTTATCTTTATGCAAATGAAGCCTGAAGGTGCCCAGAGGGGCGTTTTCTTCCCCCTTTGGAGCCCAGTAACGCCCCACTACACTGCCCAAAGCCGTCTCCAACAAGCAGACCTAAGCGCCCACAGCGTCTCCTCCCCCTCCCTGACGGCCGAGCGAACTCTCGCGCAAGCGCACTACCCACTGAGGGCTGCGCCAGCGCGATGTACTGAAGACTGAGGGCAGGAGCTTCATCATTGTCACTGGGCATGCGCTTCCTCCCAGGATGACTGAGGGGAGAGCGAGCATCTGACGTCACTGGGCTCGGCGCATGCCCAGTGACAGTGATAAAGCTCCTGCCCTCAGTTTCCAGTACATCGCGCTGGCGCAGCCCTCAGTGAGTACTGCGCCTGCGCGAGAGTTCGCTCGGCAGTCAGGGAGGAGGAGGAGACGCTGTGGGCGGTTAGGTCTGCTTGTTGGCGACAGCTTTGGGCAGTGTAGGGGGGCGTTACTGGGCTCCAAAGAGGGAAGAAAACGCCCCTCTGGGCACCTTCAGGCTTAATTTTCATAAAGATAAAAGCGTTTTTTAGCAAAACTACTGCACGAATTACATAATAGAAAAGACAAGCCGATTCAAGGTACTGTGTTCTGCATGACTGGTTTAAAAGCTGAAATTGTGTAATCGGAGGTGACAGAGTCCGTTTAAGCTTGGAGGAGGCAGCGGCACTCACTAGATCTCCAGCGAGCGCAGCAGCTTCCTCGAACAGCCGATTGTGTACGTAACGGGAGTTGTACCCTCGCCGATCTCATGTGATGACCAGAAAGTTGCACTAATGTACAGTGTCCCTGTGCAGCTGCAGGCTTTGTACAGACATTCTGGAAGATTCTTGCAAGTTAAATGAAGGCAGAAGTGGAATAAAGACAGGCAGAACTTAAGTACTTGTATTCATTATTCTTTTATGTGCCTTCTTTACCTTCAGAAAAAGGCAAGTGACCCCAACAGATTCTCCAACCGTGGAGGAACATTGCTTAAGGAGGAGAAAGAACGTGCAAAGCTTCAGAAGTTGTTATCAAAGGTAAGTAGGACATGCCACGCAAAATGTTATTCATGGCCATCTAAAAAGCGTAAAAGTCATTGGGGGAGATTCATCAAAACTGGGTTAAAGAAAAACTGGCTTAGTTGCCCATAGCAGCCAATCAGATTCCTCCTTTCATTTTCCAAAGGAGCTCTGAAAAATGAAAGGTGGAATTTGATTGGTTGCGATGGGCAGCTAAGCCAGTTTTGATAACTCTCCCCCCTTGTATTGTTTTGTACCATTAGCTAGAGGAAGAGCTGAAGTCCCGGATAGACTTGTGGGAGACTGAGCAAGGTCGTCCATTTTTAATTAAAGGCAGTGCATTTATGGATTATGTTGCCAGTCAGTGGGAGCTGCTGAAGCAGCAGAAGGAGCGTGAGAAACAAGACCGGGTAAGTCCACCATGCCAGTACTCTCTTCTGCCTTCACATCTGTTCCCTTCAGCCAGGGTTTTACATTTCTGTATCTTACAGACGCAGAAAAAAGAAGAGACCACACCGTTTAAAACGCCAATCAAACGGCCGGCCGGACCGTGTTCACAGAGTACGCCAAGTAGCAAAAATAGAAAGGTAAGTACGCCTAATTAATATTTATTGGTACCTATCGCTTTGAACATCTCATAGAGCAGGAGGAGCGGAGCAGATTGAGTTATATTTCTATGGGACAATATTCCGTACTATTTGTAATATTTCCATTCTAATTCCTGCACGCTCTATGCTTGGGCATCCAGTGGGTGGTCCTACTCAGTGACTGACCGCTATCTCTGTACAGATATGTACGCAAGGATGTCTCCATTTCTTCCCACAAATCTATATATTAATCTGCTCAGCTCCTCCTATTCTATGACATGCTGCCTGCAGATTGGACCGTATTTGACAATTCAAGACCGAGCCATTTACCCCCCTTTCCTGACCACGCGCATCTTCCATTTTTCTAATACATGCGTCTTTGAAGATTCATAATTTTTTTCATTAGGTTATGTAAATGTTTTTCGGTGATATATGGAGCTTTGTTTTTGTCGTTTTTATTTTCGGTCATTATTTTAGTTTTCTTTTTATAGCCTAAAAAATAAAAAAAAGTCAGCACCATATGAAACTGAATTTTTATTTTTTTTTGTTTTTACATTATGCCCTCTTTCAATAAGAGTCATTATGATATGTGAGATGTGTGTGTTTTTTTATTTATTGCGGATACCTCCTGTAACTGGGGCTGAGGTTAGCCACAGTTACAGGGGAAATAAAGCCCCCAGAGATTTTGTACAGCAGAGCTGATCTTGTTCTGCCAAAACCCAGCAGTTCGCGCAGGCTCCCAGCTCCTGATGATCATATGACCACTCGGACCGGAGCAGGAAGTGGCATTGCCGCTTATTGAGCGCTATGTATACAGTGATGGGGAAGGCAAGCACTGTAAAACAAACAAAAAAAAAACTATGGGGTACCCTGATGGCAACCTGCCGCTGTGGTCTCTGCAAGGGCGTTTTAAAATGTTCTTGAGGAAATGCATGCCTACCACCCGGATGTATATAGTCAACGGATGGTTGGCAAGTGGTTAAAAAGCATACAGCTATATAGCAGAAAAAATAAAGTTATAGCTGTTGGAACGCAACGATGCAAAAAGGAAGAAATACGCTTGGTCAGTAAGGCCCAAAACAGGCTGGTCACTAAGGAGTTAAGAGCATTTTTGTGTAATGTTTAGTCACTTCAGCTTTTTTTCTTTGCAGCTGAATGGAACAACCAATTCAACTTTGTCTCGCACAAATATCTCACATTCTGGAAACCAGATGACAGGAAAAGTTCCACTTGCTACAATTAAGGTAATTGTCCCTAAGCACGAAAAAGACCAAATATTCTAGTACATGTTCCCAAAATATCCAGTTATTGATGCCCACAGGATAAAGCTTTATATAAGCAGTTCTATGCGAAGATGGTTACCATTTTAGTCTTGATTCTGTCGCCAACATGAAGTAACTTAGTGGAGGTTTTCCATAGGGGATCTGTAAATTGTCTCTTGTACTAACTCACTAAAGACTAATGGTTATCATGTCCCATGGTCTATTGCTGTAACTTCTGACTGATAAGGACCTAACATACAAGTTGAGCCAATATTGCTGAAGGTAAATGTGTTGCACCATTAAAAATGCTCGCATACTAACCTTTAACCCCTTAAGGACCGGGCTCATTTTCACCTTAGGACCAGGCCATTTTTTGCAAATCTGACCAGTGTCACTTTATGTGGTGATAACTTTAAAACGCTTTTTCTTATCCAGGCCATTCTGAGATTGTTTTTTTGTCACATATTGTACTTCATGACACTGGTAAAATTAAGTCGAAAAATTTCATTTTTATTTATAAAAAAATATCAAATTTACCAAAAATTTTGAAAAATTAGCAATTTTCCAAGTTTCAATTTCTCTACTTCTATAATACATAGTAATACCGCCCAAAAAGTTATTGATTTACATTCCCCATATGTCTACTTCATGTATCGATGATTTTGGGAACGCCATTTTATTTTTGGGGATGTTACAAGGCTTAGAAGTTTAGAAGCAAATCTTGAAATTTTTCAGAAATTTTCAAAAACCCACTTTTAGGGACCAGTTCAGGTCTGAAGTCACTTTGTGAGGCTTACATAATAGAAACCATCCAAAAATGACCCCATTCTAGAAACTACACCCCTCAAGGTATTCAAAACTGATTTTACAAACGTCATTAACCCTTTAGGTTTTCCACAAGAGTTAATGGCAAATAGAGATAAAATTTCAGAATTTCGATTTTTTGGAAAATTTTCCGTTTGAATCCATTTTTCCAGTAACAAAGCAAGGGTTAACAGCCAAACAAAACTCAATATTTATTGCCCCGATTCTGTAGTTTTCAGAAACACCCCATATTTGGGCGTAAACTGCTGTATGGCCAAACGGTGGAGCGCAGAAGGAAGGGGACGCCATATGGTTTTTGGAAGGCGGATTTTGCTGGTCTGGATTTTTGACACCATGTCCCATTTGAAGCCCCCGATGCACCCCTAGAGTAGAAACTCCAAAAAGTGACTCAATCTAAGAAACTACACCCCTCAAGGTATTCAAAACTGATTTTACAAACTTTGTTAACCCTTTAGGTGTTCCACAAGAGTTATTGGCAAATGGAGATGAAATTTCGAATTTCTATTTTTGTTACCTTGTCTCAAAAAAGTGTAATATAGAGCAACCAAAAATCATATTTACCCTAAAATAATACAAACAAAACTGCTACCTTATCCCGTAGTTTCCAAAATGGGGTCGCTTTTTGGAGTTTCCACTGTAGGGGTGCATCAGGGGGCTTCAAATGGGACATGGTGTCAAATAACCAGTCCAGCAAAATCCGCCTTCCAAAAACCATATGGCGTTCCCTTCCTTCTACGCCCTGCCGTTTGGCCATACAGCAGTTTACGACCACATATGGGGTGTTTCTGCAAACTACAGAATCAGGGCAATAAATATTGAGTTTTGTTTGGCTGTTAACCCTTGCTTTGTTACTGGAAAAATGGATTAAAATGGATAATTTGCAAAAAAATAGCTGTTTTGGGACAGTTTTGTATTTTTGTTATTTACATCGTTGAACTGACAGGTTAGATTGTGTGCTATTTCTATAGAGCAGGTTGTTACGGACGCGACAATACCAAATATGTCTACTTTTTGGGTTTTTTGTTTCAGTTTTACATAATAAAGCATTTTTGAAAAAAATGATTTTTAGTGTCTCCACATTCTGAAAGCCATAGTTTTTTTTTTTTTTGGCAATTGTCCTATGTAGGGGCTCATTTTTTGCGGGATGAGATGGCGGTTTGAATGGTACTATCTTGGGGTGCATATGACTTTTTGATCACTTGCTATTACACTTTTGTGATGTAAGGTGACAAAAAATGACTTTTTACAACGTTTTTATTTTTATGTTTACGGCGTTCACCTGAGGGGTTAGGTTATGTTATATATTTATAGAGCAGGTCGTTACTGAACGCGACGATACCCAATATGTATACTTTTTTTATTTATTTTGGTTTTACACAATAATATCCTTTTGAAACAAAAAAAATATGTTTTAGTGTCTCCATAGTCTGAGAGCCATATTTTTTTCAGTTTTTAGGCGATTGTCTCAGGTTGGGTATAATTTTTGCGGGATGAGGTGGCGGTTAGATTGGCACTATTTGGGGGGTCATATGACGTTTTGATCGCTTGCTATTACACTTTTTGTGATGTAAGGTGACAAAAAAATGGCTTTTTGACAAAGTTTTATTTTATTTTTTTACAGTGTTTACTTGAGGGGTTAGGTCATGTGATATTTTTATAGAGCAGATTCTTACGGACGTGGAGATACCCAATATGTCTACTTTTTTAAAAATTTTTACATTTAACACTGAAAAGCATTTTTGAAACAAAAAAATCATGTTTTAGTCTGAGAGGCATAGTTTTTTTATTTTTGGGCAATTGTTTTATGAAGGGGCTCATTTTTTGCGGGATGAGATGGCGGTTAGATTGGTACTATTTTGGGAGGCATACGCCTTTTTGATCGCTTTGTATTACACTTTTAGTAATGTAAGGTGCCAAAAAATGGCTTATTTACACCATTTTTTATTTTATTTTTTATGGCGTTCACGTGAGGGGTTCAGTCATGTGATATTTTTATAGAGCTGTTTTTTACGGACGGCGATACCTAATATGTGTAGTGTATTTTTTTTTTACTTTTTATTCAGTGATTTGTGTTTTTTTATTTTTACTTTTTTCACTTTTTACATTTTTTGGACCCAGACCCACTTGGTTCTTGTAGATCCAGTGGATCTGGTGTCTATATAATACAGTATAGTACACTATATAGTGTACTGCACTGTATTTTTTACTTTTCACAGTCTGGTCAGACTTCTGCCTTTAGCAGAAGTCTGACCAGAGACCTACTACCATGGCAAGCAGGACGCTTCTGAAAGCGTCCTGCTGCCATGTAGCTCATCACCCACTGCCATTAGAGAGCAGTGGGTGATGGATGAGGAGGAGGGAGGTCCCTCCCTCTGCGATCCCATCCTGGGGGGCTGCATAGGCACAGCAGCCCCCGATGGGAGAGGGAGGGAGCTCCCTCCCTGTTAACACCTTCCATACCGCGGTCCGTCCGGACCGCGGTAGAAAGAGGTTAAGCGGCTGGCATCTGCAGCACAGATGCCAGCCGTTTTCTATCAGAGTGCCAGCAATGTGCTGGCACTCTGATAGAACTCACTAGACACCAGGGAATTATTACAAGGGAGGCGGGCGGGGATCGCTATTGCGATCCCGCCTCCCGCACCGCCCGCCTCCCGCACCCCTCCCGCCGCCGCAACCACCCCCTGCACCCCCGCCGCCATAACAAGATTGGGGGCTGCAGGGGGTTAAATCTTTAACTTTGGGGCAAATTAACTCTCTGATCCCGCGGTCACAGACCGCGGGGATCAGAGATCGCTGAAGCTCGCTGCAAACCGCAGGTCTGAATTGACCTGCGGTTTGCAGCGATCGCCGATACGGGGGGGTCACATGACCCCCCTCGGCATTAGAACATGGTTCCTGCTGATCTACATCAGCAGGAACCATGTTGCTACTGCGCCCACATCGGGTGCAGTAGCAGTTTAAACACAGGGCGTACATGTACGCCCTTGGTCCTTAAGTACCAGGACGCAAGGGCGTACATGTACGCCCTTCGTCCTTAAGGGGTTAACTTTAAAGTCGTAAAGGGTTTGCACCACGAAATATACTTTTTTCAAGCCAGCACCTGGATCTGAATACTTTTGTAATTGCATGTAATTAAATATGTAGCACAGCCACTGAGTTATTCAATGAAAAGTTACTGTATAGCGCCACCTACTGTTCCTCTCTCTCTACAGCTTGATGAGGTGGTAACACATGCTCCGTTACATCCTTCAACTTCCACCAGCCCTAGATACTGTTAGAAGCTGTGACAGTTAAAGGGAGAGAGCAGCAGGAAGGACACAACCCTTGAGCTGCCAGCTTGAAATAAATTGAGCAGAGCAATTGGGTTAATGAATGGGGAGATCTCTGGATCCATGTGAGGTTCAGGGCTGGTGCTGGCTTTGTCAGAAATAGATTGTCATGCACTATATGAAGTCTGATTCTCAGGTTTACACTAATTATAAGATAACCCCTTTAAATATATTCCATGAAACCAATGTATCAATTAATGTGACTACGCTGAAGTTGGTGTACGCTTTCCGGGCAGTTGAGCAATAAACAACCCAGATCGCTTAAAGAGGACCAATCTGCAGACAGCATGTGATAGAGTAGGAGGAGCTGAGCAGATTGATTTTATTTATTTATTTATTTTTCCGGAAAAGGTCCTGTAAAACTTCTAATTTTTTACATTTATAGCTCTTTCTGACTTCATTATTCACAGAGGAGGTATTATCAGTGACTGATAGCATTTTCAGTGTAAGTCTGTATACATACATAGCTGTCAGTCACTGATACTGATAACACCTCCCCTGTGTACAATTGATTGATAGCATTCTCTGTGTAAGTGTGTATACATAGATAGCTGTCAGTCACTGATAGTTGTATACAGAGGAGGTATTATGATTGATAGCATTCTCTGTGTAAGTGTGTATACAGAGATAGCAGTTAGTCACTGATAGTTGTATACAGGGGGAGGTGTAATCAGTGATTGATAGCATTCTCTGTGTAAGTGCATGTACATAGATAGCAGTCAGTCACTGATAGATGTACACAGGGGAGGTGTTATCAGTGATTGATAGCATTCTCTGTGTAAGTGTATATACAGAGATAGCTGTCAGTTACTGATAGTTGTACACAGGGGAGGTGTTATCAGTGATTGATAGCATTCTCTGTGTAAGTGTGTATACATAGATAGCTGTCAGTCACTGATAGTTGTACACAGGGGAGGTGTTATCAGTGATTGATAGCATTCTCTGTGTAAGTATGTATACATAGATAGCGGTCAGTCACTGATAGTTGTATACAGGGGAGGTGTTATCAGTGATTGATAGCATTCTCTGTGTAATTGTGTATACATAGATAGCTGTCAGTCACTGATAGTTGTACACAGTGGAGGTGTTATCAGTGATTGATAGCATTCTCTGTGTAAGTGTGTATACATAGATAGCTGTCAGTCACTGATAGTTGTACACAGGGAAGGTGTTATCAGTAATTGATAGCATTCTCTGTGTAAGTATGTATACATAGATAGCTGTCAGTCACTGATAGTTGTACACAGGGGAGGTGTTATCAGTGATTGATCGCATTCTCTGTGTAAGTGTGTATACATAGATAGCTGTCAGTCACTGATAGTTGTACACAGGGGAGGTGTTATCAGTGATTGATAGCATTCTCTGTGTAATTGTGTATACATAGATAGCTGTCAGTCACTGATAGTTGTACACAGGGGAGGTGTTATCAGTGATTGATCGCATTCTCTGTGTAAGTGTGTACATAGATAGCTGTCAGTCACTGATAGCTGTGCACGGGGTGGTGTTATCAGTGATTGATAGTATTCTCTGTGTAAGTGTGTATACAGTGATAGTTGTCCCTCACATATAACACCTCCCCTGTGATCATAAAACCAGAAATAGTAGAGGTTTAAAGGTATACATTTTACTGAATCCTTTCCCACAAGATTAGATATCAATATGCTCAGCTTCTCCTGCTATATAACATGCTTCCTGCCTTAGAATTTTTGGTGCAGTCTCATATATATTGGTTAGGTGCAGTTTCCATGGAAACTGAGGAGTGTGCAAGTTATTTATGTTTTTCTTTCTGTTACTCAGGAGTCTGCTTACACGTATTATGGGGGTTGTCCATTCTTAATTAAAGTTTAAAGGGGTTGTCCCATAAAGGGCATTTATCACTTGTCTGATTGTTTAGGGCTCCACTGATCAGTGATCACGCATGCACCCTGCTGCGCTATTCAGTGTTCATGGGGGTGGAGGGAACAGCAGAAAACTCCTCAGCTGGTTACATAACTCCCATTGAAGTGAAAGGAGAGCTGCGCCCATTCATTCTCCTCCCAGATGCGTGGACCAAAGACATGTGTAAATGCTTTCTTCTTGGGGCCCATTCAGACGGCTGGTAGTGCTTTGCGGAAACGCTGAACACGGATACCGGCCGTGTGAGTTCCGCAATTTGGGGACCGCACATGGGTTGCAACCATAATAGAAAATGCGGACCAGAATAGGACATGTTCGATCTTTTCTACAGAGCTGTGGACTGGAACCACGCACTGTGTGCTGTCTTTTGTAGCCCCATGGAAATGAATGGGTCCGCACCCGTTCCGCACAATTGTGGGACGGATGCGGACTCAGTCATATATGGCCGTCTAAATGAGCCCTTATTCAGTACAGCCTTCAAATCCTTTGCATTCTAAGGCTTATTAGAAGATAGCTTCACTTTTTAATAGGCACTATAGTGTCAGTACAAAAAATGATATATAATCAGTCACAATCTGATAGGTGAGGTCAGTGGCCTAGGAAGCCTCTTCAAACAGCAGTTTGGTGGTACTGCTTGGAGCTGGAACCATCTTGCCCCACCCCCTCCCCACAATCTGATATTAATGAACTACCCGAGACCCACCGATCAGCTGTTTGAAGAGGCCTGCTAGGCCACTGAGCTTACATGGCCTATGGTTTTCTGGGAGTACAATATTGATGATGTATTCTCAGGATAGGTCTTCAATATCTGACCTGTGGTGGAGTTCTGGCAAGTGCTCCCGCCTCCTCACCGCTCAACAAGTACATCGCCATTCGTTGTATAGGCTGAGCATGCACCCTTCCACACTATTCATTCTCTATGGGACCATGGAAATAGCAGAGCACTAGTTCTCAGGATCGGTGGTGGTTACAGCCGTTGGACCTCTTTTTCAATTCTAAAGCAAATTTGAATTCCTCCAGTGTGATCTTAGACTCGATAAATTTGTTTAGAATTTCAAATATTTTCTACATTTCATTAATATTCAAGGAGCCCCTTAAAGGTGTTATACCACAAACATCAATGTGTCCTGCCCAACATACATATATCACCGTTTTCCCCAAATAACCACCATTTATGAAAACGGTCTTATTCTAAGGTCATTAGGTTACCATTGCACCTTGTGGCAAATCTGTTTTGATATTCAGTTGCTGTAGGTTATGTCCTGCATTGGAGCCTTGTAACGTAGGACATACGAAGCGTCATTCGTAAGAACAAGGGGCAAGATCACACCTGCTGATGTCAGGAGACCTCTCACTGCCCTGATGGGACAGCGGGGAGTAAGATTCAAGCATGGGGGCTAAGAGAAAACTGCACCTAGGTACATTTGAAGAAAAAAAAAAAACAACTCTCCATGGAGGAGTGGGATTTGGAGTAAATGATGAAGATAAACTTTAGAGTGAAAACCTACTTTATGGCACAACCCCTTTAACCCCCCTCCTGTATAAGAAACTTTAGACAAGGGCAGTGCTTCATAAAACTACTATATCAGCCGGGTCTCATTTTATAAAATTCCTTTTAGGGGTGGGCGATATGGCCTAAAATTTATATTGCGATATAATATGAAGCATGTGCGATATGCGATATATATGGCGATATAAATTTTCTATATTGGAGGGGGGGTTGTTAAACTTTTTTTTTTTTTTTTTTTTTTATTTAACTTTTTATTTAATAACTATTTAGCCTCCTTAGGGGCTAGAACCCTTGTCCTATTCACCCTGATAGATCTCTGTCAGGGTAAATAGGACTTGACACTGACCCTGCTGCCCTGTGCTCTGTGCACACAGCAGCAGGGAGCTGACCATAGCAGCCAGGACATCAGTATTGTCCTGGCTGCCATGGTAACCGATCGGAGCCCCAGCATTACACTGCTGGGGCTCTGATCACAACTGCCACTGCCAGCAATGATGGGGGGGCCACTGTGCCACCAATGAGTGAATAGAAACATAGCCTGCATGTGCCGGCCATATACCATACTGGGCCTCTGTGACTGCTCTCTGCGATTCACCGCAATTAACCCCTCAGGTTCTGAGGGGTTAATTGCGGCGGATCGCAGCAGGCAGTCATAGAAGCGGGTATGTGATATGGCCGGCACATGCAGGCAAATAGGACCTTTAATTAGGGGGCACATAGGGGGCACTTACTATTATGTATGTGCGGGGCTCCGTTTGCCTGCTCTGGCCCCCGTCACATGGTGGGAACACCAGGGAGGAGACATCAGCTTCTCTCCCTGGGCGTTCCTTCTCCCTTGCCTGTGACGTTCTGCCACAGGCCACAGTCCCTCCCCTCCTCCGCTCTCATTGGTAGCAGTGACTACAGTCCCTCACCTCCTCCTCTCTCATTGGCGGCTCTCAGTGGGGAGGGAGGGACTCCCTCCTTCTCCACTGTGCCGGCTCAGGAGAACATGGTATGCGCCGAGAGCGGCGCATACCATGTTCTACCGCGATATGGCGATATAGACAAAATCGATATCGTGGCACAAATTCATATCGCATATCGTCTATATCGCCATATCGTCCCACCCCTAATTCCTTTTATTCTTTAATTGCTCCTACGTACCTTTTTTTTTTTTTTTTTTAATTATGTACAATTTTGACCAGATAAAAAACAGTATGATTTCAGGTAAGAATATTTGGGAACCTTTACATAAGTCTGGAGAACACTTTTGTATTCTGTACAGATCATGTCATTCCGAAGTCTTGGAAACTCTCAGAGGATAAAAAAATAACAATTTGGTTGATCAGCTGTGTTGGTATTAAAGGATTATCCCTAATCTCACCAGTTTGTAGTTGAGAAGAGACGTTGCTGTCATTTACACTGTTATTTTGTGTCGTTCTTGTGGTGATGCCACCGTTTCCTATAAATTGGCTATTACAGTATGTGCCAGTCCTTTTATCTCAGCAAAGCTGACGTCCTGGAGCGAGTGTAATCATGTAGTTTGCTTTGCAGACCCCTTTGAAAACTAGAGATACCCCTGTGAGAACTCCATTGCAGGACAATAACAAACAGACAGTGGCATTCTCCAGCCAGCCTGGCAGCTATTCAGAGTTCAAGGTAAATGCATGCTTTTCTACGGTTACTACTTGGGAAATTCTAGTATTTTGTCAGTTAGTCATAGCTACCACAAGAGGGCGGTTTCACAGCATCTTCTAATGGGATGTTCTCGTACAAATGTATTTTTTTAAGCATCTAAGCTCCCTGTAGCGTTTAGTATGCTGAAATCATTTCAGTGACTCTGAGCCGTCCAGATCCCGATTACAACCTAATAGCCATATAAAAATTGGAAAAACCATCCAAGAAATGTCACTTTAACTGTAATTCTGAACGTCTTATTCTAGTAATCATGGTTAGGTTCTCTTTAATTTGACACCACATGCGACATATATAGTTAGACTACCTGCACACGCTGCAGAATACGCAAGGTTTTTCTGTGTGGAAAAACCGCAGTGTATTACAGTTCACAAAGGGAGCTTGAGCCAGCGTTCCGATCACTTTAATAATACACTCAAATACTTGCAATCTATTATAGCTGTCAGTCTAACACAGACATTCAGCGTATTTGGGCGACCGTATAGCCTCCAGTACATGGGGGGGCTTTTGTTAGATCCCCGGTAGCCGTGACACCCAGTCAGCGCCATTGGGCTCACAGAAGCAGCCACTTGGTGGAGCTGTGGTCAGCATTTTTGCAGTAGGTGTAATCTGTTCTAATCAGAACAGCTATAGATCATCAGTAAGGGTATTCATCCGCTGGAGGGGGGAAATGTTTGCCCAATTATTAATTTTACAGGTGGAAAGTGTTTATCAGCTACTCTTAAGCCTCATTCTCACATCCGTGTTTAAATCCGTGAGCAGTTGATCAGTGAAGGGTCCGTGTATCTGTTTTTTGCTGTCCTTGTTGCGTCCGTGTTTCACGGACACTGAACAGCTGAAAAATTATTTTCAAATGATCTCTTCTTAATGATGCGTGAAACACGGGTGGCATCCATGTTGCAACCGTGATTTTCACAGACCCATAGACTATAATGGACGTGATGGATCTGTGAACACGGACAAAATAGAACATGCATCCGTGCTGAAAACACTGACCCACGGACCGCGCTAAAACATTGATGTCTGAATACACACAATAAAATGAATAGGGACGTGTGTTGTCCGTGGAGAACACGTACAGAAACACATCCGTGATACACTGACGTGTGAATGAGGCTTTAAAGAGAATCTGTCAGCAGTTTTGACCATTCTGTTTGCTGAGGGCTATAGTTAGGAGCTGGGGAGAGTGGTATATCATATCATATGCTTTGTGGAGGTTTTATCAGGATTAAGGTACATTCACACAAACATAAGCCATTTTTGCCCGGGCTGCGGACTGCAGCATAGGCACTGGCTGGGTCCACACATCTATACAGGATTCACACATTCACTTCAATGGGCCTGCAATATATAGGACATGTTGCAGGGACAAAAAATCCCATGGAAGCGCTTCCAATCCGCGCCGTATCTTGAGGCTTCTGGACCCATTCAAGTCAATAGGGGATTCCCATATATTGTGCAACCACAGATTGCGGTCCTCAATACGGGCACAAGCGGCCAACGGTCGTGTGACTGGACCCTTAGGCCTCATGCACACTATTGTATTTGTGTTCCTCATCCGATCTGCATTAAATGTGGACAGCACACAATGTGCTGCCCACATCTGTATGTCTACCTTGGTCCCACACAAAAAATACTACATGCCCCATACTTGTCCCTTTTGCTGACATGGATGGGCCTGTATCCGTGTTTTGCGGATCCGAAGTTTGCAGACCTTAAAACATATGGTTGTGTGCATGAGGCCTTAGAGAGAATTAACCTCGCCTTTTGCACCTTAGGTTGACTTGAGTTGGATCTTCATTGTGAAGTGCTGTCTGCATTGAGCTGTTTCACAGCCCCTCCATGCTGCTCTGACAGATGTAGGGGTCTCCTTGTCACTCCAGGAAGAGGGGAAAGGCTGTAAAGCAACACAATGCGTAGAGAACTTCACAGTGAATTTCCAGCATTTTGAGGGGCCTAATTTGGCAGAAGTAGAGGGTAAAAGCTCCACAAAAGGTATGTTTGTTCGGCTCTCCTCAGCCCCTACCGAATGTCAGCAGTTTAGCATGGTCAAAACCGACCGATTCCCTTTAACTTTTCAAACCACTGGTCAGTGTAAACAGGGCTTTAGATGCAAGTATGTGGGGCTGTTTACAATGTAGCTGTAACCAGAAAGCCCTAAACTGGGCCTTTTTTGTGCAAAAGTGACAAGAGGCCATGTCTAGAACCTTCACCCCATTTCTTATAATTGATCATGAAGCAATAAATGCACACATTTGACAATTTTTTATAAAAAAAAATAACTCTTGATATTGGATCAACTTGTATCTTGGGGTTGGATGCTGTTGAACTGTACCTCAATTTACCAGTGTATTGGGAGTTTACTTTCACCTTTTTTACCCTGGGTTCAGACCTGAGCGTTCTGGAAACGCGCGTTTTTGTCGCGCGTATTTCAGCGCGTTTTTGCAAATAGGAAACGAGCGTTCGTACGCGCGTTCTTGTGATTGACTACTGTGGTGTCAATCACAAAACGCGCGACAAACGCCCCAAAAAAAGCTCAAGTACTTGTTTATGCGTCGGGCGTTTTACAGCGCGTTCAAGCGCGCTGTAAAACGCTCAAGTGAGAACCAGGGCCTTAGGAAAGCATTGGTTTTCATGTGTTGAGCGTTTTACAGCGCGTTTGAACGCGCTGTAAAACGCTCAGGTGTGAACTTAGGGTGTAGGGACCCTGGCAGCATATGGTAGAGCAGGAGGAGCTGAGCAGATTGATATAGCTGCATAGCCCCAACTAGCCCCCATTTACACAGGTTGAGGATCGGGGCAGTTATGGCAATGAACACTTGTTTCCGACCGCTGCCCCATTTAAAGTTGATCACCACACCAATGCCGCATGAAAAATGTGATCACCTGACAAGTAAGTGCTTGTTTTTTCAGGTAATCACATTTTTCATGCATCACCTAAAATTGTTTTTTCACCAGCACAGAACCCCATATTTACAGGTATGTGCTGCAGACAAACTATAGAACTATATGGAAACACGTGTAAAAGAACCCTTAGGAGTCCAGTGGGCGGTACTATCTGATTGACCACTGTCTTTATGTATGTTTATACAGGTCAGTCAGTGAATATCAATCTGCTCAGCTCCTCACGCTCTATAACATGCTGCCTGTAGGTCACATACCATGTACAACATGACCAGTTCCCTATGATAGACTAGCTGATAAATGTTTTTGCTTCGTTTCTTTACAGGAGGAAATATCCAAGAAATCCGGTAAGGACACCATATTTAATTCCACAGTCAACGAGAACCTCTAAATATCGTCATTGAGACCTTCCATGAACTGAACTCTGTAGTCGTGCTGTCAGTGGTTGCTTTTTCCAGTGATTTTTATAAAACTCATTGTAGATAATAACATTCTGCCAATATTCATCATATTGCCACCAACTTGAAACCAAGGGCATTTCTTACCAAAGTACAACATGGCTACCTTTCTAGTGTACGGCAGCTGGTGCGCTTCAAAGACTTCTTCCGCTCTGGCAAGCAATTCTTTATGCAGCACCCATTGTAAATACGCTCGCATTTTTTTCATGTTTAATGCCTTTTTATATGCTCTTATGCTAATATGTATATGGCTGGAGGGGAACGCATTGTATATATTGGGGTCATTGCCCGGTGCATTATCCGTTTCGTGTTTTTGTAAATAAAGTGACTAATTAACTCCTTGTTCCTTGGTTAATTTTCTGTTCACCATTTACAGTTTAGTTAACTATGAGAATGCTACAAGAGCTTTTTAAAATGTAAAAGGAAATCACGAGACCTGAGCTGTCAAAATTCCTAAATTTCTGAATTTGTATGCTACCAGCATTGCGTAATAGTTAGTTTTAGTATGTATAGTATATGAATTATTACTGTATATTAAAATTGCACTTCAGCCTTACCCATTTTCATACAAAACTGTAAAAAAAAAGTTTGTCAGGTCAATTTGCATGCACGGGTAGGCCAATATCATCTTTTCCCTGTACTGTTGCCAAATATTATATTCTTGAGCTCATTAGCGTCAATCTCTTGGATTATAAATTGAATGATGCTCAAGTCTAAATAAATACCATTTTTTACCAAGTATGATCTAAATCTGTTTCTACCATCTTTCTTATTGCCAACTCATGTGTCTGAGTAATGTCTATGGCCTTTCTTGTTTTGCTGAGTTTGCACTCTTGAGAATTGTTAACGTGTTTTAGCTGGCAACTCTAACTGTACGTGTCCTAAATTAAGAAGCTGAACGTATGGTGTTACTGGGAAGGGCATCTCTAAAAAGCAGGCCTTAACTAGGCCACGGTGTTCTCTCGTGCTCAGTGCATGAAATGATGTACGTAGGCTTTAAAAAATGAGGGGCCCAACCCTTCTTCTCCTTTATGCATCTTTTTATTATGTACTTTTTGTTTTAACTGAAATAAAGAAGCTAGACCATTGCTCTTACTTGTGTCTGTCGCTCATATCACTCCTAATTTTGTCTGTTACCAAGGAATTTCCAACCTGTATCTCTGAATTTTACAGTGCCCTTATTATTCTGAGGAGCTGTGTGTTTGGAAGATCTGAAATAGATTTTAGACTTCACTACGCTTTTTAATTATCCGACATTTTCCACGTCTTTACATGAACATATTGCATTTTACATTGTGTTCAACACCGATTAACATGAGTGTAGGAGACCAAACAATCCTTGGTAGGATGCTCCAGGACAAAAGGACTATATAAGATATCAGAGGATGTTTGTGTGCTGTATGACAATATTGGTGCTTGCTTTGGCAGCACATACTCCAAGATTGGTAAGTAAACCATGCATGTATTTAACCAGCTGGATTGCCTCAACAGTTCTAATTACTTGAATTCAGAAACTGTGTGTGGATCTAAATGGGAACTCAGGCGATAGTAGCATCACCTGTTTCTTTAATGAGTGTGGCTTTAAAATCTTTAGGGTGCATTCAATTGACAAGGTCAAAATTTATACCGAGTTGGCTCCTCACATGGCACCTGTACTAAATGGGGTGCCGCCCTATGGGATCTGTACCTGACGTGCCGCCTCATGGCCGACGTGTCACTTGCATGCGCGTGCGCCCGGCGTGTCACTTGCATGCGCGTGCGCCCGGCGTGTCACTTGCATGCGCGTGCGCCCGGCGTGTCACTTGCATGCGTGTGCGCCCAGCGGGCCACTTGCATGCGTGTGCGCCCGCCATGCCATTTGCCTGCGTGCATCAGCTGGCTGACACTTGCCTCCGCAAACCAAAGGGGTCCTAAGGTGAAGACCTCAGGTAAAGACCCAGTGTGACAGAGAGGTTAGGGAAAGCCTAGTGGAGATGAGTAGTTGTTCAATCTATGGACTCTACTAGCCTTTGAGTGGAGTAGCCTACAGTGCCCATCCACAATATACATTTTAGCGCAAAGCTGTAATTGGAGCCACATTCCTCCATGGACAATATTAATGGAAATTGTATGTAATTCAAGTAGTGCAAGATACCGGTCATGTGAATTATAGGGTATACTATACTCTACACCTGGAGCTAGTATGGGTCAGCCTGAAGTTAAGGGAACATTGGTGTGACCAGAGCACTGAAATGTAGTAAAGATCCTACCCATACCTGTTATAATGGGAGGCAGCACCATCCTGTCTGTGAATTCTTCTTGTAAGGATTACAGCTTTCCCTTCTATGGCAATAACTTGGTATGTCTACCTCAAGACGAGATTCTCAGTAAATGTCAACTTATGCCCAACTAAACTCCTCTGTGTTCTATCTACCTACGCTGCTTAGGTCCTGTAACCTCTTGCCACTCCTAAGTCCCTGTGTCTCCTGGATAGTGCCATGTAAAAATCTTGTGAAACCCTTAAGACAGCTTCAAGGTCAGAGGCAATGTGGGCAGGTGGGTTCTTGGTTGGCCTGGTTTAGTCGGGAGGGTTCTTTTTCCTTTCTTTTCCCTTGAGTTCATACCAACACCTCCTGGTGGTACAATTTCGGTTACCTCATCGTTGATGTCCATGCCTGTCGTTTGCCAGTGCTGTCCGCTTGACTTTTTCTTACATATACCTTGTAGACATTCCGGAGTTAGTTGTTTATCATATTATAACAATTCAGCTCTTAGGCTGGGTACACACTGGTGTTGCGG
The DNA here is from genome assembly GCA_033119425.1 of Bufotes viridis. Classification (NCBI taxonomy): domain Eukaryota; kingdom Metazoa; phylum Chordata; class Amphibia; order Anura; family Bufonidae; genus Bufotes; species Bufotes viridis. Next base: position 387,909,674 of record CM065589.1, on the reverse strand, counting down.
GAAAAGATGCGGGTGCGTTGCGGGAAAATGCACGATTTTTCCACGCGAGTGCAAAGTGTTTTAATGTGTTTTGCATGCGCATGAGAAAAATCGGCATGTTTGGTACCCGGACTTCATCTCTGAAGTTTGGGTTTGGATTAGGTGTTGTGTAGATTTTATTTTTCCTTATCACATGGTTATAAGGGTAAATAATAGCATTATTTAATACAGAATGCTTAGTAAACGGACAATTGAGGGTTAAGAAGAAAAAAAAAAAACTCCCTCCAATTGATCGCGTAGCTGCCGGTCTCCTGTTCTTTTTTTTCAGGACCTGTCGAAGGACCTGTGGTGATGTCACTGTGCTCATCACATGGTGAGCGCAGTGACGTCACCACAGGTCCTTTTCCTCAAAAAAGAACCAAGACTTGCCAGGCTGTGCGTTCAAGTGGATTATGTCGAGCATGCCGCGATTTTCACGCAACGCACCAGTGATGCGGGAAAATCACCGCTCTTGTACACAGTCCCATTGAAGTGAATGGGTCGGGATTCAGTAGGGTTGCAATTCGTTCACATCACGGTACTTCTCCTTGTTTTGTTGTCATGAAGGATGAACTGGAAAATAGGAATTAGACTTACCGGTAATTCGCTTTCCAGAGATTCCCTCATGACAGCACCCGTACATTCCCTTCCTTACTAACTACTATGTAAATATTGCATATAAGATTCTTATGATTTTGATCGGTTGCATCCATCTTGGTGTAGTAATCTAGAAAAACACTGGAGGTGGGAGGGACCTTTTAACCTTTGTTTCCTGTCGCAAGGAGATCAAAGGGGAACAGCCTGCTGTTGTGCTGTCATGGGGAAATCTCTGGAAACCGAATTTCCGGTAAGTCTAATTCCTTTTTTCTACTCCGCTATACCAAATTCTAGTATGAAAGTTAATTGAAAAGCATTGCTCCATACGACACACTATAGAGGATTTATTGACGCCCAACTGTCCTTTTTGGCTATAGAAAATAGTCACATTATGGCCACTTCCTACTTCTGACCTCAGCAGTGCATCTCTCATTAAGGCACGCGACGTGCCATGAGCGGGCTTGGTGGGTATATAAGATGTCCGATAGGTTGTCTGCACACATCTCTCATTGCTGTCATGGGTAGAAGTGTGAGTTAACAGAGCTGCAAAAAGAGATAGTTATTGGCTTTCGGGCTAAAGGTGGCAGTAAAGGTGCAGAAACTGCATTGTTTGTGAACTGCCTGCATGCAGTGAAAGTGCACTGTGAGTGGACAAATGGCAGCATTGTGAGTAATCGACATGGAAGCAGGAGCAACACGTGTCATTGATGTGAGAGGTGAATGTCTGCTACAAAGGTGTACAAGGGCAGACTGACATGCTACAGTGGAGCACCTCATTGCCAAAATGAACCAGGGGGCTACCAGATGTGTCTAAAACAACTGTTCAGCGAACCCTTCTGCCTATGGCAGTGATGGGCAAAGTGCGGCTCTCCAGCTGTTGCTAAACTACAACTCCCACCATGCCCTGCAGTAGGCTGATAGCTGTAGACAGGCTTTGCATGCTGGGAGTTGTAGTTCTGCAACAGCTGGAGAGCCGCACTTTGCCCATCACTGGCCTATGGGGCTCCGAAGAAGGCAAACAGTCACTGCACCTCTGCTAAGAAAGTTGAATCTGCAGAAAGGGCTTCCATTTTTGTGGCAGTATACGAATTGCACCTCCACTGAGGGCAAAGGGTTGCCTTCTAAGATGAGTCAAGTTTCTTCCTCATCAAACAGATGGATGTTGGCGCCTCAGGTACAAACCTGTGAAATCAAACCATTCGACCATTGCTGGAAGAACACAAGCTAGTATTGGCAGCATTATGGTCTGGGGAATGTTTTCATAACACTCAGACATTTGGAAGGAACTCCAAAACCAATTTGGGTATAAGTCCATCCTTGCACATCACATACATGCTGATTGTCTTCCTTGGAGCGGATGGGATCTTCCAGCAAGACCATGGGACATGGCTAGAAATGTCTGACTTTGTTTGGAAGAGTATGCCCAAGACGTCAAAGTGCTTCCCTGTCCTCTAGTTCCCCAGAATTGAGCCCAATCTGTTAGACTGCCTCAATCGTCGTGTTCTCACTATGGATCCTCCCCACACACCGTCCTGTGGGATCACTGCAGTCAGCATGGCTCCAGATACCTGTGACAACCTACCAGGATCCTATTGAGTCACTCCCAGTCCGTCTAGCTGATGTCCGTTCTGCACACTGCAGTTACTCAGAAAATTAGCTAATAATAATAGTAATATGACTCGACTGTGTATTTTGTTCATTTGCACAGTTTATTCCAGCCAAGGTATTGCAGAATGCAGAAAATGTGTCTGCCTGAGGCAACATTTCTGCTAGAGTATACATGGATTTGGAGTCGCATTATTTCATACAGTGATTAAATAACTTTCATCCGCTCCTTGCACACAGTCTGTAGGCCTACTGTTGCAATTTTGTTTTCTTATCCTTGAGGCAAGTTATTTTTGTGACAAATAGGGCTAAATTTTCTTCTTGTTTCATAAAAAGCATTTTTACTTAGCGTTATTAGAGCTTAGCTTTATATATAATAGACGTTATTACTTCAAGCATCTCGAAAACCAAGTTCTGAACTATGTAAAAGAAAGGGGGTCAACTATAGCTCTATGCCAGTTTTCTGGCGTAAAAAAGTTGCATACTTTGTGAAAAAGTGTGGACATTATGCCAGAAATCTACTCCATCTTGTAGCTAGAGTAGATTTTAGTTGTGGTGCATGGATCTTCCTCTAGTCAGGTTATTACTAGGACTGGCATGTGAAATGTCGTTCTCTAGGAAATCACCCCCAATGTCTGTTGTTTTACATCCCAATATAGTGTATGTGTGGTTTATAGCATAGGAAATTGGGCTATAAATAAAATGTCAGAATTTTACAAAATGTATTTTGTAGGCCTGGACCTTCAGCCACCTATTCCGCAATGTTAAATTTCTTCTGCTTCAGCAATTTTTGGTAGACTGACATAAGGATAGTAATCATGCTGCAAACTCTTCAGTTCATGGAAAGATACATTGCATTCTCCACCCTGACAGTCTTATACAAATAATAAGCCATGATTCTGTGTCAGAAAATGCCTCCAAATCAGGAAAGTGACACCACTTTCTTCCACAGTTGGGATGATGAATTTATGTTGGCAGTCTGTTTATTTTCTCATTCTCAGGTGATTTAAGTAATTTTTGTCCACAGTACAAAAGTACCTGAATGGTCTTCTGCATATAACTACATTCTTCAGATTATTTTTTTTATTAAAGAGAATGTTTTATCAGACCATGATCTAGATTTTAAAATCAAGTTTTTATGTTAAATATATTTTAAATAATTATTATTATTTTTTTTGTAATTTATTTAATTTTTTACAAAAGACTAACATTTTTGCACTGATCAATAAGTGTAATAAGTGCCACTTCTTGGTCTGTGCAGATCATAGACAGTTTTAGAAAGACAATTAACACCTCTGTAGACAGATAACACACCGTCCAGCATTCACAATAGATGATATCACAGCTTATCAACTCCCTCCTGATCTGCACAGGTCACAGAGTATGCCTAGAAAACTCTCTCATAGATGTCAGTGAGTCTCCTACAGATGATTGTGTCTATGGTATCTCTAAATGCTGTTAATATTTCAGGCAAGATGGCAGCCCCTATAAAAAAATAAAAATATAATATTCAGGGAATTTTTTAAAAAATCTACAATCAGAAAAAAAAACTGATTAGAAAAAAAGCATGTGTCTCACTTTCTGGTTTTAACCACCATTGGTACGGCCTCACCTGGAATGCACGGTTCAGTTCTTGCACCAAGTACATAAAAAGGATGCCCTGGAGTTATAAAAAAAAAAGGCAGAGGAGAACAACTAAACTCATAAAAGGCCTGGAAGATCTTAGCTATGAGCAAAGATTAAAATAACTCTAATGGTAAACTGACTATACAAAAATATTGATAAGTTACTCTATGTTAAACTCCCTCAAAAAACAAGGGACCACTCCCTACGCCTGAAGAAAAAAGATTGTCATAAGAGGCACCAAGCATTCTTTACAGTAAGGGCTGTGAATCTCACAGCAAATACAGTAGATGGCTTCAAAAAAGGTTTAGATGACTTATAAGCTTCAATGCTATTTTGAAATAAAGACAATGTATAGAAATCATGCTCTATATACCCTTTCCCTTTGGCTCAACCCTTCCTTAAAAGTAAGATGGACATTGATCCAGGGATTTGTTCAGACTGCCACATCTGAAGTGGGGAAGTATTTTTCTCTCAAGGTTTTTTTTGCCTTCCCCTGGATCAGTATAGCAGGATTACAGGTTGGACTTGATGGACTTTTGTCTTTTTCAAACCTTAACAACTATGTAACCCGCAGATGAAAATATAGATAACACATTCCCCTTTTTTAAATGATTTGTCTTCCTCTTTGTTATCCAAGTTTTACTGGGAAAATACTATATGATCCCATTTTTAGCTCTTAAAGAAATGATGCAACAGAAAAGGTTTTTACTTATATTATGCAGCATAGGCTATTGTTGTGGTAGCCTCAAGCCTGCTGTTCCTATGTCCTGCTCTGCCTGAAACTCCCATAGGCTGCAATGGTAATTCATTGCACTCTATAGTACAAAAGGTCTAACGATCACATGTTAAAGTCACCTAGGAGGGACTTAAAAAAAATAACTCAAATAACCCTCCTGTCCCCATAATAAAAATAAACATAAAATAAAGATCATTTGCACTGCCATTTCCTAAAACACCCATACTATTAAAATATAACCGTATTCATCCTTTATGTGGTGAACACTGTTACAGGAAAAAAAATCAAAATGGCTGATTTGCTGTTTTTTTGTCGTTTCACCTCCCCAAAAATTTTATAGGTGATCAAAAAGTCATATACACTCCAAAATGGTATCAATAAAAAAAAATATATATATATATATATATATATATATATTAGAGATGAGCAAAGTTTTTAAAAACTTGATTCGGCAACTTCGCTGAAGTTTGGCAAGAAATTTGGTTAGTTCCAAATTATTTGTCGCGAATCGCTATAAGACCTCATGCACACAGCCGTTCCATGCATTGGGAATCACAATTTGCGGTCCCAATGCACAGGCAACCATGCAGAGGCTCGAAGATGAACCCCATAGAAGCACTCCGTAGTTGGTCCGTGGCTCCGTACCGCACTGCACCTTCCGGATTGTGGACCCATTTAGGCCCCTTTCACACGGGCGAGTTTTCCGCGCGGGTGCAATGCGTGATGTGAACGCATAGCACCCGCACTGAATCCTGACCCATTCATTTCAATGGGGCTGTGTACATGAGCGTTTTTTTTCACGCATCACTTGTGCGTTGCGTGAAAATCGCAGCATGCTCTATATTCTGCGTTTTTCACGCAGCCCTAGCCCCATAGAAGTGAATGGGGCTGCGTGAAAAACGCATTGCATCCGCAAGCAGTTGCGGGTGCGTTGCGTTTTTCACTGATGGTTGCTAGGAGATGTTGTTTGTAAACATTCAGTTTTTTATCACGCGCGTGAAAAACGCATCAAAACGCATTGCACCCGCGCGGAAAAAACTGAACAACTGAACGCAATCGCAGGCAAAACTGAATGGCTTTGCCTGTGAAATCGCACAGTTTTCACTGAACGCATCCGCAACGCATCCGGACCTAATCCGGACACGCTCGTGTGAAAGAGGCCTTAAGTGAGCACAAGGCCGGTGCCCGCATATTGTGGGATGCAATACGGGCCACAGCTGGCAACGGCCATATGCATGAGGCCTAAATCAGGTATACCCTGGCCACTCTGCCTTGGGGTACGACCACATTTATTAATGAAGACCGCACTGTATAGTCAGTCTTTATTGTTAATGGTCGCACGGCACCTTTAAACAGGGGCTGTTGCTGAATGGGGTTTGGCTGGTTAGGTGGGGGGACAATATACATATTATTGCTGTTCTGGCCTGCAATCTTCTGCAGGTTATTTGACAGTAAACACAATCTCTGCTATGCTCTGGCATACCACTTCTCCAGCACTCTCCTGCTTTTCCTCCATTTTCACATCATCTAGACTGGATGGTATTAGTTGGCATGCTGGCACTTGAATAATATAGGCTTTCATCTTATTGATATTGATTTATATATCTTAGGTTATGGCTGATGTAGAAATAAGTAAATTTTGAATAAATAAATTAAACTGACAAAGAATATGTCTCCCTGCACTGTCCCTGCACTCTCCCTGTACTCTCCCTGCACGGTCCGTCTTCAATATTCTTCTATTAATCGTTTTAAGCAACACTGTCCCTAGCGAATGAGCACTTGCCACGTCTTTCCCTATGCTCAGCTCACAGGACAATGGCAGAAACTGTGCGGGATGAGGGTTTTATAGGGCTGTGACATCGCAGGGGATGGCTATTAGTGGATTGGCTGGCTGTACAGCATTACGGGTGATCTTGATTTCCTGGGCTTGTCTCCTCTACACTTAGTTTCGCTTTGTAACACGTTCAGCTGCCATTTTAGGAAAACCTGATTCGTTACCACGAAATGCACGAAAATTCGGATTAGTTTCGATTCAAGGTGTTCCTAAACTTTGGACTGAATTCCGCTTCAAATGCTTTGCTTCGCTCAACACTAATAAATATATATCTATATCTATCTATCTGTCTATCTATCTATCTATATATATATATCTATCAGTGGCGTAGCGTGGGTTGCCAGCACCCGGGGTGAACCAAATATTGGGGCCCCCCCCCCACTTTTTTTTTTTTACACATAATGTAGTAGATATCTCCTGTAGTCCTATGTAACCCCACAGATAACTCTCTAAGTACAGATAATGTAGTAGATGGGTGGGAGGCCCCAGAATTCAGAACAGATGTAGATGTTCTCTTTCCTCATCTTCTCCTTTCAGACCTTCAGACCAGACCAACATTTTTCAGCCATTTCTCGTCTCTGCAGTTTGACAAAAAAAAATCATAGTTTACTACTTTTACATCATCCTCCCTTCTTCTGGACAAACCATCCTACTACCCCCAATACTGTGCCGCTGTGCTCCCCAATACTATACTGCAGAAACAGATAAACCCCCTGATAATACTAGTACCACACAGATACTGCCCCCAATACTGTGCCGCTGTGCTCCCCAATACTATACTGCAGAAACAGATAAACCCCCTGATAATACTAGTAGCATGCAGATAGCGCCCCCTCAATAATTATTGGCACACAGTGCCCTTCAATTACTGCACCCAGAAAATAGTGCCCCTGACACTAATAGTGTAAACATGATATCCCCCAAAATTTATTGTGGTAAGGTGATATTGAGCCAGGGAACCCCCACAGTAACAGTGCACCCCAAAGTCCCACCAATAGTAATAATTCTCTGCTAGAGCACACATGGTAGTAATAGTGCTCCTACAGGGCTCCCAACATGTCCCCACTGTGCCCCAGAAGTAATAATGCTCCCAAACTGTGTATATTTCATTTGGCCCCCACCCAGACTATGTATATATTTCATTTGGCCCCCACCCAGAGTATATATATTTCATTTGGCCCCCATCCAGACTATATATATTTCATTTGGCCCCCACCCAGAGTATATATATTTCATTTGGCCTCCATCCAGACTATATATATTTCATTTGGCCCCCACCCAGAGTATATATATTTCATTTGGCCCCATCCAGACTATATATATTTCATTTGGCCCCATCAAGACTATATATATATATATATATATATATATATGCACATACACACAGTATATATATATCTAATTTTGCCCCCACAGACTGTATATATTTAATTTGTCCCCCACAGACTATATATATTTTATTTGGCCCCCACAGACTGTATATACTCCATTTTGACCCCTGTACATAATTGAATGATAGGCTGCCCCTGCGCCCCTCTAACTCTGTAATCTTATATAGCTGGTGTGGGCCCCCCTTTCTAAATTTAGTTCTTAGGGCCTCTTCCAGGTGCCCCCAGCATGGTGTGCAGCGTGTACATAACTAAAAGAAAACAAAAAAAACCTTACCTGCTCTGTTCCAAGTTCGGTCTCACTGCCAGCAGCAAGATGACGTCTTCCCGCGAGACCCGTGATCTCCAGCGCTGGGTGTTGCCAACCAATGAAAAGTGGAGGGAGAGGCTGGTTAATAGCAGTTGCGGGCTGAAAAGTGGAAACTTGCATAAGTCCGGGCATGCGGTGGTGAGCGGGCCGGCGGAGGCTGAGCCTCTGAGTGGAGGCATAAAAGAAGCTGTGCCCGTGCAGCTTAAGCAAAACCTGTGAATGGAGTTATTACATTTTTTTCTCCAGTGGCCAGCGCCCCCCTGCTGTGTGGTGCCCGGGGCAATGGCCCCCCCCCCCACGCTATGCCCCTGATATATAGATATATATATATACACTGTGTATATATATATATATATATATATATATATATATATAATGTAAAAAATGATGAGAGCACCAACCCAAAATAGACAAAAATAGGGTGCAAAGTCCAATCAGGGAATAGGCTTACCCAATATAAAAAGACGAAAATATGGACAGGACTCCGGAGTAGTGGTCAATCGTGAAATTTATTCACCCAGGTGGTGAGGAGCGACGTTTCGGCTCGACATGAGCCTTTCTCAAGCATTGAAACAAGTGAAAATGCATACCATATATACGTGATTCTATTACAATCAATTAAACAAATCCATAATTGGTGATAAACAATAAACTCAGTGATTTTACAAAACGCGCGGATATGTTTGATAACTTAATGGATCTATACCCTTATCCAATATGGCGGACGTGGCCGTAGCAACATAGTACGCAAGCGCAAGTGGCACACAGCACCCTTGTCTGACGTATACACCTCTGATTCGTCTGTCATGTGTGTTTGTTATGAGAAGCTTGTATATGGTGGACGCCATTATCCATGCGGGCCGATCTTGTCTTCCCAATCATCGCTTTCGGACTATCACTACACTTTTTATTAATCAGCACAAGTATGTACACCTGGATATTGATTAATATGATTGAAAGTTTACACAGTTTTAATACTATGTATTTGCACTGTCTTTGTATATGAGATAAATTATGATATACACGTTCATGTTTACTACATTTCAATCATGTAGAATTGATTTTTTGTAAAATCACTGAGTTTATTGATTATCACCAATTATGGATTTGTTTAATTGATTGTAATAGAATCACGTATATATGGTATGCATTTTCACTTGTTTCAATGCTTGAGAAAGGCTCATGTCGAGCCGAAACGTCGCTCCTCACCAATTGGGTGAATAAATTTCACGACTGACCACTACTCCGGAGTGCTGTCCATATTTTCGTCTCTTCATATATATATATATATATATATATATATAGATATAGATATATATATAAATATATACAGTATATAATTGAGGGAGTTATCCAACCTCTATAAAGACTCTCCCGGCACTTGTGTCGCTTCTGATCCCAGCACGGACCGAGGCTGCATCTCCCCTGCAATGGAGATGCAGCGGCGGCAATGCTGGGATTAGGAGCAATGAAGCTCGTTAAATTGAACCTATATGAGGTGCCCGGCAATTGGGTTGGGTTGTCCGCTGTATTGATTCCTCCTTCCCTTTCAGATATAGTTTTATTAGGCCACCTGCACACGTTGCGGAATACGTGCGGTTTTTCTGCCATCTCTGACAAGGAGAGCCATGTAAAGCTGTATAAACACACAATAAATATCCTATACACATTACCATAGGCAGGAAGTATGGAAAGGGGAGTTTTATAATTCTGCACCTAACATTTGTAAGGACTCACATTTCACTGCACTCTTGATTTCTCAGATGAGGCAAAATGATATCTTCAGCAGCACAATAGGCATACCTTGGAGCTTCATTAGCATATCAGAAAATATCTTTTTTATCAAAATGACAAAATGAAAAGAAGTAAGACCACTGCAGGAAATAAGGTACTTTATTGAACATGGCAATGTTGAAAGCTTAAAATGCTAAAAGCAGGTGACAGATTCCCTTTAAGGCTGGGTTCACACGGGCGTCACGTTTGACGCCCGGATCAGAGGCGGGTGCGTTGCGGGAAAATGCGCGATTTTTCCACGCGAGTGCAAATCGTTTTAATGCGTTTTGCACGCGCGTGGGAAAAATCGCCATCTTTGGTACCCAGACCCGAAGCCGGACTTCATCACTGAAGTCCGGTTTCGGGTTGAGTATTCTGTAGTTTTTATTATTTTCCCTTATAACTTGGTATATGGGAAAATAATAGCATTCTAAATACAGAATGCTATGTTAACCACTTCCCGACCGCCTAACGCACAACTGCGTTCTCGCGGCGGTCGGGCTGTTCTGGGGCGCCGCAGATCTGCGTCATCTCGCGAGACGCGAGATTTCCTGTGAACGCTCGTGCACGCGCGCGCGCGTTCACAGTAGCGGGCGTCTCAGGAGTTTAACTACAGCCTGCCAGCGATGATCCATCGCTTGCAGGCTGTAGATGCGATATAAATCGCATCAAACAAGTATATCAGACGCTGTTTTGTGAACAGCGTCTGATATACCTGCTACCTGGTCCTCTGGTGGTCCCATTTGCTGGGATCGACCACCAGAGGACCAGGTAACTATGTAAAGTTGCACCAAACACTACACTAACCCCCCACCCCCTCACCTATTAACCCCTTGTTAACCCCTTGATCACCCCATCTAGACCCCCTGATCACCCCCTGTCATTGATCACACCCCTTGTAAGGCTCCATTCAGACGTCCAAATGTGTTTGCGGATCCGTGGATTCACGGATCCGCGGATCAGATCCGCGGATCTGCGGATCCACAGATCCTCAAAACACGGACACCGGCAATGTGCTTTCCGCATTTTGCAGATCCGCACATTGCCAGAACTATATAGAAAATGCTTTTTCTTGTCCGCAATTGCGGACAAAAATAGGACATGTTCTATATTTTTGCGGAACGGAAGTGCAGACCCGGAAGCGCGGATCCGTAATTCCGGATCCGAGCGGGACAAAGTCTGTCCCCATAGAAATGAATGGGTCCGCAATTCCGTTCCGCAAACAGAATTGCGGACGTGTGAATGGGGCATAAGGGTCCCTTATCACCGCCAGTTAGTTAGCTACTTGTTAGGTAGCTAGCGCCCAGCCCACCGCACCGCAGTCACTGATTTTGGCAGAGATTTTTTCATCCACATTGATTGATGCGAATGAATAAATCTGTGCCGTTCATTTTTTTTTTCAGCGCAGCGGCTGAACGGAAAAAAAAAATCTCATTACCCGTATGGTCAATATACGGAGAATCGCAGAAACTCCTAATGCTGGCCATACGTGTAATGACTGCGGAGACCCTCAAATCCCAGGGCAGTACAAACACCTCACATGTGACCCCATTTTAGAAAGAAGACACCCCAAGGTATTCCGTGAGGGGTATGGCGAGTTCATGTAAAATTTTATTTTTTGTCACAAGTTAGTGGAATATGAGACTTTTTAAAAAATAAAAATAAAAATAAATTTCCTCTAACTTGTGCCAAAATTTTTTTTTTTCTGTGAACTCGCCATGCCCCTCACGGAATACCTTGGGGTGTCTTCTATCTACAATGGGGTCACTTGTGGGGTATTTATACTGCCCTGGCATTTTAGGGGTCCTAAAGCGTGAGAATCCAAATGCGTAAAAATGCCCTGTGAAATCCTAAAGGTACTCATTGGTTTAGGGCCCCTTTACGCATCTTGGCTGCAAAAAGTGAGACACATGTGGTATCGCCGTACTCAGGAGAAGTAGGGCAATGTGTTTTGGGGTGTATTTTTATATATACCCATTACTTTGTGTGAGAAATATCTCTGTAAATGACAACTTTTTAAATTTTTTTATTCAAAGTTGTCAATTTACAGAGATATTTGTAAATGACAACTTTTTAATTTTTTTTATACAAAGTTGTCAGTTTACAGAGATATTTCTCTCACCCAACATGGGTATATGTAAAAATACACCCCAAAACACATTGCCCTACTTCTCCTGAGTACGGCGATACCACATGAGTGACACTTTTTGCAGCCTGAGTGCACAAAGGGGCCCAAATTCCAACGAGTACCTTTAGGTTTTACATGGCTGCTCACAATTTAGCCCTGCCCAAAATGCCAGAACAGTAAACACACCCCACAAATGACCCCATTTCGGAAAGTAGACACCCCAAGGTATTCACTGAGGGGCATAGTGAGTCCGTGGGAGATTTTATTTTTTTTTTGCCAGAAGTTAGCAGAAATGTAAACTTTATTATATATTTTTTTTTCCTCAGAAAGTGTCATTTTCCGAAAAAAAATGAAATCATACATGAACTCACCATGCCCCTCCGTGAATACTTTGGGGTGTCTTCTATCTAAAATGGTGTGATTTGGGGGGTATTTATACTTTCCTGGCATTCTAGCACCTGAAGAAACATGACAGGTGCTCAGAAAGTCAGAGCTGCTTCAAAATGCCGAAATTCACTTTTTTGCACCATGGTTTGTAAACGCTATAACTTTTACCCAAACCAATAGATATACACTTATTGGATTTTTTTTTATCAAAGACATGTAGAACAATAAATTTAGAGAAAAATTTACATACAAATGTAGTTTTTTTTTAAAAATTTTACAACAGAAAGTGAAAAATGTCATTTTTTTGCAAAAATGTCGTTAAATTTTTATTAATAGCAAAAAAAGTAAAAATGTCAGCAACAATGAAATACCACCAAATGAAAGCTCTATTAGTGAGAAGAAAAGGAGGTAAAATTCATTTGGGTGGTAAGTTGCATGACGGAGCAATAAACGGTGAAAGTAGTGTAGTGCGGAATTGTAAAAAGTGGCCTGGTCATTAAGGGTGTTTAAGCTAGGGGGGCTGAAGTGGTTAACAGGGCAATAGAGGGTTAAATTTTTTTTTTAAATCAACTCACCTCCTCCCATTGGTCGCGTAGGTGCAAGGAACATCTTCTATTTTCATATCTGTTGGTTGGAAGACCTTCGGTGACGTCACTGGGTCACATGGTCCAATCATGGAAGCTTTTGATTGGACCATGTGACCCAGTGACGTCACGGAAGGCTTCTTTACCCAGCAAAATGAAGAAAGAAGATGATCCCGGCACCTATGCGATCAAAAGGGTGAGATGAGTTAAAGTTTTTTTTATTTTTAACCCTCTCTTCCTCTTTTTACATAACATTCTGTAATTAGAATGCTATTAGAAAGATTGGGTCCCCGTCTCCTAGCAACCATGCGGGAAAATCGCACCGCATCTTCAGTTGCTTGCGGATGCTTGCGATTCTCCCGCAGCCCCATTCACTTCTTTGGGGCCTGCGTTGCGTGAAAAACGCTGAATATAGAGCATGCTGCGATTTTCACGCAACGCAAATGTGATGCGTGAAAATCACCGCTCATGTGCATAGCCCCATAGAAATTAATGGGTCAGGATTCAGTGCGGGTGCAATGCGTTCACCTCACGCATTGCACCCGCGTGAAATCACGCCCGTGTGAATGCAGCCTTAACAGGCAGTCAGCCACACAGGAGAGACCGATCTCTTGTTTACACTGGAAAGTATGCACTGGACTGCAAGTTAGACTAGAGACCACATACATATCCAAGTTACCAAAGTAAAATGGAGACATCTGATATCGGATGAAGCAAAAGACAATGTTAGATTATTGGTGGTGAGTATTTGTAGACCTTCAGCTACCTTTTCCAAGTTAAAGGGGTTTTCCAACTTTTTTTGATAACTGATGACCTATTCTCAGGAGTGGTCAACAGTATTTGATCAGTGGGGATTCAGGACCCCTGCCAATTAGCTGCTGCCTCCTTATAGCTCACCAAGCACAGCACCATATATTGTATAGTGCTTGTTCTTGGTATCACAGCTCAGTCCCATTCACTTTAATGGGACTTTGCTGCACCTAGTCTGATATAGTGACTAATAAACTTGATGTTACTAGCCTAGGCTAAGCTGTGAGAAGGCCACACAGTGGCCTTCTCAAACAGCTGATCGTCAGGTTCCCAAACGTCGGCCCCCACTAATCTCATTCTGATGGCTTATCCAGAAGATAGGTCATCAGTATGAAAAAGGTCAGAAAACCACTTCAATATGTGGCTGGACATGTGTATGAGCCTTAAAAGTAACGTATAATCACAGAAACCCATTGATCCTGTGCCCTAATGTGTACTCTTCCACTCCATACACCTTATCTATAGCAGTGTTTGTGCTGTAGACCACATATACAGTAGATGTTGGTATGTTCTTGCAGAACGCACATATTTGAGCAGCCGACTTTGTCTTCATAAAGAACATTACAATAAATCTCTGCTTAGAATCTGTTCATGTATTTACTTCCTAAGCTAGCTGATGGTTTATTAATGCTATGTGCTATAAGCTTATACACCTTGAATGTGTAAAGTCTATAACCAAGCATCGAGTTCCCCGTGTAACGTAGTATTTCATGTGTCAAGCACAGCTGGACAGACACATGGCACGCTATGGTTGACTCTAATGTGGCAAGACTAACTTATGGCAATCCAAATGGATCCTTCTCTCATTTCTACATATTGTCTGAACATTGGTAATCTGCATCTTCTGCCCTTTAGCGAAGCAGTAATGAATCTGCCCAACCAAGTCTGACTTCAGGAAGGATAATCTTCTAATTGAGTATATTCTAATTATGACAAAATTCATATTCTGTTCTTGTGGCTTGAAGTCAAACGTGACTGCTAACTTAAAAAAAAAGAAAAAGCTTGATTGATGGCAATTTAAATTGTTTCAAGCGAACCATAAAACTGTCAAATAAATTAAGTTCCATCCGGCTGTAGTCACTAAGCTTTCATGAAAGGATCTGGCTGGCCAAGAAAAGCCAGAAGGAGATGGTGTAGTTAAAAGCAGGAGAGATCTGAGACCCCTTTACATAAGCCAATCCCTTCTAAATGTTTATTTCCAAATCCCCAAGACTGGTGCATAGTGAAAAAAAAACGGTTATAAAATGCTCATGTCGACTTTATTCCCTGTTGTCCCTTAGGCTTAGGAGTTTTGACATTTACTATGCTTAAAATAGCGAAAGCAATTTGGACACAGCACTTAAGGACTGAATTATTAACAAAGAAGCTTTTGATGTGGTGCCTCACAAGGTCATGTTGTGGCCACAGATCTTAGAGACTAAAAATAAGAAAGTCAATTTCAATCTGCCACTCTAGTAAAATAATCTCTCATTCTTTTGAAATTACAATAGGTTTACTGTAAAGATTACCTTCCCTGGCTAAATCTGATTACTGTGTAAGCACCGGAGCGAAAAGGGGGCACCATTAGTAAAAATCAGCCTTTTATTTTTGGTAAATTGTCAACGATAAGCTCAGACCTTTGAACTCTAGTCCAAGTACTTTTACTGGGAATTGTGAAAAGCTACGTGTAGGGTTACTGATCAGAAAAGCCGGGGTAGCCACTGCCGCAACTAGATACACAAACATCAAGTAACGGCCATCAAACATTTATCAAGCGCTAGTGTTTACTAACCAGCCAGACATAAGAAATGGATCCAAGAATGAATGGAGTGCAGAACCTAAAGTCTGAAAGAGCTGCTAATGATAGATTGAACTGTCCCATGTTCAATCATGACAGGAGATAAGTGGCTGCCACACTCTTCTGGAACTGCTTATCTCAAGGGCAAGAAATGATCACGCGAGTCAAAATGCAATTTGTCCAATGCTTCTTTTACTAGTAGTAATTGTTAAGAAACTTTTAGGCATGTATTCTAGACAAAAACCTTGTCTGAGCAGCTTTAGTCTCATAAGGAGGGCTTTATCAAACTGGTGTAAAGGAAAACTGGCTTAGTTTCCCATAGCAACCAATCAGATTCTAGCTTTCATTTTCCAAAGGAGCTCTGAAAAATTAAAGGTGGAATCTGACTGGTTGCTATGGGAAACTAAGCTTAAATTTTTCCTTTACACCAATTTTGATACAGTTGAAAGCAGAAGTTTACATAGACTGTATAAAAAGACACATATGCATGTTTTTCTCAACATCTGACATGAAATCAGAATAAGGCCTCTTGCACACGAACGTATTTTTTTTTCAGTGTTTTGCGGTCCGTTTTTATCGGATCCGTGGTTCCGTTTTTTGCTTCCGTTTTGTTTCCGTTTCGGTTCTGTTGTTCCGTTCCGTTTTTCCGTTTGGCATATACAGTATACAGTAATAACATAGAGAAAATTGGGCTGGCCTTAAACTTTTCAATAGATGGTTCCGCAAAAAACGGAACGGATACGGAAGACATACGGATGCACTTCAGTATGCTTTCCGTTTTTTTTGCAGACCCATTGACTTAAATGGAGCCACTGAACGTGATTTGCGGACAAGAATAGGACATGGTCTATATTTAAACGGAACAGAAAAAACTGAGAAACGGAAACGGAAGGCATACGGAGACACTTCAGTATTTTTGGTAGACCCATTGAAGTGAATGGTTCAGTATACTGTCAGTATACTGAACTGAAAAAACTGCCAGTATACGGTCCGCAAAATACTGTCGTGTGCAAGGGGCCTAAACCTTTCCTGTTTTTGGTCAATTAGGATTACCATAAATATTATTATTTGCCAAATGCCAGAATAATAAGAGAGAGAGAGATAATGTTTTAAGGCATTTTTATTACTTTCTGCAAAGTCAAAAGTTTACATACATTTCATTAATATTTGGTACCATTGCCCTCAAACTGTATGACTTGGGTCAAACGTTTTGGATATCCTTCCACAATCTTCTCACAATAGTTGTTCGGAATTTGGGCCTATTCCTCCTGACAAAACTGGTGTAACTGAGCCATGTTTGTTGGTCGCCTTGCTTGCACCTGCCTTTTCAGCTTTGCCCATACATTTTTAATAGGATTGAGATCAGGGCTTTGTGATGGCCACTCCAAAACATTGACTTTGTTATCCTTAAGCCATTTTGTAACCAGTTTGTCAGTATGCTTCGGGTCATTGTCCATTTGGAAGACCCATTTCTGCTTTAACTTCCTCGCTGATGTCTTGTTGCTTCAGTATTTTCACATAATCTTCTTCTTTTCTCATGATGTCATCTATTTTGTGAAGTGCACTAGTCCTTTCTGCAGCAAAACAACCCCACAACATGATGCTGCCACCCCTGTGTTTTACAGTTTGGATGGTGTTCTTAGGCTTCCTGTAACAGCGGCTGCTGTGCGCCGCTGTTCCCTTGCTTAGTGCCGCGGTTCCAGGTGCCGTGTTCAGTGGTGATCTGCTGCCACTGTTTCCTTTCAGCCCTAGCCACAGAATGCTTGCTGCTTGATTCCTGCAGCATTTCCTTAAGGGCCGGCGTGCGTCACTTCCTGTGTTTTATGGGTTGGATTATGTGACCTCGCCAACCAATCCTAGCCCTCCTGCACATATATAAATGGCTCAGCCCTCTTCCCAGAGGCCTCAGTGTCAAGGTCCTTGTGTCCTGCTAAGGTTCCTGATATCCGCTTGTGTTCCTGTGTTCCTGACTCTTACTTGTATTCCTGGAGACCCTACCTAAGACAATCGGTCAAAAAATAAAAAGCTATCACTCTCAGACAATGGAAACACTAAAATATGATTTTTTTTCTTCAAAACTGCTATTATTGTGCTAAAGTCAAATAAATTAAAAAAGGAAGACATATTAGGTCGGTAATAGCCTGCTCTATAAAAATATCACATGACCTAACCCCTCAGGTGAACACCTTAAAAAAATAAAATAAAAACAGTGCCAAAAAAGCAATTTTTTGTCACCTTACATCACAAAAAATGCAACACCAAGCAATCAAAAAGGCTTATGCCCCCCAAAATAGTACCAATCAAACCGTCGCCTCATCCCGCAAAAAATGAGAAGACCCTACCTAAGACAATCGGTCAAAAAATAACAAAGCTATGGCTCTCAGACTAAAACATAATTTTTTTTTTGTTTCAAAAATGCTATTATTGTGTAAAAATTAAATAAATAAGAAAAAGTACACATATTAGGTATTGCTACGTTCATTACGATATGCTCTATAAAAATATCACATGACTGTAAAAATCACTGTAAAAATAAATAAATAAAAACTGTGCCAAAATTACCAATTTTTTGGTCACCTTGCCCCATAAAGTGTAATAATGAATGATCAAAAAATCATATGTACCCAAAAATGGTACCAATAAAAACGTCAACTCTTTGTGCAAAAAACGAGCCTCTGCACAAGATGATCGGCAGAAAAAAAATAAAAATAAGGTGTTCAGAAAATAGACACACAAAAACATACTGGTAATTTTTTTTCAAAAATGCTTTATTATGTAAAACTGAAACAAACAAACAAAGAAAGTAGACATATTTGATATCATTGCATCCGTAACAATCTGCTCTATAAAAATAGCACATGATCTACCCTGTTAGATAAATGTTGTAAAAAATAAAAACTGTGCCATTTTTTCGTTACCTTGCCTCAGAAAAAACGTAGTATAGAGCAATTAAAAATCATATGTACCCCAAAATAGTACCAATAAAACTGGCACCTTGTCCCCTAGTTTCCAAAATGTAGAGCAGATCGGAGGATGAGGCAGTTCTTTATCTCAGTGTTGTGAGGTAACTTGTCCTGCTTTGTGATTAGGACAGGTTTTATGTGTATTAATAGGACAGTGGCCATTTTGTTTCTCCTAATGATTACTCCCCAGACAAAACGAGCCATTATAACTAATGTAAGGTATTTGGGAATATATTTATAATGAAGTAATATTTAAGTATTTTCATTTTCTTAATTCCCGGAAAACCCCTTTAAGGTATAAGGGAAAGACCTGCACCTCTTCTGTGTTTAGAGCCTTACCTGGTTTTGGATCAAAATCACTGATGGAAATCACTGACCGAACATTGACTGTGTGAATGAGGCATTACATAGATGAGTATGGCATACAAACTGTGTATTTAGTTAAAGACCAGGACAATTTTAATCTTTTCATTAAATTTTTTTCTTCCCTGCCTTCCAAGCACCATAACTTTTTACTTTTCCACTCACAAAGCTGTATAAGGGCTTGTTTTGTGGGGCAAGTTGTGTATTTTAATAGCAGCATTAAATGTACTATATCCTTTATTAATGCAAAAAAACTATTCTTTGTGGGGTGAAATAGAAAAACCATAATTCCGACATTTGTTTTTTGTGAATTTTGTTTTCATGACTTGACTTGTGGGACGAGTTGTAGTTTTTATTGGTACGATTTTAGGGTACATACGCCTTTTTATTTATTTATTTTTCACGGGAAAAGGCTACCGCAGAAACCAATATGCACTCCGCGATTTCTCTACGACTATGGGCATACAGAGGGGGCCCCCTTCTTCACTATTGACCGTGGCGCCTGAGGGGTTAAACGATCAAAGTTATCTCTAATATAGATATTGCCTGCGGATGTCAGCTGAAATACACAGATTACACCTTCTCTAAGTGGAGCAAGCTCAGCTCTTGCACCGATCAACTCCCACAATGCCCTGCTGTAGACTGATAGCTGTAGGCTGCCAAGGCATGCTGGGAGATGTAGTTTTACAACATCTGGAGGGCCACAGGTTGGGAATCCCTGGGTTAAGGTATTAAAGAGAAGAGCAGTTGGTTTCCTCACATGTCTTTTTTATTAAATGCTAGAAGACAAGAATCATGGGACGCTGTATAGAGGAGAGATACTGGTTGCAGCTTCCCAAACCAGCATTAAAATAGTTGATTGAAACTTCCGCACACTCCGAAATAAAATTCATTACTTTTTCTATTGGGTTCCCATGTTTATAGGATCAAATTAGATTATATGCAAAGGTTTTCGCGACCTTCTTCAGGCCATCTGACTGGTAAGACATGAGCAAAGCATGGGAGCAAATCAGATTATATGCAAAGGTTTTCGCGACCTTCTTCAGGCCAAATGACTGGTCAGACATGAGCAAAGGATGGCGATTTCATCGATGTAATGAGCCCTGCTTTCCCCATATCTTACTGTCTCATAGCCATTTAGAAGAAAGGTAGAAGAACCATGTGTTGCCGTTAAGAAACCTTGTTTTTTTTAATCAAATGAATGATGATTGATTTCTTAATGTATCTCTAGCTGTTCAAGCTCTGTTTCTCTGATACAAAGCATCAAATCCCATGGATAGACAGAATTAAAGGGCAATTGTCAGCCACCTAAATGCTCTATTCTCTCTGCAACTACCACGACCCTGCACTTTAAGTGAAAACGTCATCACACCTGGTCCTGTCAATCAAAGTGCAGAGGGAACAGCAGTTGCAGAGAGAGCAGAGCCTCTAGGAGTAACAGCAACGCCCCCATTGCTCCTAGAGGCTTTGCATATATTAAAACAGCCAGCTCTCCACCCTCTTAAATCCCCTAATTTATATTTAAATTATAAACATTGGTTTACATAAATGAGATAACAATGGGCCATAAGAATGGGACCACCGGAGACAGCACTAAGGGCACTCTCAGCTACTGGGAGCCATTTGGGGGGCAAACAGCATGTGACATTGTCATGTTCCATATCTTCATGGTTTATGTGCATTATACTGTTATTGCATTGTGTGTTGTTGAAGGTTGTTCCTTACATCTTCTTATAATCAGGCTCTGATGTCATCATCTCTTCCCTTATTCTTGCCATTTTTTATGTGTGCTTTGTGAACATGTTCTGTAAAACCTTGGCAAAGAATCATCTTGTCATGTACAGGTTTTTGCACAATCACAAGGATTTGGCCTGAAATAAATCTCATCTGGATTCTTCATACATGTCATTCAGTGGTGTTGAAGCTGTCTGAAAGATATCAGGTGAAATTGGTCAATACAGATGTAATGCCCCAGAGTGGCATTACCATTTCTGCACCCTGCTATTATCTCTAATGGGCTAACAAAGCGTCATCTTAAGTATTTTTTTCAGGTTCTATACACTGTGCATTTCTAATGTTTGTAACTGTTATGTTCAGATGTAATGTGCCTGGTTCACCAGCAGGTGGCAGCAAATATGGCAGAGCTACATTTAGATAGAATGGAACCTTCCATTCCATTCTAACCCCCCTCTGTAGGGAAGTGAGTGAGTCCTACTTCCTGCAGAAAGGGTAGGTCCCAGTTTCTAGTTAGTTCTAGCTTACTCCCTGCTTGGGGAAGGTGTGCAGGACACGTCTCTGCTGGACGTGCCCAAGCCAGCCAGAGCACCCTCATCTCTGCTGGCCATGGAGGACAAAGCTTAAAGCCCCAGAAGCCAGGAGCATAGTTTCCTGGCATAACTTAAGAGTCAGACTACAGAGAGAAGTGCAGCAGACAGAAGAATCTGAGTTATGCAGTCAGCCTGTCAGTACAGCAGAGCCAGAGAGAAACAGATGTAGTAAAGTCGAGTTTGTCTGCCAGTTTTAATGCTAAAGCCTGCTGGAACCAAGACAAAGCTTGAAGATTGTTTCTGATGAACGTTTATTCAAGTAAAGCTGCTATTCAACTATACACAAAGTCTGGACTCAATTTTTCTTGCAAATTCCTCAATTATTCCCCCTATTTATTGCTTCAGAGACAAATATACAGTATATATATATATATATATATATATATATATAAATTTTTTTTTTTTTTTTTTTTGAGAAAAGATTCAGTATAGCTTGGAATTTATGCAAGTGTTATGGATAGCGGTCAGTCACTGACGGGGTGGTGTTATCAGTGATTGATGGCATTCTCTGTGTAAGTGTGTATACATAGATAGCTGTCAGTCACTGATAGTTGTACACAGGGGAGGTGTAATCAGTGATTGATAGCATTCTCTGTGTAAGTGTATATAGATAGCTGTCAGTCACTGATAGTTGTATACAGGGAGGTGTTATCAGTGATTGATAGTATTCTCTGTGTAAGAGTATATACATGGATAGCTGTCAGTCACTGATAGTTGTACACAGGGGAGGTGTTATCAGTGATTGATAGCATTCTCTATGTAAGTGTGTATACATAGATAGCTGTCAGTCACTGATAGTTGTACACAGGAAGGTGTTATCAATGATTGATAGCATTCTCTGTGTAAGTGTATATAGATAGCTGTCAGTCACTGATAGTTGTATACAGGGAGGTGTTATCAGTGATTGATAGCATTCTCTGTGTAAGTGTGTATACAGAGACAGCTGTCAGTCACTGTCTGATAGTTGTACACAGGGGAGGTGTAATCAGTGATTGATAGCATTCTCTGTGTAAGTGTGTATACATAGATAGCAGTCGGTCACTGATAGTTGTACACAGGAAGGTGTTATCAATGATTGATAGCATTCTCTGTGTAAGTGTGTATACAGAGATATCTGTCAGTCACTGATAGTTGTACACAGGGGAGGTGTAATCAGTGATTGATAGCATTCTCTGTGTAAGTGTGTATACATAGATAGCAGTCAGTCACTGATAGTTGTACATGGGGGGGGGGGTGTTATCAGTGATTGATAGCATTCTCTGTGTAAGTGTATGTACATAAATAGCGGACAGTCACTGATAGTTGTACACAGGGAGGTGTTATCAGTGATTGATAGCATTATATAAGTGTGTATACATAGATAGCAGTCAATCATCGATAGTTGTACACAGGAAAGGTGTTACCAGTGATTGATAGCTTTCTCTGTGTAAGTGTGTATACATAGATAGCTGTCAGTCATTGCTAGTTGTACACAGGGGAGGTGTTATCAGTGATTGATAGCATTCTCTGTGTAAGTGTATATACATAGATAGCGGTCAGTCATTGATAGTTGTACACAGGGGAGGTGTTATTAGTGATGGATAGCATTCTCTGTGTAAGTATGTATACATAGACAGCTGTCAGTCACTGATAGTTGTACACAGGGGAGGTGTTATCAGTGATTGATAGCATTCTTTGCGTAAGTGTGTATACATAGATAGCTGTCAGTCACCGATAGTTGTACACAGGGAAGGTGTTATCAGTGATTGATAGTATTCTCTGTGTAAGTGTGTATACATAGATAGCGGTCAGTCATTGATAGTTGTACACAGGGGAGGTGTTATTAGTGATGGATAGCATTCTCTGTGTAAGTGTGTATACAGAGATAGCAGTCAGTCACTGATAGTTGTACACAGGGGAGGTGTTATCAGTGATTGATAGTATTCTCTGTATAAGTGTGTATACATAGATAGCAGTCAGTCACTGATAGTTGTACACAGGGGAGGTGTTATCGGTGATTGATAGCATTCTCTGTGTAAGTGTGTATACATAGATAGCTGTCAGTCACTGATAGCTGTACACAGGGGAGGTGTTATCAGTGATTGATAGCATTCTCTGTGTAAGTGTGTATACATAGATAGCTGTCAGTCACTGATAGTTGTACACAGGAGAGGTGTTATCAGTGATTGATAGTATTCTCTGTGTATGTGTGTATACAGAGATAGCTGTCAGTCACTGATAGTTGTACACAGGGGCGGTGTTGGTCTACTAACGAAGCTAGTGGATTGGCGAAATGTGCGTCGAGATAGTAGTCTTGCCAGGTGGACAAGACCGTGTATCAATATGGGTAATTGATTTTTTTGGATTCTTGTTTCTGCCTTACATGTTACTATATGCTGCAGAGCTATACCAGCCGACATTTGTAGATACTGCCTGTTTTATTAGACATTGGTTGATATTATTTTTACCATTTTGGGTGATATGTACTATACCTGTCATCTAGCTGACTATACTCTGCAACATTATTTTTTATAGCTTTAGGGGCTATATATTTATGCTCTGCTCGATATGTTAAGTGATAATGAGTTACTATATATAATCAAGTTAATTATTGGTAGGGGAGTGTGGCTGATTTGCCCTTTACATGGGACTTATTATATTGACTGTGTCTGGCCTTTACACCTGTGCGGTTTCCATTCTGCAGGGATATAGTAGGAGGATTTTATTGTTTGACCCCTTCTGTTTTTCATCCCTATTATATTTTGTGTATTATAGTATTATATTTTAATAAATTACTTTTGGTATACTTTATACAGTATTTTCTGTGTATTAGAGTTTGGGCTATTAGTTTTTATTTATAGGTTTTTCTTTTAGCTAGATTTCTAGCAGGGCCGGAGTTAGGGGGGAAGGGGGGGGGGGGGTCAAACTGGGCAAAAGCCCAGGGCCCCCATTGTCTTAGGAAGCAAACGGGCGAACAGCTGAACAGCTGCACTTTATAATGCAGTTTAAGGTCCCCTCACTCACATGTAGGAGAAATCATTACCTCAGTGCTGACAGGACCTGCGATAATGTCAGATGCAGAAGGCAGAGCTCAGCAGAGAAGAGGAAATGAAGGACCTGCGATGACCTCATCATCATGTGGCCAGAACAGGAGGTGGAGCTCAGCAGTGCAGTAAAGTAATGGAGAAGAAGACCAGCTGTGCATGTGAAGAAGTATGGATTTAATGTAAGTGCCAGGGAAATGCTGGGAGCTGTAGTCATCTCCTCTTATACCTCCTGTTATGTAATATCAGAGTACATTACAAGAGGAGGTATAAGAGGAGAGGACTACAACTCGCAGCATGTCCAGGCCATTATTATATAATATCAGGGTACATTACAATACCCTGGATATGCTGGGAGTGCTGCGACGATGGATAGGGGAGGGTAGTCATCCTCCTAGGGTACCACTTCGCTACCCATAAAGGGGGGCGCACTCATGGCCGTCCAACCCCACAAGCCTGGGGCCGCTAGGCCTTAAGCCTGTGAGGCATGAGAACAGAGCAAGAAGCCACATTGACATCACTGAAACCTCCTGCTCTGGGTCTCGCATGATGATGTCATCACGTGAGACCCGGAACAGGAGTAGTGATGTCATTGGGACTGCATGCATCAGGACGCAGATAAAACTGTGGTCTGCATCAAAGACAGCAACGGGGTGGTGGGAGGGAGGTATTTTTTTTTTTATACTAAATGGTCCACACTGCTGGGCGCACCAGAGAAGGGGGAAGGAGATCATTTTATATACATGGCACTACTGGGGAGGAATGGAGGAGCATTATATACATAATGGCACTACGGTGGAACATTATATATATATTGGCACTATGGGGGCAAGCATTATATATTGGAACTAGTGGGGGGCACTACAGGGGGACATTAGAGCTACTGGGAGCATTATGATTATATTATTACTACTAGAGTACTGTAGGGGCGTTATTATTATTTGACGCAATATGGAGGGCATTGCTACTAATGGGGGCTATCTTGGGGACTATTATCACTATTGGAGACACCATTATTAATGAGGGCAGTCTGGGTGTATAGTATAGTGTTTTTGGACATGAGGGAGAGCACAACAGGAACATTATTGGGGGTAGCTTCAAGAGGTTCTCCATTTTTTTTTCATATTAATGAACTATCCTTAGGATAGGTCATTAATATTAGATCAGCGGAGTCTGACACCCGGCACTCCCCAGGATCAGCTGTTTGAGGAGACGCCATGCGCATGTGCCTTCTACCTTCTCTCTTCCTGCTCTGCTGCTTTATGTCTATGGGACAGCAGCAGTGAACAGCACACGCCGTCTCCTCAAACAGCTAATCGGCGGGGGTGACGGACGTCGGACTGTGTTTTTAGCACATTATTACGAGATGTGGGCCTCCTCTTTTGCCCAGGGCCACATTTTGTCTAAAACCGGCCCTGATTGCTAGGACCTGTATTGGTTATTATTTGGCTGAGGTATTTGTTGGTTTAACACAGGGGAGGTTTGAACAGTGATTGATAGTATTCTCTGTGTAAGTGTGTATACATAGATAGCTTTCAGTCACTGATAGTTGTACACAGGGGAGATGTTATCAGTGATTGATATTCTCTGTGTAAATGTGTATATATAGATAGCTGTCAGTCACTGATTGCTGTACACAGGGAAGGTGTTATTAGTGATTGATAGTATTCTCTGTGTAAGTGTGTATACATAGATAGCGGTCAGTCACTGATAGTTGTACACAGGGAAGGTGTTATCAGTGATTGATAGTATTTCTGTGTAAGTCTGTATACATAGATAGCTGTCAGTCACTGATAGCTGTACACAGGGGAGGTATTATCAGTGATTGATAGTATTCTCTGTGTAAGTGTGTATACAGAGATGGCTGTCAGTCACTGATAGTTGTACATGAGGGGGTGTTATCAGTGATTGATAGTATTCTCTGTGTAAGTGTGTATACATAGATAGCGGTCAGTCACTGATAGTTGTACACAGAGGAGGTGTTATCAGTGATTGATAGTATTCTCTATGTAAGTGTCTATACATAGATAGCTGTTAGTCACTGAATGATAGCTGTACACGTGGAGTAGTTATCAGTAATTGATAGCATTCTTTCTATAAGTGTGTATACATAGATAGTGTCATTGCCTTTGGTTAACGCCGTGACACGGTTGCCGTGCATGCTGTTGCCAGCGGCAACGTGTTGTGGTTGCAGCATGTAGGTGCCTCCTCCTATCTCCTGGGCCCTTCCCTGTCTGCAGCCAGCCACTACAACACAAGCAACAGAACCATTGAGACATGGACGAGGGAAGACACAAACACAAGTGACGGTTCACACCTACTGCAACCACTCTCACAGAGAAACACACTGATAACAGCACCCTCATGACGGAGAACAAGCATGCGCGC
This sequence comes from Bufotes viridis, assembly GCA_033119425.1. Classification (NCBI taxonomy): domain Eukaryota; kingdom Metazoa; phylum Chordata; class Amphibia; order Anura; family Bufonidae; genus Bufotes; species Bufotes viridis. Next base: position 387,883,037 of record CM065589.1, on the reverse strand, counting down.
CAGAAAGCGACAGGCGACACATGCTGAACCCACTTCCGCAGGCAGCTAACAGAGTAGCCTTTGTTGAACGTACTGTCACGGTGGGGAGTGGGGGAAACTCCCCACCATACAATATAGTAAATTTGGGAAAGCAACTAAACCAGGACACTAAGAAAAGGGGAGCATTACACCTCCTAATGCCACCCTCATCCTATCCCTGACCTCCTAACTGTATGAGCCGACCTCGATGGTAGGGGGGCTCATAATCTGGAACCTGGATCTTACTGACCCTACCTCTGGTCCATACAATATGAAAGGCAGGGATAAGAGACAACTGGTTCATCCAAAACACGTCTGAACCAGAGTCTCACACAGGCCTAGCAACAGGGAAAGCAGACAGTAGCAAAACCCCGTTTGGCAGGCAAGCTCCCAGCGCTAACAACACACACTGGAACAACAGCACTTACCTGCCAAGAAGACTGGGTGAAACAACAACTGCTACTGGCTAGTGGTTCACCCCTACTGCTACTGGCTAGTGATTCACTCCTTCGGGTAACCATGGAGCCCCCTTCCGGAGGATACATAAGAAAGACAATTTATGTCCAACAAAGTGCCCCTCAAGGACTGGGCAGCAGCACCCAGGAAAAGAGCAAAGCTCCAACACCAAACAAGGCAGAAGTACCACTCACTCCAGCCTGGAAGCCACAGGTAATATAAACCCAGTGGCCACCCCCAGGACACACCTAAATCCCCATCAGCTAGAAATTAACCCCTCCGGCACCAGACAGGGAAGGCCCCAGGAGAAAGGAGGAGGCACCTACATGCTGCAACCACAACACATTGCCGCTGGCAACAGCATGCACGGCAACCGTGTCATGGCGCTAACCAAAGGCTGTGACAGATATCTGTCAGTCACTGATAGTTCTTCACAGAGGAGGTATTATGATTGATAGCATTCTCTGTGTAAATTTGTATACATAGATAGCTGTCAGTCACTGACAGCTGTACATGGAGGAGGTGTTATCAGTAATTGATAGCATTCTGTGTGTAAGGCCTCTTGCACAGTAATGTTTTTTTTTTCTGTTTACACTGTTTTTTGCGGTCAGTATAAAGACCCTATACTGAACTGTTCATTTCAATGGATCCACAAAGAAAACGGAAGGTTCTCTGTATGCCATTTCCATTTTTCCATTCCGTTCAAAGAAAGAACATGTCCAAATATTGTCTGCATAACGGACAAGGATAGTACTGTTCTCTCAGGGGCTAGCTGTTCCGTTCCGCAAAAAACAGAATGCACACGGACGTCATCCGTATTTTTTGCGGATCTGTTTTTTGCGGTCCACAAAATACTGAAAAAGCCATATGGTCGTGTGCAAGAGGCCTAAGTGTGTATACATAGATAGCTATCAGTCACTGATAGTTGTACACAGGAAGTTGTTATCAGTGATTGATAGCATTCTCTGTGTAAGTGTGTATACAGAGATAGCTGTTAGTTACTGATAGCTGTACACAGGAAGGTGTTATCAGTGATTGATAGCATTCTCTGTGTAAGTGTGTATACAGAGATAGCTGTCAATCACTGATAGTTGTACACAGGAAGGTGTTATCAGTGATTGATAGTATTCTCTGTGTAAGTATGTATACATAGATAGTTGTCAGTCACTGATAGTTGTACACAGGGAGGTGTTATCAGTGATTGATAGCATTCTCTGTGTAAGTGTGTATACACAGATAGCTATTCGTTACTGATAGATGTACACAGGGGAGGTGTTATCAGTGATTGATAGCACTCTCTGTGTAAGTGTGTATACATAGATAGCAGTCAGTCACTGATAGCTGTACATGGGGGTGATGTTATCAGTGATTGATAGTATTCTCTGTGTAAGTGTGTATACATAGATCGTTGTCAGTCACTGATAGTTGTACACAGGAAGGTGTTATCAGTGATTGATAGTATTCTCTGTGTAAGTATGTATACATAGATAGTTGTCAGTCACTGATAGTTGTACACAGGGAGGTGTTATCAGTGATTGATAGCATTCTCTGTGTAAGTGTGTATACACAGATAGCTGTTAGTTACTGATAGATGTACACAGGGGAGGTGTTATCAGTGATTGATAGCACTCTCTGTGTAAGTGTGTATACATAGATAGCTGTCAGTCACTGATAGTTGTACACAGGGGAGGTGTTATCAGTGATTGATAGCATTCTCTGTGTAAGTGTGTATACATAGATAGCTGTCAGTCACTGATAGCTGTACACAGGGGAGGCGTTATCAGTGATTGATAGCACTCTCTGTGTAAGTGTGTATACATAGATAGCTGTCAGTCACTGATAACTTTACACTGGGAATGTGGGAATCATTGATTGATAGCATGTCCTGTGTCTGTATACATAGCTCGCAGTCACTGATAGCTGTAAATGTACATGGGAGTGGTCAGAAAAAGCCGAGATATAAATTACAAGTTTTACTAAACCCTTTTCCCAAACCTATATATCAGTCTCTTTCTGCTTTATAACATGCTGCCTGCATTTTGTGGTGGCACGTCCTCTTTCAGATATGGCACAGGGAATTGAAGAAAACCACAGCACCTCAACTTCAAGCGTGATGATCCTTTATTTATCCAGCATGCAATGTATGCTTGACAAAGACTTGTTGTAAGTCGAAACGTTGCATGCTGGATAAATAAAGGATCATCGCGCTTGAAGTTGAGGTGCTGCGGTTTTCTTCAATTCCCTGTGCTATACATTGGGATCCATGGGCCAGGATCCGACACCGCAGGTACCGCCAATGAATGGACAGACCGTCTGAGGACAGGAAGGTAGTGCAGTCCACATCCAATTTTTGATTTCTCTTTCAGATATGTCTATGTAGGGGATGTTCAGCTGTGTTTCTAGAAAAATGGCGCTAATAGCAATTTAAAGATATACTAAAAAATATTAGGCACTATATTTTTTTACCTAAAGATTATAAAATTTGAAGATTTACTTTAAAGCCTATGTACACCTTTAGGGGCAATGTTTAGTATTATTGTATTATTCTCATTTTGAGCTAAAAGTCAGTTTTTTAACCACATCAGCCCCCTAGCTTAAACACCCTTAATGACCAGGCCACTTTTTCCAATTCTGCACTACACTACTTTCACCGTTTATTGCTCCGTCATACAACTTACCACCCAAATGAATTTTACCTCCTTTTCTTCTCACTAATAGAGCTTTCATTTGGTGATATTTCATTGCTGCTGACATTTTTACTTTTTTTGCTATTAATAAAAATTTAACTACATTTTTGCAAAAAAATGACATTTTTCGCTTTCTGTTGTAATTTTTTTTTTAAAAAACTACATTACTATATAAATTTTTCTCAAAATTTATTGTTCTACATGTCTTTGATAAAAAAAAATAATCCAATAAGTGTATATTTATTGGTTTGGGTAAAAGTTATAGTGTTTACAAACTATGGTGCAAAAAAGTGAATTTCCACATTTTGAAGCAGCTCTGACTTTCTGAGCACCTGTCATGTTTCTTCAGGTGCTAGAATGAAAGGATAGTATAAATACCCCCCAAATGACACCATTTTAGAAAGAAGACACCCCAAAGTATTCGCGGAGGGGCATGGTGAGTTCATGTATGATTTCATTTTTTTTTCACAAGTTAGCGGAAAATGACACTTTCTGAGGAAAAAAATAATAATAAAGTTTCCATTTCTGCTAACTTCTGTCAAAAAAAAAAAATCTCCCACGGACTCACTATGCCCCTCAGTAAATACCTTGGGGTGTCTACTTTCCGAAATGGGGTCATTTGTGGGGTGTGTTTACTGTTCTGGCATTTTGGGCAAGGCTAAATTGTGAGCAGCCCTGTAAAGCCTAATGGTACTCGTTGGACTTTACGCCCCTTTACGCACCTAGGCTGCAAAAAAGTGGCACACATGTGGTATCGCCGTACTCAGAAGAAGTAGGGCAATGTGTTTTCGGGTGTATTTTTACATATACCCATGCTGGGTGAGAGAAATATCTCTGTAAATTGACAACTTTGTATAAAAAAATTAAAAAAGTTGTCATTTACAGAGATATTTCTCACACCCAGCATGGGTATATGTAAAAATACACCCCAAAACACGTTGCCCTACTTCTCCTGAGTACGTCGATACCACATGAGTGACACTTTTTTGCAGATAAGATGCCCAAATTCCAATGAGTACCTTTAGGATTTCACAGGGCATTTTTACGCATTTGGATTTCAAACGACTTCTCACGCATTAGGGGCCCCTAAAATGCCAGGGCAATATAAGTACCCCACATGTGACCCCATTTTAGAAAAAAGACACCCCAAGGTATTCCGTGAGGGGTATGGTGAGTTCATGTAAAATTTTATTTTTTGTCACAAGTTAGTGGAATATGAGACTTTGTAAGAAAAACAAAAAAAATCAATTTCCGCTAACTTGTGCCAAAAAAAAAATCTTCTATGAACTCGTCATGCCCCTCATGGAATACCTTGGGGTGTCTACTTTCTAAAATGGGGTCACATGTGAGGTGTTTGTACTGCCCTGGCATTTGAGGGTCTCCGCAATCATTACACGTATGGCCAGCATGAGGAGTTTCTGATATTCTCCTTATATTGAGCATACGGGTAATGAGATTTTTTTTTCTGTGTGGTGATTGGTGCACTTACATATGTTTCCTCTGGTGGTCCCAAGCAAAAGGGACCACCAGAGAAGCAGGTAGCAGGCATATCAGACGCTGTTAACAAAACAGCGTCTGATATGCAATTTTTTTAACTACTACAGCCTGCCAGTGCACGATCAGCGCTGGCAGGCTGTAGTTTAAGTTTCTCCCGACGTGATACTGTGAACGCGCGCGCTCACAGCAAATCTCGCCTCTCGCGAGATGACGTGCCGACGCGTCAAGGAGGAACACCCCGGCCGCCCGCAGGACGCATCCCTGCGTTCGGCGGTCGGGATGTGGTTAAAATTGGTCTTTATTAAAAATATGGAAACTTTTTTTTCTGTACAGGCCTGAAATGCTCTAATAGAGGGATCTGAATTTTCTCTATGCTCCGTCAGCCAGCTAATCTGATGGCCTTCTTATCTCTGCTCTCTGACAATATAAACTCTCATTATAGCTCCGCTCTTATCTTACTAATAAGAATGTGGCTTAAATAAGTGTTTATGACCTCTTAATAAATTAGAGATAAGGGTTATTAAATGACCAACACAAATTGAAAGTAACATAGCGTTTAAGTGCCAGTGTCTTATATAATTATGGATATAGTAAGTGGTGAATGGTTTGACTAAATTAATCTAAATTTTATTCTTTAAAGTGCATTTAGATTTCTTGTGCCTTAAATATACAGTGACAAATTGGTTTTGATTCCCTGGGACCCATCTGCTTTGTGGCAAACACTAACATCTTATGTGACATAAGACTGCAGTCACAGATGTATCAGTCTATCTTTAGCCAGCTTGGTGGCTATAGATACTGGTTATCGAAACATCTAGGACTTACTTATATTGACCATTGTTTTGTTCTTCTATTTACTGCAATTCCAGATATGCACAGTGTGGAATTTATTTTAGAGAAGTACTGAAATAAAGATAAAGAAAAAAGTCCCAAATAACATTTGACATTATTGTGCTGAGCAATGTAAAGCTTTACAAAACATGACTATAGATAACTCCAAAGCTATTACGGATGGTCGGGCGGTACTGCGTTAAGGTGTGGGTGCGCGGTAATTGCACTCCTTTGTACTGCAATTATATCAGCTATCCTGCTGCTCACATTGTTTGATAAAGGCACTTGCATGTGTCGAAACGCACGTCACTTCTCCTATGAGTGGCGAATAAACCTGATATAATTGCTGCTCAAAGGAGTGCCGCTTCCTTCCTTCATTTATAGATGACTCCAGTGTCTAGCTACTGTATGTAGGACATGAGGAATTGTTTTATAAAGCATTCAAGCTCTACTGGAACAAAAAACATTTCTTTTTTCATAGAGACTATGGTTAAAAGGGTTTTATGAGATTTTTATACTGATGACCTGTCTTCTGGATAGGTCATCAGTATCTGATCAGTGGAGGTCCGACCAGGGGCGGATTGGCCATAGACCTTACAGGGAAATTTCCCGGTGGGCCAATGCCTAGGGGGCCATCTGGGCCCTACTCCCTCACAGCCACCAGTGGAAGTTTTTGGGGATGTATTCTGTGCTGCTGGCAGTATTTTGTGGTGGTATAATGTGCCGCAATATGGTATTGTTGGCCCTGCCCAAACTATAAAATGAGGCCCACTTTTTAGTACTGTAAGTTTCCAGTCCGCCCCTGTGTCCAAAACTCTGGACCCCCACAGATCAGCTGTTTTGAGAAGGCACTGGTGCGGCGTGCCAGACCGCAGGGGTGACACGTGAGGTGCACAGTGGACCGATGGTGGTAGCAGTTCATCGTTACTCACGGTTAGCAGAAGCCTCCCTGGGTCGGCAGCACAGTGAAGGGGAAGACAGCACAAAATCTTCCAGGGCACTCTCTGTTGCAGGGGAACACCAGCCAAGATGGAGGTTGAGGTGCCCTTGATGGCGGCGGTGTTTAGGGTGCTTGTGGCGGCTGGGTCCCTCGGTTTGTCTTGATGCCAGTACCGTTTATGGTGGTACAACCATTTATAGTGGTAGTAAAGATGAAGAATGAAGTAGGCAATGATAGAGTGCAACTCACAACTTTTACTAAATCTTGGTTCTGTTGCAGCATGTACATCCAGATATTACACAGTCTTTAGGCATTTAGAGGATTTTCTGTAGATCCACTGCTAATAGGCTGTAATTAGGTCCTGACTCAGGCTGTGGTTCACTCATCAGTGTTTTGTTTGAGTAGTCTCTAAGGCATTGCTCTCGGTTAGCCAGAATCCTACTCCACACTGATGAGGGGCAATACCCTGAAACAGCTGTCTGTGGATGGATAACTGGCTTAGGTTTTCCCCGTCACATCCTTAAAGCTTGTAAAAAAAGCGGGATCTTGACATAGGGGCCACTTTATATGGTGGATTTGGTGATCTCTGTAATGGAGACACCCCTTTGCTCGGTTTTTCTACCTTTGAGGGATATCTGGCTTTCATTGTGTTGTAGACCCAATACTGGGGCTCCACATTTATTTTGCATAATACAATACAATATGACAGCGATGCAATAAATTTGCAGTTCCCACATGTCCTGAGTCCAGTGAGCGCCGCTGCCTTCTCGAAGCTCACTAAGCACAGAGCTGTACATTGTACAGAAGTTAAGCCCCATTTACTTGAATGGGGGTTAGCTGCTCCTAGGCCACGTGACACATGAAAGAGAAGGCTGTGGCACTCACAGGAGTCCCGATACCTTCTCAAACAGCTACTCGGCGGGGGTCCCAGGTGTCAAACCTCCACCGATCAGATACTGATAACCTATACAGAGCATAGGTCATCAGTATGAAAATCTCGGAAAACCTCCTTAAGACTTTAGCCAAAACCTAAAAACACTGTACAAAACACAACTTTGTGTGAGGATTATGATAAACTATTTCCTGGAAAATCAACATGAATTCCAGGCCCCAAGATTCCAAGCAGAACATTGCCCTGCGTATCACACTGACTTCTTCCCATACTGCATCCAGGTGATATCTCTTCCCATGATAAGCAGCGCACATGCACCCAACCATCCATATGTTGTAAAATAAAATATGAAACATCGGACCCGGCCACCTTCTCTTATTGCATCCCATCCACCTGGCCCCTGCTCCCTTTCTCCCTCTTGCAGGAGCATTATGGAACACTCACTCTGTCTGCAACAAACTTTCATGCATTCATGACCTTTTCATCTCTCACAAACTTTCCTTTCTGGATTTAACAGAAATATGTCTGACACCCGCTGACACTGCCTCCCCTTGCTGCCCTCTCTGAGAGCGGATTTCATTTTACACCCTTCCCCCCTGTCCCTTCAGCAAACATGGTGGTGGACTTGGTCTTCTTCTGTCAGGAGAGCAGTTGTGTTAAATTTGGTGTCACACTCCCTCATACTGGTCACTGGAAGTTCAACATGGCATCTCATGGCAAATAACTTGAGGATCTAAAAAAGGAATTGTTGCTCTACATAAAGATGACCTAGGCTATAAGAAGATTGCCAACACCCTGAAACTGAGATGCAGCACGGTGGCCAAGACCATACAGCGGTTTAACAAGACACTCAGAACAAGCCTCACCACGGTCGTCCAAAGAAGTTGAGTGCATGTGCTCAGCATCATATGCAGAGGTTTTCTTTTCAAAATAGACGCATGAGTGCTGCCAGCATTGCTTCAGAGGTTAAAGGGGTGGGGGTTCAGTCTGTCAGCGCTCAGACCATATGCCGTACACTGCATCAAATTGATCTACATGGCTGTTGTCCCAGAAGGAAGCCTCTTTTAAAGATGATGCACAAGAAAGCCCACAAACAGTTTGCTGAAATCAAGCAGACTAAGGACATGGATGATTGGAACCATGTCCTTTGGTCTGATGAGACCAAGATAAACTTCTTTGATTCAGATGGTGTCAAGCGTGTGTGGCGGCAACAGATGAGGAGTACAAAGACAAGTGTGTCTTAGCTATAGTCAATCATGGTGGTGGGGGTGTCATGGTTTGGGCTGCATGAGTGCTGCCGGTTGTGGGGAGCTAAGGTTCATTGAGGGAACCAGAGCATCACCCCCTCTTCCCTTTGGAAACTGGGCCGCAGGGCAGTATTCCAACATGATAACGCCCCAAACACACCTCCAAGATGACCCCTGCCTTGCTAAAGAAACTGAGGGTAAAGGTGCTGGACTGGCCAAGCATGTCTCCACACGTAAACCCTATGGAACATCTGTGGGGCATCCTCAAACTGAAGGTTGAGGAGCACAAGGTCTCTAACATCCACCAGCTCCGTGATGTCTGCAGTGGCCGGGTTTTGGGTGGCCCCAATGCTATGCTGGGTCTTCCGGACACCGTTGAGGTTTCACCACGTGTTGCTGCTCTCCAGAAGGGATGGTAAGACATGGTGCCCCCCAAGAGAGTCAGAGTCTGCAGTAAAGCAGTGTTCTTCTTTACTGGAATTCAGGTGCAAAACAATACAGGCGAGACATAGGGCCGGCTTCTCTAGTCTCCTCCCTGACAAAAGAAGGATTTAAAGTTTAGGAAAGGCCTGAGCTAGTTGTCCCTCTCTCTTTCCATAGGTTGGTACCCTGGTCAAAGGCTGGAGGACCACGGTCTGTAGCTCAGTAGTCTGGGTTGCTTCTTCATCACAGGGTTGGAGACCTATGTTCTGTGGCTCAGCTTCCTCCTCTCAGCATCTTCTTCTGGTTACTCATGCATACTTGCATGAGTCTCCTTCTCCAAGCACTGGTCCCTAAATGCAGAACCCTAGGGGCTCTGACTGCTCTCCTTATATCCAGTTTCTAACAAGACTAGAACCTTCTAGTGGGAGGGGTGAAGTTGAGATACTCAGCACAAACAATTGCAAAGTTACCACTCTCATTTGAATTAGATTTAAATTACAGCTTCAAGTTATTCAATGGCAATGAAAAAGCATTTTTTTCAGACAAAACACTTTTCCAGACAACAGATCTAAAACCAAACATTCAAAAGGTTATTATGTCTGGTTTTGGTGGTAAACAAGTCTGGCTTTTTCCCTCTAAAACATGCTCTTTTTTAAACCCTATGGCAGCTGCAGAAAATTACCAGCTTCTTATTCAAAGTCCCAAAATTCTCAGTATGTATTAACCCTTTCCACAGAGCCTCGCAAATATAGTGCAGATGAACAGGATATATATCACAATATATATATAAATGCAGTTACACAGTATTAAACAGTGAAAGTTAACCCTTTCAAGTGAAATAAAGTAACAGGTTTATAAATTTGCTAAGGGGAAACATCAAAGTAACCCTGCTCCAGGGCACTACATCTCGTTATAGAGGAGTGGAAGAGGATTCCAGTAGCAACCTGTGAAGCTCTAGCGAACTCCATGCCCAATAGAGTTAAGGCAGCGCTGGAAAATGATGGTAGCCACACAGAACATTGACACTTTGGGCACAATTTGGCCATTTTCACTTAGGGGTGTACTCACTTTTGTTGCCAGCCGTTTAGACATTAGTGGCTATGTGTTGAATTATTTTGAGGGCACACCGAATGTACAGTTATACAAGCTGTACACTGACTACTTTACATTGTATCAAAGTCTCATATCAGTGTTGTCCCATGAAAAGATATAATAAAATATTTACAAAAAGAGGGGTGTACTTACTTTTGTGAGATACTGTAAATTGAACTTGCAATTATTTATCATATGATTAGTTATGCAGATTCTTGTCATGAAACTGCATTGTTACTGTTTTGCAATTTTATCTTCTTGTATACTACAAATTACAAACTGTTCTCACATTTCTTAATAGTGTGTTGCTAGGTTGATTCCCAAGTCAAAGGTCACTGGTTCAAATCCAGGAGCAGCCATGAAGAAGATTTCCCAAGAAAAGAGAAACAGCATCATCCAGCTTATTGATAGCGGTATCTCGACCAAGAAAATTGCCAAACTACATCATGTGAGTGCCATGACAGTTGTAAGAATATGAAATTATGTTCGTCCATCCATTACAATGCCAAGAGGTGGATGTCCAGGCAAAATATCAGAGTCAACAAGTTAGCTCATCACAAGGTCTATCAGTTCTTGCGCAACAAACATGGCAGTGGAGGTGACTTGTATGCTTCGTAATAGTGAGATCACAGACGTGATCAGGAAGAAGCGCCATCTTGAGTTCGCAAAAAAGTACAAACAGTGTACAGTAGAAGATCGGAAATGGATGATTTGGAGCGATGAGATGAAAGTCAATAGACTGGGCTCTGATGGGTAATGAGTAGGAATGAGCCAACCTGGACTACACTGTATAGGTTCGTACTGAACATTATGGTGTCCGGGATCCGAACGCGGACATTGGCAGCAAAATCTGTGTTCGTGTTCAGGCAGATCACGAGGTGTGCCGCCATTCTGTTCTGACTAGTGTAGGGACAGGAGGATGCTGCATTGAGGGACAGTGTTAGGTGTGGGTGATCTGTAGACATTTATGTGGGTGCAATACAACACCTCTGCACCAGTGACACAGAAATACAATACTTAATCGTGCTTTTAAGTCTGCGGGTGACCTGTAGTCATTTTTGGTCTGTGCAATACTACTCTTTTCCATCAGTGACACGGAAATACAATAGTTAATCCATCTGTTAATTGTGTCATGAAAAATAGCAATTTTTTGGGGTGCAAAACACTTCAATTGCTCCAGTGACACAGAAATACAATAGTTAATCCGTCTGTTAATTTGGTTGGTAAAAGATAATCCCAGCAGACGTACTTGCTCTCAATAGTATGCTTTATTCCACACACAACGGTTCACAGGACGTTTCGGCTAGTTCAGCCTTCCTCAACTGCACAATGTGAACTGACACTTTCTCCCATTTTATAGGCATAAATCACAATCACCTGGTCATGACATCGTCAATAAATTAGTAACATAGGAAGAGACATCACTATATAATGGCAGAGAAACCCTCACATCCTGATTCATGTCTTCCAGACTAAGTTCGTGGCACTGCAGTCTGCAAAGAAATAATAATATACACAGAATCTTAATAAAATTAAAAGCACATGACCTCATAGTCTCTATTTAACCCTTGTGGGTATAGCGTATCCAGGGTATGAATCCAAAAGGCCTCCCTGCGCAGTAACAGTTTCTTCAAATCACCCCCCCTCCTTGGTTGACACACCTGCTCTATGACCTGATATTTCAATTGTGCGATTGAATGGTTGTGTTTATGGAAGTGAGAAGGAATTGGTAACAGAAAATTTTGTTTGCGTATTGTAGATTTGTGCTTACATATACGATCTTTCACCATTTGAATTGTCTCCCCCACATATAGCAAGCCACACGGGCACTTCAAGGACTACAGGAGTGAGGAGTGGGTGGAAGATGATGTAGAGGATCACGAGGTCTTAGATATCACATGGCATCCAGGTCATCTGGGTGACTTGTGCAGTTCGGAGGAATATGTGGGGTCACACAGCGCTAGTCGCACAGGAAAAGAGGGAGCAGGATGCAAAAGCAGAGTGGCCGACCCCCAGCCAGTATGTCTGCTACTGCCCCCCGCGCCGTAGGACAGAGCACACCAAACCCAGCTTAAAGGAGTTCCATGGCGTGGCAGTTCTTCAGGCAATGTGCCATTTCCCAATATGTTGGGGCCTCCACAAACCAAAAAACAAACCAAAACAAGGAAGAAAAATAAAGAGGAAAAAAAAAATGGCTGGCTACTTCCTCCGCTTCTTTTCCCTGCACTCCACGTTGACCTCCGCCTCCAGGCTCAAAATTATTATGTCTTATATTGGGAGAGTAGAGAAGTATAGCGGCTGCACTCCAAAAAATGGCTAAAGTTCACACACAGAATCGATGGACACATGGAAAAAACGAAACAGAAACAGTGTTGGCTTCCTCCCCACCTCATCTGCCTCTTCCATCTACATCTCCACGTCCCCCTCCACTCGGACCTCCACCTCCTCTCTCAAGATTATTATTTCTTACATTGGCAGAGTAGACAAATATACCAGCCGCACCAAAATAAAAAAATGGCTAAAGGTCACACACAGAATTGACCGACACATTTAAAAAATACGAGTTGGAAGCTAAAGCATGTAAAATAGCTTCTGTAGAAAATATACATGTCCTTAATTTTGACAGTGGTGGTAAAGAAGTGAAATGCAGAGAATGCATACAGAGATGCATTTAATTCTACAGTACACACCTCGGGAAAGCATTATTGCATTATCTCTCTTCTCTCTCCTTTAAATACATTCAAAGCAGTCATTTCGCCGTTGGCCAAAGCAGCTTAGTCAACGAGTGTCCCAGATATGTCTACACTTATTCATCACACCGTTACACTTCCCTTCTCATTTTCCATTATCTCTTTGCCAGTATCTGTAGTGGCAAGAAATGTAAACCCTATATCCTCCTAACTTTCCTGCCATTAATAGACAGCAAAGTCTAATTCTAAGAGGAAGATTTAGTTGAAGGAAACGTATGCTTTATGTCTCCGTTTCTGAATATTACATATAGTGTAATAGGCTATAACATCTGTATACAAAGGTGCGAGAATGCGCCTTCCGGAGTGCACAGCTCCCAATAACCTGCAGGGAGAGTCTCAGATGGAAAAGAGTTGACCCTCTAAGTTCCCTGTTTTCAATACATCTGTGTTCTCCAGGCTTTTTATGTACTTTAGAACTGAAGATTAAACAGTGAGGAACTGGCTGGGAACTAGGGTTGGCTGGTGGCAGACATTATTAAAGGGGTTATTTCACGACAACTATCTGTTTCTGTTTTGCCCATGAGCCCTATTTAAGCATAAAAAATGTAATAGAGATGTCCTCTACTCTAAACCCCCCTCTAAGATTCTACTTATCTCAAGGAACCATTTAAAGGGGTTATCCAACCCCTATAAAGCCCAGGCCCCTCATACAGGTTGTACTTACCCCGCTCCCTGGCACCCACGTTGTTCCTTATGCTTGCATGGCCACCGCTGCATCTCTCTGTGGATCAAAACATCCGGCGATGTGGGAAGGGAGCCAATAGCAGGCCACGATGGGAATGAGCCTCCCTAGCGTCACCCACAATGCTAGGGAGGATTGCTCCCATGGTGGGCTACTATTGGCCATGACCCCCTCCGGATATTTTGAACCACGCGATGGGGAGATGCAGCGACTGTGTGGGCATCAGGAGCGATGCGGGTGTCGGGGAGTGGGGTAAGTATAATCTATATGAGGTGCCTCGGCGTTGGCGGGAGGGGGTCATTATAGGGGTTGGATAACGCCTTTAAATGGGCACTTGGCAACCACAGTTTATGACAGTAGTGTGCCTACCATTGCAATGGAGATCCTGTTTCTGTTATTGGACAGTACAATTGCCATTTTAAAGGGACTTTTTTAAAAACAAATGTATTACCCCCCCCTCCATTCTTGTGATTAAGCACTTAAACTGTGATAATGTTGAAAATATTCCCAGTGTAATTACATTGCAGGCACTTCTTGGAGCACGTGTTGTACATTCGGCAGTTACAACCTGCGATGTACGTAGGTTGCATCTGCGCAGTCAGGCAGCCTAAGTCACAGTGAGCAGTTAGTGTCCAAGGCCATACATCGCAGGTTGTTACCAGGCTACGATAATGTGCTGAATCTATGGCATGTGATCCAGGAAGTGACCGCAACGTAATTACACTGGGAGCGCAGCGCTAGCCCAGTAGGACTATTTTCAACATTATCACTGGTCAAGTACTTAATCACATGAAGGGGGAGGATCATTAAAAAAAAAAAGTGGCATCTAAAACATTGGCATCTGTATGTATGGCCATAGAGGGTAGGGATGTGTTGCAAAAGTGAGGAACCAAATACACATAGGGAACTATCTGCAGGAATATCCCCAGACTTAGCATTCCGGTTTCTCCCCTGCCCATTATACTGTATATTGCATATAATGCAGTATGATGTAGTGAGAAGCTGGAAAGCACCCTCTATACAGTAAAACTGACATGTTAACTTCATTCTGCAGGGGAGTATGATTACAGCACTACCAAATTCTTGTGTGTTAATACTTTGAAAAAAAATTTTTTTTGAGATCGTTACATGTTAGGATTACTTTTTATTCAATCTATTTTGGAGATGAAATGACCAAAAAATTGCAAATCAACCATTTTTATTTTTATTTTCCATTTAAGGGATGAACAGTTTTATATTTTAATAGCATTTTGGGATGCATCAATGCTAAAAAGGGGAAGAGGGTTGATTTACATTTTAAATTAATTTTAATATTTTTTCATATAAAAAAAAAAAATTGGGGGTATTTTTTTGCACTTATTTTTAGTCCCTCCAGGGGACTTTACCATGTGATCTTTTCTACCAAAGACAATGATTTATTATTGCAGTCTATGGGAGAATTGAAGCGTTCCTATTCAGCTCTTCAGGTCTCGAATCCGCCAGAATGCCCAAAGTTGCCGTAGCAACTGAATGTCTTCCACAACCTCGTTGTGGGGGTGCAGTTTGGTCACCAGGAGTGCAGCATTCCTGGTAATTGACTGCTTACAATGTTTACATTTTTACAATTGCCCATGGCACCTGATGAATTAAAGTCTGTGATTGGCATTATCGGTGATCATAGACTCTGCCACCGAGTATCTACTGTGTAGCCAGGCACCCGGTGGCTATGGAGCCCACTCAAGTCTTGAGTGGATACCATCTTTAAGGACCAAACCTGCCCTACATGTACAGTAGATATCGGAACAGTTTAAAGGGGTATTCTTAAAAGTACCCCCACCAATCTAATAGTTATCCCCTATCCTGTGGATAGTGGATAACTTTTCTAACTGGAATATTCATTTAAGCATTTAGGAATTTTAGAACTCCACCTAAAAGTTAGTATTAGTATTTATTCTAAAGTGCTATTAATTCCAGGGGCTGTAAATATGAAAAAGTGTTTACATATATAATATAAATGTAACAGCGGCTGCTGTGCGCTACTGTTCCCCGGCTTACCACCGCGTTCCCGGCGCCGAGTTCAGCGGTGATCTGCTGCCAGTGCTTCCCATTCACCGCTACAGTCATGGGCTCAGTCTGTGTAGGTACTGTTGTACTGGGATCCGCCTCACAGTTTCCTCTAAAAATTAACCAATATCAATTGGAGAGAGGTCCCACAGCAAGGAATCATGCGTCATATCACCCACCACTGGAGAAGGCCACTTTCAGTTATTTAGGCCAGGCACCCAGACCGAGGAGAGAGGTCCCACAGCAAGGAATCATGCGTCATATCACCCACCACTAGAGAAGGCCACTTTCAGTTATTTCGGACCCAGCACCCAGACAGTGGAGAGAGGTCCCACAGCAAGGAATAATGCGTCATATCACCCACTACTGGAGAAGGCCACTTTCAGTTATTTCAGCCCAGCACCCAGACAGAGGAGAGAGGTCCCACAGCAAGGAATCATGCGTCATATCACCCACCACTGGAGAAGGCCACTTTCAGTTATTTCGGCCCAGCACCCAGAGAGAGAAGAGAGGTCCCACAGCAAGGAATAAGGCGTCATATCACCCACCACTGGAGAAGGCCACTTTCAGTTATTTAGGCCAGGCCCCCAGACCGAGGAGAGAGGTCCCACAGCAAGGAATCATGCGTCATATCACCCACCACTAGAGAAGGCCACTTTCAGTTATTTCGGACCCAGCACCCAGACAGAGGAGAGAGGTCCCACAGCAAGGAATCATGCGTCATATCACCCACCACTGAAGAAGGCCACTTTCAGTTATTTCGGCCCAGCACCCAGACAGAGGAGAGAGGTCCCACAGCAAGGAATACGTCGTCATATCATCAACCACTGGAGAAGGCCACTTTCAGTTATTTCGGTCCCAGCACCCAGACAGAGGAGAGAGGTCCCACAGCAAGGAATCATGCATCACATCACCCACCACTGGAGAAGGCCACTTTCAGTTATTTCGGAACCAGCACCCAGACAGAGGAGAGAGGTCCCACAGCAAGGAATCATGCGTCATATCACCCACCACTGGAGAAGGCCACTTTCAGTTATTTACTTAGCACCCAGACAGAGAAGAGGTCCCACAGCAAGGAATCATGCGTCATATCACCCACCACTGGAGAAGGCCACTTTCAGTTATTTAGGCCAGGCCCCCAGACCGAGGAGAGAGGTCCCCGAGCAAGGAATCATGCGTCATATCACCCACCACTGGAGAAGGCCACTTTCAGTTATTTCGGCCCAGCACCCAGACAGAGAGAGAGGTCCACAGCAAGGAATCATGCGTCATATCACCCACCACTGGAGAAGGCCACTTTCAGTTATTTAGGCCAGGCCCCCAGACCGAGGAGAGAGGTCCCACAGCAAGGAATCATGCGTCATATCACCCACCACTAGAGAAGGCCACTTTCAGTTATTTCGGACCCAGCACCCAGACAGAGGAGAGGTCCCACAGCAAGGAATCATGCGTCATATCACCCACCACTGGAGAAGGCCACTTTCAGTTATTTCGGAACCAGCACCCAGACAGAGGAGAGAGGTCCCACAGCAAGGAATCATGCGTCATATCACCCACCACTGGAGAAGGCCACTTTCAGTTATTTTGGCCCAGCACCCAGACAGAGGAGAGAGGTCCCACAGCAAGGAATACGTCGTCATATCACCAACCACTGGAGAAGGCCACTTTCAGTTATTTCGGCCCCAGCACCCAGACAGAGGAGAGGTTCATTCAACTTTGGGTTGCACCGCAAGATCATGGTAAAGTTAAAAAAATGAGGATTCAATAAAGAAGTGCCCCAGAGTACAAGAATACATGGTTGGGGGGAGGCAGTTATAAATGTCTATTCTGCACAAAGGAGGCACAGGTCCTGTGGGATCCATGCCTGGTTCATTTTTATGAACGTCAGCTTGTCCGCGTTGGCTGTGGACAGGCGGCTGCTTTTGTCAGTAATGACGCCCCCTGCCATGCTGAATACACGTTCAGACAAAACGCTGGCCGCCGGACAGGCCAGCACCTCCAAGGCATAAAATGCTAACTCTGGCCACGTGGACAATTTGGAGACCCAGAAGTTGAATGGGGCCGAACCATCAGTCAGTACGTGGAGGGGTGTGCAGACGTACTGTTCAACCATGTTAGTGAAATGCTGCCTCCTGCTAACACGTTCCGTATCAGGTGGTGGTGCAGTTAGCTGTGGCGTGGAGACAAAACTTTTCCACATTTCTGCCATGCTAACTAGAGATGGCCCGAACTATCCGCCGGCGAACAGTTCCCGGCGAACATAGCTTGTTCGCGTTCGCCTCTGCCGGGCGAACATATGCGATGTTCGGTCCGCCCCCTATACATCATCATTGAGCAAACTTTGACCCTGTACCTCATAGTCAGCAGACACATTCCAGCCAATCAGCAGCATACCCTCCCTCCCAGACCCTCCCACCTCCTGAACAGCATCCATTTTAGATTCATTCTGAAGCTGCAGTCTTAGTGAGAGGAGGGAGAGTGTAATTGCTGCTGATTTAATTGGGAAATTGATAGCTAGGCTAGTGAATTCAGTGTCCACTCCAGTCCTGAAAGACTCATCTGATCTCTGCTGTAAGGACAGCGTCCTGACAGCACCCCAAAAAGCCCTTTTTAGGGCTGCAACATTAGTCAGCTTTTTTTTTTCATTTATATACATATTGCAGTTGCCTGGCCTGCCTGTGTGTGAGGAGCTGCAGGCCCACAGACTGTAGTGTGCCCACTGCCAGTGCCCACCCCTGTCATTCCGTGTGGTACAGGACTTTGCATCAAAAAAGGCATTTAATTTTTACACTTTAATCTAAGGTTAGTTGCCTGCCAGTGTGTGTCAGGCTGACTTCCACTGACTGTAGTGTGCCCACTGCCAGTGCCCACCACTCATACCGGCTGGCACAGGACTTTGCATAAAAAGGCATTTAATTTTTACACTTTAGTGTAATTTCAGCTGCTTGCCTGCTGCTAGTGTGTCAGGCCGACTTCAACTGACTGTAGTGTGCCCACTGCCAGTGCCCACCCCTGTCATCCCGTGTGGCACAGGACTTTGCTTAAAAAAAGGCACTTAATTTTACACTTTAATCTAAGGTTAGTTGCCTGCCAGTGTGTGTCAGGCTGACTTCCACTGACTGTAGTGTGCCCACTGCCAGTGTCCACCACTCATACCGGCTGGCACAGGACTTTGCATAAAAAGGCATTTAATTTTTACACTTTAGTGTAATTTCAGCTGCTTGCCTGCTGCTAGTGTGTGTCAGGCCGACTTCAACTGACTGTAGTGTGCCCACTGCCAGTGCCCACCCCTGTCATCCCGTGTGGCACAGGACTTTGCTTAAAAAAAGGCACTTAATTTTTACACTTTAATCTAAGGTTAGTTGCCTGCCAGTGTGTGTCAGGCTGACTTCCACTGACTGTAGTGTGCCCACTGCCAGTGTCCACCACTCATACCCGGCTGGCACAGGACTTTGCATAAAAAGGCATTTAATTTTTACACTTTAGTGTAATTTCAGCTGCTTGCCTGCTGCTAGTGTGTGTCAGGCCGACTTCAACTGACTGTAGTGTGCCCACTGCCAGTGCCCACCCCTGTCATCCCGTGTGGCACAGGACTTTGCTTAAAAAAGGCACTTAATTTTTACACTTTAATCTAAGGTTAGTTGCCTGCCAGTGTGTGTCAGGCTGACTTCCACTGACTGTAGTGTGCCCACTGCCAGTGTCCACCACTCATACCGGCTGGCACAGGACTTTGCATAAAAAGGCATTTAATTTTTACACTTTAGTGTAATTTCAGCTGCTCACCTGCTGCTAGTGTGTGTCAGGCCGACTTCAACTGACTGTAGTGTGCCCACTGCCAGTGCCCACCCCTGTCATCCCGTGTGGCACAGTACTTTGCATCAAAAAAGGCATTTAAGTTTTACACTTTAGTGTAATTTCAGTTGCTTGCCTACTGCTAGTGTGTGTCAGGCTGACTTCCACTGACTGTAGTGTGCCCACTGCCAGTGCCAACCACTGATACCGGGTGGCACAGTAGCTTGCCGATAAATAAGGCATTTAATTTTTAGACAGTAGTCTAAATTCAGTTGCTTGCCTGCTGCCAGTGTGTGTCAGGCCCTCTTCCACTGACTGTAGTGTGCCCACTGCCAGTGCCAACCACTGATACCGGGTGGCACAGTAGCTTGCCGATAAATTAGGCATTTAATTTTTAGACAGTAGTCTAAATTCAGTTGCTTGCCTGCTGCCAGTGTGTGTCAGGCCCTCTTCCACTGACTGTAGTGTGCCCACTGCCAGTGCCAACCACTGATACCGGGTGGAACAGTAGCTTGCCGATAAATAAGGCATTTAATTTTTAGACAGTAGTCTAAATTCAGTTGCTTGCCTGCTGCCAGTGTGTGTCAGGCCCGCTTCCACTGACTGTAGTGTGCCCACTGCCAGTGCCAACCACTGATACCGGGTGGCACAGTAGCTTGCCGATAAATAAGGCATTTAATTTTTAGACAGTAGTCTAAATTCAGTTGCTTGCCTGCTGCCAGTGTGTGTCAGGCCCTCTTCCACTGACTGTAGTGTGCCCACTGCCAGTGCCAACCACTGATACCGGGTGGCACAGTAGCTTGCCGATAAATTAGGCATTTCATTTTTAGACAGTAGTCTAAACTCAGTTGCTTGCCTGCTGCCAGTGTGTGTCAGGCCCTCTTCCACTGACTGTAGTGTGCCCACTGCCAGTGCCAACCACTGATACCGGGTGGCACAGTAGCTTGCCGATAAATTAGGCATTTAATTTTTAGACAGTAGTCTAAATTCAGTTGCTTGCCTGCTGCCAGTGTGTGTCAGGCCCTCTTCCACTGACTGTAGTGTGCCCACTGCCAGTGCCAACCACTGATACCGGGTGGCACAGTAGCTTGCCGATAAATAAGGCATTTAATTTTTAGACAGTAGTCTAAATTCAGTTGCTTGCCTGCTGCCAGTGTGTGTCAGGCCCGCTTCCACTGACTGTAGTGTGCCCACTGCCAGTGCCAACCACTGATACTGGGTGGCACAGTAGCTTGCCGATAAATTAGGCATTTAATTTTTAGACAGTAGTCTAAATTCAGTTGCTTGCCTGCTGCCAGTGTGTGTCAGGCCCTCTTCCACTGACTGTAGTGTGCCCACTGCCAGTGCCAACCACTGATACCGGGTGGCACAGTAGCTTGCCGATAAATTAGGCATTTAATTTTTAGACAGTAGTCTAAATTCAGTTGCTTGCCTGCTGCCAGTGTGTGTCAGGCCCTCTTCCACTGACTGTAGTGTGCCCACTGCCAGTGCCAACCACTGATACCGGGTGGCACAGTAGCTTGCCGATAAATAAGGCATTTAATTTTTAGACAGTAGTCTAAATTCAGTTGCTTGCCTGCTGCCAGTGTGTGTCAGGCCCGCTTCCACTGACTGTAGTGTGCCCACTGCCAGTGCCAACCACTGATACCGGGTGGCACAGTAGCTTGCCGATAAATAAGGCATTTAATTTTTAGACAGTAGTCTAAATTCAGTTGCTTGCCTGCTGCCAGTGTGTGTCAGGCCCGCTTCCACTGACTGTAGTGTGCCCACTGCCAGTGCCAACCACTCATACCGGGTGGCACAGTAGCTTGCCGATAAATAAGGCATTTAATTTTTAGACAGTAGTCTAAATTCAGTTGCTTGCCTGCTGCCAGTGTGTGTCAGGCCCGCTTCCACTGACTGTAGTGTGCCCACTGCCAGTGCCAACCACTGATACCGGGTGGCACAGTAGCTTGCCGATAAATAAGGCATTTCATTTTTACACATTAGTCTAATTCGGCATACGTCCCCGGATAGGGTGCGTAACAGGGATTAAACTGATAGGAATAGTACTAGTTAAGACACCACTCATATAGGGTGTCACAGCACATTGCTCTGTGCACGCGCAGTGCCCCAATTTGGGAGTAAGAGGACCGACCAAGCTGCTTTTTCCATCTCCCGGTTCCTGAAATCAATTCAGTTTAGTGTATGAGAGTTTGGTCTGTCACTGTGAAGGCAGTCGAAGGTACCCGGCCTAAATTTTTTTCACAAAAGGCAATCCCTGATATGGGACGTAACAGGGATTAAACTGATGAGAATAATACTACAGAAAATACCACTCATATCAGTGGAGGGAGCCAGCGTTTTTAACCATCTCCCGTTCAAAAAATCTATTTAATAAATGGCCCCCAGATTGGGGAGTCAGGGACGTTAGAGGATTAAACTGATGAGAATAGTACTACAGAAAATACCACTCATATCGGGTGTGACAGTAAATTGCACGGCGCAGACGCAGTGACCGTGGATTAAAACAGAGTGGAGGGAGCCAGCGTTTTTTTAACCATCTCCCCGTTCGAAAAATCTATTCAATAAATGGCCCCTAGATTGGGGACGTTAGAGGGATTAAACTGATGAGAATAGTACTACAGAAAATACCACTCATATCGGGTGTGACAGTAAATTGCACGGCGCAGACGCAGTCACCGTGGTTTAAAACAGAGTGGAGGGAGCCAGCGTTTTTAACCATCTCCCCGTTCGAAAAATCTATTCAATAAATGGCACCCAGATTGGGGACGTTAGAGGGATTAAACTAATGAGAATAGTACTACAGAAAATACCACTCATATCGGGTGTGACAGTAAATTGCACGGCGCAGACACAGTGACCGTGGTTTAAAACAGAGTGGAGGGAGCCAGCTTTTTTTTAACCATCTCCCCGTTCGAAAAATCTATTCAATAAATGGCACCCAGATTGGGGACGTTAGAGGGATTAAACTGATGAGAATAGTACTACCGAAAATACAACTCATATCGGGTGTGACAGTAAATTGCACGGCGCAGACGCAGTGACCGTGGTTTAAAACAGAGTGGAGGGAGCCAGCGTTTTTTTAACCATCTCCCGTTCGAAAAATCTATTCAATAAATGGCCCCTAGATTGGGGACGTTAGAGGATTAAACTGATGAGAATAGTACTACAGAAAATACCACTCATATCGGGTGTGACAGTAAATTGCACGGCGCAGACGCAGTCACCGTGGTTTAAAACAGAGTGGAGGGAGCCAGCGTTTTTTAACCATCTCACCGTTCGAAAAATCAATTCAATTCATCTTTTGGGGACCCTTGGTGTTGTACGTGGCTGGGTGGAGGAAGAAACCTTCAATGACATCACCGGGACGTGGCTAGCTTGGTATCCAACCTTGTGCAAATGGGGAGTTTGCGGTTGTGCAAATGAACTGTTTGCGGTGCATTAAAAGGGGAGTTTGGTCTGTCAATGTCAGTGAAGCGGGCGTAACCCTTACACTACCTGATCGATACAACATCATACCTGATCGTATACACACACTGGATGTTTTAAAGCACGTTATTCCAAACAATTTAGGAATGTTAGTTGATTTATGCCCTTTATGGATTAAAACCCGACTCTGCGTCCACTACGTAATTTTCCATGGGAGTTTTGCCATAGATCCCCCTCCGGCATGCCACAGTCCAGGTGTTAGGCCCCTTGAAACAACTTTCTCATCACTATTGTGGCCAGAAAGAGTCCCTGTGGGTTTTAAAATTCGCCTGCCAATTGAAGTCTATGGCGGTTCGCCCGGTTCGCCCATTCGCGAACATTTGCGGAAGTTCGCGTTCGCTGTTCGCGAACTGAAAATTTTATGTTCGCGACATCACTAATGCTAACCCTGCCCTCAGAGGAGCTGGCCGTGACACAGCTGCGTTGGCGACCTCTTGCTCCTCCTCTGCCTTCGCCTTGGGCTTTCACCTGTTCCCCTCTGACATTTGGGAATACAAGCGTGCGCTTGTACTCGCGCATCTTCCTATTACGCTCCAGTGCAGGAAGTAAGGTGGGCACATTGTCTTTGTACCGGGGATCCAGCAGGGTGGCAACCCAGTAGTCCGCACACGTTAAAATGTGCGCAACTCTGCTGTCGTTGCGCAGGCACTGCAGCATGTAGTCGCTCATGTGTGCCAGGCTCCCCAGAGGTAAGGACAAGCTGTCCTCTGTGGGAGGCGTATCGTCATCGTCCTCCGTATCCTCCCAGCCACGCACCAGTGATGGGCCTGAGCTGTGTCGGGTGCCACCCCGCAGTGAACGTGCTTCATTCTCATCCTCCTCCACCTCATCCTCCTCGTCCTCCAGTAGTGGGCCCTGGCTGGCCACATTTGTACCTGGCGTCTGCTGTTGCAAAAAACCTCCCTCTGAGCCACTTCTAACAGACTGGCCTGAAAGTGGTAAAAATGACCCCTCATCCTCCTCCTCCTGAGCCACCTCCTCTTCCATCATCGCCCTAAGCGTTTTCTCAAGGAGACATAGAAGTGGTATTGTAACGCTGATAACGGTGTCATCGCCACTGCCCATGTTGGTGGAGTACTCGAAACAGCGCAACAGGGCACACAGGTCTCGCATGGAGGCCCAATCATTGGTGGTGAAGTGGCGCTGTTCCGCAGTGCAACTGATGCGTGCGTGCTGCAGCTGAAACTCCACTATGGTCTCTCCAGCATGTGCAAGGTGGAGTTCCACCTGGTGGGCACGTCGCATATGAGGCGGTGAGCGGGAAGGCCGAAGTTACGCTTTAGCGCAGACAGGCGAGCAGCGACAGGATGTGAACGCCGGAAGCGCGCACATACGGCCCGCACTTTATGCAGCAGCTCTGACATGTCGGGGTAGTTGTGAATGAACTTCTGCACCACCAAATTCAGCACATGCGCCAGGCAAGGGATGTGCGTCAAACCGGCTAGTCCCAGAGCTGCGACGAGATTTCGCCCATTATCGCACACCACCAGGCCGGGCTTGAGGCCCACCGGCAGAAACCACTCATCGGTCTGTTGTTCAATACCCCGCCACAACTCCTGCGCGGTGTGGGGCCTGTCCCCCAAACATATGAGTTTCAGAATGGCCTGCTGACGTTTACCCGGGCTCTGCTGAAGTTGGTGGTGAAGGTGTGTGGCTGACTGGATGAGCTGGTGGAAGCAGAGAAGGAAGAAGCCGAGTAGGAGGAGGAGGCTACAGGAGGCAAAGAATGATGCTATGCGATCCTTGGCGGCGGAAGGACGTGCGCCAAGGAACTCTCCGCCTGGTGCCCAGCTGCCACTACATTTACCCAGTGTGCAGTTAGGGAGATATAGTGTCCCTGGCCGTGCTTACTGGTCCACGTATCTGTGGTTAGGTGGACCTTGCCACAGATGGCGTTGCAGAGTGTACACTTGATTTTATCGGATACTTGGTTGTGCAGGGAAGGCACGGCTGTCTTGGAGAAGTAGTGGCGGCTGGGAACAACATACTGTGGGACAGCCATGGACATTAGCTGTTTGAAGCTGTCTGTGTCCACCAGCCTGAATGACAGCATTTCAAAGGCCAGTAGTTCAGAAATGCTTGCATTCAGGCCCAGGACTCGAGGGTGGCTAGGTGGGAATTTACACTTTCTCTCCAAGGTTTGTGAGATGGAGAGCTGAACGCTGCCGTGTGACATGGTGGAGATGCTTGGTGACGCAGGTGGTGGTGTCGGTGGCACATCCTCTGTTTGGTGGGCGGCAGGTGCCAACGTTCCTCCCGAGGCGGAGGAACAGGCCGAGGCAGCAGCAGAAGAGGGAGCAGGGGGAGCCTGAGTGAGTTCCTTGTTTTTAAGGTGTTTATTCCACTGCAGTTCATGCTTTGCATGTAGATGTCTGGTCATGCAGGTTGTGCTAAGGTTCAGAACGTTAATGCCTCGCTTCAGGATCTGATGGCACAGCGTGCAAACCATTGGGGTTTTGTCGTCAGCACATTGTTTAAAGAAGTGCCATGCCAGGGAACCCCTTGAAGCTGCCTTTGGGGTGCTCGGTCCCTGGTGGCGGTGGCCAGTAGCAGGCGAACTCTCTTGGCGGCGGCTGGTCTGCTTTTGCCCCCTGCTCCCTCTTTTGCTACGCTGTTGGCTCGGTCTCACCACTGCCTCTTCCTCTGAACTATGAAAGTCAGTGGCACGACCTTCATTCCATGTGGGGTCTAGGACCTCATCGTCCCCTGCGTCGTCTTCCACAGAGTCTTCCTCCCTGACCTCCTGTTCGGTCTGCACACTGCAGAAAGATGCTGCAGTTGGCACCTGTGTTTCGTCATCATCAGAGACGTGCGGACTCCGATGAGGTGGTATTCCCATGTCCTCATAATCAGGAAACATCAGTGGTTGTGCATCAGTGCATTCTATGTCTTCCACCACTGGGGAAGGGCTAGGTGGATTCCCTTGGGAAACCCTGCCAGCAGAGTCTTCAAACAGCATAAGAGACTGCTGCATAACTTGAGGCTCAGACAGTTTCCCTGATATGCATTGGGGTGATGTGACAGACTGATGGGCTTGGTTTTTAGGCGCCACCTGTGCGCTTTCTGCAGAAGACTGGGTGGGAGATAATGTTGTGAACATGCTGGATCCACTGTCGGCCACCCAAATGACTAGCGCCTGTACCTGCTCAGGCCTTACCATCCTTAGAACAGCATTGGGCCCCACCAAATATCGCTGTAAATTCTGGCAGGTACTGGAACCTGAGGTAGTTGGTTCACTAGGACGTGTGGCTGTGGCAGAATCGCCACGTCCTCTCCCAGCACCAGAGGGTACACTAACACCACCACGACCGCGTCCGTGTCCCTTACTAGATGTTTTCCTCATTGTTACCGTTCACCAAGCACCACAATAAAAAAAAAAATATTTGGCCCAATGTATTGATTTCAAATTCAGGCCTTTTTTTACAGGCACCTAACACTATCTGCCTATTTATTTATGTAGCGTATTACACTAATCCAGGCACAGCAGTAACCACTGATTTAGGGGAATATCTCTTTTAGGGCTAGTATTTAGGCCCTGGATGAAAGGTATCCTTTTATGGACAGATTTACACTTGGCCTGCAACAGCTGGAACACCAGATTCAGGGTATTGCTATTTTGGCAATTGAATTTCACCCCAGAACAAAATATATCCTTTGCAGGACACTATGAAACTTGGCCAGCCACAGCTGAAATCACTGATTTATGGTATTGCTATTTTGGCAATTGAATTTCACCCCAGAACAAAATATATAATTTGCAGGACACTATGAAACTTGGCCAGACACAGCTGAAACCACTGATTTATGCTTTTGCTATTTTGGCAATTGAATTTCACCCCAGAACAAAATATATAATTTGCAGGACACTATGAAACTTGGCCAGACACAGCTGAAACCACTGATTTATGGTATTGCTATTTAGGCAATTGAATTTCACCCCAGAACAAAATATATCCTTTGCCGGAAACTATTAAACTTGGCCAGCCACAGCTGAAACCACTGATTTATGGTATTGCTATTTTGGCAATTGAATTTCACCCCAGAACAAAATATATCCTTTGCAGGACACTATGAAACTTGGCCAGCCACAGCTGAAACCACTGATTTATGGTATTGCTATTTTGGCAATTGAATTTCACCCCAGAACAAAATATATAATTTGCAGGACACTATGAAACTTGGCCAGACACAGCTGAAACCACTGATTTATGCTTTTGCTATTTTGGCAATTGAATTTCACCCCAGAACAAAATATATAATTTGCAGGACACTATGAAACTTGGCCAGACACAGCTGAAACCACTGATTTATGGTATTGCTATTTAGGCAATTGAATTTCACCCCAGAACAAAATATATCCTTTGCCGGACACTATTAAACTTGGCCAGCCTCAGCTGAAACCACTGATTTATGGTATTGCTATTTTGGCAATTTAATTTCACCCCAGAACAAAATATATGTTTTTGTGGACACTATGAAACTTGGCCAGCCACAGCTGAAACCACTGATTTATGGTATTGCTATTTTGGCAATTGAATTTCACCCCAGAACAAAATATACCCTGTTACGGACAGATTTAAACTAGGCCTGCAACAGCTGGAACACCAGATTCAGGGTATTGCTATTTTGGCAATTTAATTTCACCACAGAACAAAATATATGTTTTTGCGGACACTATGAAACTTGGCCAGCCACAGCTGAAACCACTGATTTATGGTATTGCTATTTTGGCAATTGAATTTCACCCCAGAACAAAATATATAATTTGCAGGACAGTATGAAACTTGGCCAGCCACAGCTGAAACCACTGATTTATGGTATTGCTATTTTGGCAATTGAATTTCACCCCAGAACAAAATATACCCTGTTACGGACAGATTTAAACTAGGCCTGCAACAGCTGGAACACCAGATTCAGGGTATTGCTATTTTGGCAATTGAATTTCACCCCAGAACAAAATATATGTTTTTGCGGACACTATGAAACTTGGCCAGCCACAGCTGAAACCACTGATTTATGGTATTGCTATTTTGGCAATTGAATTTCACCCCAGAACAAAATATATAATTTGCAGGACAGTTTGAAACTTGGCCAGCCACAGCTGAAACCACTGATTTATGGTATTGCTATTTTGGCAATTGAATTTCACCCCAGAACAAAATATACCCTGTTACGGACAGATTTAAACTAGGCCTGCAACAGCTGGAACACCAGATTCAGGGTATTGCTATTTTGGCAATTGAATTTCACCCCAGAACAAAATATATGTTTTTGCGGACACTATGAAACTTGGCCAGCCACAGCTGAAACCACTGATGTATGGTATTGCTATTTTGGCAATTGAATTTCACCCCAGAACAATATATATAATTTGCAGGACACTATGAAACTTGGCCAGCCACAGCTGAAACCACTGATTTATGGTATTGCTATTTTGGCAATTGAATTTCACCCCAGAACAAAATATATAATTTGCAGGACACTATGAAACTTGGCCAGCTACAGCTGAAACCACTGATTTATGGTATTGCTATTGTGGCAATTGAATTTCACCCCAGAACAAAATATATGTTTTTGCGGACACTATTATAGTTTGCCAGCCACAGCTGTGACACTAGATTTATGGTATTGCTATTTTGGCAATTGAATTTCACCCCAGAACAAAATATATGTTTTTGCGGACACTATTATAATTTGCCAGCCAGTGCTGGGACACCAGATTTAGGGGATTGCTATTTTGACAATTGAATTTCACCACAGAAAATAATCTATCCTTTGCCAGACAGCAAACAGTATTATACTTGGCTAGCCAAAGCTGGAACACCAGATTTAGGGGATTGGTATTTGGGCAATTGTATTTAACCCTTAATAAAATATAGAAATTGCTATCCTGAGTTTCTAGGGGTGACAATTAGCACAGCCAAGCCCCTGATGTAGGATATAGCAAAAAAAAAAAACTAGTATTGATGGATTGATGGACTTGGTAGCAGCTTGTTCTGGTGCACCACAAGTCACAAAATGGCCGCCGATCACCCCAGAAAATAAGTAACAGAAAAACGCTCTGTGCAGCCTAAAAACCAGTGAGCAAGTAACTAGCAGAAGTTCAATCATTCACAGCTGTAGATCGATCACTTCATTAGGTTTTTTTGCTGACTTTTTCCTGCCTAATCTCGCCCTCACAGCAGCTGCAGCTTAAATAGAGGCTGGGTCACATGCTGCACTTGGCCAATCACAGCCATGCCATTAGTAGGCATGGCTGTGATGGGCTCTTAGGGCAATAAGTAAAACGCTAGCTGATTGGCTGCTGTGCAGACCTTCAGAAAGAGGGAAGTAATCGCAGAACAATGAACCTAAACCCAAACTTTTTTGAAAATGTTCGGGTTCGGGTCCGTGTCCGAACACCCCAAAATTCGGTACGAACCCGAACTATTCTCGAACTGTTCGCTCAACACTAGTCAGATGAATTCGCTGACCAATCCTAGCCCTCCTGCACATATATAAATGGCTCAGCCCCATTCCCAGATGCCTCAGTGTCAAGGTCCTTGTGTCATGCTAAGGCTTCTGATTTCTGCTTGTGTTCCTGTGTTCTTGACTCGTACTTGCATTCCTGGACTCTGCTACCTGTTTGATCCCTGCCTGCTTGTCTTGACTCTCCTGTTGCCGACCCGGATTGCCTGACCTGTACCTGTGCCGTCTGCCCTGACCTATTGCCTGTTTGACTTCGCCTCTGCCTCATCCTTTGGTCCTGCACTGTTGCTCCTGGTTACGACTCAGCCTGCTGACAACGCCTGTACCTCTGGTACCTTTCTCAAGTACCAATCCTCATGTGCCAATCCTCCTCAAGAGGTAATGACCTGGTGTTCCCATTGGGAAAGTCTATCCCCACCATCAGGGATAGTGTGAAGAACGAGGGGTTCACTTAGACAACGCGTGACAATAATAGAAAAACAAGTCCAATAAACGTGAACTTGGGCCATCAATAAGAAAAAATTCTGAAGACTTCTCCTTTAGCCATTCAATACATGTATGGGCTTAACTACCAGGTGTAACAGGTTCTATAGGCCCCAACTCACTTCTACTCAAACATAAGGTTCAGTTAGTGAAGTGATAACTATGGAATGTGGCATAAAAAATTGAAGACCCCTCCTACGTCTTACTATGAATCTCCACAGTGTTAGCTGCTATGTGCGTTATACTTTCTCTTTGGCATTACTTTTGGACATTATTATATTACACTTTTTTGTGTGCTGTGATATTAATGTGTCATAGAATGGGGTGCATTATTCATGTGTGGTTACATCACTGCGTATAACTCCTGTACTGTTACATCACTAAGCAGATTATCCCTGTACTGTAACATCACAGCATATATTATTTCTGCACTGTGACATCACTGTATGTATAATTCCTGTAGTGTTACATCATTAAGTGATTTATCCCTGTACTGTGACATCACTGTGCACATTATCCCTGTACTGTGACATCACTGTGTATTATTCCTGTAGTGTTACATTATTAAGTAGAATATACCTGTACTGTGACATCACTGTGCACATTATCGCTGTACTGTGACATCACAGTATACATTACCCCTGTACTGTGACATCACAGTGTACATTATCCCTGTACTGTGACATCACAGTGTACATTATCCCTGTACTGTGGCATCACTGTGTGTATAATTCCTGTAGTGTTACATCATTAAGTAGAATATACCTGTACTGTGACATCACTGTGCACATTATCCCTGTACTGTGACATCACAGTATACATTATCCCTGTACTGTGACATCACAGTGTACATTACCCCTGTACTGTGACGTCACAGTGTACATTATCCCTGTAATGTGACATCACAGTGTACATTATCTCTGTACTGTGACATCACTGTGTGCATAATTCCTGTAGTGTTACATCATTAACCCCTTAAGGACGCATGACGTACCTGTATGTCATGGTTTCTGAGTCCTTAAGGAGCCATGACGTACAGGTACGTCATGAGTAGTTCCGAACACTGCTGCTCAGCCGGCAGTGATCGGAACAAGGTACCTGCTGAAATCATTCAGCAGGTACCTTGTTACAATGCCCAGGGGGGTCCTGTGACCCCCCCATATCGGCGATTGCTGCAAACCGCAGGTCAATTCAGACCTGCGGTTTGCAGCGCTTTGTGCGATCTCTGATCCCCGCGGTCAACCCCCCCTGCAGCCCCAATCATATTGTGGCTGCGGGGGTGCAGGGGGGGTGGTTGTGGGCGGCGGGAGGCGGTGCGGGAGGCGGGAGGTGCGGCGGGCGGGATCGCGATTTTCGATCCCCCGCCCGCCTCCTCTGTAATGTTCCCCTGGTGTCTAGTGGATCTATCAGAGTGTCAGCACATTGCTGACACTCTGATAGAAACGGCTGGCATCTGTG
Source organism: Bufotes viridis (assembly GCA_033119425.1). Lineage (NCBI taxonomy): Eukaryota > Metazoa > Chordata > Amphibia > Anura > Bufonidae > Bufotes > Bufotes viridis. The sequence goes on along the minus strand of CM065589.1, from coordinate 387,851,786 downwards.
CTTGATCAGATGCCAGCCGTTTAACCCCTTCCGTACCGCGGTCCATTACGGACCGCGGTATGGAAGGGTTAACAGGGAGGGAGGTCCCTCCCTCTCCCATCGGGGGGCTGCTGTGCCTTTGCAGCCCCCCAAAAGGATGGGATCGCAGAGGAAGGGGGCTCCACTCCCTCCCCTTCAATCACCTGCTGCCCTCTTATGGCAGTGGGTGATGGTTGCCATGGAAGCAGGACGCTTTCAGAAGCGTCCTGCTCTCCATGGTGCTGAAAGTCTAAATAGACCTGCTAAAGGTCTATTTAGACTTTGTAAAGTACAAAATACAGCACAGTGCACTATATAGTGTACTGTACTGTATTATACAGAAACCAGATCCACTGGATCTTTCAGAACCAAGTGGGTCTGAGTCAAAAAAAATGTAAAAAATTGAAAAAAAAAAGCAAAAATGAAAAAAAAAACACATATCACTGAATAAAAAAAAAAAAAAATACACTACACATATTAGGTATCGCCGTGTCCGTAAAAATCTGCTTTATAAAAATATCACATTACTGAACTCGTCAGGTGAACGCCATAAAAAAACAAAACCAAAAATGGTGTAAATAAGCCATTTTTTTGGCACCTTACATCACTAAAAGTGTAATACAATGGGATCAAAAAAGCGTATGCCTCCCAAAATAGTACCAATCAAACCGCCATCCCATCCCGCAAAAAATGAGCCCCTACCTAAAACAATTGGCCAAAAAATAAAAAAACTATGCTTCTCAGACTAAAACATGATTTTTTTTGTTTCAAAAATGCTTTTTAGTGTTAAATGTAAAAAAAAACTAAAATGTAGACATATTGGGTATCTCCATGTCCATAAGAATCTTCTCTATAAAAATATCACCTGACCTAACCTTTCAAGTAAAAACTGTAAAAAAAATTAAACAAAAACTTTGTCAAAAAGCCATTTTTTGGTCACCTTACATCACAAAAAGTGTAATAGCAAGCGATCAAAAAGTCATATGACCCCCCCAAATAGTGCCAATCTAACCTTCACCTCATCCCTCAAAAAATGAGCCCCTACATAGGACAATCGCCCAAAAAAAAAAAAATATGGCTCTCAAACTATGGAGACACTAAAACATGATTTATTTTTGTTTTAAAAAATGATATTATTATGTAAAACTTATATAAATAAATAAAAAGTATACATATTAGGTATCGCCGCGTCCGTCACAACCTGCTCTCTAAAAATAACACATGACCTAAAACCTCAGCTGAACACATAAAAAAATAATAATAAATACGGTGTCAAAAGCCATTTTTGTCACCTTACATCACAAAAAGTGTAATAGCAAGCGACCAAAATGTCATATGCACCCCAAGATAGTGCCAATCAAACCGCCACCTCATCCCGCAAAAAATGAGCCCCTACATAAGACAGTCACCCAAAAAATAAAAAGTAAACTATGGCTTTCAGAATGTGGAGACACTAAAAAATAATTTTTTTCAAAAATGCTTTATTATGTAAAACTGAAACAAAAACCCCTAAAAAGTCGTCATATTTGGTATTGTCGCGTCCGTTACAACCTGCTCTATAGAAATAGCACACAATCTAACCTGTCAGTTCAACAATGTAAATAGCAAAAAATAAAAACGGTCCCAAAACAGCAATTTTTTTGCAAATTTTCCATTTTAATCCATTTTTCCAGTAACAAAGCAAGGGTTAACAGCCAAACAAAACTCAATATTTATTGCCCTGATTCTCTTGTTTGCACAAACACCCCATATGTGGTCGTAAACTGCTGTATGGCCAAACGGCAGGGCACAGAAGGAAGGGAACGCCATATGGTTTTTGAAAGGCAGATTTTGCTGGACTGGTTTTTTGACACTATGTCCCATTTGAAGCCCACTTGATGTACCCCTACAGTAGAAACTCCAAAAAAGTGACCCCATTTTGGAAACTACGGGATAAGGTGTCAGTTTTGTTGATACTATTTTAGGGTAAATATGATTTTTGGTTGCTCTATATTACACTTTTTTTGAGACAAGGTAACAAAAAATAGAAATTCTGAAATTTCATCTCCATTTGCCAATAACTCTTGAGAAACACCTAAAGGGTTAACAAAGTTTGTAAAACTGGTTTTGAATACCTTGAGGGGTGTAGTTTCTTAGATGGAGTCACTTTTATGGAGTTTCTACTCTAGGGGTGCATCGGGGGCTTCAAATGGGACATGGTGTCAAATATCCAGTCCAGCAAAATCCACCTTCCAAAAACCATATGGCGTTCCCTTCCTTCTGCGCCCTGCAGTTTGGCCATACAGCAGTTTACGACCACATATTGGGTGTTCGTGCAAACTACAGAATCGGGGGAATAAATATTAAGATTTGTTTGGCTGTTAACCCTTGCTTTGTTACTGGAAAAAATGGATTAAAATGGAACATTTTCCAAAAAATCGAAATTCTGAAATTTTATCTCCATTTGCCATTAACTCTTGTGGAAAACCTAAAGGGTTAATTACGTTTGTAAAATCAGTTTTCAATACCTTGAGGGGTGTAGTTTCTAGAATGGGGTAATTTTTGGGTGGTTTCTATTATGTAAGCCTCACAAAGTGACTTCAGACCTGAACTGGTCCCTAAAAAGTGGGTTTTTGAAAATTTCAGAAAAATTTCAAGATTTGCTTCTAAACTTCTAAGCCTTGTAACGTCCCCAAAAAATGAAATAGCATTCCCAAAATGATCGATACATGAAGTAGACATATGGGGAATGTAAATCAATAACTTTTTTGGTGGTATTACTATGTATTATAGAAGTAGAGAAATTGAAACTTGGAAAATTGCTAATTTTTCAAAATTTTGGGTAAATTTTGTATTTTTTTATAAATAAAAATGAAATTTTTCGACTTTATTTTACCACTGTCATGAAGTATAATATGTGACGAAAAAACAATCTCAGAATGGCCTGGATAAGAAAGTGTTTTAAAGTTATCACCACATAAAGTGACACTGGTCAGATTTGCAAAAAATGGCCGGGTCCTTAGGGTGAAATAGGGCTGAGTCCTTGAGGGGTTAAGTAGAATATCCGTGTACTGCAGGGGTGTGGAAATTTAAAAAAAAACTACTTGTCGAAGGACTAAAGTGGGGGCTCAATCTACTTGTCCCTCATGACCATCTACTTGTCCTGAACTTGTACTAACGGTATACTGTATGGGGCGCGGGCCACAAGGAGACATTATGCTGTATAGGGGCAGGGCCACAAGGAGACGTTATCCTGTATGGGACGGGGGCCACAAGGAGACGTCATACTGTATGGGGTAGGGGCCACAAGGAGACGTTATGCTGTATGGGGGCAGGGCCACAAGGAGATGTAATGCTGTATGGGGGTGGGGGCCACAGGGATATGTTATACTGTATGGGGGTGGGGGCCACAGGGGACATTATACTGTATGGGGCGGGGGCCACAGGGTGACGTTATACTGAATGGGGCGGGGGCCACAGGGTGATGTTATACTGTATGGGGGCGGGGGCCACAGGGTGACGTTATACTGTATGGGGGCGGGGGCCACAGGGTGACGTTATGCTGTATGGGGGCGGGGGCCACAGGGTGACGTTATACTGTGCGGGGGCCACAGGGTGACGTTATACTGTGCGGGGGCAGCCCCAAGGTGACGTTATACTGTATGGGGGCAACAGGGAGACATTATAGTTTATTAAGTGCCACCTGCAGTACAGATTGCAGGCAGGGCCAGAGCCTCAGAAGACAGACAGCACTACCTTCCCTGCAGATGAGCGTTCCTCCCAGAGTCTGTCAACGGAGCTCCCAGCCTGACCTGCAAGCGCTGACTGGGGTTACATAGCATTATACTGATTTATGATGCTATGTAACCCTTACAGCTCTGGAATGTATTGGATAACTCTGACATAATGCTGTCAGTGTTATCCAGCACATTCCAGAGCTGTAAGGATTACATAGCATCATAAATCAGTATAATGCTATGTAACCCAGTCAGCGCTTGCAGGTCAGGCCGGGAGCTGCGATGTGGACAGGCTCCGGGAGGAACGCTCGTCTGCAGGGGGCCGTCTACTGTGCGCTCCTGTGCTGGCAGGTGGGCGGAGACTTCACAGGAGCCGGGAGGAGCCGGGGGCCGCCTGCAGGAAGTGCTATGGACTCAGATACACGATGCAGGGGCAGGCTGACATAGATGTAGGAGCGGTCAGCTCGCGGCTAGCATATGACCGCTCCTATTACTGCCCAACTGACATGTCCCTGCTACTTGCCCGCACAGGGCTAAACAACTGTTCAAAGTACTTGCCCGGCGCCCGGAACTGCATGTCCCAGGCGTCGGGCGATAGGAATTCCACACCCCTGTACTGTGACATCCCTTTGCGTATAATTCCTGTACTGTTATATTACTAAGTACATTATCCCTGTACTGTAACATCACTCTGTGTATAATTCCTATACTCTAGTGCAGGGATGCTCAACCTGCGGCCCTCCAGCTGTTGTAAAACTACAACTCCCACGATGCCCTTCTGTAGGATGATAGTTGTAGGCTGTCAAGGAATGATGGGAGTTGTAGTTTTGCAACAGCTGGAGGGCCGCAGGTTGAGCATGTTTGCTCTAGTGTATGTACATTGCACACAGCACACCAATTTGAGTCTGCGGTGCAACTAGAAGGGTTCTTCAACCCACTCAATCCTCAGAAATAAGTTCAGTGCACATGCAGAAAGCAAGTTTTCAGATGTATTACTTTGTTCAGTATTTACACATCATTTTCCATTACCGCAGCAATGTGAAATCATATATATATATATATATATATATATATATATATATATATATATATTATTTCCCAGATGAATGAAGTGACAGTGTTTCAGTCGAGATGACCTATGTCAAGTTTCATCTGTGTGGAAGAAAGGAAAACTAGTAAAGAAGATGGAATAATACAGAGGGTAGAGTCAAGGACAGATAGTCAAAGACGTAGGTATAAATAAAGGAGAATGGAAATAATAAAGCAGTATAATAAACCCAATCAGTCCAATTTCTATAGAGAGGAAAGGAATTATTTGGAGGAGACATGTATCCCAATAGAGAGTGGTTACAGTATATACGTGACAGGTAATCGAAGTAGAATATTGTTGTGTGTATATGGAATAGTATGTGTGTATGAGTGTGTAAATGTATGTATGTATGCTAGATATTATGTAGGTATGTGTGTGTGCAGGTGGAATATATGGTCATAACATAAGTGTGAGATTATGTGTACATGTGTATATATGTAGGTTTATAGAAAGGGAGGAAAATGAGATACGGTATGTAGAATGGAGTGATGTGATAACATGTGGCATAGATACTATAATCTCACACTTATGTTATGACCATATATTCCACCTGCACACACACATACCTTCATAATATCTAGCATACATACATACATTTACACACTCATACACACATACTATTCCATATACACACAACAACATTCTACTTTGATTACCTGTTACGTATATACTGTAACCACTCTCTATTGGGATACATGTCTCTCCAAATATGTATTTTCTGGCGTATAAGACTACTTTTTAACACATGAAAATATTCTCAAAAGTCGGGGGTCGTCTTATACGTCGGTACACTGCGTGCTGAAACTTAAGAGGACCTTTCACTGGTCCAACGATTGTTAGATAATGATATGTATGTGCAGAGCGGCGCCCAGGGATCTCCCTGCACTCACTATTATCCCTGGGCGCCCTCTACACATACGGTATATATCATTATCTAACAATTGTTGGACCGGTGAAAGGTCCTCTTTACTTCCAAACCGGACTGGAGAAGCTGTCCTTCTCCAGCTTCAGGGACAGGCGCCCTCTAGCTGAGCCACCGTGCGCTGCATCCCGGCCAGTCGCTCCTGAAGAAGCCCCCTCTCCCCTCTCAGTGGTTTTCTTAGGCTCGGATCGTCTGTTTAATTTTTATTTGGTGTGCGTTGAAGAGAGGTAGTCTTATACGGCGAGTATAGCCCAAAGCCCATATTTTAACAGGAAAAGTAGAGGAGTCTTCTTATATGCCCAGTCGTCTTATATGCTGGAAAATATAGTACTTCCTTTACTCTCTATAGAAATTGGACTGATTGATCTACTACTTTATTATTTCCATTCTCCTTTATTTATGCCTCGGTGTTTGACTATCTGTCCTTGAATCTACCCTCTGTATTATTCCATCTTCTTGTTCTCTTCTAGTTTTCCTTTCTTCCACACAAATGAGACTTGACAAAGGTCATCTCGACCGAAACGTCGTCACTTCATTCATATGAGAAATAACTTATGATTTTACATTGCTGGGGTAATGGAAAATTATGTGTAAATACTGAACAAAGTAATACATCTGAAAACTCGTTTCTGCAGATGCACTGAACTTATTTTTTAGTATAATTCTGGTACTGTTATATCACTAAGTAGATTATCCTTGTGCTGTGACATCACGGTGTACATTATCTCTGTACTGTGCCATCATAGTGTACATTATCTCTGTACTGTGCCATCATAGTGTACATTATCTCTGTACTGTGACATCACTGTGTACATTATCCCTGTACTGTGACATCACAGTGTACATTATCTCTGTACTGTGACATCACAGTGTACATTATCTCTGTACTGTGACATCACAGTGTACATTATCTCTGTACTGTGACATCACAGTGTACATTATCTCTGTACTGTGACATCACAGTGTACATTATCTCTGTACTGTGACATCGCAGTGTACATTATCTCTGTACTGTGACATCACAGTGTACATTATCTCTGTACTGTAAGATGACTGTGTACATTATCTCTGTACTGTGCCATCATAGTCTACATTATCTCTGTACTGTGCCATCACAGTGTACATTATCTCTGTACGGTGACATCACATTGTACATTATCTCTGTACTGTGACATCACAGTCTACATTATCTCTGTACTGTGACATCACTGTGTACATTATCTCTGTACTGTGACATCACAGTCTACATTATCTCTGTACTGTGACATCACTGTGTACATTATCTCTGTACTGTGACATCACAGTCTACATTATCTCTGTACTGTGCCATCACAGTGTACATTATCTCTGTACTGTGACATTACAGTGTACATTATCCCTGTACTGTGACATCACTGTGTACATTATCCCTGTACTGTGACATCACTGTGTACATTATCCCTGTACTGTGCCATCACAGTGTACATTATCTCTGTACTGTGACATTACAGTGTACATTATCTCTGTACTGTGACATCACAGTGTACATTATCTCTGTACTGTGACATCACAGTGTACATTATCCCTGTACTGTGACATCACAGTGTACATTATCTCTGTACTGTGACATCACTGTGTACATTATCTCTGTACTGTGACATTACAGTGTACATCATCTCTGTACTGTGACATCACAGTATACATTATCTCTGTACTGTGACATCACAGTGTACCTTATCTCTGTACTGTGACATGACTGTGTACATTATCTCTGTACTGTGCCATCATAGTCTACATTATCTCTATACTGTGCCATCACAGTGTACATTATCTCTGTACGGTGACATCACATTGTAAATTATCTCTGTACTGTGACATCACAGTCTACATTATCTCTGTACTGTGACATCACTGTGTACATTATCTCTGTACTGTGACATCACAGTCTACATTAGCTCTGTACTGTGCCATCACAGTGTACATTATCTCTGTACTGTGACATCACAGTGTACATTATCTCTGTACTGTGACATCACTTTGTACATTATCCCTGTACTGTGACATCACAGTGTACATTATCTCCATACTGTGACATCACAGTGTACATTATCCCTGTACTGTGACATCACTGTGTACATTATCCCTGTACTGTGACATCACTGTGTACATTATCTCTGTACTGTGACATCACAGTGTACATTATCTCTGTACTGTGACATCACAGTGTACATTATCTCTGTACTGTGACATCACAGTGTACATTATCTCTGTACTGTGACATCACACTGTACATTATCTCCATACTGTGACATCACAGTGTACATTATCCCTGTACTGTGACATCACAGTGTACATTGTCTCTGTACTGTGACATTACAGTGTACATTATCTCTGTACTGTGACATCACAGTGTACATTATCTCTGTACTGTGACATCACTGTGTACATTATCTCTGTACTGTGACATCACAGTGTACATTATCCCTGTACTGTGACATCACAGTGTACATTATCTCTGTACTGCGACATCACAGTGTACATTATCTCTGTACTGTGACATCACAGTGTACATTATCTCTGTACTGTGACATGAATGTATGTATAATTCCTGTAATGTTGCATCGCTAAGTAGATCATCCCTGTACTGTGACATCATCATGTGTTATCCATAGACATTAACTCTAGACTGTAACTTCCTAAACATATTATCACACTATTGTGACATTACTGTGAGAATTATGCCTGTTGTGGGCCATCACTTTGTGAATTATTCCTATGTGTTAGAGATATAAAATAACCATCACATTTTTATGTTCTGAACTTACTGTTGAGGGTGGCCATGATGGATTGGTTCCCCATTCCAAGTTCTGCTTGGAATGGTTTCTTGTTATGCCCCTGAGTACATGTCTACTTTTAATTGCATCATAGACTCTGCTGATGCTAACAGGTTATCTGAGAAATTAACATCATCAGGCGTTTGTCACTAAGTCGGCTTGTTTGCTGCTGTACATTGTGTGAATGGTTGTGGTTAGGCCCAATTGGAACTCCTGGACCATCGAGTAGTTGCTCTGGTGTTGGGGAGATCTAGTATGACCCATACAATTCCTGCATGTATCTATACTAATAAAATCCCTGTGTCCCTGACGTCTGTGCGTGTGTGCCGAATTCTAAAGTGCGCATGTGCACAGAGGATTCGCCACACACTGCATGGACTTTACAGGGCAAAGGAGGCATATGGGACGCGGCCGCAGGACAGAGACGTGCAGGAAGTAAGCGGCCGCGTCCATAGTGAGCTGACAGGGCCGCCTAAGATGGAGGAGCATGGAGCCTTCACCGACTGCACAGGAGGTATATGGGACGCGGGCCGCAGCACAGTGAGGTGCAGGAGGCAAGCGGCCGCGTCCACAGTGAGGTGAAAGGGCCGCCAGATGGAGGAGCATAAAACCGCCGCGGGAGAAGCAGCTAGCTCATTTGCATATCCTCAGCTCTGCGTCTCCCGCGGCGGTAATGAAGAAAAAGCGGCCGTCCAATGTGTAGGTCGCTAAGTGACGCCCCTGCCCATGAATGAAGCAGGTGGCTCAGGCGCATGACATATTGACTTGCGCTACCAGTGCCTGGCAGCCCGCCTGCCTGCCTCACCATGTAGAAGATCATTATTACTCATATGGGGGGATCTGTGGATGACACATAGCATAAGATGCTATGTGTCATCCACAGATACCCCCATAACAGTGTCGGGCACAGACTTCCCCCCATAACAGTATCAGCCACAGACTTCCTCCCCATAACAGTGTCAGCCAAAGACCACCCCCATAACAGTGTCAGCCACAGACCTCCCCATAACAGTGTCAGCCACAGCGCCCCTGTAACAGTGTCAGCCACAGCGCCCCCGTAACAGTGTCAGCCACAGTGCCCCCGTAACAGTGTCAGCCACAGTGCCCCCATAACAGTGTTAGCCACAGCGCCCCCGTAACAGTGTCAGCCACAGCGCCCCCGTGACAGTGTCACCCACAGACCACCCCCGTAACAGTGTCAGCCACAGACTCCCCCGTAACAGTGTGAGCCACAGACCCCCCCATAACAGTATCAGGCACAGAGCCCCCATAAAAGTGTCAGCCACAGCGCCCCCGTAACAGTGTCAGCCACAGTGCCCCCGTAACAGTATCAGCCACAGCGCCCCCGTAACAGTGTCAGCCACAGACCCCCCCCATAGCAGTGTCAGCCACAACCCCCCCATAACAGTGTGAGCCACAGACCCCCCCATAACAGTGTCAGCCACAGCGCCCCCATAACAGTGTCAGCCACAGCGCCCCCATAACAGTGTCAGCCACAGCGCCCCCCATAACAGTGTCAGCCACAGCTCCCTCCCATAAGTGTCAGCCACAGACCACCCCCATAACAGTGTCAGACACAGATCCCTCCCATAACAGTGCTATCCACAGATCCCCCATAACAGTGCCAGCCACAGATCCCCCATAACAGTGTCAGACACAGACCCCCATTAGTGTCAGCCACAGACCCCAATAACAGTGTCAGCCACAGACCACCCCCCACAACAGTGTCATCCACAGATTCGCTATAACAGTGCCATCCACAGATCCCCCATAACAGTGCAGCCACAGACCCCCATAAGCGTCAGCCACAGACCCCCATAAGTGTCAGCCACAGATCCCCCATAACAGTGTCAGCCACAGATCCCCCATAACAGTGCCATCCACAGATCCCCCATAACAGTGCCATCCACAGATCCCCCATAACAGTGCCATCCACAGATCCCTCTCATAACAGTGCTATCCACAGATCCCCCATAACAGTGTCAGCCACAGACCCCCATAAGTGTCAGCCACAGACCCCCATAACAGTGTCAGCCACAGACCACCCCCATAACAGTTTCAGCCACAGACCACCCCCATAACAGTGTCATCCACAGATTCCCCATAACAGTGCCATCCACAGATCCTCCATAACAGTGTCAGCCACAGACCCCCATAAGTGTCAGCCACAGATCCCCCATAACAGTGTCAGCCACAGACCCCCATAAGTGTCAGCCACAGACCCCCATAACAGTGTCAGACACAGACCACCCCCATAACAGTGTCAGCCACAGACACCCATAACAGTTTCAGCCACAGACCACCCCCATAACAGTGTCATCCACAGATTCCCTATAACAGTGCCATCCACAGATTCCCTATAACAGTGCCATCCACAGATCCCCCATAACAGTGCAGCCACAGACCCCCATAAGTGTCAGCCACAGATCGCCCATAACAGTGTCAGCCACAGATCCCCCATAACAGTGTCATTCACAGATCCCCCATAACAGTGCCATCCACAGATCCCCTATAACAGTGCCATCCCTAATAACAGTGCATCCGCCACAGATCCCCCCCATAACAGTGCATCCGCCACAGATCCCCCCCATAACAGTGCATCGGCCACAGCCCCCCCCCCCCTACCATAACAGTGCGTCGGCCACAGACCCCCCTCACGCATAACAGGGTGTCGGCCACAGATCCCCCCCATAACAGGGCGTCGGCCACAGATCCCACCCCCATAACAGTGCATCGGCCACAGCCCCCCCCATAACAGTGCGTCGGCCACAGACCCCCATAACAGTGTGTCGGCCACAGAGCCCCCTAAACAGTGCGTTGGCCACAGACCCCCCATAACAGTGTGTCGGCCACAGATCCCCCATAACACTGCGTCGGCCACAGACCCCCCTCCCCCATAACAGTGCGTCGGCCACAGCCCCCCTCCCCATGACAGTGCGTCGGCCACAGACCCCCCTCCCCCATAACAGTGCGTCGGCCACAGACCCCCCTCCCCCATAACAGTGCATCGGCCACAGATTCCCCCCATAACAGCACTAATGTTCTAGCGCCCGTTATTGTAACGGGCCTAATGTCTAGTAGATGCATAATAGATTGAAGCTCTAAATCACCTCCTTTGATGAGGAAAGAAGGCTCTTCAGGGTCTTGTATATCACATAGTGTCACAGAAAATTAAACTGGAGCTGCCCTCACCTACAAAGTAGAACCTCATCCTACCACTTCATCGGTTGCCCATCCACCACAGAATACAATTCAAACTTCTCACCCACAAAGCTCTCTACAGTGCTGCACCTCCATACATCTCCTCCTGCATTTCCAAGATCCAAGATTAACATCCTCCATAAGTCGTACCTTTTACTCTCTCTGGAATGCTTTGCCCTGGAATATAAGGTCAACTCCCAACTTCCCTACCTTTAAAAACACATCTTTTCAGTAATTCCCGTGCGTAATGATGTCATCACACACCATGTGAGATGTCAAGTGGGATCTTCAATCATGAAAGCCCTCACTATTATTCCCAGATGCCGCGATAGGCGATGAACACTGCATCTGAGGGGTTCAATGACCGGGAGGAGGGGGGGTTTGGGTGGCGCAATCACCCATCCCCATCATTGCACCTGCTACTTACAAAGAAATGCGATTTGTGACAAAGTAATTGGTCAGGTAGCGAATTTCTTTGGGAATCAAATTTTTCAAAAATTCGCTCAACACTAATGATTATTCTGGCAAAGGGCAGAACAGAACATGTAGTACCGCACTGTGCAGTAGAGAGGTTCTACTAGCCAACCAATACAGGTGTTTTACTGGAGAAGTGGGCATGTTGATTGGTGAAATCTACATTTGAGACATTGCATGTTGAGTCTAGTTTCAACGTATGATATATAATGAAAATATTGTATCCCAAGGCATTGTATCTTGAGGTCCACTTGTAGTAACATTTCAGCCTTGACATTTTTTGCAAAAGTAAAGGATAACTTGTTAAGCTTTTGTTTTTATTATATTGCTCCACATAAATTAGTTTTGCATTAAGGTTAAGATTTAACAGTTAAACCTAATCTATGTCCATTTCTAATTTAAGTAGACAGATGGCAATTTAATTGAAAGATCATGAATATATAGACAAATAGATGAAATTTAAAATGTTTATAACTATGCCAACCATATTGTAGCTCCAGCGCTACGACAAGTGAAGATTTCCATTCTGGTATCCATGTGATTTATCACCTGTCTTCGTTTTCTGCCTTAGGGAGTACTGATTTATAACCTTGAGTACTTATGGCTGTATATAGATAGTCAACAGTTTACTCATTTTCAGGTATTCATTAAAGGGGTTGTCTCACTCCAGCAAATGCCATTTATCATGTAGAGGAAGTTAATACCAGGCACTTACTAATATATTGTGATTGTCCATATTGTCTTCTTTGTTGACTGGATTCGTTTTTCCATCATATTATATACTGCTTGTTTCCAGGGGAGGTAACATAGTAACATAGTAACATAGTATATAAGACCGAAAAAAGACATTTGTCCATCCAGTTCGGCCTGTTTCCTACAAGTTGATCCAGAGGAAAGCAAAAAACCCCTGTGAGGCAGAAGCCAATTTTCATCACTTAAGGTGAAAAAAATTCCTTCCCGACTCCAATCAGGCAATCAGAATAACTCCCTGGATCAACGACCCCTCTCTAGTAGCTGTAGCCTGTAATATTATTACACTCCAGAAATAAATCCAGTCCCCTCTTGAATTCCTTTATTGTACTTACCATCACCACCTCCTCAGGCAGAGAGTTCCATAGTCTCACTGCTCTTACAGTGAAGAACCCTTTTCTATGTTTGTGTACAAACCTTCTTTCCTCCAGACGCAGAGGATGTCCCCTTGTCACAGTCACAGTCCTGGGGATAAATAGATGATGGGACAGATCTCTGTACTGACCCCTGATATATTTATAAATAGTTATTAGATCTCCCCTCAGTCGTCTTTTTTCTAAAGTGAATAACCCTAATTTTGATAACCTTTCAGGGTACTGTAGATCCCTCATTCCAGTTATTACTTTAGTTGCCCTCCTCTGAACCCTCTCCAGTTCTGCTATGTCTGTCTTGTTCACAGGAGCCCAGAACTGTACACTGTACTCCATGTGCGGTCTGACTAGTGATTTGTAAAGTGGTAGGACTATGTTCTCATCACGGGCGTCTATGCCCCTTTTGATGCAACCCATTATCTTATTGGCCTTGGCGGCAGCTGCCTGACACTGGTTTTTGCAGCTTAATTTGCTGTTTATTAAAATTCCTAGATCCTTTTCCATGTCAGTGTTACCGAGTGTTTTACCATTTAATATGTACGGGTGACCTGCATTATTCCTTCCCATGTGCATAACTTTACATTTGTCAGTGTTAAACCTCATCTGCCCAAGCCTCCAATCTATCCAGATCCCTCTGTAGCAGAAAACTGTCCTCTTCAGTGTTAATTACTTTACACAGTTTAGTGTCATCTGCAAAAATAGATATTTTACTGTGCAGGCCTTCTACAAGATCATTAATAAATATATTGAAGAGAATAGGGCCCAATACTGACCCCTGAGGTACCCCACTAGTTACAGTGACCCAATCTGAGTATGTACCGTTAATAACCACCCTCTGTTTTCTGTCACTCAGCCAGTTACTTACCCACATACAGACATTTTCTCCCAGTCCGAGCATCCTCATTTTATATACTAACCTTTTATGAGGTACGGTGTCAAATGCTTTGGAGAAGTCCAGATATACGACATCCATTGATTCGCCGCTGTCAAGTCTAGAACTTACCCCCTCATAGAAGCTGATTAAATTCGTTTGGCATGACCGATCCCTCATGAAGCCATGCTGATATGGTGTTATTTGCTTATTTTCATTGAGATACTCCAAAATAGCATCTCTTAGAAACCCTTCAAACAGTTTACCAACAATAGATGTTAAACTTACCGGCCTATAATTTCCAGGCTCTGTTTTTGGACCCTTTTTGAATATTGGCACCACATTTGCTATGCGCCAATCCTGTGGAACATTCCCTGTTATTATAGAGTCTGTAAATATCAGAAATAATGGTCTGGCTATGACATCACTTAATTCCCTTAGGATACGGGGGTGTATGCCATCCGGTCCTGGCGATTTGTCTATTTTAATCTTTTTAAGTCGCTGTTGTACTTCTTCCTGGGTCAGACAGGGCACTTTTAATGGGGGATTTAGTTTTACATTCTGCATTTCATCTGACAGTTTATTTTCCTCAGTGAATATAGTGGAGAAAAAAATATTTAAGGTGGGATGGGAGCTTTTGCACATGCATACCAATGTGTGCTCCCATGCTCCCGGCCACCAGAGAGGAAAGCGCTTTCTTCTATAGTGTGCAAGCATGGCCACCACTGCTGGACTGCAGGGTGGTCATAACCCTTGGAAACGAGAAGTGTGTAATCGAATGGATAAATGAATCAAGCCAGCAAAGAAAGCAATATGGACAATCACAATACATTAGTAAGTGTCTTGTATTAACTTTATCTACATGATAAATGCCTTTTGGTGAAGAAGGACAACCCGTTTAATTGTTTCTTTTAGTACACGATAGTATAGATTCCACTGACCTGAATATTCCTTTTACTATATATTTTCTTCTTTTAATTTAAGTACCAAAGAAGAGAGCAATGATACAGTGGACGAGGTATACATTTCTCTGGGAAAATTCAGTTCAATCCGGATATAGTCACGGAAAATTACGTTAAAAAATGACTATTTCCTGGCTGCTAAGAGCATTTATAGTTGTGTAGAACACTGTGCCTTTCAGTAACACGCGTAGGGAGTCTGGTGTGGTAGTGAAATAATACTGTGAGTCCGTATGACATGCAGATGACAGGCGTCGCTCTTAGAATCACTGTATACCTCACTTATTTGGGCGGTCACAGGACCAAAACTGACCAAATAACTCAAGTATCAACTCAGCCTTACAGGTAGCTGTTAGCATCAAGAAGAAGCGCACTCCTTTTACACCCTCATCAGCGGATTCCACATAGATGTCTACAGAACCTGTTCTATTAAATGCTTATACAAGTACAGCCAGGGGTCAAGTCCTGGGAAAAAAAGTGTGGGAACTCACCCAAGTGCCTCCGTGTAACGTCACGGCGCGCGGCGTACGCAAAGGGCAGGGGAGGTCAAGAGGAGGAGCAAGCAAGTACTGTATTTTTCGCCCTATAAGATGCACCTAGGTTTTAGAGGGGGACAATAGGAAGAAAATATTTTTTATTACACCTCAGGTCAGACCACCAATCAGACCCCCAATGTTAATCAGACCTCAGATAACAGCCCCAATAAGATGCCCAATGTTAATAAGACCTCAGATCACACCTCAGCTCAGACCCCAATATGAATGACCCCCAATCAGACCTCAGATAGGAGCCCCATGCCTTATAGCAGCCCCCAGTAGCCATATATCAGCCCCCAGTAGCCTCATAGCAGCCCCCAGTGCCCCTCCACCAGCCCCCAGTGCCTCTCCACCAGCCCCATCAGCCCCCAGTGCCTCTCCACCAGCCCCCAGTGCCTCTCCACCAGCCCCCAGTGACCCCTCAATCAGCCCCCAGTGACCCCTCAATCAGCCCCCAGTGACCCCTCAATCAGCCCCCAGTACCCCCTTAATCATCCCCCAGTCCCCCTTAATCAGCCCCCAGTGCCCCCTCCATCAGCCTCCAGTGCCCCCTCCATAAGCCCCCAGTGCCTCTCTATTAGCCCCCAGTGCCTCTCTATTAGCCCCCAGTGCCTCTCTATTAGCCCCAGTGCCTCTCTATTAGCCCCCAGTGCCTCTCTATTAGCCCCCAGTGCAGTGCCTCTCTATTAGCCCCCAGTGCCTCTCTATTAGCCCCCAGTGCCTCTCTATTAGCCCCCAGTGCCTCTCTATTAGCCCCCAGTGCCTCTCTATTAGCCCCCAGTGCCTCTCTATTAGCCCCCAGTGCCTCTCTATTAGCCCCCAGTGCCTCTCCATTAGCTCCCAGTGCCCTCTTAATCAGCCCCCAGTGCCCCCTCCATCATCCCCCAGTGCCTCTCCATTAGCCCCTAGTGCCCCCTACATCAGACCCCAGTGCCCCCTCCATCAGACCCCAGTCAGTGCCTCTCACCAGCCCATAAAATATAAAACAAAAAAAACACTTACCCTCTCCTGCTCCTGGACGCCGCCGCTCCTCTCTTCCTGCTGTCAGCTGTGCTGTGAAGGCTGCGCACAGCGTGAGGTCACAGAGCGCCTCACTCCTGTGCGCAGCCCTGACAGCCGACAGCCGAGAACGAGGAAGAGGTGAGTACAAAGTCTTCACCACTTCCTGGTCCTTTTGCCCTGAAAGGGAACGGCGTTCCTGCCACCCGTTCCCCCTGGACTCGAGCCCTGAGTACAGCCCCCTGGAAGAGTGGAGAGGGTGTCAGCAGTAAGTTTGTGTTGACGTCACTGATTATTTTGCCCCTCCTCTGATTCATTAGAATAATAACCCCCAAAAAACAGAACCTGTCTGTTGAGCATCCGCCTTCACTCGGTCAGCATTTGGTGGATTCAAAACAGAGATGACACGTGAATAGAATATTTGCATGTCTTCTGTGTTTTCTACCCACTCCTGCTTTTGGCTACCAAATCATAAGTCATTTCTGATGGGACCATACAGCCCATAAAGCTGCTACACAGACATGTTCCGTTGTGCATCTCGTTTTTCCTTCCATCTGACAGATCAGAAGAAGTGTCAAATAAATGATGATGTCAGCCAGGCCGAAAGCTACAATAGTGGACCAGTCATGAAGTGGGGAGGGTGGGAACAGCATGAGAAGTCCACAGAGTGGACCTATGACATGGTGGTGAGGTGGAAGCAGCATGCGGAGACCACAGAGTGTTCCAATGACAGGGTCTGGTAGTGGAAGCAGTATGAGAAGGCCACCGAGTGGCACAATGACAGAGTCTTTAGGTGGCGGCAGTATGAGGAGGCCAGAGAATGGCACAATAACAGAGTCTGGAGGTGGCAGCTGCATGAGTAGGCCACAGAGTGGCACAATGACAGAGTCTGGAGGTGGCAGCTGCATGAGTAGGCCACAGAGTGGCACAATGACAGAGTGTGGAGGTTGCAGCAGCATGAGTAGGCCACAAAATGGCACAATGACAAAGTCTGGAGTTGGCAGCAGCATGATTAGGCGAGAGAGTGGCACAATGACAGAGTGTGAAGGTGGCAGCAGCATGAGTAGGCCAGAGTGTGGCACAATGAAAGAGTCTGGAGGTGGCAGCAGCATGAGATGGCCACAGAGTGGCACAATGACCGAGTCTGAAGGTGGCAGCAGCATGAAGAGACCACAGAGCAGCACAATGACAGAGTCTGGAGGTGGCAGCAGCATGAGTTAGACGAGAAAGTGGCACAATGACAGAGTCTAGAGGTTGCAGCAGCATGAATAGGCGAAAAAGTGGCACAATGAGAGAGTGTGGAGGTGGCAGCAGCATCAGTAGGCCAGAAAGTGGCACAATGACAGAGTCTGGAGGTGGCAGCTGCATGAGCAGGCCACAGAGTGTGGAGATGGCAGCAGCATGAGTAGGCCACAGAGTTGCTAGGTGACATAATGTGGAGATGGCAATAGCAGCAGCAGCATCAGGAGGATACCACAGAGTGGCAAGGTGACATAGTTTGGAGATGGCAGCAGCAGCTGCATCAGGAGACCACAAAGTGACCCGGTAACAGAGTAGGGAGGTGGGTGGAAATACCAGTACCCGCTGACGAAGGTGGGTGAAATAAGGCATCAGATGTGTGGCATCAGGCGGGTTGCAGCATCAAAGTAGTAGCTGAGGCAGGTAGTCTCTTGTATCAAAGTGTTGTTGTGGCACCATGGATGATCTAGTCTGACGCTTCAGGAATTGGTGGTTGGAAATCCTGTCTGATACACGAATGATTCATCTTGACAAAGGTCAGTCTCTCCACATTTTGGGTCGACAGGCAAGTTCATCTTAGGGTAACTATGGCCCCCACCGCACTAAACAACTGCTCTGATGTCACACTACTGGCTGGGCAGGACAGCTTTTCCAGGGGAAACTCTGCTAGTTGCGGCCACAAATCCAGTTTGGCTTCCCAGTAGTCCAGCGGATCTTCAATGTGGGGTGGCAGGGTATAGTCCAAGTATGCCACCTGGTCCATGTTCTGCTCCAGGTCTACCTGCTGCTGCTTCTAGTGAGTAGTTTCTTCACTATGCGGGTGAAGAAAGCTACTCATCAGCGGCTATAGACTCAGGCTGCTGCTGATAGAGCTGATACTGCACTTGCCACCCCACCCCTCCCCAGCAGCCATGGCAGTGAAACATGAGCACGGAGGGCCCCCCGGTCAGTCCTGCTCAGGGCCGACACAGAGGCTGGAGAGGCTCCAGCCTCAGGGCGCAAGCAGTTGGGTGGGTTGGGGTGGGTGGTGTCTAATTAATAACAAACATACATATCTAAATGGCTGGGGTGGGGGCGCACTTGGGCAGCTCAGCCTCTGTTGGTGGTGGACCATGTCCAAGCTCTGGTCCTGCAAGAGGATGGACGATGGCGCAGATAGTCAGTGGTACATAGGATGTCTCTGTAGTAGTTCAGTTTGTCCTGCCTCTCAGTGGATGTAAAAAACGTCCCCATTCTGGACCGGTAGCAAGGGTCCAACAAGGTAGAGAGCCAGACGTCATCCCTTTGCCGATTGGCGACAATTCGGCTGTCACTACGCAAGCCAGTGAGCATGCATCGTGCCATTTGTGCAAGTAACTTGGAGGGACTCCCTGTCTCCATCTCCACTGCATACTGCCACGGTGTGTCGGGGTCCTCTGTCTCATCTTCCTCATCACCCTGTTGCTCCTCTGGCTGCTCCTGCTACTCCTGTCCTGTCAGCTGCGTAGAAAAAGCACCCATTTGGCTACACATTTCCTGTGCTCCAATGTCCTCCTCCCCCTCCTCCTCCTCTTCCAGTTCAGCCCCCACAGGGCTCATGTGGCTGTGAGATTGAGGTGCCACGTCTCTTGTCCCCTGACCAGCCATTGTTGCCACCATCTGTTCCAGGACATGAAGCAGTGGAATGACGTCGTTCATACTGTAGTCCTGGCAACTGACAAATAACGTGGCATCTTCAAAGGGCCTGAGCAAGCAGGAGGTGTCACGCATGAGCTGCCACTGGCTAACATCCAAGTTACACAGGGGAGTACTCCTATCCGCTTGTATCATCAAGAAATCGTTGATGGCCTTTCTCTGTTCGTATAGTCGGTCCAACATATGGAGGGTGGAATTCCAACGGGTGGAAACGTCACATATCAGCCTATGTTGGGGGATTCCAGTGCCGACACCATGTTATTCCCGTTGTCGGTCAGCATGGTTCCAATTTTCAGTTGTCACGGAGAAAGCTAGGATTCGAGTTCTTGATGCATCACATGGAGCAGTTCCTTGCAGGTGTTACTCCGTTCGCCAAGGCAAACCAAGTGCAGAACAGCATGATACCGCCGAGCGCTGCATATGTGGTATGCTGGAGGGGCACTGTGAATTTTCCCTGCAGTGGCTGAGGATATGGTGGAGGATGAGGAGGCAGAGGCGGACATTGTCGCAGGACCAAAGGCGCGACAACGTGGAGGCGGAAGCGGTGTGACCTTTCCAAGTTGCTGGTGTGGCTGTGCAGGAACTACATTCAGCCAGGTGGCAGTAAAGGACATGTATTGTCTCTGACCGTAGTTACAGCTCCACACGTCGGTGCTACTGTGCACTTTGGCAGACACCGACAGGCTCAAGGACTGGCCCACCTTCTGTTCTACATGTGTGTGCAGGGCTGGTACTACCTTTTTCGCAAAGAAATTATGGCTTGGGACTCTCCACCTCGCCTTGGCACAAGCCATCAGTTCTCTGAAAGGTGCAGAGTCCACCACTTAAAAAGGGAGGGACTGAAGCACCAGCAACTTGGAGCACGTTCAGCTTCTGCGCCTTTTGATGCATACTGTTGTCTCTTGGCAATCGCTTCGGTGATCGGTGACTGAAGAAGAGTAGGAGCAGGAGCATCTGGACCAGCGGAAGATGGGATTGACAGACAGCTCTCTTCGGCTGAGGTGGTGGAGCCTTGACTGCCTGAAACTGGGTGCGTGCCACCGGGTGATGTAGTGGTAGCTGCGGAAGGCTGGACCACCACATCGGAGCCACGGTTCTCCCAGGCCACGCTGCATATGTTGACGCAGGGCCGTGGTGCCAACATTGGCACCCTGGCCACATTCACCTTCTGCCCACATATTCTACATATGGCCATGTTGATCTCCTCCGGCGGCTTCACAAAAAACTGCCACACCACTGAGTACCTTATTTTCCCCCCAACACCACTCACTGGCTGACTGCTAATGGTGCTGCGACTAGGCGCAGGCCTCTCGCTGCGACGACTGCTGCCACGACCCCTTACTCTTCTGCGACCTCTGCTTGAGCCAGAAATATTCAGGTCTTTGCCACTCCTCTGTGCTTCTCTGCCTGACATACTTGTAGCTGAACTAAACAAATTAAACAGAAATTAAAACACCCCTAAAAGCGAAGAATATATTTTTCTTTTTGTACTGAAATAGGCCACTAAAATCTTTCACCACAATTAACTGCGAAAATGCACTGAGAATATAATTTTCTTGTTGGACTAAAATATGAGCCTATATGCTTTCACCAGAAATAACTGCAACAGTGCAGTGTGTATATATTTTTCTTTTTTTAATTGAGATACGCCCCTATACGCTTTCACCAGAAATCACGGCAACACTGCAGTGCATATATATATATACTTCTTTTTCTACTGTAATAGGCCCCTATACCCTTTCACCAGAAATAACTGCAGAAGTGACCCTAGAATATATATTTCTTGTCGGCCGGAAAAAGGCCACTATACGCTTTAACAAGAAAACAATTAAAGAGAGAAGTGCGTATATATTTTTCTTGTAGTACTCAAATACGACCCTATATGCTTTCACCAAAAATGACTGCAAACGTGCAGCGCGTTTATATTTTTCGTGTATTACTGAAATACCACCCTAAACTCTTTCACCAGAAATGACTGCAAACGTGCAGTGCGTTTATATTTTTCGTGTATTACTGAAATACTGCCCTATACTCTTTTACCAGAGATGACTGCAAACGTGCAGTGCGTTTATATTTTTCATGTATTACTGAAATACCGCCCTATACTCATTCACCAGAAATGACTGCAAATGATTTTAGCGTAAATAACAACAAAAGTGACCTGCTTATATATTTATCTTTTTACACAGATATAAGCCACTAAAGGCTTTTCAACATAGCACTTGCACACCAATAACTAATTGCTGGAATGACAGAGCTGTATTATGAGACTATCTGGATCCCCAAGTAATGTTTTCCTGCACTTGTAAATCCCTTTTTATCACAATGAGGATTTTCCTATTACTGTCCCTAGCATCTGCACACGTCTCTTCCTGCCTGTGAAATGATTCCTCTCACTATCCTTTCCCTTCACTTGTAAATTGCTGTTTATCACAATGAGGATTTTCCGATGATTCTCCCGAGCATCTGCACACGTCTCTCCCTGCCTGTGAAATGATTCCTCTCACTATCCTTTCCCTGAACTAGGTAATCACTTCTTTCCTTTTTTTTTTAACAATTAATTTTTCTTTTACTCTCCCTAGCGCCTGCATACACGTCTGTCCCTGAACAAAGTAGGATACTGAATGGCAGAATTTTAGATGGGGTTGTATTTATAGGGCTGTGACATCACCTGGCTGACTGGCTGCTGATTGGCTGCATGCATGGCATTATGGGTCATCCCACTTTCCCAGAGTTACTTGTCCCATGTCCTCACACGTGTAGCCGCCATTTTAGCCGCCATTGTAGCTGTCATGTTAGGAAAAATTACGATTCGTTACCACGAAGCGCGAGGAAATTCGTATTCGTTGTGAATAAAATATTTCCTGAAATTCCAAACGAATTCCACTTCGTCAGCTTCAATTCGCTCATCTCTAACTATAATCATGCATTTAAAGGATAGATCATCAGTTGTAACAAACTGCAGAACCCCTTTAACCATAAGTGTTGTTGCTCCTCAACTGGCCAAGAGGAAAGTCCTCATCTATCAATCAGATCCCTGGGAACGACTTGTTAAAACCACTGTTGGTTTGGGAAGCGTAAAACTCCATTTTAAGACTGATCTCCGTTTCCGATTACTTCTACAATCATCCTGAGGAGCTTTATAGCTCAAGGTGAAATGAAGAATGAAATATTCAAGACAGTTTGTGAAAAATAGATGTTTTATTTATTTAGATTTTTTTGGCACATGCTTAAAATTACAGAGAAAAAAAACGACCAAAACTCCCATAAACTTATATGCTACAAAAATGATTTGCTTAAGATCTGTTCACAAAGTTTCCATATAATTTTTGCTTTATAAATCATTTTGCAAGTATAAATCATGTTGCAAATGTTTTCTCTGAAACAAATTCCAAATAATGATCCCAAAGATGAATAATAAAAGTTTAAGTTAGTAATTATTTAAAGGGCTACATAAATGTTTGCTTTGATTTCACATTTCTTATGTTCTCCTTATATGGAGAACGGTGCACCCCTACTTCATGCTTTCCTTTTCAGTCAATGGTCTACACAAGGGACCTATGCACAGATGGCATGGCTTGTTTGATAATACTGTCACACTTAATTCACAACCAAAACTGAATGCAAGTCGATCTTTACTATGTTTACTTCTATTAGGTTTTGTTAGGAGTACTCCAATAGAACTTGGCGTGAATGTACATAGACGTAACCAAGCAAACACTATTAATGTTTTTATGGCTCCCTATGTTTTGTTCCCATCTATCATTGGCTGCATAAATAACCCAGTGGTCCCTAGAACACACAGGATTATGAACACCCAGAGAAAGACTCTGTCAATGACCATAGCAACGTACTTCCAGTCATCTTCTTCCTGAAAAAAAGACACAGAAGAATCATAAGTGTAGTCTTCACAAAATAGTGCTGGACGTAAAAAATTACAATACTTTTTAGTAATTTTAGTGCTAATTATGACAGTATAGTGTAATTCCACATTATGCAGCCTAAACTATAAGAGCAGAATAGACACTTTACTACAACTGTTCGACATATTTGAGACTATAGAATGGAAACGGCATGGGAATGCTATTCATAACTGAAACCAACCCAATGGGATCCTTCACCTTGGTAGCCAAAACAGCCATACAAATGTATCACTGGTGACAAACCATATTGGGTCCTATCGTTTTAAAAATACTGTAGTTTGCATAGGTTTATCGTGATTATTATCAGCCCTTACTTGTTGGCATAAAGTAACAGGGGTCTGAGTCTTAAACTTAGAGTTTTGGTGGAGTTCATTTTCAATCAGAAATGCAGCTCAAAAGGTGCTTTCTATAGTAGACATTAAAGGAATTCTCTGCTCTAGTCCATCCCTTTGCATATTTCCTGTTAGGAAACAAAGGAGGTTATTTCCAAAACTACCTTAAATAACATCCATAATTGTAACCTTGGAAATATCTATGGTCGCTAAATTTAAAAAAGATTATCAAAATCTTATTACTATTTACCTAAATATAAATGATGAATGCCAAGATCAGTCAAATGGCACCATGTTCCTACAAAAAATCTTACAAGAGAATTAGAGTAAAGCACTAGGCTATGCTTAAAGACGTTGTCCAGTTTAGTAAGGGCACATGTTCTTAAAAACTCTGTTAGGGAACTCTGAATTAATAGAGGGAACCCCCTCATTCAAAGCCTCCATTAATTAACTGGAGTAGAGCGTAGATACAGAGAGTGTCCTGCTATGGAGCACCCAGTAAGTTTGTAAATTACTTGGACAGCCAATTGATCTCAATAAGCACCATGTAGTACTTCTTTCCGGTATGGTAACGTCGCAGGGGAATTAAACACTCACTGCCAGATTCTCCTGCTGTTTACAACAGCAAGACACCATGTGATCAGCTTATCGTAAGAAAATTCTCTAACAAACATTGGTCAACAGTTGCCAGAAAGTGGTCAACCCCTTTAAATTACTACATAGTTAATTACTGTTGACTTATTCATGAACTATACCTCTTTTCTCTCATTATGATCTTTGATGTTTTCTGCCATGAACTGGATGCTCTCAACAACATCTCTGATTTCTGCAGGAGACTGCTGAATTACATTACGGGATTCATGGTGCTGTCTTCTCCGGCTCCTGGCACTTTGTTCCTTTGATTTCATGCAATGATAACATGTTTCATCTTCAAATACTTCTAAATCTCTGCATTGGGAGTCTACAAGTTCAGCTGTCTTGCCATATGTTCTCTTCTTCGTTCTTTTAGAGCACGGTCGATCTTTCTTCTGAATAGTCTTCCTCATCATAAGTAGTTTAGGTAGACATTTTAAAAATACATCTTTTACCCACCTGGGCATTTTGTGTGTTGTTGGGGTCCGATAATGAATATTGAGCACAAATACTGTTACCACAATAGACAAGGTTACGAATATCATGGTAAATAACAGGTACTCCCCAACAAGTGGGATTACAAGAGAAGTTGATGGGATTGTCTCAGTGATAACCAGGAGGAACACAGTCAAGGAAAGTAGCACTGAGATGCAAAGGGTGACCTTCTCCCCACAATCAGATGGAAGATAGAAGACTAACACAGTTAAAAATGAAATAAAAAGGCATGGCATAATTAAGTTTATGGTGTAGAACATAGGGAGTCTTCTGATGTAAAATGAGTAGGTTATATCTGTGTAGATCTCTTCACAGCAGTTATATTTGATATCATGTTTGTACCCAGCAGCATCTATTATTTCCCATTCACTGTTCTCCCAAAAATCTTTCATGTCAACTTTTGACCCAATGATAGAAAGATCAATTTTTGCCTTATCATATGACCATGACCCAAATTTCATTGAACAGTTCTGATGGTCAAACGGAAAAAATGTTATATCCATGGGGCATGAACTCTTGAAAATTGCTGGTGGAGCCCAAGTTATCAAACCATTGTATTTAAGTAAAGCCTTTGTTTTCCCTTCAACCTGAAAGTCTCCGACAGCACTGTAGAGAAAGAATTACAGATAAATTAATAAATGGTCACATAATCAATAATAGACAGAGCAATACAGATTACCTACTTATTATACAAAACAATGTCAGGTTTCCAAATCTTGTCTGCGGGCACACGCATAAATTCAATCCCATCATAATCCACAGGATTCCACTTCAGCTTGTAGTCATTCCAGATCTACAAAAATGATGAACAGACTTTATTTACTAGAGATTTAATGAAAGGGTGAAAAAAAGAGGACATTCTTTAAAAAATCAGTTATAAAACTATACTGGTGGTTATATTTGTAGACCAATTTGGAAAGCAAATACTGTACTCATCTGAGTCTGAGATGACTGGCATACAGAAGTACTTATCTCAAGTACACACATGAAAGCAAGTATGTATCCAGTGTTTATACTGCACATGAGGCCATTATCGGGGTCACTTTCAATGTCAATGAGGCCTGTTACATATGCACCATTTTGGCTTAGGGCATGGTGGCTTGTAGTTCATATCAGTGTTTTACAGCTCTCAAGTACTTTCAGTTGGTCATGATATGATAATATCAAATATAGATAACAACTGTGTCAGTTACTGATCTGCTGTGAAAAAGAATAGGAATTTGGAAATCATGACTTTTTGAAGGAAACTGGGGACTAAAATAACAAGGAGGCATTTATCAATACCAGTGTTTTACATGTTGGTCTTAATCTCTCCCCTGCTTGCTTTAGAATTTAGATCAAGGGTGCACAACCTGCGGCCCCGGGCCACATGCGGCCCTTGATATCATTCTGTGCGGCCCCCAACCATATAGTAACAGACATGTATGTATATGTCTTGTGGCTGCTCACATGTATTTTTCATGTATTTTTCCCATTAGATGGGAGTCCTGGAACTGGAACTAGACAATAATGGTATATACAGTGTATTCAATATGCCATAAATACAGTATTTCAGTTATTAATACCCCTTTAAATTTTAATTTTGGCCCTCATCTTTGGTTCGGTCTGGCAATGTGGCCCCCAACCAGGAAACGTTGTGCACCCCTGCTTTAGATGCACCTCAATTATTAAGAGGTGCATATTTGTGGCCCATCTTTTGTGCCACAAAGAGGAGATCTACACCAGCAAGGGAGCTGGAGTAGATCTCAGCCATAATCTATTCCAGTTTCTTGGTGTAGATTTTATACATGTGATGGACCGCCTAGTCCAGCCCGTCATCACTTGCCACTTTGAAAAGTGACGAGCAGTGAGTAAACCCCCCCAGAAGTTGCAAAATTTTGCACAACAGCATAGTGTGCCACAGTTTGTGACTTTTTGGCTCCAGTTTACTGGCATAGAGGGGATGATTGATGTCCCCCAATAGTCTTTCTCATGAGTATTAAACTGGTTCAGTAAAAATTGGTTGAAAAACAACTGAAATACCTAGGTAAAACAGTATATAATTAAAATTACTTTGTAAAGAGTTTATAATAGGTATTTTTCATGTAAACATGTGGGTTTTACCACTAAAGTAAGTGATGGCATAACTCTAGAATACATCATCACTTCCTTATAAGCGATTGGTAGATTAAAGGGTCCACAGTGTAACTTGTATTGTAACATTGTGCACCTGATTGGGGCCCACTGTGGTTTCCTGCACCTTGGGAGACCACAAGCACCACTGTTCACCGGAAATGCTGACAGGACCTCTATCTCTTCATTTTCTGCATTGACAGGGGCTCCACAGGTTAGACCATAACATTAGTGATATGTCATAAGATTAGAAGATGGAAATACCCATTCAATGGAATTGGAACTTGTCTTTTAATTTGCTGCATTAACAAGGGGCTCAGAGGTCAGACCACAACAATTTTGGCATAAATCTAGTGATATGACTTGAGATTAGAAAATGTTTAATGTGGATACTACTATCTCTGCTATTCTATGTGTGTAGATAAAAGTACATATGCAGGTAGACCAGCTTAACAAAACCATAATACAACCACATCTTAGGCACCAGTATAACAGCCACAACCCCCCCCCCCCCCCCCTTCCCACAGTTCTACTAAACCAAACGTAAAAGGTTAGGTTGAAATTAAACTTGGGAACCCTTGATATTCATGAACTGTGGTTGCTTCCCCACCCTTCTGCGCATGACTGACACCTCTTTTCTTAAGAAGGTTGCCAGAAGGTTGCTGAATATCAGGACTCCCTAGCTTTTGCAGTGTATTGAGGTTACTTCAGGGCTCGACTCATGCTGGAGCTGCTCAATACTGATGTTATAAAAACAACAAAGTCATCTAATGTAAGTGTCCCAGCATTTTGCTCAGGGTCGCTGTCATCGGTTTAGTCTGCCCTCAGAAAGGGAAAAAAACTGGTGACAGATTCCCTTTAATCTACCAAACTAGAGGCTGAACTGTTAAGATGACTTTCTCTGGAGGGCCCAATGTGTCCAAGCCCAACATTGCTAATACTTACATGCCGAAGCCACAAGTTGGTCTCCAGGATCTGATTAACTTCATCCTTATTATTAAAAAAATATTTCAACGTTAGACAAGAGTTTCATATCACCAGTAGATATTTTCATAAAATAAGAAAAAATTCTCCCCAAAACACTTTAGTTCTTAAATCTGGCATAAACCGGCTCACCTAGCTCATCATGCCCACTTTCCTATCTACTCTTATGACAGTCATGGTATGTCTAGTTTAAGGTGGTATTGTACTATACTGTCAGATATATTATTTCTGTATGTAACATGTATAACAAAGGCAGAACATGGTTAAATCCTTTTGTTATTATATTTACGCTGGAATCTTTAGCAAATTAAAATGAAACAGTGATCCTGCAATTATATTCATACATAAGAAAGGATTAGCTTGACCTTGGGATGAAAATCTCTAAAATAAATCATCAAGCACAGATGGTAAATTTACAGCCAACAATATCTTATCCGGCACTGTTCATCTCTTCGTCACTAACATCTTAAAGTGGCCCTTCCATCAGAAAGTAGTATTTTTTAAACTCAATATGCATAGAGAAACATATTTTTTTGTTTTTAGCTTTTCTTCTTATTTCAGCACTACTATGATTTTGAAAATGAAATACAAAATTGTGTCCTTCTGCAGCAGTCAATACAGAGAGAGATGAAACTCGTATATACATAGGTGTATTGTTATTTTACAGCTGCTTTGAGGGGAATATGTTATCTGCTAGTCTAATAGTAGATTACTAAAATTAGGATAACAACATGACAGCTGTGTTAATAGTCCTAGATAAAGATGCCCACAGAAGAGCATTGCACTTATTAGTGTAATGTGTGATGCTGTACTTGTCACTCATCTCCCTTCCCTCTCTGGAATGATCTGACAGAGGAAGTCAAGCAAGGCAGTCTGCCATGCTAAAAGTCCAAACAAAAAAGTTAACAAGCCAGGTAGAATACATGGAGTGAGTTGAAAAAAATATATCCAGAAAATCACCCCCCTGATTTTTGTAAAACAAACTACATAGAATATTCACATGTAATATGTGATAAATACATTTTGATACAGTCTCCCTTTAAAGGAATTCTGTCACCTGGATTTTAGCTACAGAGATTTTGACATCATCACATCAGTCTCCACGATTTAGTTTAAAATATACTATTCTTACCCCCATCTGACTTGTCATTTAGGGTAAAAATCACTTTTATTAATATACTAATGACCTCTATAAGGAGCCCAAGGGGCTGTCCCTCTGTCCGTTTGAATCCAGCAGTGCCCATTATCTCGGAGCCCATCACCGCCCCTCTGTTAATTATTCACTCCTCTCCTGGCTGATTTTTTTTTTCTAGGGCTCTGTAATCTCACGCATGCGCCCTGGTTACACTGGTCTGGGCCTGGGCATTGTCCTGGCAGCGGCCTCACCGAAGCAATCTAATTTGCCAACATACGGCGGTGTGCCACAATTACAAAAGACACACATTACCAAGACAGCACATATGAATTTGCCAATTGATTGCCACATATCCAGCCACCATACTTCCCCCTCTCTTGACAGAAATCGTACTTTGTACCAACTACTGCTTGATGTACTACAAGTTTTATTTTGCACTAAGTAAAGAGAGACTTTTATATATTTACTGCTGGACAGATTCTGCAAACCACCTTGGATACAAGATGCGATATGGTTGGACATAGAGGCAGGTCCTGTGGTATCCTGCGGTCAATTTGTCCACAGATGTTCCAGTTGGGCCTTTAGATCCTGGGCATCTGTAGACTGCCAAAGCTGGCATTCCAGCTGGTCCCATAAATGCTTGAATGGCAATAAATTTGTTGACCAGACACTGTTACAGCCTAATGGAGACATTTCTGGGAAACTCTTTCTGTGTGGGTGAGCATTATCCTGCTGAAAAATGCAAGTTAGAATCCCTGTCATGAGAGGCAACACATGTGGCAGATGTCCTGCAGAAATGACTGAGCTGTTAGTGTCCCTCGTGCACTACTAGGGGTGACTGTCTGTTACATGAGATAGCTATCCAGATAATCCCACCAGAAGTTGGGGCAGTATGTCTCTCTGCAGCAAAGACAGGATTGAAGTGTTCACCACAAGGCCTCTATACTCAAACCCAACTGTTGTCAACTCCCAAAGAGGTCCTGGATTTCTTGCTAAAGGCAATACAGTCCCAGTCCGTAGGAGTCCATTTCTCATTCATGATACCACTGCAAATGAAGGT
The DNA here is from genome assembly GCA_033119425.1 of Bufotes viridis. Taxonomy (NCBI): domain Eukaryota; kingdom Metazoa; phylum Chordata; class Amphibia; order Anura; family Bufonidae; genus Bufotes; species Bufotes viridis. Next base: position 387,821,479 of record CM065589.1, on the reverse strand, counting down.
GATGCTGGCTGGCTGTCAAAGGCAGGACATGTAATGGGTGCTGAGACACCAAATCTCCTTCTGGTAAGCACCTAGAAATGGTCTGGGCAGAGACAGGGGTGTGTAATTAAGGTGCCACCTGTGTCTGGATGGTGGACAACAATACTGTGGATGCTGTTCTCTTGTGATGGCGGATCAAATAATCCTCTCTACTTTTGACCTAAAGCTACATCAGCTTTCCACGAGTCCTAAAAGTAGAGAATGATAACCAAATCAAACATATGGGCCAAAAATATTAGATTTGGTCATTTAACTGATCAGAAAAATGTTTCCATATAACATGTCTGTGAGTGGAAAAGTATGTGATCCTTTAGGAATAGCATATAATTTGAAGGTGAAATTAGAATCAGGTGCTTTCAATCAATGAGATGATGATCAGGTATTAGTGGGCAACCTGTTGTTTTTTTAAAACAGGGATCTATCAAAGTCTGATCTTCATAACACGTTTGTGGAAGACGTGAATAATGGCATGAACAAAGGGTGTTTTTGAAGACTTCAGAAGAAGAGTATTTAATGCTCATCAGGCTAGAAAAGGCTAAAATACCATTTATAAAAAAATTGGACTCCACCAATCCAGTCAGGCTGTGTACAAATAGAGAAAATTCAAGATCATTATCACTAGGGATGAGCGAATCGACTTCAGATAAAACTTTGTTTCAATACTGTACAGAGCGAGCGCTTTGTACAGTATTAGAATGTATTGTCTCTGATGAGCTGGAGATATTACTTTGCGAGGTATAATAACTTCAGGAATTGATTTAAACTGTGAAAAAACATTTCCCAAACTCGAGTTCAGTTCCAAGGCGAATATACAGGGCATACAAATCAAATATGAAAGCTTGACTTACCACATTAACAAGCTGAGTTATTGCCACCTCAAAGTGCACCATAACAGGATCAGACACATTTTCAACTGGCCTTATATGGTGGTTGTAATGCGTGAAGAGCTTATGGAAAAGCCTCTCTTCAGTGTCACTTTGTAAAGAACCTGCAAATAGTGAAGATTTATACATGAAAACAATAGGGCAGGCATCCTAGACGCACCATACAAGCAGCATATCTTCTTCAATAAAGCTTATTGTCCTATGTGATAGAATGACATTGTGCATTATGAAGCTCAGCTGTCAGGCTGCTCACTAGCATATCTAAAAGGATTAGCGGGATATCTCCGAGAAGCTACTATCAGAAGTCAGAGCTATGTGCAATAATATTATTCTGAGCTTTTGCAAAGGAATTCTATATCGTTTTTCTTACATGCATGCTACTTTATTTGTTGCAGACCATCCTGATGATCTCCATCAGTTAATCATGGACCATTGTCACGACGTTCCTAGGCTGTAGCTATTGCATTTTGGTTCACTTCAGATGGCAAGTAAGTAGAACAGCCAACAGGATACTGTATCTCCGCGACACAGACCCTCACTAATGCCATCCGTGATATTGTGGGCATGTGTGACTATTCTGATAAGCACTGTCTGCAGTGTTCTGCTTTCTCATATGGGAAACTTGACAGTAAATAAACTCATGTAGCCTGTACCTAATTATAAAAAAATTCCAGGTACCGCATAAAAATATGACTCAAATATGGAAGATGACACTTATTTTATATTTTAAAGGGTACTTTCAATGTTGCCAACATTCTTAGCTCATGCCAAAAATTTCAATTTAAAGGATACTTCCAGCGTTGCAAGCATTCTTAGCTCGTGCCAGAAATTTAAATTTGCCGGCAGCTGGCAGATCGGGTGAAACTGGTGGCAAGGCAACTGTATGATTCCTAAAGCTTCTTCTGCACCGCTTCCAAGCAGGAGAAACTTCATGCACCATAGCTAAACACTACTAACATGGAAAGTACCTTTTATAATGATAACTTGGCATGCACATGTATTCTACATAAGCTTAAAGGGATGTTCAGGTTTTAAAAGATGCCCAATACACAGTTCCATAGAGATGAAAGGAGTGGCGATGCGCGTCATCAGACTGCCACTCCATTCAGTTTGGAAATCCCTGTGGGGTACAGAATCCAAGTTCTTGTGTTCAGTGGGACCCCCACTGATCCTATTCCTGATCCTTAGATTGTGAGCCCCATTGGGGACAGCTTGATGCTAATTTATGTAAAGTGCTGCAGAATATGTCAGCGCTATATAAGTGTGTAAAATAAATAATATCTATTTCCTGTGGATAGGTTATTACATGAATGGAATGTCTGACTGGAATATATTTGAACCACCAGAGGAAATTATTCTGGGTGCTCTTGTTATTTAATAAAATGTATCTGTATAGCGCCACCTGCTCTTTGTTCTTTTTCTTATTTCTTTGACCTGCTCACTGAGATGGCTGCACATGCTCAGTTTTATCCTTCAACTGCCTCCTGAGCTGTGATAGGGAGAGCTGAGACACGCCCCCTGAGCTATGATAGGGAGAGCATGGACACGCCCCCTTAGCTGCAGCAGAAAAGACACCCCCTTTGAGCTGCCAGCTTGATATAAGTCTAGCAGAGCAATGAATGGGGAGATCTCTGGATCCAAGGGAGGTACAGGGATGGTTCTAACTATATGATCTATGTATTATATGATCTATCTGATTTTCATTTTAGAAACTAAAGGGGTTCTCCGGGAATTAAGAAAATACAAATATTTAAATATTACTTTATTATAAATATATTCCAAAATACATTTCATTAGTTATAATGGCTAATTTTGTCTAGGAAGCAATCATTAGGAGTAATAAAATGGCCGCCGTCCTATTAGTACACACAAAACCTTTCCAAATCCAACAGCAGGACAAGGTACTTCACAAACACTGAGATAAAGAGCTGCCTTATCCTCCTCTCTGCTCTGCTTGTCAGGGATTATGATCCTGAATACAGCTTATAAGATCTTCAGCTGAATCTCTGTAGGAATGGAGTTCATGAGGAGACATGAGGTAAAGGGTGGAGGGACAGGACAGACTGTGGTAATGTGGGGCTGGGGTAATGGAGACTGCTTACAAGAGCTGCTGCTCATTAGCCACATCCCCACATCCTCTCTGTACTTTATGTCTCCTCATGAACTCCATTCCTACAGAGATTCAGCTGAAGATCTTATCAGCTGTATTCCAGATCATAACCTGACAAGTAGAGCAGAAAGGAGGATGATGCAAGCTCTTTAGCTCAGTGTTGTGAAGTAACTTGTCCTCCTGTGTGATTAGGGCAGGTTTTATGTGTATTAATAGGACAGCGGCCATTTTATATCAACACTGGTGTAGCACACGCATGATGCAACCCTTGATAAATCAGGACCTATGTATCTTGCAATAAGTTTTGCCATTTCTCCCAGACTCCTGCTTACAGTCTGGGAGGCTCAAGCAGGCTCTGGCATATTAGTACTGTATCACAGGTTCCTGATGCGCACTAACTGCTGGCATCGGCTTCTTCTAGCTTAGTGCACATGCGCCGGCACTTCGCTAGAGAAGAAGCATCCAAGCAGTCCGTACGAGTGAATCAGGCTGAGCCTGTGCGCATGGGCGGCATCTCACAGCGGGAGGAGGGGAGGGAGGGAGAGGAGGCACAGAGAAGTAGGAGGCGGCGCAGAACTCTGGCAAGGCGGCGCTGGGCACCAATGGCGATGGCTGCAGCCGGGCCTCCCCTTGGGCACCTTATTTTTATGATTGACAGGTTAGTAAAACCTGTTTTTTGGCAAAACTAAGCTACAGAATGCATTTATAAGCCCACATTAGGAATCATGAAGAGACCCTGAGCATGAGCATATGTTTAGTTCAAAGGGGTGACAACTGGTGACAGAATCCCTTTAAGGTAAAAGGCTCCACAATCATGAGTGCTGGAGGTTATTTTGTAACCTACAGTGTCAGCTAGGCTCCTACCTATTGTGGACTCCTATAACTAGAGATGAGCGAAGTTTTGGAAAATTTGATTCGGCTGCTTTGCCAAATTTTACAAAAAAATTTGCTTAGAGACAAATTACGTCTTTTTTTGTAAGTAGCGGGTGCAATGAAAGGGAGCTGCGATAGCGCCGCTCAACATTATTGTACCCCTCAGATACCACATTCATACTTGATTGAGGCATCTGAGAGTAAAAACAGTGTAAAATGAACAGAAAAAAAACCTAAATCATACTTACCTCCTCCATTTGCTTGCGACGGGATGGCCACTGGCATCTTGCTTGAAGATCTAGCGCAAAATGTCACGCCAGCTGGCGTGCTGACGTCATACGTCACGACGCACGGGATTTCGGCCAAGGCGGCCGGCCTGTCGCAAACAAATGGAGGTGGTAAGTATGATTTGTTTTTCAGGTTAAATAGATTCGCTAGCACGAAGCATGAGGACCTGTAGCTTTGCGGAGAATCAAGTGTATCCTGAAATCCGGATCGAATTCCACTTAGTTGGATTCTATTCGCTCATCTCTACCTATAACCACCAGGCCTTTAGGCTCCCTCAGCTTTCTTGACCACTCATTTTTCCAGCTCATACATACAGTATAAGGTATTACAATTAAGGCTACTTTCACACTAGTGTTTTGGCTTTCCGTTTGTGAGATCCGTTCAGTGTTCTCACAAGCGGTCCAAAACGGATCAGTTTTGCCCTAAATGCATTCTGAACAGAAAAGGATCCGCTCAGAATGCATCAGTTTGCCTCCGTTCAGTCACCATTCCGCTCTGGAGGCTACCTGCAGCGTTTTGCTGTCCGCCTGACGAAGCGGGACCAAACGTTTTCTCTGACACAATCTGGCACAATAGAGAACGGATCCGTCCCCCATTGACTGGTGTTCAAGACGGATCCGTTATGGCTATAGAAGACATAATACAACCGGATCCGTTCATGACGGATGCATGCGGTTGTATTATTGTAACGGAAGTGTTTTTGCAGATCCATGACGGATCCAGCAAAAAACGCTAGTGTGAAAGTAGCCGAAGACAAAAGAATCTTTAGTTAGGTTAAAAGCCTTGTAATGTCAAGGCAAGACTAGAAATTGTGGAATCAGACTAGAAATAATATCCAGAAAGCATTTCTGCAAAATCCATATAAATTTAATGTGACAAGTGCAGCAGATGTTATGCAAGGTACTTGTGACTGCATGTCTCCCCTAAGTCCTTATTTAATGCATGGCTTAACCATATTAAATTTTTATTGACTAAAATGTCTTGGTCTTTTAACCCTGTTAGAGCCAGAGGGCATCCCCCACAACCAATGCCACAGTTAAATGGTTAACCGTCACAAAGATAAAGAATTGCTACAAATTAACATTTTTAAAATTGATTAACAATATAAAAGTAAAAACAATAATGTTTAGAATGAAAACCATAAACCACTTCTTAAAAAACTATAAGTGAAATGATACATAGCCAGCAAATCGATTCTTTAAACCAATAGAAATTTCTGCTATTTCACATTATTTCACATTAGGCTGTGTATTCTTACACTGGTTATCATATAAATTTTAACCCAGTCGAATGGTTATTAATACATTACCATATACATAGACATATATTGGTGAGGCTAAATTTGTCATTTAGCTGGAGATTTTGTTCACTGTGACAATAATGTAGTCCTTTATAAAACCAAAGATCGTTATATCATCATAAGTATAAAAAAAACTATCTTATCTATCTATCTATCTATCTATCTATCTCTCTCTCTATCTTTATCTCTCTATCTATCCGCCTATCCATATCTATCTCTCTATCTATCTGATATCTATCTATGTCAATATCTATATGATATCTATCTATCTCTATATCTATATGATATCTATCTATCTATCTATCTATCTATCCTCTTTGTAATTATCTATCTATCTATCTATCTATCTATCTATCTATCTATCTATCTATCTATCTATCCTCTTTGTAATTATCTATCTATCTATCTATCTATCTACATATCAATTTAATAACACAAACATCATAGCGGTTACATTACACATTGCTAATTTTGTGTAATACAAAATATTAATATCAAACATGCTGTAATAGTTAATATTTTTCTAATTACCGTATATTAAAATGTCTTACCTTTTAAGCCAGTCAGCAGAATAATTGAATAGTAGAGCAATATCTGAAATTTCCTAATACTGTAAAGAATCATTTCTTGTGCTGCAGAGACCAAGTTGAAGGTGACAAACAAACGTGATTTCCTGAGCCACACAATAACATGAATCCAATACAGAAAGAAAATCAAGGACGTCTTGAGAAACCAGTCCCAGGTGAAATGATAAATCTGAAATGTGTCTCAGGCCGGACAGGTAAATGGAATGGAATCAATCTGCTCTGCTTTCACACAGGCTGCATGTGTGTTTCTTTCATGAGGAAAAGATTCACAGGGAAAAGTAACCGTTCATGTGATAGAGAATACAGCCCCAAGGGATAAACATGGGAAACAGTAAGAGGATAGTTGAAAAGAGATTGAGGCAGAGCAACAGAATGCAACCTGTATTCTTTACACAGCCGGAATTTACCATGGAGAGATGTCAAGGTGTTTGTCAGATGTCCACCTACACCATGTACTTTCATGAATGATTGAAACGTGGAGTTCTACGTTTTTATAGTATTGTATAGATACACTGGAATAGTGTCCTTGATTTATTAATGCTACAGAAGGTCCAGGATTAGAGGTATTACAGCTTAGCCTCACTTCCTTGAACAGGACTGAGTTGCAATACCGCACTCAACCCATCTGGAAAAGGGGCGTTATTTTTGAGGAAAGAATAACAGAGCCCCCTTTTTCCAATGTACTAAACACAAAATCAGAATCTGCTAAAGTAATATGGAAATTATGCATTAGGGTACGTTAGATATGGTTGATCAGGCTCTTTTGGAATCCCAAACTCCCAAAGCTCATTGTTGGTACAATGTCCTACATGTAGAAGAACATACAACCCAGCATCACCTTCTCAGCTAGCAATGTATGTTCTAATCATCCCTCATAGATATTCTTCTTAACCATACTGAGATGCATTCATCAAAAACAGATCACTGAATAGAGAAGCTTATTGGAAAAGTCAGATGAAGGTTATCCCTTCAATGGAGCTGACGCTGAAACGGCTCAAGTCTGAAATTGCTTGTGTGACCTCACAAATGAATGTCTTCAAGTAAGTGGCCACCATGAAAAGAGCTAATTAAAAGGTTAAGTCTGCAATTTACAAGCCATATCTGCAAAGGAAGATTCTGGAAAATTGTAGACTGTACTAAGGATGGAGGTGGGGGTGGGCTTTGTCTTAATAGATGCATGGAGGTACATGCAAATGTAGTAGATCTGAATTTGCAATATTAGTATTATTTATGTTGCAGGACATGTTAAGATCTGTTCATACAATTTTAAATAATTTTCTTAGTATTCATATTTGATATAATGGATCACTTTTGATCCAAGTTGGAATTCATTCTATTGGATCACATTGTCTTTTAACCCCTTAATGCAAAATCATGTACATATACATGATTGCCGTTAAGGGGATGTATGGAGTAGGCTTACAAGCTGATCCCGCTCCATACATGGCGGGGCTGGTGCCAGCTGTATGATACAGCAGTCATCCTCCACCAGTGATCAAGATCAGAGATAACTCCAATCTCAGTCATTTAAACCATCAGATGCCATGGTCAATAGCAACTGCAGCAACTAAGAGGTTAGACACAAGAAGCCCTGATCGGTTGCTATGACAGTCTGGGTCTTTGTGAAGGCCCCTAGGTGTGTCATAGTAAACTGTCTCTATTAACCCCTGCCTTCAGGACGACTGGAGAGGCAGCCAGTAGAAATCCTATAGACCACACTGGTATCTTTTTGCAGTCTGTGGTATAAGAGATCAGAGAATATATCTTGAAGACCCTTACGGAGATAAAAAAAAAAAGTTAAAAAAATAAATAAACCAAAACCCTTAAAATTCAAAACATCCCCCTTTCCCAATTACATGTATAAAAAATAAGCAGTAAAAAAATGTCATTGGTATCACCACATCCAAAAATGGCTGACCTATTAAAATATTTTTTTTTCCTGTACAGTGAATGCTGTAACAGGAAAAAAAATTTGCGAATCACCAATTTTTTCACCTTGCCCCTCAAAAAATAAAAAAAAAAGCGATAAAAAAATTGTATGCGAAAAAGTCCTCACATAGCTCTGTAGATGGTTATGGATGTTGGCATATGGTAGGGCAAAGACATTTTTTCAAAGGTTTTATATTTTTAGCATAGTGAAACCATATAAATTTGGTATTGCTGTAATTGTAATGACCTGCAAAATAAGGTCATCATGTCATTTGTGAAGGTCATCATGTGAAAACCATAAGAACAAAACCCAAAGAACCATGACAGAATTGTATGGTTTCTCTTTTTAAGTTTCATCCCACAAATAATTTATCATGGTTCTCCGTGAAAATTAAATGTTGTCATTGAAAAATACAACTTGTCCTGCAAAAAATAAGCTCTTGTATAGCTATGTGAAGCGAAATTTTAAATAGTTATGGCTTTTGGAGGGTGAGGAGGAAAATAAAAATAAAAAAAAGTAACCCTTACTGGGATTTTAATAGGTCCATCAGACTTTCCTGGGGTGTCTTTCTTTCTTTTATTTTCTTCATCAGGCAAACTAGTGCAACAGACTACAGCAATCTGCCCATAAAAAGAGCTATAGAAAAGTGATGGAACTAAACCTAAATTGTTCTCATTAAAACAAACAGATCTTTCATTATTTTCATATTTATTGTTGCTTATAAAGAAACAGCGCTGTACATAGTGATCATTCACATCAGTCCCTGTCCCCAAAGAGGCTCACAATCTAATTTCCCTATCTCAAATACATCTGTAGAATCCTGGAGAAAAGGTACTTTGGACTATGGACTTTGGGGACATTTGACCCTATTGCTACTATGCAAAGCCATCAACTCACTACTTAAGTAAACTTGGAAGGGATTTATGCCGCTGTTTACACTTATATTATTTTATTTGTTGAACTGCATTTTATAGTTATATTTGCACTGTTAGTGCACCATATCTGCACTGCACTATGGAAAGGGTTAATGCACAGCCACCTAATACTGAGAGACTTATTATATTTGCACTGAGAAGTTACTGTAAAGGCAAAGTTTTGTAGAGGAAAAAACATGCACACTGACCTTCTGAATGTGTGGTTCAGTTTTATTGTTTATGTATGAAGACCAGTTGATGTCTGGAATACCTGCTTAGTCATTCCCATAGGCTTGCATGTAAACTCTGTACAAGTCTATGACAAACAAACATTTTAAAAAAAAGTTTCATTTTAGGCTGTGCTTCTCCACTATACCCCTCCAACTAGAAGGTTCTAGTTCAGCTAGACTCTAGTTGTCTGCAGATAGGGACCAGCGTTTAGTAGAAGAGACTCTGCCAGACTGAACTAGTGACTAGAAGAAGATCCTGGCTCACCAGCCCTTTGACCAGATTGACAGCCAGATGACTGAATCAACCCATAGGCACATCAATACAGCAACAGAAGGTATATCAGACAAACAATACAAAATGTGGTACTGCAATACCAAGTGAGCCCCGCGCAGGGGGTGACCAAGAAGGCAATAAGCCAATAGGCAGTCCAGTAAGAGTATCACAAAAGTAATGAACACAAAAACAGAGAGAAAAACAGTAATAATAACAGCATTGGTCCCAGTAAATAAAGAAAAAAACATAAGATTCAGCAGCATGGGGGGGACTATCTCAAAAGAATGTTTAAAGGTCGGTAACCAGCACCCTGTATGTGGTCAGATAATTCCCCATTCACGGCATAACATAACCTAACCTAAGCAGGTTTTGGGAGGTGGACAGCAAAGGCTGCCAAAGTTTCGAATATGCCTCTATCGTGTCATTTTGGATTGCGGTGATCTTCTCATAAATGGCCATTCTGTCCATTCTTTGTATGACTTCTGAGACATTAAGCATATTAGTGCACCATTTTGCCGCTATGTGAATACGGGCGGCTAACAAAAAGAGTTGCGCCAATTTAAATGGAGCATGTCTGAGTCCCATAGGTCTGTCCCCAAGGAGGCAAGTAGCTGGTAATTTGTGGAAAGAGATGCCCAGAAAGCTTGTAATGATGGAACATACATTGGTCCAGAATGTGCTATCAACTGGACATGCCCACCAGATATGGTATATTGAGCCTACTGAATCACATCCCCGAAAACAGAGAGGTGAGACGAGGGATAGAATCGATGTAATCGCTCGGGGACCATATACGTCCTATGAAGGACTTTAAGTGAGGTCTCAATAAGAGAGACCTGCCAACTTCCCCTACTTATAGTCTCACAACAAGACTACGGCATTTAGACAACGGCAGTGTGCAATGGATGTCCTCCTCCCATCTCCTCATAAATGGTTAATTACAGTCACTTATCGGGGCATTTAGTAAATTGTATAACCTAGAGACTAACCCTACCCTTTCAAATAAATATAGGATGAAACGCTCAAAAGGAGAGGACTGAGCGTCCTGAGTGGTTCTCGTCATGGTCCGCCAGAATGATAAGATTTGCAATAACTGATATTCCCGGGATTGTGGTGGGGAATACTTGGTTTGCACTTCACCTTCCCTCTACTCAGCAAGTCATATAGGTGTGTTAGGCCTATGGCAGACCACCAGGAGAGCGCCCTAACAGTCATACCTGGGGGAAAGTCTGGGTTATGTAGCAGCGGGATAAAGGGGGGTGGTTTACATTGAAGTCAAACTTAAAGCGTACTGATCTCCACAGCTAAATAGCATAGAACAGGGATCAGCAACCTCCGGCACTCCAGCTGTTCTCAAACTACATCTCCCAGAATCCTCCTTTTACTTCTATGGGAGTTAAAAGAACAGACAACTATGTGTGCATGCTGGGAGTTGTAGTTTTACAGCAGCTGGAGTGCCGAAGGTTGCTGATCCCTGGCATAGACGGTCAGGAGGGCCCTAGTTTTGAGGTCAGTTGGGAGTGCGCTTGAACCCCATAGTAACATGGGCCAAGTGTAAGGTGCTATGAGGGTAGCCTCCACATCTACCCAGATAGGGGGTATACAACGACTATGAATAAGAAAGAGCTGGGCTAAACGGGCAACTCTATAGTATTTTATTAAGTTAGGAACAGAAGAACCCTACCTCTTGTGCAAGAACATGGTTGTGAGTTTATTGCGTGGAAGTCTGCCCGCCCATATAAAAGTGGAAAAAGCACGATGTAGTGCCCAGAGGTCTGTAATGGGTACCGGGATGGGAATGGATCAAAATAAAGCAAATGAGGCAATATAACCAATTTGATGGAATTAATCCGCCCTATCCAGGAGAGCAGTGGGGAATTCCATTTAACAAGGTCAGCCCGGATATCCCGCATGAGGGGGGTATAGTTCTATCTGTACAGACCATAGATGTAGGGTGTGAGATGAATACCAAGATAAGAAAGTTTGGCAGGACAAGTGCGAAAGCCAAATTCCCTTTCAACAAGGGCGATAGTGGACGGTGGGTTATTGCAATACATAGCCTCTGATTTTGCAGAGTTTATTTGGAGACTGGACACTGTAAAAAAATTCCCTTAGCGAGGTGGTTAGATTAGGGAGTGAGACAGCTGTATTGGTGATTGTCAGCAAAAGGTCATCAGCAAAGAGATTCACCTTTATCTCGTGGCCACCTATGGTGACCCCTTTAATATCTGGAGTCTAGGGGATCAATGGCTAAGGTAAAAAGAGCTGGAGACAGCGGACAACTCTGCCGTGTTCCTCTGCCTATTTTATTGGGAGAGGGAGCATTTGTAGGCAGTTTGAGAAATGCAGATTTGTCAGAATATAGGGTAGTAAGGGCATGAACAAACAGGCCCTGGAGACCCATCCTCCCAAGGACAACAAACAGGTAATCCCAAGACAGACAGTCAAATTCTTTTTCAATTTCCAAGGGGGTACCAGTGGGTACCCGCTGTTGATGGGACCACAAAATAATGTTGAGGATTTTGGGCACATTATTGGTGGCTTCTCGCCATGGGATAAATCCCACCTGATCGGGATGTATTTGGTTTGGGAGTAGCTGATTTAGCCTATTGACATCTAGATTAAGGAGGGATATCGGTCTATAATTTGCTGGAGAGAGATGGTTTCTATTGGGCTTAGGAATAACAGTGATGAGAGCATAAAAAATTCCACTGGCATGGCATGACCCTGGAATAGGTAGTTGCTATAATTGTTGATGTGCAGAGCTAAAATGGAGACGTACTTCTTATAGTAGAGAGTGGAAAGGCCATCTGGGCCTGGTGCCTTCCGCAGTTTCGGACACTTAATCGCCATGTCAACTTCCATGTCAGTAATATCTCTATTAAGGTGGTCAAGAGCTTCCTGGGTCACCCCTGACAGGTTGGCTTTTACAAGAAACATATCCATAGAGGCCGGAGGAGGGAGAGGTCTATGTTTATATAGAGCCTGATAGAAGCCACAAAATCATAAATCCTATCAGGGTTGCTAGTAACCTGGCCTTCTCTAGTCTGTATTTTAGTGACCTGATTTAGGCACTGACGGTCTTTAAGCTTTTTAGCAAGGAGCTTATCTGGTTTATTGGCCCATTTATAGTATTTGGGGTACAACACAACTGAAATGGAGTGGTGGCTCACCCAGTTAGTATGTTGGATAAGGTGCTACTGTCTATTTGATTCACCCTAATCAAAATATGAATTTAGAAACAAAAAAGACAGGCACTCAACATCTGTGAGTTATTGGAGTAATTGGACCGGTAATGACCCAAGGACCATAATTAAAAGAATAAACATGCCATTTTAATATCAAGATACAATAAAAACGTATATAAAATAGTAATAAACAATCCTAAAAATATATAGAAATAGATATGTATATGGAGTAGCTATACACTTTCGAGATATACTGAATCTTAATTGCGTCTTCTTAAGTGGATACTCCATCAAGGCGAAAAGTTCTGCTGTAGTGTTAGTACTTGTTATATTGTCCATACATCAGTAAGGTATTCAGAGCTTCTTTTTAGTATGTTCCTCTTATTGCAGTACAGTGGTAGGTTAATATGGCGTGTTTCAGTCTTATTACTGGAAACCTGTACTTGGTAAAGTGCTCAATATATTGTCCATATACCAATAGAGTATTCAAAATCTCCTTTTGGTATTATTTTCTTATTGCAGGAGGTTATGAATAAATTTATTCATGTAGCGTGTGCCAATCTTTATGCAGGGAACCTATGCTAACTGTGGCGTCCCACACAGCTTTGGTTCCGCACCCTGTCCCTGTCTTTCCCTCGTAGTCAGTCTCAGTCTGGTGTTCAGGGGTTCGCGCATTTTAGTTCTCAGATTGCCATCTGTATGATGGCAATCCGTCCTACTATGGTAGTAAAAGATAGTCTAAACCACATACATGTGCCAGTGATGCCCACAACAGTCTCCAGATAAAATGGGATGCTGGTGGGGCTACCAAGCATACAGTTCGGATGCACGGGTGCATCTGTTCACTGTAATACAGTCACCGCGATATGAGTAGTGGTTAAGTTGTGATACCTTTCTCCCCGGTGTTCCCGACCAGCCGTTCGCCTTACCTCAGAGTTCCTGATGCTGCTTCTTGGAGCGATCACCGAGTGAAACCTCCTATACACCAGCGGCGTCCCACATTTAGCGAGAGAGATAAGTTGCACCCCTTAGTCAATATGGGAAGATTGTGCAGATTATATAGAAAGAGACTTAAAGGAAACTCTATTGAGCCCACTGCCAACCATTCACTGTATAGGGAAACTGTATATGACAACTTAAAAAATTACATTTAATGCATTTAATGTCAGTATGAACCATCTACTAAACCACTGTATTAAAGTAGAGGCTATCTGTTGCACTACACCCTCATCATTGTCTCCCATAACCCATTCAAGGAACCTTCGCCTTGCACCACCAAACGTAATAACACCAAGGGCACTTCTGTTACCAAGTCCACTGTGCACTGGGAGGAAGAAGGTGTGATAAAAAGACGCCTACCTCATAGTCTCTCATGTCTGTATTTTATTTTACGCAAATGTCTAAATGATATTGTCTATATTATATGTTGTGATATTTTGATAAAAATGCTGGGTGATTCTATATCTTATACCTTTTTGTGTAATACTGAGCCTGACAGTACCAAAAAGTCTGCCATGGGATATACATCTCCCTCGTAATCCACTTTACGCTGCCGATAATCCAATTAACCTCGACCTATCAGAAAGTAGCAATTGGTAGTGAATTAACCTTGCTTCAGAACTGGTAACGAGATATTTCCTGGGTTTTGTTAACTGTAACAATCACAGTTAGTACAACGTTGGCTTCATAGGGAGTCTAAACACCCCACCCCTGACAGTCGGCATTCTCACATAATGAGAATCTCACATTCCGGGGCCCTACACCGGTCATATTTGGTATAAAAGAGGTCGACAGTGAGAAAGGTAGAGTATGCATGTGTAATGAATGCCTTTCCAGAAGGCTAGGCCAAAATGGGAGGGAGATGAGGGATTTTGGACATTTCTTTGACACAATTTGGGGATCTGATGGATATTCTCCTTATCCCAGGGACCAGAAAAAGGACTTTTACTGAGCCATTCGCTAAATATAAGAACCTTTCTGTTTTAATCCCTTTATTTTTATAACTATTTTGCAGACCTGTTTGTATGTCTGTTATTTCTTTTAATTTTTGTAACTAAGTACTGCATATGTTCATGCATTAAAACAAAAATGTGTTTACCTTGTAGCCTATAATGGACCTAGTTAACTTCAGTTCAGGTGTATAAGTGTGGTTTGTGTTACCATGTGTCTGCTATGTGTGTGCGTGTGCTACTGTGTGCCTGCTGGTGAGTAGTGATAAGCAGCAGGGGCAATATTCGAATTCGCGATATTTTGCGAATATTTGGGTAAATATTTGCCATATATTCGCGAATTTGCGAATTCCTGATCTTCAGGCATTATTTCCTTGATTGCGAAAATTTGCATTAAATAATTTGTATAAAAATTCGCATAGACTGGTATTTAAAAAAAATGAATATTCGCAATTACGAATATATTTTGAGATATTCTAAATATTTGTGAATTCTCGAAGTTCCGATATTCACGATTTAAATTCGCAATTCGAATATTCGTGATCAACACTACTGGTAAGTAGGGCGCTGTTGGGACTTTAACCTGTAGAATTCGATAGATGGTGGCAGTGTGTTTTGGGGTGAAAGGCTGGGTTGGGGTGTGATTTATGATCAATTTGTGGCCTGCATGTAGGGGTGTGCAAGATTAAGTGCGTAAATAGATCAACCCTTGCCAGTTATTCACGGATCACGTGATAGTCACGTCTGTGACATAAGGGTTGCCGCCCTCCCATCACTGCACGGCTCAGGGGGTGTCAGAATGAGAACTGCCACTGTAAGTGCCAACACTAATGCCCTCATGGTCTCACATGAGAGACCATGTCTTACATTTACACTGGCGCTAGATACAGTGCCTCTTCATAATTTTGGCAAATTTGGCAAAATGCCGGTCTTAATAAATGACCCCCATAGAATGTTGGACTTGGGTTCCTAGGTTCCACCAGAGAAAATTGTTATTGGGCTCAAGCCCTAAATCATCTATAAAGTGCAAAAGGTTTTAAATCAAAGAAATAGACCCTGGTGATAAGTGATTATCTTCAATGGCAGCTCCAAATGTTTCTTTTATCCTGGACCTTTAGGGCCTACTATGGTTTCAGAGACTGGGCCCTCCGGAGGAGTCTTTGGTTGTCTGGTGAGCCAGTCCGAACCCGATCATGTACCTTACCTACTGGAGAGATGTAATTTATTTTTTAAAATATTTTATTTCATATCCTGTTGACATTTTTTTTTTACAACTAGACATCAAAGTTCTGACAGCTATTATAGATAGTAATGACAATTACTTTCCTTCCCACATGACAGCAGATAATTAAGTCTGGGTTGTGGTATTTGGAAATTCTTGATTAAAAGTGGTCCCAAGATAGGCAGGATTGTCTGGCTAATGAGATGTCAAAAAATCCTGTAACCCACCACTAAGTAAGTGTGGACTGGTTCCAGGCAAATAATGGACTATAAAGAACAGTGTCAGTGGTGTCATATGGAAAGCTGGGAATTTCACTCAGCTCCTTTAGGCTTTGAGTTTAGAAGTAGGCCTCAGGAGTGTTTGAACTTAAACATAAAAGGAAAGTTCTAGATCTAACAAGTCTGCTGCCCAGGAGAAAATGAAACCGACGATTTGCCACTTTCAATTATACAGACTGTTCAAGACATAATTTTTCCTCCTCCTCCTGAAGCTTTCAGGCTTAACAAATGAATGCATGGCTACCTGTTCTATTTTTCACTTTGTCAAATGTTATATCTTCCAATTTACAGGGGTTTTACATAATTACACAATGTTTAGATTACTGTCCATGAAGTGGTACCCTGCAACTCCTGTAGTCACCCACGATTAAACAAGTTCTATGAAATTAGCATTAAAAATGATACGTTTTTCTACAAGCAGTGTCACTTATTTTTCCAAATAGTGTCTGCTGTTGGACTGAGCTGCAATACCAGTCGCAGCTGATGGGCCAGAGAGGCGCTGTTCTATTAAAAAAGTCTTTTTTTTTTTCTAATTTAATACAACCTCTTTGAAATGGCTGTCTATGATGGAGCTGTAAACCTTTGGTATATTGGCAAGAAGCAGCATACAGGTGGAAGACAGAATCACTGAGGATCAGGCTACATTGGATTTATGGTATCTAACCATGGATATGCATTGATCGTCTTAGGAGGTGGAGACACTAAGGGTATGACCAAATGGCACAGTCATGTTGTGCTTGCGACACGGTCGTGCCACAGCCAAGTACCAATGTGTTCGTATTGGCCACAGATGCCTCTAATTAAACTAATGAGACCTAATGAGAGGAATTGAAGGTGCCACTTGGCCATTAACAATACAGACCCACTGAACAGTATAGTCCGTACGATCGCAACCGCGACACAACCGCACCTTTTGGTTGTTTTTTCAAACAACAGATGTTTTTCTAATCAAGATCATTTATAGAGTTGCTTTAATATAAGGAACTGCAGGGTCCCAGTAGGCGCTGGATCAGGAACTGCGGTGGATCAGTGAGGTAAATATCCCTTTTTGTTCTGACTTTGAGCCCTTTACACGGGACGATCTTACAGCAGATTGTTGGCAAGGAAGTTTTCCTTCCCGAGAATCTGCTGATCGCTGGTGGAGGAGACTGCTCCGTTTACATGCACTGATCTCCTCCAGAGTATGGGGAGGGGCGATCGTTAATGCCATCACTCTTATCCATAATGACTCGTTTCAACTAGTTGAAACAAGGATTTTTGTGTTTGCACAAACGATCCAATTATCTGATGAATGGGGTTTTGCACGTTGAATGGGTACTTGGTGGTACATTTACACCGCCAGATCATCACTAATAAGCATTACTATGAACACTCATTAGAGATGATGATCTTTGCGATTCTCTGCCCGTGTAAAGGGCCCTTAAAGAATGTTCCCTATTGGACAACCCCTTAAATTTTAGATTCATTTGAACAAAAATTCACATTTATAAATCAAATTAATTTGTAGATCTTCATAATAATACATTCAGCTGCTCCATATGTAGATTTTTAGTGGCGTTTTAATGCACTTGCATTTTTTTACACTAGTGCTTTTTACAGGGTCTTTTGCAGTAAAAAAAAGCACACAAAATTTTAAACTGAATGTCTATGGGAAATATGAAACGCAGGACACACAATCACTTTTTTTTCCTCTTGGTGTTTTCTTAATTGGGTGTCATTTTTTGCCTTTGTCTTCTTTTCAAAAATGCAGCATGCTGGAGCTATTGCTTTTTTTCCAGGTGTTTTCAGGTCATCTTCTCTAACCCTAGGTACACACCTAAGCGTTTTACAGCGCGTTCAAACGCACTGTAAAACGCACAACATGTGAAATGCCATGTATCCCTATGGGCATGGTACACATTTGGGCGTTTTACAGCGCGTTTAAACGCGCTGAAAAGCGCCTGACACAAACGCTAGTGCTTGAGCTTCTTTGGGGCGTTTTTTCAAGCGTTTCCACCCATTGGAATGCATGGGAACGCTCCAAGATGAAGATATGCGCGTTTTCTGTTTAAAAAACGCGCATACGAACGCGCGTTTTTCTCATTTGACCCAGCATAAAAAGACCGCTTCCAGGTTCAACACAGAATCCTAGGCCCCAGCATGGAGGAAGCTGGATGTGAGGCGGAGACCCTTTTTATAGTGGATCTGGAACCTGTCAATCAAAAAAAGCCTCAAAAACGCGCGTTCCTTAAATGCAAAAACGCCCATGAAAATGCGCGTTTGTCGCGCGAAAAAACGCTCAAAAAAACGCCCGCTCCAAAAATGCTTAGGTGTGTTCCCAGCCTCAAGGAAATAAAACACCATAAAGTAAATGCTAGGTACACTGGGGCAGATTTATTATTAAAAATTAGCATTTTGTGCTAAATAAAATGCGTGTATGCATGCTTTGCATCACATTTACCAACTGGGTACGTGGCTTTGAGGGGAAAGGGTGTGACTTAAGTGCACAACAGTGAACCAAAAACTTTTTGGGAGTAAAACTATGAAAACCATAGACTTAGGCTAAACTTTTTTTTCTTCATATACAGATAGATTTCTGGCGCACAGTCAGAATTCTAGTGTAAATCTGGCACAGGATTTATAATACTCCAAATTTATAAAAGTCCCTGCTCCAGAATAGTACATTTGTCTAATATTAAGACTTAGGCTGGGTTCAGAGTTGCGCGTATTTCTGTTGCGCGTATTACAGTGCGTTTTTGCAAATAGGAAACGCGCGTCGTACACGCGTTCGTGTGATTGACTACTGTGGTGTCAATCACAATACGCGCGACAAAATGAAGCTCAAGAACTTTTTTGAGCGTAGGGCATTTTTCAGCACGTTCAAACGCGCTGTAAAATGCTCGTGAGAATCAGGGCTATAGGGAAGCATTGGTTTTCATGTGTTGAGCGTTTTACAGCGCGCTTGAACGCGCTGTAAAACGCGCAAGTCTGAACCCAGCCTTAGGGGGAGATTTATCAAATGGATGTAAAGCAGAACTGACTTAGTTGCCCACAACAACCAATTAGATTCCACCTTTTCTCACAGCTCTTTTGGAAAATGAAAGGTGGAATCTGATTGGTTGCTATGGGCAACTAAGCCAGTTCTACTTCACACCAGTCTGATAAATCTCCCACTTGATTCGTATTCTTAGACAGTGTAATGTGTGACTATTAGTAAATCTCCCCCACTCTATGCAAAAAAAAAAGCCAGAAAAACTGCCACAAAAAAAGTCGTGGCAAAAAAAAAAAAAAAAACACTTGCGTATTCTGGCATTTTGTTAACTGGTAAGAAAAAACATCAGAGCCAAATTCATGTGTTTAAGGACAAATTATTGCAGCCAGTAAAACCGCATTGTTATGAAAAGCATCATGATTATAAAAAGATTCTGAAATATTGAGGCAAGTACAGTATAGTGATATAAATCTTGCATCCAGTGCTGACAGTCTACATACAATCTCGTACTCCAGTGATTGCATTTTTTATGGTACCCTGAAATATACCTGTGATATCATTCAGATACAGTTGATTCCTTCTTCTCTGTCCATAACAGATAAGGGATCTGCTAAACATGAAATGCTACTTTACATAGGTGCTCTCTTTCCGTCGTCTTTACAAATAGATTTCATGAAAGTCAGTGAGGTCAAAGTGAATAAGAATGAATAATTGAACTCCTGTCTCCACAATCCCTGTACCAGAGAACCTGACACTCAACCTTTTCATTATAGAAGGCTGAGAGGCTGCCAGGACCTACATCAATCAGCATCTGGGATGACCGGCAAGGATTTCCTTTCTGCTATCATGGCCTGACACCTAAGTGCACTCCCTGGCTCTCTTCAACCTGTTCTTCATATTGTTAACATAGAGGAAAATGTCAGGACATAAAGGATTCTTCTCTGTAACCCTACATGCACTGCATATTTTAACGTGTTAATACCGCATGAACGGTTCTTGGTATGAAACATGGTAGGTTTTGAAGAAAATGGGGCCCTGGGCAAAAATTAAAATTTTACTGCCAGTGTCAGAGCTTTCTCTTTCCATGCTGTTCTGCATCAGACGCTCAACGTAGGGTCAGGCAAAATATGTAATATATCTAAAATTGTGAACACACATAGTCCAGTGGTCAAATTATCTCCAGCATCCAGTTGTTCTCATAATAAATAGACCCAGTAGGAAGGCCACGCAGGCCGCCGATGAATGCTGGCTTTTAATTCAACGCCATGGATGTTGCTGGCGGCAGGCCTACAAAGGTTCTATTCAGACACATTTTATGTCAGATAATGGAAAAATTTCAAAGAAATGCAGCAAGCATGTGAAAATTCAGTTCTTTATATACTCAAAGTTTATCTGTTAGAACATCTGTTGTGAGGGCGGTAATAATACATTTCTAAAGTCTCTATATCATTTCCTCTTGTCAATGTAATGCTTTGAGGTGCTGGGACAACCAGCTGTGATAGGGAGGTGGTCTTATCATCTAAGCTGTATTCATAATACCACCAGTAACCTGTGTATGGGGAAAATGGAATTGTTGATGGGTGGCATGAAAATACTATGGATTTACGTGATTATAATGGCATTAATCATGATCCCTTTATTTCATGTGAATCACTAGTCACAGCTAGAAATGGCAATTACAAACCTAATTTACTTCTTTTCATATGTCTCTTCAGTTTTTTCACATTCTAAATGGAACAGAAGATAATTCTTCCATTTAACAATAATACAGCAAAAAAGATGCCTGTAGCCTACAATTTCTAAAAGTCCACTATAAACTTAAAAATACTCTCATTGACAAAAAAAAATACGGTAATGCATTAAGAGGGAGTAGTTGGAATCGAATTAAACTTTCTATGTGTGAATTTAATGATACTATATGTAAGTGATGTACAAGTGAATGGAATACTTTAGTACCCTGCTAGGCCGCCTCGCTAGATAGAAGATCAGATATGGTTGGGCATGGACTCATGTGGCACATTTGCCCACATATGTGGTAGCTGGGCCTGTAGATCCTGCACACTTGTAGGTTTCTGAAGCTGTCATCCCAGCTGGTTCCATAAATGCTTGATTGGCGATAAATCTGGTGACTGGGCAGGTCAAGTAGGTGTTGCAATGTAGAGGAGACTTTCATGGGAAACCCTTGCTGTGTGGGGACGAACATCATCCTGCTTAAACATGCCAGTTGGAAGCCTATGAGACTTTTGAAGAAATCCTGGCAACTGTATCTTGCTTCTAAGTTTATTCTTTTATTTTATGATCATACATCATTCAATATGACGCGTTTCGGCACAAAGCCTTTATCAGTCGAGGTACATAATCAGGACAAACACATTACTTATATAACATAATCAATCTAAACACAAGTGACGTCAGACGCCCAGCAACAGGCGGTACCCGGCTCATCACGAATCTACATCAAGGTTTCACTTCATGCAAAACTTAAACAGGTAAATAAAGGATACTATGCTATTCATTGAGAGGATCAGCGAGACAGTGAAGTCTATAAAAAAAACAATATATAAAATAACAGATCAGTAAATCTGAAACACCAACAAAATACCTTCTACAAAGGTGCGATTTCATAATCACGATTTAAACCTCTGGGATGCATTGTGTTTAAAGTGTGAATCCAGTATGCTTCTCTACGTAATAACAGTTTCTTAATATCTCCCGGCAGAACAACTGCGATGGGACCGAGCCAGGCGGTGCAAACCCGCTCCCAGGTATGAATGAGTCACTTGTTATAAACTTGTCATCTAAAAATCTAGACCCCGAACAGATGAGGGTGTTAAAGAGAGGCTTGACATTTAGTCCAACTACTAATTTTGACAGCTTCTAATTGGACTTGTAAAATCAGATTGAAGGCCCATTTTGCTCAACCTAGATCAATGGGTGCAACAATCAGTAAATCTGAAAACACCAACAAAATACCTTCTACAAAGGTGCGATCTCATAATCACGATTTAAACCTCTGGGATCCATTGTGTCTAAAGTGTGAATCCAGTATGCTTCTCTACGAAATAACAGTTTCTTAATATCTCCCCCTCTTCTTGGTCTCTTTATTTGCTCCAGCACCTGGAATCTCAGCTGTGACACTAAATCTTTACATTTGTCAAAATGATGGGGCAATGGTAACAGCCGGTTTTTCGCTCTTATAGTAGATTTAAGTTTCCCTATTCTGTCTCTCACAGCTTGCATTGTTTCCTCTATGTATGCCAGACCACAGGGTCCATGTGACAGGGACATTTCATCATGTAGATAACATTTGTGGTTTCACACGTGTAAAACCCCTTCACCTTGAAGGCTTGTCCCATGTGAGGATGCTAAAATTGTGGACCTTTAATAATGTGAGAACATTGGAAACAATTGAGGCACGGAAAGATGCCTTTTCTCACTGTTCTGAAGATACTTTGTCTCATTGTTTCTTCCGAGCTACCTAGATCTGCATGTATTAATTTATCTCTAAAGTTAGGGTTCTTTTTATTACAGATCAAGGGAGGGTTTTTAAATTCCTCCACATCAGGATATGCCTTGGTTAGTATATGCCAGTGCTTCCTAACCATTCTATAGAGAAACCACATTATATGGATGGAATTTATGTGTAAATGTTATTCTTTGTTGTTTCCCTTTTACAGTGGTAGGAGATTGTAAATCTGATTTAGCCTCATCCAGAATTAATCCGGGGTATCCCATCTCAATAAACCTATTGGTCATCACTTCTAATCTATGGTCCCTTTTCTCTGGGTCAGACACTATACGTTTGCGCTGAAATTGGGACTTAGGTATTGCTCTCTTGAGAGAAGGTGGGGTGAGCTCTAGTGTAGTGAAGGATACTATTCCTATCAGTATCTTTTCTATATAGATCCGTGGAAAGATGACCATATTCATCCTTTATGACTACAGTATCCAAAAAACTCACCATTTGTTTATCAACAAATATCAGGATGTTCTCCCGATACTGCTCCGTATTATATACATGCAATTCTCCGAAAGATTACATAAATGCGTTAGCATAGGGCGGGGCCACATTCAAACCCATCGCGGTCCGACGGCACTGCAAACAATAGACATCTTCAAACATAAAATAATTTTCAAACAAAATCAGATACAACATTTGTAGAAAAAATTCCTGTCGCATATCTGAATAATCACTGATTCGTAATAGATCTGCAACAGCCTTAATCCCTCCTTCATGTTCTATTGACGTGTAAAGGCTCAGAACGTCTACAGTCACCAACCAGCTTTCTGGAGGAATAGAACCCAAATCCACAATTGTCCTCAAAAAATGGTATGTGTCCAGTAAAAAGGATCGTGTGTTCTTGATCAATGGGGCCAAAACCCATTGATCTAGGTTGAGTAAAATGGGCCTTCAATCTGATTTTACAAGTCCAATTAGAAGCTGTCAAAATTAGTAGTTGGACTAAATGTCAAGCCTCTCTTTAACACCCTCATCTGTTCGGGGTCTAGATTTTTAGATGACAAGTTTATAACAAGTGACTCATTCATACCTGGGAGCGGGTTTGCACCGCTTGGCTCGGTCCCATCGCAGTTGTTCTGCCGGGAGATATTAAGAAACTGTTATTTCGTAGAGAAGCATACTGGATTCACACTTTAAACACGATGCATCCCAGAGGTTTAAATCGTGATTATGAGATCGCACCTTTGTAGAAGGTATTTTGTTGGTGTTTCAGATTTACTGATCTGTTTTTTTATATATTGTTTTTTTCTTCGTCTTCATCGTCTCACTGATCCTCTCAATGAATAGCATAGTATCCTTTATTTACCTGTTTAAGTTTTGCATGAAGTGAAACCTTGATGTAGATTCGTGATGAGCCAGGTACCGCCTGTTGCTGGGCGTCTGACGTCACTTGTGTTTAGATTGATTATGTTATAAAAGTAATGTGTTTGTCCTGATCATGTACCTCGACTGATAAAGGCTTTGTGCCGAAACGCGTCATATTGAATGATACAATACACTTAGAAGGAAGATATGGTTGCCGGGATTTCTTCAGAAGCTTTATGTGGAGCCTGCTCCTTCCTGTTGCAGCGTGAACGCCATGGTTGAGTGCCGACTGGATTTGAACATAGCTTGGAAGCCTATGAGAGGCTCCACATGTGGCTCCAGGATGTCCTTCACATATGACTTAGCTGTTAGTGTCCCTCATATCACTACTAGGTGTGACTGACTGTCAAATAGAATGGCTCCCCAGATCCTCACAACAGCTGTTGCGGCAGTGTGTCACTTTACAGCCAAGGCAGGATTGAAGCGCTCACCCTGAGACATCCATATTTTAACCGGACCATTGTAGGATGCTAAACAGAACCTGGATTTGTTACTAAAGATGATACAGTTCCATAGTAGTCTAGGCTTCAACACAATTGCAAACGAAGGCAGTGGTGGGTGGCTGGCTGTTAATGGCAGGACACGTAATGGGTAAGCACCTGGAAATGGTCTGGCCAGAGTCAGGGGTCTGTATGGTGGACAATGAAACTGTGGGAGATGCTTGTAGGCAGATCAAACGATCTTCTCTAGTGGTGTGCTGTCTGGGCATCTGGAGCCGTGGGCGTGCCCTCATGTAACCACTGCTCTCAACACCTCCCAACAGCTAAGTCAGAACTGGCAATTTGAAATGACCATCTCTTAGTTCAGTAATGCACCCCCTCTCAAAGTCTGTAAACTGGAAAAAATGTCTTTAAGTGCTTTGTAAAAGCATGTCTAGTAGTCAACGATATCTCACCAAGAGGTACACTACCCAAAAGTAGCCTCTGAGAGACTTCTTATAGGGCAGCAGGGGAAACACTTTTATGCCCTCTTGTGGCAGGACCCAGTGTCTAATCAGACCATACCTGTAATCACACTTTCAGCAATCTGACATTTCTATCTTTGTGCACTATTTATTTTGTGAAAGAGTGTAATTAGAATTTCTCAAGACCAGACATGCAAGCAAAGATAACCACTTATGGCTCTACTCTGATTTAACTATATTAAAGTCTCCAGGGAGGTTCACAATTTCAGTTCATTTCCCATAACCTCCAGTGATCAGGAGAATTTGATAATCCAGCATCTTTCAGAACCTGTTCATTTCAAATTAATGGTATATTACATACAATAGAGATGCTTGTACAAAAAATCATCACAAGGATTTAATTTGAAAAATAAATAAATAATATATATATATATATATATATATATTTATAGATATATATATATATATATATATATATATTTATATATATATATATATATATATATATATAAACGTGGGAAAAGAGGCAGCACTCCTTCAATCATGCAGCGGGTGCCTGTGTTAAACCCTTGATCACGGGTGTGGGTATGCACTGAAGAAATCCACAGCACTCCTCTGTAAACCGTGAAAAATGTGTCCTTTATTCACACATATCACAGCAGCGACGTTTCGGTTCTCTCACAGAACCTTTCTCAAGCCAAGCCATTTTTTCACTTTTTACAGAGGAGTGCCGTGGATTTCTTCACTGTGTATATATATATATATATATATATATATATATATATATATATAAAAGAAAATGTTTAATCAAGTATTTCAGACAATGATATGACACTTCAGAAGATCCTGACCTCTGATAAGTACATGCTAATAACAAGTTGATTTACAATGGCCTTTCTTTTTCAGACAAGAAATAGTGCCATC
The DNA here is from genome assembly GCA_033119425.1 of Bufotes viridis. NCBI lineage: Eukaryota > Metazoa > Chordata > Amphibia > Anura > Bufonidae > Bufotes > Bufotes viridis. Next base: position 387,795,729 of record CM065589.1, on the reverse strand, counting down.
TGGTGGTTAAATGAGAGATTAATAACGGATAGGTTCAGATATCCAGATAACCCCCCAATGGAAATAAGAGACAGGTGGATATATATGGTCTAGAGATTTATTTGGTGCCATTACCTGCATGCCTCATCATCAGTCTCCAGAAGTACAGTATTTCATGCCCACTGTTTTAGTTGTATCATACTTGTATCCTACAAAAATATGTTTATAGTGTAAACCTAATTTGGGGAAACTAGTTTGAGACAGCCATCCACCAATGAATTAAAATGAAGACTTCTTGGTGAGTCGTCTTCTCAAAGAAAGACATTATGCATAATACTGTATATGATGGAACTGAAAATCCAAAATCTGCTGTGGATAAAGAGGTGGTCTTTTGGAGAGGTTTCACTGTCTTCAGAATCATCACCACCCCCACTGGCTTCCATTCTCCTTCAATATGTGCCCTTCTCTTTGTTTAGACCCTTAACCTTTAAAGGCATTGAAGTGTGAAAATTCTTAGTGATCACCATAAATCCATTCATCAAACATTCACCGGGTACACTACAACAGTACTTGATCAATAAGGTTCCTGGCACAGCAAAGAAGGTTGTTAACTGACTGACCTGGCCTGCTGAAATCTTCTACTTCTTTACCATTTTCAGTGAACTCAAACAGCCCCTCGTGGTAGCTCGTTCCACACTTAATGTCTTCATCATCATTGGGTAAACCCTGGGCATCAGGTTGGTAAAGTCCTTACCTCCTAACCACAGTTCTCCCTAAGCCACGAACTCCAGAAATGATAGATTGAAAAAAACCTGCAGAGAGCTATAGCTGTTAGGGGGCTTATTGACCTCATGAGTGTCTTGTTTTCACACTTTCCTTTCCAGAGTTCCAAGTTCAGAGAAAACACTTTTCCTAAAAAGGGTTTTATAAGGTTGGAAAATCAGGACTGCTTTCTTCAAAAATAGCACCACAGCTGACCGTATGTTGTTTCTGGTATTGCAGCTCATCTCCATTGCAGTTAATGGACAGACTGTAAACAGGTATGGGGGGGGGGGCAGACATTTTTTGAATCGTGTGCAACCTTTTTGAAGTATATGAGATATCTTACAATTGTAAAGTTTATGAGGTTATATCTTGCACCACTGAAGTATACAAGATTGTCTTACACCAGTATATGCGGTTAAATTCCACCAGTGAAGTATGCAAGGTTATGTTCTAGCAGTGAAGTATACAAGGTTATCTTCTAGCAGTGAAGAATACAAGGTTATCTTCTAGCAGTGAAGTATACAAGGTTATCTTCTAGCAGTGAAGTATACAGGGTTATCTTCTAGCAGTGAAGTACACAAGGTTATCTTCTAGCAGTGAAGTATACAGGGTTATCTTCTATCAGTGAAGTAGACAGGGTTATCTTCTAGCAGTGAAGTATACAGGGTTATCTTCTAGCAGTGACGTATACAGGGTTATCTTCTAGCAGTGAAGTATACAAGGTTATCTTCTAGCAGTGAAGTATACAAGGTTATCTTCTAGCAGTGAAGTATACAAGGTTATCTTCTAGCAGTGAAGTATACAGGGTTATTTTCTAGCAGTGAAGTATACAGGGTTATCTTCTAGTAGTGAAGTATACAGGGTTATTTTCTAGCAGTGAAGTATACAGGGTTATCTTCTAGCAGTGAAGTATACAGGGTTATCTTCTAGCAGTGAAGTATACAGGGTTATCTTCTAGCAGTGAAGTATACAGGGTTATCTTCTAGCAGTGAAGTATACAGGGTTATTTTCTAGCAGTGAAGTATACAGGGTTATCTTCTAGCAGTGAAGTATACAGGGTTATCTTAGACTAGTTACCTCAAACATGTGGCTTTCTAGCAGTTGTAAAACTACAACACCCAGCATGCCCTTACAGTCTGTAAAATTTCACTTTTTTCTACTAGACCATAGAAGGTTTTTGACTATCATTGTACTATTTAATGAACAGAATGGATACAATCCATTTGTCATTTAATATACCAGTTGTATAGTGAAAAAAATAATCTGATGTGCTGTATTAGGAAAATATTCTGATATGCTGTATTAGGACACATCATTTTTATAGTTATTTAGTCTATCAGTACTCAGTTTGCTTTACAGTAATCGAAAGCTCCTACAGGCTCAGTTACATAGAAGCGTCTTGACTCAATGTTTTTGCTGTGATATTATAACACGTCTGAAGACAGTAGGCACTGGAAGAGTTAAATGAGGCAGGGCTAAGGATCCCGAGGACAGAGATCCATGCGGCTGAAACTGTAAAGTACGCGCTGATGATTTCTCATGCTGATGGAACTGCATTAAATCCTTCCTCTGTCTTTTTCCAGGATTACTTTGTGGTGTCATATAAAGCTGCTCTATGACAGCACATCACTGAAGCTGGCATCGAAGGGGACGCTTGATGAATATGACCCTGTGGGCTCATTGCCTTGTTCAACTCATTACAGTGTGTTCCTTCAACTCTGGTGAGTAACCTGTCATTGTTATACTTGTTTCTTGTATTGTGTCCTTAATACAGCTTCTATTGGGCGTTCTGCGGAAACTTTCATTCTAACAGGAATTGTACACTCAATTATCTACACTTTAAAGGTGTAACCTATTGAGGGTATTGCTTGGCATAGACAACTAGATTTGCCGACAATTCTACAGTCTTCATATATTTTTTAGATGCTCATCAGTAGTGTGATATACATTTAAAATATACCGCCAATGATAGTAATACTATTTTATGCTGAAAACCATTCCCATTTTATTTTACACGGCTTATATGGCACCAACATATTCTACAGCACAGTACACACATTGTTCCCACTTTCTCCTATCTCAGACACAGTCACATACCCTAAAAAAAGACAGATTGTTAAAAATATACTACTGCATCATGCAAATGTTTCAGATGATGTGTCAGAGGATGGCTGAAGTATTGATGTAGAAAATCACTGTGTATAAATCAGACTGCTGCTGGAGGATGGCAGTCCATATGGTGGATGGCTACAGGACACATTCATCAAATCTACAAGATGGCTACTTCTGACGACACGCCTGTATGATCCTTGAAGAGCAAAGTAACAGCTTTGTTCAGAATATTACTTCCCTTCTGCCAAAAGTCCTATCATAATGTAAGGGTAGTGCAACGATTGTGGACCAAAATGAATGCCATCAGGCTCGGACTGGCCCACAGTGGTACAGGGGAATCCCCCGGTGGGCCCCTGAGCAAAGTGGGCCCCTAGTCTCCGACCCCCTGCACAAGCGGCACATAACACATTAGATTTACTGCACTACATAAATATATTCAATGTACAGCACCTCAACCAGCCCAGTTCATTTAAAAAAACTTGTTAGATTATTTATTATACTTGAATGTATCCGTACGGTGGGCCCCCAAAATAAAATTTTACTGGTGGGCCCTAGGTACCCCAGTCCGACACTGAATGCCATCATTACCGTTCTTCTTGTTATCTAGTTACAAAACTGAATATGCTCTCCTGAAACGTAAAGGATTATCCAGGAAAAGATATTTATGACTTATCCTCAGGGTAGGTCATCAATATTAGATTTGTGGGGGGCAACACCTGGGACCCTGCCGATCAGCATCAGGGCTCATGTAGACAGCAGGTCCCCAATATACGGGCCCCGGGCATTTGCGCGCCACATCATGGATGTGGACCATTCACTTGAATGGGTCTGCAATCCGGAGTTTGCGGAACGGAGGCACAGAACCCCATGGAAGCACTACGAAGTTTGCTCATGGAAGACCAACAAGTTTGTATTTCTTGCGGTGCAAACAGATCAAGGACCCATTCAAGTTGAATGGGTCTACATCCATCTGCAGAAACCGCATGGTCGTTGCCCGTGCGTTGGGGGCCACAATGTACAAAACTTCCCGTTAACGGCCGTCTGCATGAGCCCTTAGAAAAGGCCTTGAGCGCTGTAGCCTCTTTCTAGGCCAGTGATATCACTCTACATCGGTCACATGGCCTAGTTGCAGCTCAGTTCCACTCAAGTCAATTGGACTGATCTGCAATACCAAACACTGCCACTATACAATGTATGGCGCTTTTTTCTTGGAAAGCTGCCAGAAGCCTGCATTGCTCTCCAGAGCTTCCGTGAGTGCAGCTCTTCCCTGAAACAGCTGATCGGCAGGTATGCTGGGACTTTGACCCCTGCCAATCTGATAATGATGACCTATCCTGAGGATAAGTTGTCATTATCTTTTCCAGGATAACCCCTTTAAATATCTAAAGTGTCTTTCTTCTACATACAGAGGAGATATAGCATACAGAGTTGTTGTCCTCTTTCCACCAGTGGGTTGAGGACAACTGCTGCCCCACAGCTGCTCCAACAGATTCTAATAGTGACAAATGAGTCTTACCAGGAACTGAAAGCCACATGTAATCTGCTGCGGATTGGTAGGTTAGATCTGACCTGCAGTCAGTGGAAGAGAGTACAGGAAAGTGGATGGAGTAAGATAATGAGTTTCCCATGATGACAACAAGTAGGACGAGTCATTCTCAAAAAGACCATACTTACCAATGTTTTAGTTGGTAAATTTGGGTCACATAAGCCACACCCTGGGAATGCACCAACCCCACATTGGAACACCCACTTATGGGTGGAGATTATGTTAGACTCCCCTATGTTTGCCCAGTACAGCCTGAATTTGCCTGGAAAATCCGGGACAGTTCCTGCAAATTTGGGACAGTTGGCAACTATGGAAGACTCTGTATTAGATGGTCATCCATTTATTGAAAAGAGAAATATGTAATACGATTAAACTGCGTGGCCACTCTTAGCTTCTCCTAGGCATTGCAAAACCTGGGGGTTTAGTTCAAGCAAATCCTTTATTGGCACAATGGCTAGCTTTATAAGGTAATATGGATTTGGTCACCATGGATGGCGCTGTGGCTGAGGACTCAATTGCTATGTGATCTACGGCTGCCCTGGATCGGGCAAACATATTAAGCTCTCAGTCCTTTGGAGGCCAGGTTAACACCTTAAACCTTTTTTGTCATGTTCCTCAAACCATACCTAAACAATTTTTGGAGCATTGTAGGGTACATCATCCTGCTGAAAGAGACCATTGCCATTAGGGCATACTGTTATCAGGAAGGAATGTACTTGATGGGCAACAACGTTTAGGTCGGTTGTATGCATCAAAGTAAGATCCACATGAATGCTAGGACCCAAAGCTTCCCAACAGAACACAGAGGATCACATTGCCCTGGCTATCCACAGGATGTGAAAGAAAATGGTATTCATCACACTAGGCCACCTTCTTCCATTGCTCCATGGTTCAGTTCTGATGCTCATGTGCTCATTGTATTTGGCAGTGGAAAGGGGTCAGCATGGGCACTCTGACTGGTCTGCACCATACACAGCAAATTCTGATCCACTCTATGTTCTGACATCTTTCCATCAGAGCCTACACCAAAATTTTCAGTACCCCTTCTGTTGAATTATACCAGACTGATAAACCTTCACTTTCACATACATCAATGAACTCTGGGTGGCCTTTACTATGTTGCTGGCTTACATGGACCACTTTGGTAGGTACCTAAGCACCTGCCGTTTTGAAGATGCTCTGATTCTTTTGTCTATCCATCACAGTTTGACCCTTGTCACTTAGATTCTTACCTTGCCCCTTTTTCCTGATTCCAACACATCAACTGACTATGCACCTACTGTCTAAGTTATCTCACGACAGTGTATGATCACTGTGGCTTTAGTGTGTGTGTATATATATATATATATATATATATATACACACATACGTACAGGTTTTCCAAACTCAAATTCATATATGAACTGACTTACATTGGCCATTCTGGAAAGCTGACTTTAGGATATGTGCACTGTAGCTGGTGGTATTACATGCATTATACATTGTATTGTAAGTGCAATCTATTGATTCAGATGTGTGACTAAAGGCTGTATTGCACTGGCCATATGAATGTTGGTTAGCGATGATCTGGCAGTGTAATACTGCCGCCAATTGCCTAATGAAAGAGCAAACATCACTAGACAGTATGGGGACGAGCGATGGCATAGCATTCACTCCTCTGTAATAGCAGCAGTCTCCTCCGCTTGATCGCAAGCGATAGCTGGGTGCGAACGCTTCCCTGCCGACAATCGCTTGCTTAATCGGCCTCTGTAGTACAGGCTTAAGGGAGAGTAAGTAAAATCTGATGCATTGTGTTTTTTCTGCGACCCTACATTCATTTTCTGATTTCTACAGGGGTAAAAGATGCTATGTGACTCTGACTTTAGTTTGTCAGTGAACTATCCCCATACTCTGGCACATAAGCCTGTATATAGTATAACTCTTCCCCTCTAAACTTGCCTTATAGACAGTGAACCAGGACAATCGGGACGAGCAGTGCTACAAGCGCTACATGAACAGGTTAATTTATGAGGTTGTGTATGGAGCAGCAAGAGAACAGTGCAAAATATAGAGAAATACTGTAAAATAATACATCTTCCTACACCTAAAAAGGTATTACAGTCAGAAGCTTATACCACACATAAATGCACAAGCATTTGGAAAGTCTTCCGACACTGTCAATTTTTTCACATGTTGCTATGTCGCGGCCTTTTAGTAAAATCTCACTCTGCACTCAATGCAATTTAATGACTAGGTGAAAACAGAATTTTATGTGGAAATAAGTATTCAGCTATGACAGCTGAAGTTTAGCTCTGAGTATCTTTGAGATGCTTCTACCCAATACCATGCTAACAGTGAAGCATGGCTGTGGCAGCACCATGGTGAGGGAGACTGGTCAGAGTTGAGGGAAAGATGAATGGAGCAAAGTACAGAGATATTCGTAATGAAAACCTGATTAAGAGTGCCCTGGACCCTCAGAATGGGCCGAAGGTTCACCGTCCTACAAGACAATAACCCTAAGCACACAGCTAAAACAACACAGGAGTGGCTTAGGGACAACTCTGTCAATGTCCTTGAGTGAACCAGCCAGAGCCTTTACTTGAACCCAATCGAACATCTCTGGAGAGACCTAAAAATGTCTGTCAACTGACGGAACCCATCCGACCTGACAGAGCTCTAGAGGATCTGCAGTGAAAAATGACAGAAAATTCCCAAATCCAGGTGGGCAAACCTTGTGGCATCATACCCAAGAAGACTGTGGGCTGTAATAACTGCCAAAGGTGCTTCTACTAAGTGCTTAGTAAAGGGTCTGAATGCTTGTGTCAATGCAAGATTTTAGTTTTTACTTTTCATTAAAGTATCCAATATTTTAAACGTTCTGTTTTCACTTTGTCATTATGGGGTATTGAGTGGAGAACGATGGAGAAACACTTGAATTTTTATTTTATTTTAGGACAAGGCTGCAATATAACACAATGTGAAAAAAGTAGAAGGGTCTGAAGACTTTCTGAATATCTATCTATCTATCTATCTATCTATCTATCTATCTATCTATCTATCTATCTATCTATCTATCTCTCTATCTAATCTATCTAGCTATCTCTCTAATCTATCTATCTATCTATCTATCTATCTATCTCATCTATCTATCTCATCTATCTAAGATTGCATTGAGCAATTGAAACGTTGCTGGAGCACTGGGTCAATAAACGCACATGAATTTTACTTCTTGGAGTGCTGCCTTGCCTTTTTGGACTATCTGTATTACAAGGAACCTTGTTGCGGGCTCCCAAGCAGAACTTTGCACCCGACTTCCTAGTGTGCTGCTTCTTATCTTCTTTTTTCTATCTATCTATCTATCTATCTATCTATCTATCTATCTATCTATCTATCTATCCTATCTATCCTATCATCTATCATTATCTCATGTATCTATCTATCTATCTATCTATCTATCTATCTATCTCATTTATCTATCGTATCTATCTATCTATCTATCTATCTCATCGATCCAGATCTATATCCATTTCTACCAAGCAGTTCATAGATGTTTCTTCAGTGTTGTGTATAATACATCTTGACTGAGAATAGAAGGAAGGATCAGATGTTTTGGACATTCAAGCACAGGTTTCCCTTTCAGCACAAATTTTCTTCCGCTTCAGAAATAGATGAATGTGTTTCATGTATAGAGTCTGAATGTGACCATCAGTAGCACCACATCTATTACATTGTATTTTAATATGATTCATTTTAGAACCACAAAAACATATATGACGCAAATGAATTATATGTACAATTCATCCAATCATGTTTTTTACACGCAGCGGCAGACCAGTGCTACAGAGATCAAATTTTACAGTGAATGCCATAAGCAGAATACAGATAAACATCATGACAGCCTGTATTCTGGGAATGAGAGAGCCAAGGCTGTGCTGATGGGCACTGTGATAGAAGAGTAATATGTGATCAGAAATTATCTATTGTTTAAATCATATTTTTATGTTAAATATATTTTTTACATTTTCTGGTATTTTTTTTTTTACATTTTGCATGCCGCTACCTATGTTACACAAAATAAAATCTTGCAGTTTTCACACTCCCCATTAAGCCTAATAATATATTGAGACTTCCTGTTTTGTAGAGACCAGATGCAGTCATCTTATTATCATCACATGCAAGATCACAATGACCTTCGTATAGATAACACAGGGTCTACCCTTTACAATAGGTAATGGTCACAACCTATTAATTCTGTCTCTGCACAGTGACCCCTGCACAGGTCACAGAGCTGCCTAGAAAACTCTCCCATAGAAGTCAATGTAGTCCCCTCGTGACTATTGTGTCTATGGCCAATGGGGCTGCCGTAAAGCAAATCATTTAATTCTCTTAAAGGGGCTTTGCCATCACATACAATTTGGGGCATATTGCTGGCTCGGCTATTTCCGTCTGCCCCATAGAAAATAAAATAAAAAATTTACAATCATAAAAACTGATTTAAAAAAAAAGTATCACTTTCAGAAAAAAATCTAGGTCACATGTAGTCGTTTCTGATAAATTGTAATCTCCTTTAGTATTCATAACTTGAAAAAAGAATACCGGAATTATTATACAAATCACAATTTTCAAAGAAAGTAAAGAGAGACGTGGCATTTTTTTTAAAATTAGGCCACACCTTTAATGTCACCCAATTTATCTCTAGACACATGCAGCATGCTATGCCACAGGGGTGTTCATGAGTCTGGGTGTCCGGATGGATGTAGTAGTAGTTGTACTCACGGGTCTGAAACTCCATGGGCCGGAATGAAGTGACGGGAAGGGCGCATCGGTTCTCTCTGGTTCTTCTGGTCCTCCTGCCTGATACTGGTCGTGGTGCCCTTGCTGTTGATATTTTTACGGTGCAAGGCAGAGTCCAAGTTGTCATGATGCCAACACCTTGCAGTGTAAATGTAGTGCAGGAAGCAATGAACAGATAGAAGTGCAGCAAAACAGTTTTTTACTGAAGAGTGCAAATGTAGACAGTTTAGGACAGGTCTTACTTGCAATGGATCAGCTGATGTTACACAGAAATGCAGTATCCTCAGATGGTACAAGTTTCACAGCTGCACAGGTAACCTAACCATAGGCCAAAGGGTGTCTCTTTATAGTAGATGGAGCAATCCTTTCTACTCTGCACTTAACTAGGTGACTCTGACTTGGGCATCCAGTTGTGAGGTGTTCTACTGTGTTTTTATGCTAAATCTTGCAACTAGAGTGAGTTCCTCTCAACGGAAAGCATAACTCTTCTGCTACATTCTTTGGACACGTTGCTTATCCACGTTTCCTATTTGGGATGTGGAGGTATACACAGGTGGATTAAACTGTGTGTAATGTACTTAGGCACCTGAGGCTCCTCCTGTCCTGAACACTGTTGCATTAGAATCTATATTGTAAGTCCTTTGGAGACTGGTTAATTCTTCATTTTCTTTTTCTGCCACCTGGTCCACTTTCTTCTTCTATCCTAGATGGATCCAGGTCCAGGATGAGCTGGCCTGTCAGCTTCACATTTTCTCATGTGCTTCCTCTCACATCTAATAATTAGCTGACAGACATGACCACACAGCAGACAGACAGGACCACACAGCAGACAGACAGGACCACACAGCATCCATGTGAATAGCATTAAAAAGCATTCAGGTCTACAGTAGTAAAGGTTATTGTCTACATCCCTGGTGATCTAGGGCAGTAAAAGGCTTAATGTCTGAATTCCTGGTGTTTTAGCGCAGTGAAGAGTTCAATGTCTGTATGCTTGGTTGGCTATGGCATTAAATGTGTTAGTGTTAGCATCCCTAGTGATCTAGGGCAGAGAAAGAGTTAAGGACAATATTCTGTGTGATCTAGGGCATTAAAGTGATTATATAAATATCCCTGGTTGTCTTGGTCAGTGAAGGAGTTGATAACAGTATACCCAGTGGTCTAAAACAGTCAGCAGTTTAAATCCATTATCTCTTAGGTCTCCGACAGTGATATGGTTACATTTAAGATTCCAGGTGGAGAACAGTGGACAAGTTAATACTGCATACCTGGGTCCAGTGGCTACTCACCCCTCCAGACTCCAGTGTTGTCAAGGCTGTAGCAGGCAGCTGAACACTGATAGTTAAGCTTCATGTTTTCTCCTTGCACTGATCATAGGGATGAAGGCAGGGAGAAGATAAAGAGGGCCATGCAGCCATAAATATGTCGCGTAATTCTCTCTATAATGGGCCTTATGCGCTGTGGCATTAGAAGAATTTTTATATCTCTAACTTTTTAGTCCAACCAGACTGTCTGTTACTCTCTTTTAATTCTTCTAGCGCCATTCTATGGAAACAGTAGGCTTAAAGAGCACACCAAATGCTTAAGATAACTTCTTTATTAACTTTAACTTTTCTTCATATATAACACTGCCACCTCCGCAGCAGATAGTCCATGTACAAAACATGTGTTGCATAAAGTACCACAAAATGGTGGTTCAACTGTTCAATCTTGTCATTCAACATAAAATGGTAGATATATTTCTCTCTTCAGTATCTGTACTCTCTCTTTAAGTTATTTAAGCACCCTATGATCTCTCTGAGAGGTATATCTGAGGTTTAACTAACAGTTCTACTTGCTTAGCTTGGTTTTCAGTTTGCTCTATACAACTGCATTGAGCAGTTTGTTCTATATAATTGCAGATTGTATGTAGCTTGTTTGAACTATTTGCAGATTGTTTGCTTTTTATGGCTTAGTATGATCCGATATGAGCAGTTCGGTGGAATTGTAAGTAAACATATATAACTAGTTCAGTATACAGTTCTGCTCACAATACTAACAATAGCAACATTATATAACTGTTCTAAATACCTATTTTGGCCTCTTTGCTTCCATAAAACTCAGCTCTTAGTGGAGTGAATGTCTGTTCAGCTCCTTCTTCTCTGGTGTAATGATCCTAGCAGCTTCTGCTAGGGAGGTTCCCACACAGGCTGAGTGTGAGGCTGGCTGTGATTGGTCAAGACTGCTGCTCAGTGTGAGGCTGGCTGTGATTGGTCAAGACTCCTGGGCAGTAACAACAGTTTAACTCATTGCTTTCTGTTGTTAATTCTGCTGTGTCATTGAACCTACCTTACATTCATATAACGAATCTTAAAGGCATATTATCTTTTCTGCTTCTGTAAACACAATATATATAACTGTTATATGACATCTAAAGCATCACGTCACTGTAAATAACTCTCTGTCTGTCTTTAACATATAAACATATGAACTGTATTAAGGTTATTGACAGGTCTAGCTGTATACACATATAAGCCATATTAGCAACCTAGCACAGGTCTTAGCTGGCCAGCCACAGTGCTGCAGTATCAAGCTCTACTATACAACGGACAGAGCTCTGTAGTTCTGGTGCTGACTTCTGGCACCAGAGCTGCTACATAAAAGCTGATCATCGGAAGGTAGAGTGTCAGACAGCCACCACTAAGATATTAATGCCCTTTCCTGAAGATAGCCCATCAATAAAAGCCTCTTTAAAGGGATAATGCAGTGGTAATCAGGCTTACACTGCACCATTGCTATTATGGATGGGGTATGCAATTATGCTTTGTAGATGATTCAGAGCTCAACACTTCAGCTTCAAACAGTTGAGCAGTGGGCCTACCAGGGGTCAGACCCCTGCCATTCTGATACTGATGATATATCCTGAGGATAAGTCATCAATATTATATAATTGCAAAACTCCTTTAATGATTAGGCAGATCAATCTGAATTGCTGTGATGTATTATAGAGAGAAATATGTGTAGTGAGTAAAAGAGCTGATCTGTGGGGTGGTGGATGATGGACCCTCACTAATCATATATTGATGGCCTATTGAATTTTGCACCATATTTTCACCATATTTTAAGTCCGTAAGCTTAAAGGGGCTCTGCACTTTGTTTAAACTGATGATCTATCCTCTGGATAGATCATCAGAATCTGATCGTCAGGGGTCCGACACCCGGGACCCCCGCCAATCAGCTGTTTGAGAAGGTAGTAGCGCTCCAGGAGCGCCGCGGCCCTCTCACTGTTTACCGCTGGCCCAGTGACGTCACGACTAGTATCAATTGGCTTGGGTGGGGCTTAGCCACGCCCAGGCCAGTTGATACTAGTTGTGACGTGACTGGGCTGGCAGTAAACAGTGAGAAGGCCGCGGCGCTCCTGGAGCTCCGCTACCTTCTCAAACAGCTGATCGGCGGGGGGTCCCGGGTGTCGGACCCCTGCCGATGAGATGCTGATGATCTATCCAGAGGATAGATCATCAGTTTAAACAAAGTGCAGAACCCCTTTAACTGTCCTGTGGTTACCAGTTTCTTCACCACTTCCTCTTTAGAAAGTGATGGGTTTGTCCAATATGAATCACACACTGAAAGAACAACCTGTCTCCAAGATAATATACTCAGAAATATATCATATGAGCCAGACGTATGAGGGGCCTTGGTCAGGGCATAAGAATAAAAGTGTGGCCCTTTCTACTTCACCCTCACCTTGAAGAGCATAGGGCATGTTTACACAGATAACCATGGACACCCAAGTCCAGTTTGCTCAGGCATCTAACCCTAACATGCACCCTTTGGGCTCTTTAGATTGGCTGACAGGGATCACTAAGATCAATGGAGTACCATTAGTTAAATTCTGCCTCACTGATGAACAGCACCACTTTTGTGGTATCCCTATAAAGCAGGTGAGAGCAACCTGCAGCACTCCAGCTGTTGTAAAATTGCAACTCCCAGCATACACAATTGCTCGCTTGGTCTTGAAACTCTCAGAGAAATGAATGGTGCAGGCTGGGAGTTGTAGTTTCACAACGGCTGGAGTGCCGTGGGTTGTAGAAGAATGCTTTATGTGTTACAGACAGGGAATGTTTCATAGGCAAGGATCACTTAGTAGGTCACTATTTTACAATCATCTTTGTTTTCAAGGACTTACACACAATGGCCCAGATTTACTAATGTGTCTGCTCCTAGAATCTGCCTAAAATCCGGTGCAAATTGGTGCAATGTTGGTGCAGCTAGGGTTTTGACACATTTTTCTGACTTCCTCAAGAAGGGTAATGGCTTAGTGGAAAGCGCTGGGGGTTTGCTGAAAGGGTGTCGCCTAAGATGTGCCAAAATGACATCACAATTCTGGCGTAAAATTCTGTCTGAAAGTAAGCCGACCAATAGTTGGTATAGAGTCAGAGAAAACTGTCTCTGCACCAGAGTTATCATCCAGGCAGAGCCCCTGTGATAAATCTGCTGCAGGTCTAGACAGCCTGGGTAAGGTTGCGCCATTTATAGGATTTGTAGATCTGGGCTGATATATCCTCCAACAATAGCTGAGGGATATTTCTTTGCATTTGGGTACGAATCCCAATATAATACTGATGTGTTCTCTGGAAGACGATGTAGATGCCGTACGAGTTAGCATGCTCCAGTTATCCAATTACATTTTAGAGCAGGAAAGACTAAGCATGACAGCACTTGATGTTCATTCAGTTTTCATCTGCTACTAAACACTATGAATAAATAATGTCAAGTAAGCGACTTTCGGCAATGTTCAAGTGCCGAAGAAAAGCAGTCCACTGTCTGTGTATTACAGGGGCAATGCACGAGCACAAAAGACAGAATCAAGAGTAAAATGTTCTAAAAATGGATAGTTCCTTTCAACTGTACAGTACCTCTTTGGGAAAGTAAGGCCTACAATATATAAATATATTCCCAAATCACTAGTAGATTCCAGGTAGAAGAGCCAACATCAGTACGTACCTTTTGCCGTGATACATAACGTACAGTACATAGACAACTTATATTCACATTTGTAAAAAAATTTTCAGTGTGCACTTTTCTTTTAGGGTTATAACAGTGGCCATGCTTCAAGTTGATACTAAGGCTCCTTTCACATCTGCGTTGTGCCGTCCGGTTTTGAGATCCGGCAAAGGGTTTCAAAACCGCAGCACAATGCTTCAGTTTTGTCCCCATTTGTAACCTTTGCGCCGCAGTCTGAAACAGATGTACCCCAGAAAAGAATGTTTTTATTTTATGGAAATGACCTGCTTGAGTCACATAATCACACCTGGCCCTGAACTTGTTTGTGTTCACCTCGTGGATCGACACATGAGCAGTACGGGCCTGAAGTTTTCAGGGCGTAAGGAATCTGTACTGAACATGCGCTGATGACATCACTTTGCACCCACAAGAAGCAAATGTCATCGGCACATGTGCAGTACAGATTCTACCTGCCTGGCAAGCTTCAGGCCAGTATTGCACATGCACCAATCCCCAAGATGAACGCGCGGGTGCGAAAGTTCAGGGCCAGGCGTGACCATCATTCACCGCCATGAGATTTCCAAAAATAACTGATCATTTAACGCCGCGATTTTCCAAAGTCCTATAGTAGTAAATGGAGAGGATGTTGCGCTCTGATCTTGAGATAGGAAAAGGTACCCAACATGGGATCTGGATCTATTGGACATTTATGGCATATCCTATTGATAAGCCATAAATGTCCCAGATTGGACAAATGGACAAAGCAGGATAGATCATCAGGATTAGATTGGCGGCAATCCGACACCTGGAACCCCGATCCCATCAGCTGTTAGAATAGGCCAGACGTTTCATTAATGCCGCAGCCTCTTCCTAGACCATGTGATATCTCCGTATATCGGTCACATGGCCCAGTTGCAGCTCAGTCCGATTGAAGTGAATGGGGCTGAGCTGAAATACCAAGCACTGCCACTACTATGGTGACCTGCCAGGAGTCGGCTGCGCTCCCTAGAGCTCTGGTGAGAGCGGCGGCTCCCAGGAACAGCTGATCAGTAGGGGGACCGGAACTCGGACCCCTGCCATCCTGAGGAGAGATTATCATTTCCTGGTTAACCCCTTTAAAGTTTATGGAGTAATACCTATCAGCAATTACAGGCATCATGTAACAAAGTAATCAGAAACATACTGTAGTACTGTAGTAGCTATAGTAGTATAGTTAAATGACTATAATAAACTTAAAGGGGTTATCCCATGTAAAAAATAAAAATCAGACATCATATAGTATGTACATGACAACCTCTTTCTAACAAAGCTAGAACCAGTCCTGTACCTCACATCGATCCAGAGATCTCCCCATTCATTGCTCTGCTAGACTTATATCAAGCTGGCAGCTAAGGGGGCGTGACCATGCTCTCCCTATCATAGCTCAGGGGGCGTGTCTCAGCTCTCCCTATCATAGCTCAGGGGGCAGTTGAAGGATAAAACTGAGCATGTGCCGCCATCTCAGTGAGCAGCTCAAGGAAATAAGAAAAACTAACAGCAGGTGGCGCTATACAGATACATTTTACTGAATAAATCAGTGGCTATGCTAAATTTTTAAAAACATGCAATTATAAAAGTATTCAGATCCAGGTGCTGGTTTGAAAACTGTACAATATTTTTCGTGGCACAACCCCTTTAAACTATGTAACTATGTAACAATGAAATAATTTGCTATTCTTTATGTGTTTAGTATTTTCCAGTATCCATCCCCTGGCAGAAATAGAAGATGCTCTCCTGCGGAACCTTTTTGTGGGATACCAGAAATGGGTGAGGCCTGTGCATAACCCCAATAAGACAATAAAAGTCCATTTTGGCCTGAAAATATCCCAGCTCGTGGATGTGGTAAGAAAGCATTTTAAAGTTCTACAAGACGAGCATAAACTGTCCAATGCAATATCAATCTATGTGAAATAAAAACATAAAAACTGAAATCTGACAAAATACATTTTATTAATGCGTGATTACCAATTATCATTCAAATAGTTTGAATAACACCATAAAATATGCATTTATTCAAAAGAAGCTGGGGATGTCAGTCTGCAGTTATTTTAAAGGGGTTATCCGATTTTTTTTTGTTTAGTATTTCATGCCCCCTCCCTGATTAGAATAACAACTTTTTCATTGGTACTTATTTAAAGTTGCTTACCGGGCTAGCACTGCGCTCCCGGTCCAAATACATGCTCCTAGTCTGGTCGCAGCCCGCAGCTCATGTATGAGAATGGATCTCGCTGGGGCAAGAGATTCATTCTCTCGGGGGTTGTTATTATACATTAGGCTTATTTCATTGCTGATAACGTAAATGCATGTTATTTATAGGTAGGTATTACAGTTAAGATTTTAATGTTTTAATGCAAAAAGCAGCTGTAAAATCAATAGCTGATAAAACATATTTGATTGAACAGTACTTTCTGGCAATAAACATCAGACCAGAGCTGACTATCGCAGACCTTGTACTGGAATATGTCTGGTTACTATCTTCTTTCTTCTGAGAATATATTGCTACAGACAGAGAACATCAAGAATTAAACTACTTCAATAAAATGAAAGGTGGGATTCCTGGGAATACAAACTATTACTGATCATATAGATCCTAAACGCAACATTGAAGGGGTTGTCACTTCAGCAAGTGGCATTTATCATGTAGAGAAAGTTAGTACAAGCCACTTACTAATGTATTGTGATTATCCATATTGCTTCCTTTGCTGGCTGGATTCATTTATCCATTATATTATACATTGCTCGTTTCCATGGTTACGACCACCCTGCAATCCATCGGTGGTGGTCGTGCTTGCACTCTATAGAAAAATGCTTCAGCCTCTCTGGTGGCTGGGACCATGGAAGTGCACATAGGCTAGTGCTTTTTCCTAGAGTGTGCAAGCACGGACCATCACTGGTGGATTGCAGGGTGGTCTGTAACAATGGAAACGAGCAATGTATAATGTGATGGAAAAACGACTACCAGCCAGGAAAGGAAGCAATATGGACAATCACAATACATTAGTAAGTGTCTTGTACTAACTTTCTCTACATGATAAATGGCACTTACTAAAGTGACACAAATCCTTTAAGGGTGAGTTCACACCACCGTTTTTTTTTTTTCCATTCTTCTGATCCGTCAGAATAATAATAATAATATTTATTTATATAGTGCCACCATATTCCGCAGCGCTTTACAAATTCATAGGGTTCATGTACAAAACAAAAGTAGAAGAACAGAAAAATAATGGATATTGTAAAAAAAACTAAAAAAAACGGATCCTGAGTATCGGGTATGCACATTTGGCATCAATTTGACCCATTACCATCTGAGACCCGTTATTTTAGATGGAAGAAAAAGCCCTGCATGCAGTTTTTTTTTACAGGATGCATTTTTTCCTTTATTCTTCTGAGGGATCTGAAGAACAGAAAAATATAAACGGTCATGTGAACTCAGCCTAACTCAATTAATCACAGAAAAATCATTACTTTAAATCGATACATTAGATCAGGGATGGCCAACCTGCGGCTCTCCAGCTGTTGTAAAACTACAACTCCCACTATGCCCTGCTGTAGGCTGATAGCTGTAGGCAGTGTGGGCATGCTGGGAGTTGTCGTTTTTCAACAGCTGAAGAGCCTCAGGTTGGCCATCCCTGCATTAGATTAACCTATCGATGATATCCATAGGCTATAACTAGGGTGATTGTCGCCACATATCACCTGTATTCAATGGGGGACCCATCGGGGTCAGATTTTATGTTTACTGCACTTAATCACGTTTGTAGCACATGAGTTTTGTAAATCACACTATATGATTTATATATTTCTGAATCTGTCCGTTATACAGGTGATATGTGCCCTACAGTCACCCTGATTATTGAATGTTCATGACAGCTCTATTGTACAGCCGGAAGTCAGGATAATACAAAACACTATACATTGCAGCATCTCAACCAGCCTATGTTCATATAAAAAAGTGGGTAGATTAGACACCTGCGGCTGTGGCCTTGGTACTCAAGTACCTGATCTCCCAGCATTAATTAATACTGAGAGCATAAGATTTTATGTACCTGGCTGGTGGCCATGTTGAGGCCTTGGGTGACCCCCTCGGCATTGGCCCACCAGGAAATTTCCCTGTAGGGTCTATGACCATTACGTCCCCCATAATCAATCATCTTGTAGTGTCCTGCTGCTGCTTGCCGCTGTGTGAGCAGGTAATATTTGCAGGTATCTATGTAGTGGGCCCCCAGAATGAATTTTACTGGTGGGCCCTAAGAACGCCAGTCCAACTCTGCAGATAAGGTTCAACTTACAGTTTCTCTGTCATTACCTGGTCTTTTGATGAGGAGCTATACAATATAATGTCTGGCATCTGTAACATTCTATGAAAATGACTCTCGTTAACCCCCCTTAACACCCATACTATTAAATCACAGAGAACTTGTACTTAATGTTCTATGCTAAAATAGTACATCATGGTGATGACACAGGCTCAGGGGCTTGCACCATCACTTGCAGGTGCCGACTGTAATATACAGCAGCTAAACAGTTTTCATTGCCGGGATAAGAGATAACTCCAATCCTAGCATTTTATCTCCCTAACCATATGCTTCAGTCTGTAGCAAATGCAGCATTTGAGTGGTTAGACAGAGGGAGGGAGTACCCTTTGTTCTCCGTTCAGCTCCCCGCAAATGCAATCGCTGGATGCCAAGTACTTGCATGGCAGTCAGAGCCCTTCTGAATAGCCCAAGGTCTGCCATATCCTGGCTG
Organism: Bufotes viridis; assembly: GCA_033119425.1. Taxonomy (NCBI): domain Eukaryota; kingdom Metazoa; phylum Chordata; class Amphibia; order Anura; family Bufonidae; genus Bufotes; species Bufotes viridis. The sequence continues at coordinate 387,776,789 of CM065589.1, read as the reverse complement.
TTATTACTTCCTGCCAGAGGCCTGTCAGTCAGAACGACTATACGCTTTATTACAGAAGTATTACAATGCACAGTACAAGCGATCAAAAAATAGCATGTTCAACCAAACTAAAGTTCTTCAAAAATAAATAAATAAAGTATATTGCAAAATGCTTCACATCCCTGTCCCTACACAATACTGAAAATAAACCAAAATTACAGTATTGCAGTTACACTGTAAGTACTAAAGTAGGCTGCATTGTTAAAAAAGGGAATGTGTATTTGGGAAAATGACCTATGTTAAAGATATTTTTATTATTTTATTTATGGTGATGTTATTTTTAATGATCCATGTCACTAAATCTAATAAAAAAAAACATCTTAAGGCCCCATGCACATGGCCATAGCGCAGCCGTCCCGTGCATTGGGGACCGCAATTTGCAGTCCCCAATGCATGAACAACATCCGTGCGGCAGCCGGGACGAATCGTGACCCATTCAACTTGAATGGGTCCGTGATCCGTCTGCATCTTAAAAAAAATAGAACCGCACTGCATCTCCCGGATTGCGGACCCATTCAAAAGAATGGGTCCACATTCGTGATGTGGGGTGTAAACGGCGGGTGCCCGTGTATTGCCGACTGGCTGTATGCGGGCCTCAAAACGGCTACAGCCGGGCAACGGCCATGTGTATGAGGCCTAAAAGTTTGCTATTTTTGTACTGGCCACGAAGCCTAATAATTGGCGTCACTTCTTGGTCTGTACAGATGATTTTTAATAATTAAAATAGGAAGGATTACAATTGCAGATAATACAATAGGTGACAACATCTGCTCCTTCTTGTATAATGACCTCTGCACAGGTCACAGAACATGCCTGTCCATTGTGTCTGCTCCGAAGCATATGTGTGAATGCTGTTAAGAACAGCTTAGGCAACATGGCTGCCCCCATAATTAGACAATATAATAAAAATGAGGAAATAGAATAAAAAAAATCTACAATCAGAAAATAAAAACAGATTAGAAAAAAAAAAAAAGATGTGTCACTATGTGGTTTTAAATGGCAGAAAAACATGATGGGGGATACATTTCCTTTAAGGCCTCATGCACACGACCGTTGTTTGATTCCGTGTCCGTTGCTCCGTTTTTCGTGATTTTCTGCGGACCCATTGGTTTTCAATGGGTCCGTGAAAACCTCGGCAAATGCACCGTTTGTCCTCCGCGTCCGTGGTCCTTGATTCCAGTCCGTCAAAAAAATATAACCTGTCCTATTCTTGTCCGTGAAAAACGGTTCACGGACCCATTCAAGTCAATGGGTCCGTGAAAAAATGCGGATGGCCATCCGTGTGTCATCCGCGTTCCGTGTCCGTTTTTTTTGCGGATCCCTTGGCAGGCACTTGGGAAAAATTGTCAGCCTGTCTTTTGGTAAAATCTTTTGGGTCATGTCCGCTAAAAAAAACGGAAGACACACGGAAACACAACGAAAGGCAAAAACGGACATGGATCACTGAACAACGGAACCCCTTTTTGCGGACAGCATAAAAAAACGGTCGTGTGCATGAGGCCTAAGGGACTAAGGAGTTGTTTCATGAACACAACACTTAAATGGCAGCAGCTCTACAGTAACCATATACACTACAGCTACACAATGGACAGAGCTGTGTCATTCCTCCTATTGCCAGCTCCAGATTTACTCCTGAACAACAGATCGGAGGGGTTGCAGCATATCCGACCACCACTGATCAGATAGTGATGGTCTATCACAAAGATAGGAAAACTTGTTTAAGTTCTATGAATATTGCAGCGAGCCTCTGAATAACCGATGCAGAGGATGGGAGTGGTAGTAGCCCTGATGAGTTGTGGTGTCAAGGTGTACTCCCTCGGGCAATTGCTCCCCAGGGATCAGTGCAGTGCAAAGGTGGTTTAAAGAATTAGTAAGGCCTCTTTCACACGAGCGTGTCCGGATTAGGTCCGGATGCGTTGCGGATGCGTTCAGTGAAAACTGTGCGATTTCACAGGCAAAACCATTCAGTTTTGTCTGCGATTGCGTTCAGTTGTTCAGGTTTTTCCGCGCGGGTGCAATGCGTTTTGATGCGTTTTTCACGCGCGTGATAAAAAACTGAAGGTTTACAAACAATATCTCCTAGCAACCATCAGTGAAAAACGCAACGCACCCGCACTTGCTTGCGGATGCAATGCGTTTTTCACGCAGCCCCATTCACTTCTATGGGGCTAGGGCTGCGTGAAAAACGCAGAATATAGAACATGCTGCGATTTTCACGCAACGCACAAGTGATGCGTGAAAAAAAACGCTCATGTACACAGACCCATTGAAATGAATGGGTCAGGATTCAGTGTGGGTGCAATGCGTCCTCCTCACGCATTGCACCCGCGCGGAAAACTCGCCCGTGTGAAAGGGGCCTTAGAGTATAAAAATCCCTCTTTACTTAGTGCAAAATATAACTTGTAGTACCTCCAGCAGTATTTGGTAAGCACGGTGGCTCAGTGGTTAGCACTGTTGCTTTGCAACGCTGGGGTCCGATAGGGAACTTAGATTGTGAGCCCCATTGGGGACAGCGTGATGCTATAGTCTGTATAGCGCTAATGGAATATAGCAGCGCTATATAAGTGCATAATAAAAATAAAATAAATGAATAAACCCCTAAAAGATCAGGCCAATTTTTCTTTTTGCTTTTTTGCTTTTTCCTCCATCATGTTCAAATAGCCATAACTTTTTTATTTTTCTGTTCACATAGCCATATGAGGGCTTATTTTTTGAAGGACAAAATGCATTTTTAATGCTACCATTTATTTTCCATGTCTTGTATTGGAAAACGGGAACAAAAAGTCTTTGTGGGGTAAAATTGAAAAAAAAAAAAAAAAACATTTCCTCCAAGGTTTTGGGGTGTTGACATCATGGCATTCACTGTGTGCTAAAAATGACATGACATCCTTTTTCTGCAGCTTAATATGATTACGGTGATACCAAACTTGGTATTCCCTTACGTCCTACCAGCAGCACAGATGGGGTTAACCACCCCCCGTGGACTGGCAGGACCGGCGGAATGTTTAATGAGCCCAAGACTAATAACTCAATTTAACAATTAAGTATCTCCTTAAAAGGAGGAAGTCAACCCCCAGCCCACTGTGTTTTTTTCTGTCCTCCTGGACAGGTGGACTAGGCGGTTTGTTCCCCCCTTTCTTATGGAAAGTGCGGGGAGCCTTCTTTTCGTTTGGGTAATGGCGTTGCCCTTTTTTCCTAGGTACCTTGTCAGTTTGGCCGGCAGCTTATTTGCTGCCGGCCCCGCGCAGTTGCGCCTGGCTGGGGTATTTTGGCGGCGTCCTTGGTCCAGGATTCCCGGTCCCTGTGCGCCGCCATCTTCCGGAGGTGACGCGGGGACTCTCCTTTGCATCACCTCCGGGTAATCCGGCCGTGATTTTTCACGGGCACGATTTTTTCATAGATGCGTTTTTTTTATGCATCTTCCTGTGGAGGATTTACTGGGGAAGGGTGGATTGGCTATCCCTCCCCTTCCCTTATTTTGGGAGGCTGTGTGCTCCAGTTCAGTCTCTGGCTACATATGCTTTTCAGCTAGATCCCAGAGTCCTAAAATTGGTGTTGTTCCACTTGTGGTGTTTTTTTCCTCAGCTGCCTCCGGTCTGTTTTTCTACCTTTCCTGCGTAGATAGGTGGTTTACAAATGTTTTATTTGTCCCTTTTTTCCCGCAGTGATGTCTTCTCCGCGGCATTCGGAAGGCAGGAAAGTGGATTCCAAGAGGAAGCATCTATCCTGCTACCATTGCAGCAGTCAACGGTTATTGTAAGCTGATCATACCTGCACTCGTGAGATCGCAGAAGCTAAACAGCTTAAGGCTGGGCTAAGACCAGCTTGGGAGACCGGTTGGGAATCCCTGGGTCTGTTGACTTAACCTACACCAGGTGTTACAGCTGCCGTTAGAGGTTTCTGACCTCTAGTGAACCTACGTTGCAGGATATGTATCAATGGCTCTATTAAAGGAGTCATAGGCCTGCTGGATGGAAAGGCTTCCTATTCGTGCCCAGGCCCCTATGGAGACCTCTGTCCCGGTAGAGAGACCTTGGTCTCCTTAGTTTCTTCTCTCCTCGGATGAGGAGGAGCTGACTTTGTGTTTTCTCCCTGGAAAGACACAGAAGTTGCTCAAGTCCATCAGGTCGGGGGACCATGATGTTGACTGTGGGGAGCCTCCCGTTCCCGCTACTCGGGCACATCGTGTCTTTAGAGCAGATGAGACCCTCCTCTCTATCATGATATAGAGTGGAAAAAACCTGGAAAAGGTCCGGTTTTAACAAAGAAGTTTAAATCCATGTTCCCGATGGCTTAACCCTTGGTGGATTCGTGGGGATCCATTCCCAAGGTGGACATGGCTATTGCCAAGTTGTCCAAGCGCACTCTGGTTCCTGCAGACGATGGGTCTAGCTGCAGGACCCCCTTGCAGAGTGCACACTAAGACGGGGTGTTACGGCAGCTGCGGCTTCCGCTTCCACAGCCATAGCAGCGGCTTTTGAAGTCTCTACGTTCCTCCGATCTCGCCTGGATCAAATTCAAGTTGATGTGAACCAGAGGTTTTTTCCAGGACGACATACTGGCTGCTTTCAAGACCATCAACCGGGCTACGGACTTCTTGTGCGATACCGCACAGCTCCAGTTGAAGCTAGCGAGGGAGCTTCCCCACTAGCAAAGCAAGTCCTGGGAACAAGGCCAAACACAAATCCTTGCTATTGAAGCTAAGCAGCAGGTCTGTGGCTCATGGGAGACCAAGTGCGCCTTTGGCACCCTGTAACAATACTATCAAATAACATCAGGGGCCTATATATAGCATGGCCCTGGGATCAGCGGCCCATATTCCATTTTGGCTTAAGCCTTGGGTCCCTGACAATTCCTCAAAATACAGAGTGACTGGAGAGCACAGCGAAAGGGCTTGAGGTGCTCTCGTGGAGGAGCCAAAGATGGAAAATCCACCTCCTGACTACGTTACTCCTGCCGTCCTGCCAATAAGCTTCCCCATTCCTAAGCTTCATGTACCCGTCGGAGTCGTCTCTCCCACTTCTGAGAAGAATGGATCCAAGAGATCTCGGATCCCGGGGTCCTGAATATCATTTTCAACGGTTATTTAGTCAACAACACCTCTATTCCTCTGGACAGGTTTGTCAAGATCAACCTTCTACAAGCTGCCAAGGAGGCGATCCTAGAGGCCTACATTCAGGACTACATTTGCAAAGGAGCTCTGGAGGAGGTTCCGGCAGGAGAACGGGGCCTAGGGATCTATTCACCAGTTTTTCTGGTTCCCAAGGCTTCAGGAGATCTCCGGATGATTATTGATCTGAGATATTTCAATCGATTATAAGGAAGGTGAAGTTTCGTGTAGAAACCATCAGGTCAGTAGTTCACGTCATCAATCCTGGAGACGTGATGGCAACCCTGGACCTCAAGAATGCATATCTGCACATCCCGATCCATCCTGGTTCCAGGAAGTATATCAGGAACACGGTCCAGGTGTCCGGTGTCGTCAGGCATCTTCTGTTTGTTGCCCTTCCCTTTGGCTTTTCTTCTGCCCCTCACATTTTTACCAAGGTGGTGGTTCTGTGGTGGCGGCTTTGAGGCTTCAAGGACTGACCATTATTCCTTATCTGGACGACTGGCTTTGAAAGCCTCTGCTCTAGCGGTCCTAACCCAACTTCTTCAGGTAACAATCTCCTTTCTGTTCCACCTAGGTTGGATCATCAGCTGGTAGAAGTCGAACGTGAGCCCGTCGACTTCAGTAAGATATCTAGACTTCATAATCGACTCCACTGGGATGTCGCTCCAGTTGACTCCAGAAAGAAGATTCCGGGTTCAGAACACGGCAAGTTCCTTTCCCCGGCGAGTTCCAATCCAGACTCTCATGAAGATGTTGGGGCTCATGTCAGCGTCTGCGGAAGCAGTCCCTTGGGCTCTATGTCCTCTCCTAATGGAATGGCAGCCCTGCTGGCCTAAACTCCCTGTGCTCCCTGACTTGGCAAACTCGGTATTCCCTCAGATGGTGGTGCCATCTTTTAGACGGGAAGTCTATGACCCAGCCAGTCTGGGTCATATTGACTACGGATGCGTCCTAAGTAGGCTGGGATGCTCACCTAGACGACTCTCCAGTTCACGGGACCTGGTTTCCTCAGGAGTGGCTTCTTTCATTCAATCTCCGCGAGATTCAAGCTATCCGGCTAGCCCTCCTTCACTTAGCCCCTCAGATCCGGGGCAAAGCGGTGAAAGTCCAGTCAGACAATGTGACTGCGGTACTTTACATCAACCAGCAGGGAGGCACGAGATCACTTCCCCTCTTGTCAGAGATCGGGGTGATTCTGGATTAGGCAGAGTTGTACCTTCCCACTTATTTGCGATCCACATCCAAGGCTCCCTCAATATGATAGCGGCTGAGCGGCGGTCTTCCGTCGGTGGAGTGGTCTTTACATCCGGAGAATCAAGCAGATAGTCCTCAAGTGGGTATGCCAGAGGTGGATCTCATGGCAACAAGGTTCCATGCCAAGGTGGAGAGGTTCTGCTCCCTCTACAGGGAGGACAACCCCCTGGCGTTAGACGCTCTGTCAATATCCTGGAGGTTCAGGCTGGCTTACATCTTCCCTCCCTTTTCCATGATACCGAGGGTATTGATGAAAATCCGTCAGGATCAGGCCTCGGTGATAGCCATCATACTGTTTTGGCCGAAGAGATCCTGGTTTACCTAGCTCACCCAGTTGAGTCGAGGACAATATTGGAGGCTCCCTCCACAGCAGACCCTGGTGTCGTGGGACACTCACCTCTGCTCAGATCTGCACAGATTCAACCTGACAGCCTGGAGGTTGATCAGTCCCTTCCCAGAATAGAAGGGCTTTCAGAGTCGGTCCTGAGAACGCTGTCTCATTCTAGAGCGGACTCTACCAAGAGAGCCTACTCTTGTATTATGAGGATATTCTCATCCTGTTGTACCTCAACTGAGGTGGCGTCTGCAGATCCGCCCCTCTCTGCTATCCTTCAGTTCCTGCAAGACGGCCTTGATAGAGGCCTTGCCCTTCTACTCTGAAGGTTCAAGTTTCAGCCATCTCAGCTTGCCTTAACAGGCTTTTTTCTCAGGACCCGCTGATCAAACGGTTCCTTAAAGGAGCTGAAAGATAAAAGCCTACAGTACTGAGACCCCTTTTTTCAATGGGTTTTCAGTAGTTCTCAGGGGTTAGCATCTCCCCTTTGAACCGTTAGAGGAGGTGGACATCAAGTTCGTCACTTGGAAGTTTGCGTTTCTCCTTGCAGTGACTTTGGCCAAGAGGGTCTCTGAGCTTCAAGCTCTCTCAGCACATGAGCCCTATTCTTACATGACCGGGACCTTCTTAGATTCCTCCCGTATTGTAGGCCTAAAGTTCCTTCCTTCCAGAACATCAACCAGGTGATATTCCTCCCGGTTCTGTCGACATCTACCACCTCCTCCTAGGAACCTGCTAGACATCCTCTGGACGTCGAGATGTCTCCGGATCTATGTGGATAGATCAAGGAGTTCAGGAAAGATGAGAATCCGCTAATCCTGTTGCCGGTAAGTTTAAAGGCTATAAGGCATCCAAACCTTCCATCAGTCGGTGGATTGAGGAGGCTATTAAGGAATCCTTTGTTTCCACAATCTGGACCCTCCGGGATTCGTGAAGGCCCACTCTACTAGAGTTGTGGCTACTTCTTTTGCCGAGAGGAGTCTTCTGCCTCTCAACATGATTTGCAAAGCTGCCTCCTGGAGCTCTGAATCGACATTCATCTCCCATTATAGACTAGATGCCAGTCTAGCTGAGTTTTCGGCCTTTGGGCAGACTTTTCTTAGTTCTGCCAGGCAGGAAGGCCCTCCCTAGGGGTTTCTTCTTGCTATCTCCCCATCTGTGCTGCTGGTAGGACGTAAGGGAATCGTTAATTTCTAACGATAATTTGTTTTCCCTTAGTCCTAACAGCAGCACACAAATTTCCCACCCTAGTAAGTCTAGTTTTCTTCTTGCTATAAACACAGTGGGCTGGGGGTTGACTTCCTCCTTTTAAGGAGACACTTAATTGTTAAATTGAGTTATTAGTCTTGGGCTCATTAAACATTCCGCCGGTCCTGCCAGTCCACGGGGGGTGGTTAACCCCATCTGTGCTGCTGGTAGGACGTAAGGGAATCGTTAATTTCTAACGATAATTTGTTTTCCCTTAGTCCTAACAGCAGCACACAAATTTCCCACCCTAGTAAGTCTAGTTTTCTTCTTGCTATAAACACAGTGGGCTGGGGGTTGACTTCCTCCTTTTAAGGAGATACTTAATTGTTAAATTGAGTTATTAGTCTTGGGCTCATTAAACATTCCGCCGGTCCACGGGGGGTGGTTAACCCCATCTGTGCTGCTGTTAGGACTAAGGGAAAACAAATTATCGTTAGAAATTAACGATTACTCTATACTTCAATTTTTTGGGGGGGCAAGATGACTAAAAAATATGGTGAATCAACATTTATATTTAAAATTGGGACAGGGGGTGACTTATACTTTTAATATTTTGGTGAAGGGGTTTTTACTTCTTAATTAATAACTATTAACCCCCTTAGGGGGCTAGAACCTGGGATCTTTTGATCCCTTGTTCTATTCACCCTAATAGAGATCTATAAGAGTGAATAGGATTCTGACACTGCCCCTGCTAAGCTGTGTCTCGTGCACGGTGCAGCAGGAAGCATCCATCACATTCATATGAATAACCTATCCAGTGGGCATAAATCTAAAGATATAACATGATGGTGCAAGCCAATACAAAACATAACACCTACAAAAACCGGACTAACAAAGGTATATACAAAATGAAATCCTTAATAAATACTATACATTCTAATAAAATATAATGTGGCAAATGGTCTACAAAGAATTGCTAGAACTGCGGTAAGTATGATAATACAAATAAATCAATCATAACAAAAATATATATATATATATATATATATATATAGCAGACGCGAAACACGTGTCGGGGTCTCTAGGAGGTGCAACTAGCCGGGTCTGTATTGTGTATATGTTGTGAATGATGTTTTTTTAATTGGTTTAATTAAACCTTTCCACAGCAGTAATGTCTTTAATGCCATAAACTAGTGTATCTTACTGTCTGAATCCAGTGCACAACCTTGGTGGTTCTAGACCTTCTATGGTCGTTCTCAGGGGTATTATCTCAGTTAAATAGTTTTTCAGTCTCAGGAGAGGTGTCTCCTAAATCATTCTTCTCTCTGGGTCTAGTTAGCTGGAGCACACACATGTAGGTCACCTCTTGCTCTGCTCAGCGAAGACTCACTAACTAATCAGGGGGTGAACCAAGTCCATAACCATAGTAACCTAACCAGGTCTGCCAGTGTTAACTATATATTGCCTGTACATTGCCACTAGATATACATAGGGCATAAAGAAACAAAGAAGTGTTTTAACAACAAATCACAACATTTAACTCTGTAGCATTAAATGAACCCTTTTAGCAAAAATTAACCCTTTGCAGTGGGCCTCTGGGGCACTGCACTAGTAATTCCTTCATAATTTTCAGCAGCATAATAAAGGAATGCCTCAATTTAAAGTCATAAGAATAGATGCTCCAGAATTGTCATTGCAAGGGGATGCAAAATGCAGTAGACATGTCAGAAGAGGTTACAGCGCATTGAAACAGGCAGATAATCTTTACAATAGTGATTATGTTGGATGATGATTGTGTAGTGTAAATGCGCATAGCGACAGAACGATTGCACTGAAAACACTCATCAATTGTAAAGTTTTTATGTGAACGAATAAGGGCCCTTTCACACTAGCGTTCTCAGGATCCGGCATAGAGTTCCGTCGTCGGGGCTCTATGCCGGATGAATACTGATCAGGATTATCCCAATGCATTCTGAATGGAGAGAAATCCGTTCAGTATGCATCAGGATGTCTTCAATTCAGTCACTGAACGTTTTTTGGATGGAGAAAATACCGCAGCATGCTGCGTTATTCTTTCCGTCCTGGGATGCGGAGCAAAACGGATCCGTCATGACCCCCAATGCAAGTCAATGGGGACCAATCCGTTTTCTCTGGCACAATCTGCCCCAATAGAAAACTGATCCGTCCTCCATTGACTTTCAATGGAGTTCATGACGGATCCGTCTTGGCAATGTTAAAAAATAGTTAAAGTTAATACAACCAGATCCGTTCAAATGGATGCATGCGGTTGTATTATCTGTAACTGAAGCGTTTCTTTCCGGCATAGAGCCCCGACGACGGAACTCTATGCTGGATCTTCTAAACGCAAGTGTGAAAGGGGCCTAAATACTCATTTGTCGTTACTGAATTGTGGTCACGTAAAGGTACATTGTGTGATCTTTCGTCAACATAAACAATGTAAAAAACTGCGTTTTATGTAAATCATTGCACAATACAGTGAAGGATCCTTGATTATGTGGGTAAAATGGGTAAACAATCCCATTATGTGGGTAATCGCTAAATGGGATTATGTCATTAATCACATAAACCATTATCTAAATGTACCTTTACTTATAATAGGTAAGATGGTGCTCTTATATATGACCAGCCGTATATTGCATATTTTAGGTGCAATGCTTGTATAATATAATAGAGGTTACTACCCATTATATGCCGAATTCGTCTTCTGCATGACATGCACTAATGAAAAAATGCTGAAAAGCTAAAAACTGTAAAATAGGTCATAAAATCCACAGGCCTCATTTCTGTGTATCCTGATTTGCTGTCATGGCAAATACAAATGTAACTCCAGTCATGTTCCTGTAATTCTTCTGCCGGTACAATGGTCTCTATTGCCCTCTAGTGAATGATAAGTTTAAAAAATGGCAACAATCTGCGATGTTTTGTGTAGAGATGACGCTTAAAGCCTCAGGTACGTAAGTAGGATTTTGGTGGTTGACCCATTTCTGACAGTAAATGAGACAAGTCACACAATTATTAAACAATATGCACTATTTTTTACTGAACGAACACTGATTTTTCTTTCATGTTTCTGTCAGGATGAAAAAAAGCAATTGATGACCACAAACGTCTGGCTGCGGCAGGTAAAGGAATTCTATCTTTGTACATAGACTATCTGAAGTAGGCCTCATGCACACGGCCGTTGTTGGGTTCCGCGTCCAAGCCGCATATTTTGCGGCTCAGGCGCGGACCCATTCACTTCAATGGGGCCGCAAAAGATGCGGAGAGCACTCCGTGTGCTGTCCGCATCCGTTGCTCTGTTCCATGCCCCGCAAAAAAAATAGAGCATGTCCTATTCTTGTCCGTTTTACGGACAAGAATAGGCATTTCTATAATGGTCCGCGTTCCATTCCGCAAATTATGGAACGAAACGCGGAGCAGCTTCCGTGTTTTGCGGATCCATGGTTTGCGGTCCGCAAAACACCAATGGCCGTGTGCATGTAGCCATAAACTGAGGTACAGTGTTGACTTGGACCTGTTCACATTTTGTGGTAATAGCAGCATCATTACCCCATCAAAATATGCTGGATATTTAAGCAGTGATTTTGTGATATGTAAAAAAAAAAAAAAAAAAAAAAAAGATGTGATATTTCCATGCTTTTATCTGTTTCTTGGTAGCAGCAATTAACCCCAGACCTTTATAAGACAAGAGGAATTTTTAAGAAAATGTGATCAGTTCTTCAACTCTGATACTAATGACACTCAATGTGGCAACATCTTTGGGGTTTTAGTGTGGTCAAGGGGATGATAGGTAGTAAAAGGGTTAACTGATACATCTTTGGTGGTCCAGGACAGTGTTTCTTCACCAGTGGTGTACACCGCACATCATGAGGAGGTACCCACAACTGCCCTAACATCCAGGAATATGTCATTGCTGGTTGCTAGAGCACTGATATAGGGCAACTACACTTTCAACTGTCTCGCCATCTTGAGGACAATGATACAGTTTGATAATGCAGCAGGTCACTGACATCATCACAACCTCTGAGCCAGGACGCAAGCAGATCAGTATGTAGGACAGAAGAGCCCCATGTCCTACACCGTATCGATGACAGCGGCCACTTTGGGTGAGCATTATTATTACTTATTACTGCCCCAGTGGGGGGCACTATGGTGGGCTTTATTACTTCTGAGGCACTATAGGGGCATAAGTACTAGGGAGCACTATAGGTGGACATTATTACTTCTAGGGACACTATGGGAGGGCCATTATTACCACTGAGTGGCAATGTGGTGGGTTTAATACTACTGATACTACTGATGGCATTATCATGGGCGTTGCTATTACTGGGAGCACTATAGGTGGGAATTGTTGCAACCGGGGTGCACTAAGGTAGAATTATTATTACTACTGGGGGACTGTGGGAACAGTGTTAATACTTTTGGCACTATGGGAGCATTATTACTACTGGAAGCATTATGATGCCATTATTAGGACTCTATAGAGGGCACTATTATTAGTGAGGACAATCTGGGGGGGGGGATTAATACTAATGGTGGGACTGTTGGATGTACTTTTACTGTGGGGGGTACCCTGACACAGTGGAAGCTTGGTACAATTATTTTTGGAGGCACTATGTGTGTGACAATATTACTTATGCACGGATTTTGTCTCCGCTTCAAAAATCTTCCTCTGAACGGAAATCTAACGGACCCAATTATAGTCTATGGGGCCCGTAGGCTCCGTTCGGCTCAATTATGTGCGGAATCCGTCCTTTTCATTCTCCTGCTCCTATAACAGAGCAGGAGAACGGAAAGACTGAACGCTGATGTGAACTCAGCCTTACACAAATATTAGGACAGCACTCCTTAGGTAATGATAATTAAATGGTTTTATTTCACTTCATATTATTTCAGCCGGAGTAGGTGGTATATCAGTTGCAACGTTTCGGGCTAACAATTGCCCTTCATCAGGCACTCTGAGGCCCACAGTGTGCTTACAGCCGTGAACTCAGCCTTAAACATCTGAAACAATTAAAAGTGATACATATGCAAAAATAGAAGAAATCAGTAAAGGGACAAATACTTTTAAATAATTTAGCATAACTTTGATTCTTAAAAAATTTTGAGCAATTTATGTAAAAAGTACTGAATCAACCAACCTGGTCCCAATTTTCATTTTCCGAGTACAGGTTGGTCTATGGAGACAGCAGGCATGTTGTCAGTTTATAAGCATACACTAGAATATTGTATTTGAATGTATGTGCTACCAATTTATAAATTGTACTCAAGGATGTTATGAATCCTTATTACCCTGTCGCTTATGTTTATTATATTTGTCTTTGCCATAGGAATGGGTGGATTTTAAATTGCAATGGAATCCTAAAGATTATGGAGGAATTACTTATATCAGAGTACCTTCCGAATCCTTGTGGCTTCCAGATATTGTCCTATTTGAAAAGTAAGAATACATAATATAACACATTATTGTATTCAGCGTCTCAGGGGTATAAGAAGTCTTATAAGGGGAGGCAAGGCACATAGCTCACTTTCTCTCTCTTATGCTTGATATTATGAGTGTCATCTGAGTATCATATCAACAGTTCTGTGTTAACCAAGACTTCATAAGAGGGAGATCTAGGGGTTCTACCTAAGCAGGTAGCTTAGAACTGAAGTAGGATGCTTGATTGTATAGCTATAGATATAGTTAGGGGTCTATACGACCACTAGTGAGATCACATCTGGAATACTGTGTCCAGTTCTGGAGATCTCACCTACAAAAAGATATAGAAAAAATAGAACGGGTGCAAAATCAGACTGCAAAAATGGTGGAAGGTCTAAAGCATAAAACATATAACGGGAATCTTAAAGGAGTTATCCATGAATAATGTAAACAAATGAAAATCTGACATAATATGGTACATGATTTTTCTAAGAAAGCTGTATTGCACCTCACATGGATCCAGAGATCTCCCTATTCATTGCCCCATTTGCTCTGCTAGATTTATTTGCTCTTGGACATGTCTAACAGTAGATATGGTGGCACTTGATGGATGGAATTGAACATGTGTGACCACCTCAGCAATGTGGACAGAGAAATAAGGAATAGAACAAACAGCAGGTGGTGCTATACTGATCTATTTTATTAAATAACTCACTGGCTATACTAAATTTTTAATTACTTGCAACTAGAAAGGTATTCAGATCCAGGTGCTGGTTTACAAAAATTTAGAATATTATTTTTGTGAGACAAACCCTTTTTTGCCTAATTTAATATATCTAGCCTTGCTGAGCTGTTTTCAGAACTCCAGTAGAAATAAATCTGTATAGCCTTGAGAAAAGAAGGGAAAGGGGGACACGATCGGAACCTTTAAGAATGTTAATGGCGTAAATAAGTTTCTGGAGGAAAGTGTTTTTAATAAAATGCTAAACACAAGAACAAAGGGGGCACAAAGTAAAATTAGTTGGGTCGAAGATCGGGATTATTATTACATTGAAAGGGAAGTTGGGGCTTGGGAGAAACTCCCATCAGATTTGGTTGGGAAATCTACAGAAGGGGAATTTGAACATGCCTGGGATAAATACATATTCATCCTACGAGAAACAGAATTGAGGATGGACTTTTTCTGTAGTCAATATTCCAAAAATACAGATCAACTAATTTCAGTAGTATACTGTACAGAGATATCCTCCAAGAACGGTCACTGACAACAGAGGGCCTCTAGGATGCAGGTTCTCTGACTTCTACAGCAAATGTTGAAAGTTCTCGTCATAGAGGCAGTGTATTATGCATGACCTTAGTAATGTAGTGTGATGCCTAGCACAACTAACATGGTTAGACTGGTTACTTGGATAAGCTGCATTTAAGGTGGCATTGAACCCGACAACCTAAGTATTCCCTTTCTTGCCTTTTTATATGTCCAAATCTTATTTGTGAATGGTTGTAAATTACAATATCGGTAATATTTTATGTCTTTACATCACCTATTATTGAATCTGCCACCTTAGCCTGCAGTAATTGTTGGCTTGACTGTTTTTCAGTGCAGACGGGCGTTTTGAGGGATCTTTGATGACAAAAGCAATAATAAAATATGACGGGACAGTAATATGGACTCCACCAGCAAGCTATAAAAGCTCCTGCACTATGGATGTCACTTTTTTCCCATTTGACCGCCAGAACTGTTCAATGAAATTTGGATCATGGACTTATGATGGGAACATGGTTGATCTCATTCTTATAGATGCAAATGTAGACAGAAAGGACTTTTTTGATAATGGAGAATGGGATATCTTAAATGCCACTGGTCAAAAAGGGATGAGGAAAGACGGGATTTACTCTTACCCTCACATCACTTATTCTTTTGTTTTGAGGCGTTTGCCACTGTTCTATACGCTATTCCTTATCATCCCTTGCTTGGGACTGTCTTTCCTCACAGTCCTTGTGTTCTACCTTCCTTCTGATGAAGGAGAAAAGTTGTCCCTCTCCACATCTGTCTTGGTATCACTTACAGTGTTTCTTCTTGTTATTGAAGAGATCATTCCATCCTCTTCTAAGGTCATTCCTTTGATAGGAGAATATCTTTTATTTATCATGATATTTGTGACACTGTCTATCATTGTCACCGTGTTTGTTATTAACGTCCACCACCGGTCCTCTGCAACGTACCATCCAATGGCCCCATGGGTAAAAGGACTTTTTTTGCAGAAGCTTCCGAGACTGTTATGTATGAAGGTGCATGTTGATCGATTATCCTTTTTGGATTCAGAAAATACTGCTTCAGCTTCCAAAGGAAAAATATCTGGTAAAAGAAAACACATTCAAGCAAATGATGGAGAAAAAGTTCTAATTGCTTTCTTGGAAAAGGCATCTGATTCTATTAAATATATTTCAACTCACGTCAAAAAGGAACATTTTATTAGACAGGTAAGTGTCAGTAATCCATGAAACCATGCTGGGATTGAGGCATTCATGTTTTATGTGAAAGAATCTTTAAAGGGTATTCCAATGGGATAGGGGATAAGTATTAGATCGATGGGCCTCCTACCACTGGGATCATGACAATGGGGACCCTGTACTCTACAACCCGAAATGAATGGAGTAGGAGATTGGGCATGCAAACTGCCACTCCATTCATTTCTATGGGTGTTCCGCTCAGCAAATTTCAGGACTTCCGTAGAGATGAAAGGAGTGGCAGTGCACATGCTCAACCTGCCGTTCTGTTCATTTTGGGGAACTCTGAGGGGTATGGGATCTCCTTTCTCGTAACCGTGGGGATCCAAGCAGTAGGACCCCCACCAATCTGATAATTACCCCCTATCCAGTGGATAAGAGATAACTTTAACAACCAGAATACCCTTTTAATCAGTATAATATTCAATGTAAATTTTCTAATATGATACTTTAATACAAACTTTAAATTGCTAGCATCGATTTTAAAATGTAACTAAAGTTGATGGGGAAAAGAAGTCACAATTAATGCCTAACCACTTCTTGATGCAGCAAATTTCCATTTTTGCTTTTTCGTTTTACGCTCTCTGCTTTCCCAGAGCTATAACTTTTTTAATTTTCACATTCACATAGCAGTATGAGGGCTTGTTTTTTGTTGGACAAGTTGTACTTTCTAATGCCACTATTTAATATTACATATAATGTAGAGGGTAGCTGGAAAAAAAATCTAAATGGGGTGGAATTGGAAACAAAATGCAGTTCCACCAAAGTTTTATGGATTTTGTTTTTACAGAGTTCACTATGTGGTAAAATTGACTTATGTGCTTCATTCTCTGGTTCAGTATGATCACGGCAATACCACACTTTTATAGTTTTTCTTGCTTTTTAATATAAATTTTTTTTTGAAAAGATTATTTTTTTTCTTGTTATCGCCGTATTCTGACCCCATCACTTTTTTATAGTTATGTCTAACAAGACATGCCGGGTGAGCTGTAGTTTTTGCTAATACCATTTTGGGGTATTACTTTTTGATACCGCTTTTAGCCCCAATTCAGAGCGGGCGCCATCTTTAAAGACCTGACATGCTCTGTACATGCACGGCGAATGTCATGAAGGGGTTAAATAGGTTGTCCTATCTGGGACATTTATGGCATATCTATAAGAGTGCAAGTCCCACCTTTGGGAGCTACTCCTATTTCAGGAACAGGACCCCGAAGTGAATGGAGAGCAAGCTGCACATGAGTGGTCACCCCTCTATTTAACACTTTGGGACTTCCAAAAACAGCTGAGCACTGTGAATGGAGAGGATGCTGTGCTTATGCAGTAGTAGTTGTGCCATACCATGCTTATTACATAAATACAGCACCAGAACCCAGCACGCTACATACATACAGCACTAGAACTAAGCTCATTAGATAAATACATCAGCAGGACCAAGCTCATTACATGCATACAGTACCAAGCATGGTACATAAATACAGAACCAGAACCAAGCTGTCACGGACGTTTCCGTGACAGGTGGCAGGAGATCGATGAAACTGGCAACACGTGGTTTGATCTCACATGTTTCCCTTTTGGATCAAATGACGTCTGTATTGTTTCTGGTGCTTGCCACACCTTCTTTTCCCAGGTGTGACTATTAGAGTCATTTAACCTTCTCTATTTATAATTGCTTCTCCCACAATGCTGTGCGGTTTATAGCTTCTGTTTGGACCTTTGGATAGATTGTGGTTGGATCTCGGCTGAATTTCTGGTGCTTCCATTGCTCCTTAGAATTTAAGTTTTTCCTTTCCCTTTTGTATTTTGTTTGGGTTCTGTGTGTTGCATTTCCCTATTGTTTGTATTAGGCATGAAGGAGACTCCTGTTCGTTCTTCCTTTTGGAGGAACAGGTAGTCCCGTCCCTGCCATTAGTACCATGGTCCTATAGGGCTTGATAGGACTCTAGGTATTCCTGCGTATGAACGCACCTACCTTTGGGGTCTGTTCATACTGGTAGTCAGTCAAAATTTTGGTTAGGGTTTTCACTAGGAGGTGTCCATTTTCCTTCCCTAGTTCTCAGGCCTAATTCCCTGTTCCCCCCTTCCCTCCTATGCTCGGTGTGGTGTTTCCCTCCCACACCGAAGCATGACACAAGCATGGTACATAAATACAGCACCAGAACCAAGCTTGGTACATATATTCAGCACCAGAACCAAGCACAGTACATAAACACATAACCAGAACCAATCTCATTACATAATTACATCACCTGAACCAAGCACACTACATAAATACAGCACCAGAACCAAGCTCTGGACATAAATACAACACGCGAACCAAGCTCAGGACATTAATACAGCACTAGAACCAAGCTTGGTACATATATATACAGCACCAGAACCAAGCACAGTTCATAAACACATAACCAGAACCAATCTCATTATATAATTACATCACCTGAACCAAGCACACTACATAAATACAGCACCAGAACCAAGCTTAGTACATATATACAGGACTAGAAGTCCAGAACCAAGCTCAGGACATAAATACAACACTAGAACCAAGCTCAGGACATAAATACAGCACTAGAACCAAGCTCAGTACATAAATACAGCACTAGAACCAAGCTTGTTACATATATACAGTACCAGAATCAAGCACAGTACATAAACACATAACCAGAACCAATCTCATTATATAATTACATCACCTGAACAAAGCACACTACATAAATACAGCACCAGAACCAAGCTCAGGACATAAATACAACACTAGAACCAAGCTCAGGACATAAATACAGCACTAGAACCAAGCTTGTTACATATATACAGTACCAGAATCAAGCACAGTACATAAACACATAACCAGAACCAATCTCATTATATAATTACATCACCTGAACAAAGCACACTACATAAATACAGCACCAGAACCAAGCTCGGTACATATATACAGGACTAGAAGTCCAGAACCAAGCTCAGGACATACATACAGCACTAGAACCAAGCTCGGTACATATATACAGCACCAGCTCAAATATAGCTCAATGCAGGCATCATTTGCCTAATCAGATTAGCCCTTGCTGTATAAGTATGTAAATTGTAACTACAGGTCTCAGTAAGGCCTGAGCAGGTGTAAAGGTGTGCTGGGAGTAGTAATTTCACAAAAGAGAATGCGACCATCATCATACTGATAAGACACAGATAGTGGCTGAGTAATCATTTACATTCAGTGACCTACAGGTGACGTCTCCTCTGGAGTTATTCTTTTTTCCCTTTCTACCCATCTTGTTCAGGCCACCATGGTGACATTTGCCTGCCACAACTGTCTCTACATAGTTTGCCACCCAGATGACTTCAGCTTCTTGCCTAATTAACACATCCACGCCACAAATTCCTCTTAGTGCCATAGTGCCTGTGCTCATAATATTATAGCAATATACATTTTTCCCCTCAATACAGTCATGTCTATGCCTCTTGAAAATAAAGCACCACACACATTCCCCTGTAGAGCGTCACACACTCTGTTCCACATATATATCCCCTAATGCTCTGCTCCCCCTTAAATAGTGCCAAATACTTTGTGCTCCACGTTTATATAGCATCATGTTCTGGTCCCTGTATATAGTGCCACACGAGTTGTACCAACTATATATAGTGCCAGGATCTGTGCCTCTTTTATATTGTGCCAGGTTCTGTGAAACTTGTATATAGTACCTCTTGCTCCCCTTAAAGGACATCTGTCAGCAGATTTGTACCTATGAAACTGGCTGACCTGTTACATGTGCGCTCGGCAACTGAAGGCACCTGTGTTGGTCTCATTTTCATATGTGCTAAGAAAAATGACCTTTTAATATATGTAAATGAGCCTCTAGGAGAAACAGGGGTGTTTCCGTTATACCTAGAGACAATGTTTACTCTGCAACTGCCATGCCCTCTGCACTTTGATTGGCAGGGCCAGATGTTATGTTTTCACTGCTTGGCCTTGTCAATTTAATTACAGTGGGCACTGTAGTTGAAGGGAGAGAAGAGCCTCTAGGTGTAAGGGCAAGGACCCCATTCCTTCTAGAGGTTCATTTGCATATACCTAAACATCATGTTTCTCAGCATGTGGATAGATATGAACATGAACAAAAACTGATTCCTTTAGCTGCCAAGTGCACATTTAACAGGTCAGCCAGTCATAGGTATAAATCTGCTGACAGATGCCCTTTAATATGGTGCCATGATTTGTGACCACTTTATATAGTACCTCTTCCTCTGTGCCTTCCAATAGTGCCTCGTGCTCTTTGACCCCCTGTAGTGCCTCATGCTCTTCGCCCCATACTGCTTCATGCTTTGTGCCCCCAATAGTGCCTCATGAACTGTGCTCCCGAATAATAGCCCATGCTCTGTGCCCCCTAATAGTGCCTCATAGTCTCACCCCCCTTATAGTGCACCTCATGCTATAACTATACTCTACTGTCCTCAATTTCAAGATGTCTTGCAGTTCTGGCCTCTTCTGGCCAGGACTTCATCTGCGGAATTTCACACATGCCACCTGCATCACAAAAAAAAGGTTCCAAATGGCGGGGAATGGAATGATTGTTCACTTGTCTCGCTATTCGGCACTATTTTGTGATGTAAGCAGTGTGATGACATCATCTCACTGCCTGCAACGTTTTATAGATGCAGACAGGGTTGGATTGGGAATTAAAAGTGGCCCTGGAACAAAAATAAAAGTGGCCCCATGTTATAGGTAGGTCCAAACTGACAGAAAGCAACATAATTAAGCAGAGCCAACAGAAGTAGGCAGGGCGAGCAATACAATAATGCAGAGCAATATACCGCCCCAGCTGAACCAAATTCCATAGTGCACCACAAAATACTGCCACCTGCTGAACAGTATTCAACTGTATCGCTGCCCTGAGGACATAGATACAGTTGAATTCAGGAGGACACCTGCAGCTGCTGGCCAGGTGCGTGTGAGAGAATGAGATTATTATGTACCTGGCTGGCGGCCGTGAGGAGGGCTTTGGTGGCCCTCCTAGGCATCGGTCCATTGGGAAATTTGGCCGATCTGCCCATGGATGCAGACCTGATCAGAAGAGGCCAGACTGGCATCTGCAGATTGTTGCAGCCATGATTCCCTTGTTCTACCAGCACTGAGCAAAATGCATACCTCCCAACTTTTGAAAAGCCCAAGGGGGGACCTTACTGTGCCTTCACAGTAGTTATGCCACCTCACAGTAAGTATGCCTTTAGTGACCAAACAGTTATAAATACCCCATTAGTGTCTCCAGGCAGTAGTTGTGTCTCCTTAGTGCCTCTTCACAGTAGAATGCCCCCTTAGTGTTCCCACACAGTAAAATGCCCCTATACTGTCCCCCACACAGTAAAATGGCCCCATATTGTTCCTACACATTAAAATGCCCCCATAGTGCCCCCACACAGTAGTGCTGATGAAGCGCACTGCCACCTCAGGTGGAGTAGTCCCAGTGACTGCGGCCTAATGTTTGTGTCACGATGCTCCTACGTTCAGGCTGTCACTTTCTGGGGGTCAGTCTCCGTTGCAGAGATTGAGTTGAAGAATAAAGTGAGGTTCAGACTTGGGAACATTTCAATCGTGTTTACTTAGAATAACTTGAACTTGACGATACAATCGGTTTCAAAAGGGTTTAGTGCAATTCTGCTTTACTTAGTTCCAACAGGATGCAATATGGTGGCAGTTCTTCTAAATGCTGCTCTCTCTGCTGTGCTAATCTCAGGCTTCAGACTGGTTACTTGACTTTCTAGAGGTTCTAGTACTGTTGAGTGGGGTGCCTTTGGCCGTTGACCCTTTCATACAAGGAGTCAGTCTATTAAATACAAGGAGTCAGTGTGCTCTACAAGCTACTTCCAGGGCTCCTGCAGCAGGAGGGGAAAACATCCTCTCACTGCGCCATGTTGTCTGGTCTCTTTCATAGTCTAACTCCAACCAACTACTTCCTCAGCAACCCCTCTCTTAGTGGGAAGCAGGACTGGCCCTCTCCTGCCCAAAGGGGGGAAAAGAATAGAATGGTTAGTTCCATTCTTGTCTAAGGCTCTGTCAGAGCATATGCCACCTGCTGGAAAACCAGGCACATTACATGTCACAACAGTTTGCATAAACACATCACCAAAGTACAGTATAAGAGCACCTGGAAAAAAAATACAAAGATGACATCCTCTGCTAGACATTAGAGACAGTAGCTAGGTGTTGAAATGGTAGTGCCCTACTCCAGGGTACTGCACTGTTATAATAAGATAAAAAAAATGTAACACTCACCTAGTTTCATTCCCATGATGAGTGGAGAACATTCTGCTCTCTCCAGGAACAGGCACGATGGAGTGACATCGTGCCTGCTGAGCTGAGCTGGGCCGGACAGCACACAGGCTGATTTACTGTCTGGGGAATGATCTTCGTCCTGTGCGCTCTCTAGTATCCTGCCCAGTTCAGCAGTAGTGTTGATCACGAATTTTCGAATTGCAAATTTTAATAGCGAATATCGGCACTTCGAGAATTCGCGAATATTTAGAATATTGCGAAATTTATTCGCAATCGTGAATATTCGTTTTTTTTAAATACCAGTTTATGTGAATTTTCATGCGAATTTTTTTATATGCAAATTTTCACAATAAAGAAAATAATGTTATTGTCTTGATTGTGAAAATTCGCATAAAAAAGTTACATAAAATTTGCATAAAAATTCGCATAAACTGCTATTTAAAAGATACCTTTTAAATACCAGTTGATGCGAATTGTTATGCGAAATTTTATATGCGAATTTTTATAGGTGAATTTTCGCAATCAAGAAAATAATGACTGGAGATTACAAATTCGTGAATTTTCGAATATATGGCGAATATTTGCCCAAATCTGCTGCTGGAAAGAGCAGCGACTGGTGGATGGCATGCAAATACTTAACGGTATCTGCATCTGGTGAACGCAGATACAATTCAGCGTGGGGGCAGAGACAAACTAGGATTACAAAATAGCCCCGATTACCTAACAGCACATGATATTGCATAAAAGTAAAGGTGCACAATGCACGTGGTAGTGAATTTTTATTAACTTGCCCCTATAGGAAATAACATTGTAACACAGAAATACCTAATAACGTGGTCAGGGACAGATATTACCCTCCTTTATAGCGCTACATACCATGATAAAGCTCAAATTACCTCCCAGCAGCACACAATACCATCGTGCAGCATATAATACTTCCGAGCAGTGCCAAATAAAAACAAAATGCCAATCCAGAAGTACCAAATACCACAATGCAGCACAATATATCTCCCCAACAGCGCCAAATAAATACCCCCATGATGAAGCACAAAATACCCAGCATTGATGTCCCCTGACAACCCCTCCCCCACTGGCAGGACAGGAACAGTGAGGCTGGAGTTAGAGAGCTTTCCTCCATCCTCTGTCATCATAGGTCTTGCACCCTCCTAACCTCGGAACTACACCATTTTCAGTGCACAGAGGGTACAGAACCTGTAATGACATCATCACAGGTCCTTGAGCTTTTCAAGCCTCCAAACTGCACTGATGATGCAGGGTTTGCATCATAAGTGCAGGTACTGTTTAATCTTGTTAGGTGGCCCCCTGACAGACCGGCCCACTGGTAATCTGCCTGGTCAGTCCAGGCCTGGAAGGGGTGCCCAGAAATCGTGAATCAGGTGCCAGGTGGCTGGCAAAGGAGACCAACAGGTGTATAATTTTTCATAGCGCTATGAGTAAGGTTTATTTACATAAGTCATACATTTCCTTTAAAGAGGTTATCTGAGTTGATATTTTTTGTAAAAGCAGAAAAGATATTGAAATAATTAAAAAATACTATGCTCACCACCCTAAAGTCCAGTGCTCCCCATCAGAGTAAGGGCTAATGCACAGGAATGTGTGCAGGCTGAACCCGTGCTGTGGATCGCAAATTGCAGTCCGCAATGCACGGGCATTGACTGCAGAGCTGCTGTATATGGACGCATGACTGATTCACTTGAATGGGGTCCACGATTAGCATCCGATGGTCTGCACAGCAAAAAATTAGTGCATGCACTTCATAGTGCTTCTGTGGGGTTCTGTGCCTCCGTTCCACACCTACCTTCTGGGAGACTACCATCATTTTATAGACAATCATCTTGGCTATCACATACATAAATTGGACTTCCAACTATTAGTTGTTATGCAGTTATGCAGATTCTTGTCATGTACCTGCATTATTACCGTTTTTCTCCTGGTGGTGGAACAATCTTTTTCTTCTTGTATACTACAAATTACAACCTGTTCTCACATTCCCTAATAGCTCAGTGAGTTATTAGATTGATTCCCAAGTGAAAGGTCACTGGTTCGAATTGAGAAGCAACCATGAGGAAGAATTCCCAAGAAAAGAGAAAGCATCATCCAGCTCATCGATAGCGGTATCTTGGCCAAGAAAATTTCCAAATTGCTTCCTGTGAGTACCATGACAATTTAAAGAATAAAAAATGAACTCTGTCCATCCATTCCAAAGTCAAGAGCTGGACATCCAGGCAAAATATTGGCGTCAATCAGTCGTCTCATCACAAGGTCTGTCAATTCTGGTGCGACAAACACGGCTGAGGAGGTGGCTCGTATGCATTGTAATAGTGAGATCACAGACATACATGAAAGCACTGTATGACATGCATTACACAAGTCTGGAATGGTGGCCTGAAAAAAGGTGAAGAAGCCTCGACTTTAATATTCTCATAAGAAGCATTGGCTCAAGTTTGCCAAAAAGTATGAACAGTGGACAGTAGAAGATTGGAAACGGGTTTGGAGCAATGAGACAAAAGTCAATAGACTGGGCTCTGATAGGTGTAAATGTGTCACTGACGTACCGAGACATACGGACGTCCCCACGATGTGAGTGGCAGGAGATCTTTGAGACTGAGAACACGTGGATTGATTTGACATGTTTACCTTGTGGATCAATAGGCGTCTGTGTTGTTTCTGGTACTGGCCACACCTTTTACTTCCAGGTGTTGCTATTGTGGTCATTTACCTTTCCCTATTTATAGTTGTTTCTCCCACAATGCTGTGCGGTTTATAGCTTTAGTTGGACCTGTGGATAGCTGGTGTTTGGATCTCGGCTGAGTTCCTGGTGCTGCCATAGCTTCTTGGAAGTTAAGTGTTACCTTTCTCTTTGTATTTTGGCTTTTCTGTGTGTTGCATTTCCTTGTCGTTTTGTATTAGGCCTTAGGGAGACTCCTGTTTATCCTTCCTGTCATTAGTACCAGGGTCCTTTAGGGTTAGATAGGAATTTATGTATTTCTGCGTATAAACTCATCTGCCTCTGGGGTCTGTTTATACTGGTAGTCAGTCAGGGCTTTGGTTAGGGTTTTCACTAGGAGGTGTCCATCTTCCTTCCCTCGTTTTCAGGCCTTATTTCCTTTCCGCTCTACCTCCTATGTTCAGTGTGGGGTTTCCCTCCCACACAAGAGCGTGATGAAATGGGTCTGAAAGAAACAAGTGAAAAGGGGGATCGATAAATTGAAGGAACTATCAAATCCGGTGAAGGAAGTCTGATGATATGGGGTTGTTTCACGGCGAAAGGTGTTGTATACTTGACCAGGAAAATGGTGGTCTCAGTGCTGAGCTATAGGTGAGTATCCTACAAGATGAGTTACTTCGTACACTCGAGTACTAGTAGGACAATGTCCTGAAGTATACATCGAGATAGGTGAATAAATGGTTTAGTAACAATGAAGTAGAGGTGCTGGATTGGTCCCTACAGTCCCCAGACCTCAACCTAATTGAACACTTGTGTGTAGAGTTGAAGAAAAAGCTGTATTCGTACCCAAGTGAGTCGACCAGTATGCACCAACATTGGGAACGTGTAGAAGAAACCTGGGAACAGATTTCGGTTGAGACATGCTTGAATCTGATCGAGAACATACCCAGAAGAATTCAGGCACTGTTGAAAGCCAAAGGTAGATTTACAAAAACTAACAAAATGATAAAAATAAAAATTTAGAATTTAAGGAGCAAAACAGTAACAATGCAGTTACATGACAAGCAGGGGCGTAGCTAATGGCTCATGGGCCCTGGTGCAAGAGTTCAGCTTGGGCCCCCTTCCCTTAGTGCTTTGTGTGTCTTCTTATGCAGCACAAGGTTCTTTGGGCCCCCTCAGGCTCCTGGGCCTGGTAGCAACTGCTACCTCTGCACTCCCTATAGCTACGCCCATGATGACAAGAATCTGCATAACAAATCATATGCTAAATAGTTGCAAGTCTAATTTCTGTATGAGGTAGCCAAGATGATTCTCTATAAAATAATGGCAGTCTCACATTTGTAGCTGTAGTGGATGGTGAGATATGGAGCCTAAAAGTCAATAGTTCAAAACATTGTTACCCTTTTGCTCGTCAGTGTAGTTGGTGTCATAGTTGCTCATAGCTGGTGTCCATTTGATTTCTCTGGCACACGTACAAGCAAAGATGTGACAAATATATTAAAGAGCCAGTGCACTTTCACACAATTTAATTTAATAAAGAATGATGCAAAGATAACATTTCTAAATGACTCCATTTAAAAAATCTGCCTGCATCCACCTGAAAAAAGTCTTGGTCACTAGGGGTCTCACTTCCACCTAACTTGTAGTCCACTGCCTGTTTTAGGCTAGATCTATCTCTAGTAACAGAAACCCACAAGGCAGTTTACAGGAAATAAGGCATGTCAGAGATAGCTGAGCTCCTGAGCCTGACAGAAGAACTGCTTTTACACTGCTTCTGAAGGGCGGAGAAGCTCATGTGTGTCTGAAAGTGTGATCTCTCCCTCATTAGCAGCTTTATGCGCTCCACAAACACTTACATAGCGGGAAGTAATAAAATATCAACAAAACAGCGATTTCATTTTTTCTGAGAGCCAAATTTTTTAAACGTAAACTATATAGGAAGGTACATTGTTATTAACATAATAAGAGTATTCTTAACCATCTTACCATACCTTTCCCAATCCTCGACACTACATCTTTCACTCCACAAACTTTCATCCTATAAGACGCACGTAGGTTTTAGAGGAGGACAATATGAAAAAAAATATTTTTCATTACACCTCAGGTCAAACCACTAATCAGACCCCCAATGTTAATAAGACCTCCCTTAGATCAGACGTCAGCTCAGACCCCAAAGTAAATGACCCCCAATCAGACCTTAGATAAGAGCCCCCATGCCTCTCATCATCCCCATTATCATCAATGATGCCTCTCATCATCCATAATGCCTCTCATATCCCCTATTATGATTCTCATCATCCCCTTTATTATCCATGATGCCTCTCATATTCCCCATTATGATTCTCATCACCCCATTGCCTCAGATCAGCCCCAAGTTTCATAAAATAAAAAAAGCACGTACCTCTCTTGCTCCTGGATGCCGCTGCTCCTCACCGTCCTCGCTCTGTGTTCCTCCTGCTGTCGGCTGTGCTGTGAACTGGCGTGCACAGCGTGACGTCACAGAGCGCCTCACACTGTGAGCAGCCCTGAACAGCCTACAGCCGAGGACCAGGAAGCGGTGAGTACAGAGCCTTCACCGCTTCCTGGTCCTCCCCCTCCTGCCGATTTTTGTCACGGGCAACGAAAATGCGATTGCACTGTACATGTGAGCCTGCACCTGGGAGAGCCAATATCAAGGGGCTAAAGAGCCACATGTGGCTCTAGAGCCGCAGTTTGCTGACCACTGGGATAGGATATCACTGCACACAGATTCCACAGAAGGAAGATACCCCCTTCTGTGAGAGAAATGCATCTAGTTGAACAAGTAAAACAGGAAATAATATGGCAGTGGAAGACAATAGGAAATCCCCCAAAAGACCTGCTCCTTCACAGTTATGATTCTACAAGGAAGCACTGCCATTAGGCAAACCTTTTATGAGAAGTCAGGTACACTTTAAGAGATCTTGCCTCTTAATAAATTTGTGAATTTTAAACTAGCATGAAACAAAGGCCTTAGTAAATTCTCTCCGTATTCTCTTTTATTAGTCCCCTACTTCTTTCTTGCATCCATTTCATATTAGAAGAGGGTGTGGAACAGACAGGAGGGAAAATGAATGCAGAATCAGACTACACAGGGTCTGTTCGTTGTCTGAAACCATGGTGATAAATAGTTTTTTTATTGTACCTATAGACACAAAATGGTAGGAAATTATTACTGAACACTTTTCACAAAGCTGATTTTTTATTTTTATTTTAGATGCATTGGAGTAATTTTTTTTTTTTTAAATGGTCATAGCCTTAAAATGCCTTATTAATTTACAATTTTTTTATTCCAGGTTGTACAGGACTGGAAATTTGTTGCTCAGGTTCTCGATCGCATCTTTCTCTGGCTCTTCCTCTCAGTCTCCATCACAGGCTCTGTTTTAATTTTCACCCCTGCACTACAGATGTGGCTCAATAGCTACAATGTCTAATTCTGTCACATCGTACTATATATTTCAGACTGTTGTAGTCAGATCACTGCTGACAACTGTAGCCATGTCATGTTAACTTCCCTTTGTAGCAATCAATATCATATGTTATATTTAGCCAGTCCTACTTTCTTCTGGGACCCACTGTCAAATAAATTTACGTCAGTGCAATATACTACAGGCAGGTACTCCTTACGTTTGTAACATCTATTTGTTTAGCTAAAGCCTTATTCACACAAAGAATAGTCGCGTAAAGGCCATTTTTAACAGGTATCACACAGCCGTTTTCAGAACAATGACAGTCTATTGGTGTATTCACACATACATTTTTTTACAGACCATGAATACTGGCTATCAAGAAATAGGACATATTCTGTTTTGTCCGTTTCCATGGTGCAATAGAACCCATACAAGTCAAGGGTGTTGTTTATGACATCCACGAAAAAACGGTTGTGAAAAATAAATATAAATAACAGCAATTTTTTTCTTCACTGATGTGGGAACTAGGCTTAATTATATCTTCTGAATGTTATGTACCTGGACTTTATCATATTTCAAATTAAAATTGTAACAATTTATAACTGATATAGATAGAAAGATATAGTTCTAGATGAAACATATGCTGGTAGCAAGCTCTACCAATTTCTAACCAATACCTTGCATTAAATTCATGTGCAAATCTCCAGTTTTACCATACACTACAGGGCAAAGGAAAGATTTTGAAAGAGGAGTTTTTCAATGGTGCCCAAATGAGAGACAAGACATTTTTTGTGTTGGAACATAGATATTAAGTGATTTTGTAATATACTTAATTATTTGTACTTACAACTGGGTGTTAGTAAAGATGCTCCTTCATCAGCGCGTACTAAACACTAAAGACTGATAAATGTAATATCTAGGCAGGCTTCTTAGCCTACCTCTGCTCTCCCTGAAGGAAAACATGTTTGACGTTTGCCAATCAGCAATTCCCAAACACATGGAAGAATGTTCTCTGGTCAGAAAAGATTAAAATGGAACTTATTGCCCATCATGAAAAACACTATGTGTGGCGCAAACACAATAGTTTCCATCAACCCAAGTACACGATTCTCACAGTGAAGCATGGTGGTGGCAGCATCATGCTGTGGGTATGCGTTTCATCGTCAGCGAGTGAAAAACTGTTCAGGATTGAAGGAAAGATGAACGGCAGTAAATAAAGAACAATTATTGAGGATAACCTGATTTGAGATTGGGACAGAGATTCACCTTCCAGCAGTACAATGACCATGAACGTACTGCTAACGCTACACTACAGTAGTTAAGGGGAAACATTTAAAGGTCTTGGAATGGCCTAGTCAAAGCCTAGATCTGAATCTAATCGAGAGTCTGTGAAGTGACTTGAAGACTGCTGCACACCAATGCACTTCTAAAGATTTGGATTTGTAAATGCAGCACAAGGTGGCTTCACCTTTTAGGGGGTGAATATTAATGCGTATCATAGTTTTCAGTTTTTTTCTTAATTATTGTCTGTGTCACAGTAAAAAATATTTGGCACCTTTAAAGTTGTAGGTTTATTATATCTGTTTTGTCTCCTGATGAAGGAGAGCTTTGGAACTCCCTGAAAAGCATTGAGCCTTACAATAAAGAGCAATTGATAAGAAAAGAGAGTCCTTCTTCATTCTTTTAGGACACCATCTGTGCTTAATATCTACAAGCGACCTTGGCAGGGGAGGAGCAGGTTTGTAGGTGTCTTGAACTTACAGTATCTTGTAGACCACCTCCCTGGTGGAGTGAGTACCACATATTCTATTTATACTCTATATACCCTGTGTATGGTACTTTAATTGAGGTACCGCATACTTTATATATACTCTTCTGTTATAGTTCCTCTCCTCTGGTTTCCAAGGGAGTGATCCTTGGGTGACAGCTATCTCTTCTTCCTTATTCATTAACAAACCGTATTGGTAAATATGATTAACCCCTTCAGGACCCTGCCATTTCTCACCTTAAGGACCAGGCCATTTTTAGCAAATCTGACAGGCCATTCTGAGACTGTTTTCTCATCACATATTGTACTTAATGACAGTGGTAAATATGAGTCAAAATATTTTTTGACTCATATTTGACTCAAAAAAATATTAATAACCAAAAGGTGTGCTTTTGGTGGGTTTTGAACTAATGGTGGTCTGTGGATGGCACTATTATGGGGGATCTGTGGATGACGCACTGTTATGGGGGATCTGTGAATGACACACTGTTATGGGGGGATCTGTGACGGACACTGTTATGGAGGATATGGGGATCTGTGGATGACACACTCTTAAGGGGGATCTGTGAAGGACACTGTTATGGGGGATCTGGGGATCGCACTGTTATGGGGGATCCTGGGATCTGTGGATGACGCACTGTTATGGGGGGGATCTGTGACAGACACTGTTATGGGGGATCTGGGGATTGCACTGTTATGGGGGATCTGTGGATGGCACTGTTATGGAGGATAAATAATAAAGCAGGCAGCGCAGGCACATGAGTTACACTGCCGCCCGCCCGGCCTGCGTTCTACAAAAAGCTGCTGTGAGTAGATATACAAGTGATATACAAGTGAGTGGGCAGCTTTAAAGGGGTTGTCCAAGTTATATTTATTGATGACCTATCCTCAGGATAGGTCATCAATATCAGATCGGCAGGGGTCCGACACTCGGCACCCCCGCCGATCAGCTGTTTGAAGAGAAGGCGAGCGCCGTGCCAGCGCTGCCTCCTCTTCATTGTTTACCTACTCGCCGTTGCATCTGCAGCGGTGAGGAGGTGTAATTACACCCAAGCCGTTCCATTCATTTCAATGGGACGGCTCTGTATTATACACTTGTATAGGAAAAAGCCGTCCTATTGAAATTAATGGAACGGCTTGGGTGTAATTACACCTGCTCACCACTGCAGATGCACCTTTACGACAAAAATACAAAAAGAGAACATTAACTTTCTTGATTTGAAAATTGCCTTAAGATCTGATGGCAGTATTACAACCGTAGTATACAGAAAATTCACTGCAACAAGAAATTTCCTGCATTGGGAGAGTTTCCAGTTCCACCCACCAACACTTCAATCGGGTATTCCTGTAGGACAGTACCTCAGAGCCAAACGAAACTGCACTGATGAACAGGCTTTAGAAAAAGAAAGCAGTACACTGTATAGTAAATTTCTAGCCAGAGGGTACCCAAAGAAGGTACTCTATCGTGCATATAATAGAGCCAAAAATACAGAAAGGAACAGCCTACTTCAAGAAAAGGGCAAAAAAGAAGATAAGAAATTAATATGCTGCATAGGAACATACGATGTGCAGCATTAAACTGTATACAAAATTCTGAAGCGACATTGGCATATCCTGCGAGTGGATATGAAAGAAGTTATTTTGATTAACTCGACAATTACCTACAGAAAAGGTAAAATTCTGAAATAATTGAAGGTACACACTCACTATCAAAAACAACGACACAAACCTCGCTGGCAACGAAGGGTTCATACCCATGTGGGAGCTGTATGTTTTCTAGTTATATGTCCCCTAAAAAAAGAGTTTATCAACCCAATTGATGGGAAAAAGTATACCATCAGAGATTATATAAATTGAAGAACTACGGGCGTAGTTTAAGCTATCCAATGTGAATGACCCAAATCATATGTTGGGAAAACCATTCAAGAGCTGAGGAGACGTATATCAAAACATCTCAGTAATTTAAATACCAAGGAAGAGACACCATTGTCTAAACATATAAAGAATCAACATAGAGGGAATCCTCAGGCCTAAAAATTTGGGGAATACAAAAAATCAAAACAGGCCCAAGACAAGGTGATATTGATGCGAGACTACAGCAGGAAGAAACCAAGTGGATTTATCGCCCTAAGTCCCTTTCACCATTGGGCATAAATGACGGCTTAACGTATGCCTCATTTCTGTAGATATTTATGTGAAGATTGAACTTCATGTTGACTTTCCAGCACATAATAGATTCAAGGAATGCATAAGAAGTATGAGACAAATAATACTTCCAGTCATTATTCTTTGGAATGAGATATATTCAAGAAGAGGCAGCAAAAGGGACTAATATAGTGATCTCATAGTGAAAATATAAATACAGGAAACACAAATGATGTAATAGCAAGAATCAACTCATTGAAGGATGATCCTCATACTAATGGCGCAAAAAATAAAAATAAAAATCATGAATAAATTACCACCAATTAATACATTTATAAATATTATATATAAAAAAAATTAAAACGGAAAAAGTGAATCCCATACTATTAATATCAACAATCATCACAAATAGTAATGGTATTTTACATGATTTACCGTACCTTTATTTTTTGTTATTGAAAATGTGTCCCTCCCCTCTCCCCTTTTTCCTCCCTCTCCCCTTCTTTATCACTCTTCTACTATTCTGAAATGTATTGGACTATATAACAAAAGTAAAGAGGAAAATAAAAAAATAGATAAATATTGAGCATTTGTTCAAGCTACTTATTGAAGAGGAGGTAATATGATTTAGTGAAATGGTTAGTAAAATGTTATTAAATAATGTGAAAGTAAAAATAAATGTTGATTGCTATGATTCCGCAACTATCTATAAAACACACTATACAATATTCTGGTTAGATATTGTATATTGATGATATAAAATGTGGTATATTATATATATATAAGATATATATATATATTTTTTATTTATTTATAATAATGAAGAGACATAACTGCATTAGACCATAATACATTTGATTATTCATTGTTATATCAAGTAATAAGAAAAGATATACATATGATTAATAAAGCATAATAAATAGTGATTCGGCTAATAATTAATTTAAAAGTTGACTGTTATGATTTCCTAACTATATATAAAACACACATTGTTTAATACTCTGGTTTGATACTGTTTATTGCTGATACAAAATTTGGTACATCATGATGAAAAACTTTAATAATGAAAAAGACAGAATATACTATAATATACCGGATTATTGATTGTAATATCAGGAAATATATATGCATGATTTATAAAGCATAATGAGTATTGATTCAGCTAAACAATTATGCATACTGCTAGTGAATAATGTAAAGAAGAAAATATAGTACCAAGATACATTTAAAAGTGGGGTAGACATCAAAGGCAACCATCATGAAGAGATTATCTATAGTATAGGAGTGGTATCAATGGGAGAGCTTGTATTAAGAGTCCTGCCACATACACTATGCGATGAGAACAAAGAAAGAATTTCTAAGTTGGCGCGCATGCGCGAACTCCCAGAGATAGAAGTAACAGCTGGGGAGATGATAGTGTCGAGGAAACTGACGGGTGTTACGTGGGAGGAGGCAGGGCCAATCATGGAAGGTATTAGAATGGGATTGGGAGACAATAGTAGTAACATTCAGCACCACGCCCCGCCAAGTGTCTTCTGCTTGTCCTCCTCCTCAAGTGGCCTAATCCCACGCCTGCGCCGAGGATCCGGCAGTCCGCTTTGAACAGCCCTCCGATGCAGCGCTTGCAGGAGTATCGCTGTACGGGCCCGCGCCTGCGCACAGGATACCCTGATGCTTGTGCCAGTAATCGGGAAACGAGTGCGCAGGCGTGGACTGCCAGATCCTCGGCGCAGGCGAGGATTTCAAAGCACACATTTGTGAAAATGAAAAATTACTAGCAGACCCCAATTTTTCAATTTCACAAGGGGGTTTAAGGAAAAAATTCACCCCAGTATGTGTTCCCCATTTTCTCCCCATTCAGGAAACACCCCATATGTGCATGTAGCGTGCTGTATGAGCGCACAGCAGGCAAACAGAAAAATATGGACTTTGCTGGCAGGCCTGAATTGGCAGACATGGATTTTAGGTGCTATGTCGCATTTAAAATATTTCTGAGGTCCCCAGAAATTTAAAACCGCAAGTGTCCCCATTTTGGAAAATGCACCCCCGTACAAACATTTTAAGGGGTGTAAAGGGAACTTTTGACCTAACAGGTGTTTCACAGAAATGAATATGTAGTGGTTGGTGAAAAGTGGGTCTGTAAGCTATGCGGACTAAATCAGAGATATAAGGTGGTAAAACTACAGGGTACATCATGGATGAAATTAAATTAAAGGGAGTCTTTCACCCCAAATGTGCACTATCTCACACTAACACCATTGCGTCGATAACAGTCCCCACATTAAAATCCTACTTACCATAAGGTTGTCAGTTGCATAGTTCGTCTAAAAAATACTTTTATTGTATATGTAAATCGGGGTCTGAAGGTGCCCAGGGGCGGCGTTCCAACGGCCGGTGCCCAGGCCCCGTGCTGATTTCCATGTGCAACAACTCCCCTTTCACCCATTTGGGGTGAAAGACTCCCTTTAATACTCCATGGATGAGTGGTAGATTTTAAAACACTCCTGCATGCAAAGACCAGGTTTTGC
Organism: Bufotes viridis; assembly: GCA_033119425.1. Classification (NCBI taxonomy): domain Eukaryota; kingdom Metazoa; phylum Chordata; class Amphibia; order Anura; family Bufonidae; genus Bufotes; species Bufotes viridis. The sequence goes on along the minus strand of CM065589.1, from coordinate 387,742,087 downwards.
AGTGGTAAATGGAGTCTTTCCTTATCCCCCTTTTGGAACACACGTTCCTTTCCCTCCATGCTGTCTGGGGGACTTGACCTGGAAAATGTTGCCCTGGTACAACACGGGCACCATGACTTCCAGAAGTACTGGGACCCTCCTGGGCCTGGCTTTGAAAAATTAGGGCCTTAATGACCACATCTTGGAACTGAAGGAAAGTTCCTGTGCAGCCTACAGATCGAAATAGCACATATGCATTGCACATTGCCATCTGTACAATGTGCGCGGCCAGCTTTTTTTTACCACACTTTCGTTTTTAGTGTGATACTGTGGGGCTTCAGAAGTTGATCTAAAAGATGCACCCCTCCCATGTGGCTTTTGTAGTCCAGGATACAAACTGGTTTGGCGGTAGTGGTTGTGGTACCTCGTACAAGAGCAGGGAAGCTGGTGTTAGTGTGAATGGTGGTCAGTACAAGGACGTCCCTCTTGTCCTTGTATTTAACCATCAGCATATTCTCATGGAGGAGAGCCCTACTTTCACCCATTCTCAGTGGTTGCCCTACCAGGGATCTAGGGCGGCATCTCTGATTTTTGCGCACTGTGCCGCAAGCCACAGTACCTCTGGCAGTTAGGGACCTGAATAGGGGTATGTTGGTATAATAGTTATCCACATAGAGGTGGTAACCCTTATCCAGCAGTGGGTGCAGTAAGTCCCACACGATCTTCCCACTAACTCCTAGGATGGGGGGGCATTCTGTGGGTTCAATCCGGGAATCTTCATAAATGCTGAACTTGTGGGTGTACCCAGAGCTACTCTCACAAAGTTTGTATATCTTCATGCCACACCTTGCCCATTTGCTAGGCAGGTACTGGTGGAATCTAATCCTCTCTTTGAAGAGTAATAGGGACTCATCTACACAGACATTTTTATCGGGGTTGTACACCTCAACAAACCTTGTGGTAAAGTGGTCAATGGTCGGCCTAACCTTGAACAGACAATCAAATGTCGGGTCATTTTGGGGTGGGCACTGTGCATTGTCGTTGTAGTGTAGGAATTTCCGAATGGACTCAAATCGCTTCCGGATCATGGTCTTACTGTAAATTGGAGTCTGGTAGAAAATGTCCAAACTCCAATATTGTCTAACGTTTGGCGTCATAATTACCTGAAAAAACACAACCTTTGTTTTATCCTCACCATCCCGCGTCTGATATCTGCTGGTTCCATATAATAGAGTGCCTGTGTTTTCCATTTCCTTCCTACTTCAAAAATGACACCTGGTGTACTCTAAGCTTTACTAAATGTCCCCCAGTATGTGGTGGAGGTGGGTGTAACAGGAGGGCCCCCAAAATAAATAGACTGCTACGTACTCCTAGAAACCTTAATCTCGCCCTGCTTTACTATATACATTCATTCCAGAGATAAAGGGGAGCTGATACACCAGCCCTCTCAGCATATTTGGTGATGGCACACTCATTTTCATATTATTCATTTCTGCGTTTAATAAGGCCTGAGGGCATTAATCTACATATTACACCCCAATTCTGTAGAAACACTCACCAACTTCCGTTTATTAAGGAATCGTTTAAACACCATAATGATGGAGAGCCTGCCTAGTGACAACTACATCTTACAGGCTTCTGTAGAAAAGCAAGTCATTAGAGGGTTAATACTCTGGAGCATTGTGGGTGAGTTCAAAGTGAAAGTGAAAGTGAATGAGGCAGGTATGGGTAATCGGCCCCTGTAGTAACTATGGCAACTGTCCCTGACTTCATAGTTAAAGTGAATGAGGTAGGTATCAGTAATAAGCCCCTGTAGTAACTATGGTAACTGTTCTGCTGATGTCATAGATGCATAAGTCTATGACATAAAGAACCCACAGATGAAGGTTCCATAACAGAAGGACAAACGGCCATATGCAGAGCCATGCTTGATGTGACTGGAGACCTGGAGCTTCACTGTCTGTAGAGGGAGGAAGGGGACGCCCGCCTAGCCAACCAGATCAGCCCTATTGGCCTAGCCAGCCAGATCAGCCCTATCGCCTAGCCAGCCAGATCAGCCCAATCCACCTAGCCAGTCAGATCCGCCCTATCCACCTAGCCAGCCAGATCATCCAAATTAGCCCTAGCCATCAACGGGATGACAGATGCTGCAGCCAGATCTCCCTCACATCCAGCGCCAGCTGCTGAACCTTTATGTGTAACGCCAGGAGTGGTCGAATTTGGCTATCTCCGTAAGAGGCTCACACAGAGTATTTAATATTGTGCAACTGCTTACTAATCTGTTTCTTTAACTCTTTCACCTATATGACTATTTAATGTCCTTTCTGTCATATCTAAAATGCATTTATATCATGTCTCATTGAAAATGTACACCTTCTGACAAAATATCTTGTTCCATTTTGGCATTAAACTTCTAAGCCCAAGGGAAGGGCAACTCTCCAGCCATGGTTCCCTAGAGGTTTCCTCCACAGGGGGTTTTCCTCTCCTGAGTGCTGGGGGGTGACTCTTTGTGAGTCGGGGGTGTGCCATGTTCAGTGCCCTATTCATAGCGATTGGCCTGAGAATAAATTGGAGGCACTGAATAAAAATACAGTCATTTGATGTTGAATAAATTCTCTCTATTTAACACCCAATTTAAGTGTTTTGTCCATTTCTTTGGTTTGGGTGGCATTGCTTGGGAGTGAGGGTCCATTAAATATTGCATAGCGACAAAGCCATATATCCAGGTGTGTGTTTTTAAACCTGTGCAGCAAGAGGATGGAGCAGAGATGACGTTTTACTACAAATGTTCACACTTCCTGGATAAAGATAATTGGGGGTTGTTTGGGGGATTTATCCATAATGTTGAAATGTGCATGAACGTATCATTTTCAAAATGGCAATTTGTACCAAATTTATCAAAAGAGCACGTGTCGTGATAAAGGTGGCGCAACTCGTCATGCAGTTCTATGGGCCCAGGTACCAACTGGTGGTTTTCCCAGTGATTAAAGGTGATGTCACACATGTTTTTTTTTGGGTTGTGAAGCGGTGACAGGCGTCATACATGATAGAGGTGTAGATGGGGTGGATATTTCAGCCCACACCCCTGTTTCACCACAGCTGGGTTTAATCACTGGGGGATAAACCAGCCCTCAGTGTAGGAGTCCAGAGACGACTTGTGTAGCATCCCCAAGTCAGGGCAATGTGTGGAACTAACCTGGGGAATGCCAGTGATGGAGAGGCCGGCACGCTGCTCCTCTGGGTTCTTGAGGGACACAGCCAGGTGGAAGGTGAGGTGCCCTTGGTGTTATAGTTTAACGTGCCTATGGCTAAGTCCCTGATATGTCGTGACGCCAGTGCCAGTAAACGGTGGCACACCGTATTTATAGTAGGAATAACAGAGGTGCAGACTGGTAACTTGAAAACAGAATTCAAACTTTACTGAAGACAGTGATGATACAGCAAGCAGTCTTTCCAACAGTTCCTTTTTGCAGACAATCAAAATTGCAGTGGTCTTACATCCAGCAAGGTTAAACAGAGGGTGATAATACAGGACTTGGAATTGCAGGTGAACCTTACTTTCTTCCTGACTCGTCCTGACTGGAATTGATGCTTCAAGGCCCCAATGCCCTACTTCTGGCTTATATCCTTGAATCTCCAGTTTATAGAGTACCTCCTCTTGACGTTTAGTACCTCTTGCTCTAGGGATTGCCTCTGGGTTCTGCACTCCTTCTCCTAGGGTACCATCTTCCTAGGGTGGATTCCTCACAGGCCGTGAGGCCTGGTTTGGCCTTCACAGGCACATGGCCTGCACTCTGTCTAAGGCACACTCTAGACTCCCTGTCCTTCCCCTGACTGGGCCTTATATAGACTAGGGCAACCTAGCTCCTCTAGTGACTAGAGCTGGAATTACATCCCTAGCCGGCCTGCACATAGGACATTTCACAGTAACAGGAGAATCAAATACCATAAATTACATTGATTTACATTGCATGGTACAAATAGGACCTTTACCAGCCTCCTCCTAAAATGAGAGGAGCGACAGCAGCCAAGTGACCCTTCCGTAGTGACGGGCAGTACAACTCCCGCACACTACATACCCTCGCTGCTTTAAGCTGAGTACGCCTCGTACTCTACCAGGGTACCGCCCTACTGGAATTTCCACCTGAAAGAGACAAAGAAAAACATGCAAGAATACATACATATCAGTACTCAATTCTATCTGCATCGACAATTGCCATCAGGTCCAGCTGACTGACGGAGAAGTGCAGTGACAAGGCGCGCTTCTTTCTTCAGGATAAAGAGTGGAACTGGAGTGCTGACCTGGCACAGCGGATGTTAGGGAATACCAGGATAGTCCATGACAATGAGTGAGTCCATAAAGCATATCACAGAGACTCGCACACAGGGGTCCATCTCTGGGCACATAGACTTAGATAAAATATGTTTTAGCAATAACACGGTCAGCAGCACATACATAAAATCACAATACAGGACTCTGACAATACCAGGGTAACATCTTCCTGGCAAGTCCTGCGATATTTAAAGTGCTGACATAAAAGAACCCTTTTCAACCTGAAATGGGGGTTAAAAGGGATAAGGTGCAAATAAAAGCACAACTTGGAGTTATTAAAGTACTTGACGCCACAATGTTAGCAGCAGGCAGGATGTCCCGGAACAGAAAGAGGCAGGCTGGGAGCAGTGGTTCCACAGTGGCAACTTATCTTCACAAAAATGCCACCGGCCGTGGGGAACTGGCAGCAAGCTCTACCAGCCTGGCAAACTTAAAGGAACAGTTCCTGCAACAAATATGATGTCCCTGTGAGGATGAGCAAAAATGGCCTAGCAGGCCTGCTCACAGGTAGGTGTCAAATGAGCCCCGTTCGTCGGAGGTAGTGCAGCCCTGTGCTGCAGGTAGTCTGGGCCATGCACCAGGGCCACATGGAGGGGTGCCCACCAAAGGGAATGGGCTGGAAACATCACCGGTATTGGGCCTACCCACCTCATTGGCCCGCTGGGTTGCGGCACACAGGAGCTGCTGGTCTCGGGACACGGGCCGGCGCTGGGGTAGACACTTCCTCTGGCCGGGACATAACGCTCCCGTCACGGCGGACTCGGCTCCTGGCATAAGTCAATTTATCCGCTGTTACACGGACCTTGGGTGGCTCAGCGTTAGCGGTAGGTCCTTGGACCACGGGTTCGGGTGGTACAGGGGTCACAGGTAACTCACCACCGCTGGACTGCTGCGCTGTTTTCTTAGACTCTGTCACTTGCCGCAGGCCATCCAGGTAAGCCTGTAAGGAAGCCGATCCGCTCCTCCAGGGCGGAGATCTCACTGCTGGATTCCGGCACACTTGCAGCAGGCTCAGATGAGGTTCTATCCTGGCGGTTCTTCCGCAGGTCATCCATGGCTTCACTGAACTGGGCCATCCGCGCCCAATCAGCGGCTGTTTTCTCTCGCCGCGCAGCTCTGGAGAGGGGTAAGGACTGGGAGGCTTGTCCAGGATCGTCGGCTGCCAGAAAATGTTCGGGCCGAGAAAGGAACTCTTCTCCTGGTACGTATTCCGGATGGGTCCCGGCGGGTCCTCTGCCTCCACCGGATCTTCTGATTCTTCCCAGTCCTCCGGTACCGGTCCGGGACGGGTCACCGCAGTGGCATATGGGCCTCGCGAGGCCCTCTGCGGGAGTGAACTCCACTTTCTCTCCGACCGCTAGATTATGCAGTCGCCCGGAGATAGCTGTGCTTGACGGACCGGCGATTCACATAATAGTCCCGGTTGGTGCCGGTTTCTGGATGAAGCCGAATCCTCTAACCTTGTCAAACTCGAGCACAACTCCGTGCGGCGTTCGAGCTGGGGCTTGCTGTCCCTGGAATCTTCATAGATCCGCTTGGTGACTTCTTCAAAGTACTTTTCTGAGTGGTGGTTTTTAAAGTTGCCGCCACTGGATCTCGGCCATCAGGGCCGACCACGCGGTTCCGCGGGAGAAAGCCTTCGCTGCGGGTGGAAACGGCAGGGTTCGGCTTGTGGCCATGGACAGGTTTGGGCCATGTCGCTGGGAGTATACGCTGGGGCGCAGGGCGCTCCTTAGTTGCTCCTGAGGTCGCCTCCATTGCACCAACTACGGCCCGGATCCCTCCGATTCAGGTAGGAAACCCCGTAGCAGGGTGAGCCACTGTTCCAGCAGGCTCCACCCCGTCGATTCTTGCACGCCCCTAGGTATTCCAGTATAGGGTAGGCGGTGTCCATATAATAATCCTCAAGGGAAGGCGTTACCTCCAGGTCGCCTCCTCCTCCTTCTTGGAGGGTTTTGGCGCCAAATTTTCGCGCCACTGAGGACAGTGATGGCGCAAGAAGAAGTCCAATACGCCGGCGCCATCTTGGACGCCATGATGCATCAATTCAATGACAGCAAGCAGCGGTAGTGAAACAGCATAAAGTCCACAAAAATGCACTTTGAAGTGGCGATTTTCTTCCTCTTGATAGCGCAACACTGCACAGCGCTTTGGAGGTCTTTGGGACACTTTTCTGTACGCTTTAGGTCCGCAAAGTTCAATAAACAAACAGGCGTTTTGTCACTTGGCAAACTGGTTAAGGCACAAAGTTCACGTTTTGCTCACAGTCCGTAAACGTGCGTATCCTGTTCGTGACGCCAAAATGTAGCATCCCCAAGTCAGGGCAATGTGTGGAACTAACCTGGGAATGCCAGTGATGGAGAGGCCGGCACGCTGCTCCTCTGGGGCACTCTCTGGGTTCTTGAGGGACACAGCCAGGTGGAAGGTGAGGTGCCCTTGGTGTTATAGTTTAACGTGCCTATGGCTAAGTCCCTGATATGTCGTGACGCCAGTGCCAGTAAACGGTGGCACACCGTATTTATAGTAGGAATAACAGAGGTGCAGACTGGTAACTTGAAAACAGAATTCAAACTTTACTGAAGACAGTGATGATACAGCAAGCAGTCTTTCCAACAGTTCCTTTTTGCAGACAATCAAAATTGCAGTGGTCTTACATCCAGCAAGGTTAAACAGAGGGTGATAATACAGGACTTGGAATTGCAGGTGAACCTTACTTTCTTCCTGACTCGTCCTGACTGGAATTGATGCTTCAAGGCCCCAATGCCCTACTTCTGGCTTATATCCTTGAATCTCCAGTTTATAGAGTACCTCCTCTTGACGTTTAGTACCTCTTGCTCTAGGGATTGCCTCTGGGTTCTGCACTCCTTCTCCTAGGGTACCATCTTCCTAGGGTGGATTCCTCACAGGCCGTGAGGCCTGGGTTTGGCCTTCACAGGCACATGGCCTGCACTTGTCTAAGGCACACTCTAGACTCCCTGTCCTTCCCCTGACTGGGCCTTATATAGACTAGGGCAACCTAGCTCCCTCTAGTGACTAGAGCTGGAATTACATCCCTAGCCGGCCTGCACATAGGACATTTCACAGTAACAGGAGAATCAAATACCATAAATTACATTGATTTACATTGCATGGTACAAATAGGACCTTTACCAGCCTCCTCCTAAAATAAGAGGAGCGACAGCAGCCAAGTGACCCTTCCGTAGTGACGGGCAGTACAACTCCCGTACACTACACTTGGTAAAGGAAGCCTTCAGAGGCTCTGGGTGGTTTCAGCCAGGAGGGCTGGGGGCCACGAGGCGGTGTGAAAGCCAGGAGGCTGCTGGATCTTAGGGCTGAGAAAAGCCAGATCTTACCCTGGGTGTGAACTGAGCTCTATAGGTGACGTAGAGACGACCTATGTATTATGTAGTGCCTAGACGGGCAGGTGTTTATGTTTTGTGCTGGTGCTGAAGTGTCAAAATAAAGCACCTTTTGGACTTAGGCTGGGTTCAGACTTGTGCGTTTTACAGCGCGTTCAAACGCGCTGTAAAACGTTCAACACATGAAAACCAATGCTTCCCTATGGCCCTGGTTCTCACTTGAGCGTTTTACAGCGTGTTTGAACGTGCTGAAAAACGCCCTACGCTCAAAAAAGTTCTTGAGCTTCTTTGGGGCGTTTTGTCGCGCGTATTTTGATTAACGCCACAGTACGACGCGCATTTCCTATTTGCAAAAACGCGCTGTAATATCAAATACGCGCAAGTCTGAACCCAGCCTTAAACCCCCCTGTTTATACGAAGTCTGTCATTGCCGACCCTGAGAGAGAGCGATCCCTTACAGGTGTTTTGCAGTTTTTGGAGTATTTTTTGGTGGTGTTTTTTAGGCAAGAGGTTCCAGTTTAAGATGTTGCATCGAAGTCTAAGGGAAATATTAAATGCAGGCCAAACAGGCATTTTTACTAATTGCTGCACTATTGAGGATCTGTGCCTGTGAACTACAGTACATGTTGTGAGATACATTTTGCTCCCCTTTGGCTGATTTGGGAAGTTGTTCAGATTTAATAGAAAGGTAGACACACAGTGTCAGTCATCTTACATTCTGCTATCCCATATTCAGCCTTGGAAAGATTGTCAAGCTGAACGTATTACTACCAGTTTATGAACTGCCCAAACTACCCTAGTAAAATGCCTTGGATTTGTTATCCTCAAATAAGACAAGGTCATTGACTTGCACCGGCATCCGCCATCACTCTAACTAGACCTCCTGCTTTGCACCCCATCACTACACACATTCAACATCAAGGGCATCCAGGCAGGAGCCCCAATACCAGGGTGTGCCCCAAGGGGAGGAATGGTTGCACCCCTCCATCCACTGCATCCAAGGAGCACCAAAGTGGGGAACGCCACAGTGAGCAACTATTTCTAGCCACGACTACCACTCCCGTCCTCCTCACAGTACTCTCATCCCTGCACTTGTAGGGCTGTAGTGCTGGGATGTTGCATCAGCACTGGTGCCCATATGTGCTCTAAAAGGGTGTGACGTGTTCCGAAAATGCATCATGGAAAAGGTGAGGCATATATAGAAGGGGGCATGACCACAAGTGGCTGCAGAAGAAAACGTCAACAGCAGCGTGCCACACTGTAGGCCAACTAAGAAATGTTGGCGTTTGTGCTATAGTATGGAACACGGGCCTCTGAAAATAATGAGACACACACAAAATCACAACTATATAAATAAGTAAAAGCGAAAGGAATGGGGGTGCATGATATACAAAGGGCTAACCTTCTGTGCAGCTGCTCCAGAAAAGAAGCGACATGTCCAATACTTTACCGGAACATGCGGACCATGGAACCATTGAAGTAAATGGATCTGCATCATGATGCAGTGAGCACATGGCCAGTTTCCTAGTTTTGCGGATCCGTGGTTTGCAGACTAAAAACCACTTAGTCATGTGAATACCCCCCTCACAGTGAAGAAAAATGGTTGGGTTGTTATGGAAACCTGGTGCAAAACTGCGTGTATTTCAGTCCTCAACATAGATGTTGCAACACCAACAAGGACAAGCCATAGAGTTATGCAAATCAAGGAAGTAGCAGGTGTTCCTAAGATCTGCATCAAATTGTCAAGCACCTAGCCACATGAAATCTGTCGCAAACTGAAAGGGACAGAATCATTGAACTGAGATACCTTGGTTTATCACTCCAGCAGATCACTACGTGGCTAGGATGGGAGGTCAGTACTGTTTAATGTTGCCCGTCCGGTGATTGGTAATACAATGGAATCATAGCAAGAGGTGTACAGAGGCGAACCCCAGCATGGACGGATCGTCTGAGTCCCATTTTTTCTCAGACACAATAATAGTGGGAGATTGGTTGGGACCATGTGGGCAATGCTTTGAGGAGGCCTGGTGACATGTGCTCTGGGCACAGAGGGTTGAGGGCGCGCCCAGGCCATTCATTTACATGGTGAAACAAGGAGCCGTCTGCTTCCTGCTTGACAGTTGAGCTCACCTGTGCCACTCCCCAGTAGGCCACACATCAGGATGCTGGGCTGTGTGGGAGGAGCGTGCAGGCCTGAGAATCAGCCTCCTCCTACACAGCCCAATGCAAAGTATGTGTGATGGAATCATGTTGTTGCTCCTGGGAAGTGCCGGATGTGATCAGATCATCAGGGTAAAAATGTGGATGTAACTACTGTGAGGGGGCACAATGTGGGCATTTCTAATGTCAGGGGGCAAAATGCGACCATTACTACTGTGAGCGAGCACAGTGCAGACATTACTACTGAGAAGGAGGCACAATTTGTGCATTTCTACTGTGAGGGAGCAGCATGTGGGCTAACTACAGTGAGGGGGCAAGATGTGGTCATTACTACTGTGATTGGGGCTCAATGTGGGCATAACTACTGTGCAGAGTGCACAAATTTGGATACAACTACTGTGAGGGGGCACAATGTGGGCATAACTACTGTGAAGCGGCATAATGTGGGCTTAACTACTGAGAAAGGCACAATGTGAACATAAGTTCTGTGAGGGGACACAATGTGGGTATTACTACTGTGATGGGGCACAATGTAGGCATAACTACTGTAACGTGGCACAAGGTGGGCATTAGTACTGTGCACAATGTTGGCACAACTATTGTGAGGGGGCACAATGTGGATACTACTACTGTGAGGCGGCACAATGTGGATACTATTACTGTGAGGGTGCACAATGTGGATATTACTACTTTGAGGGGGCACAATGTGGGCATTAGTACTGAGCACTAAGGGGAAAGAGAAAGATTACCCTGTCATAACATTGGGATGGCTCAGTCTTCCAGGGCCAGCACAGCAATTACTATCCCCTGTTTATGTGGTTTTTCATTTTGCAACAAAACCACATGGACTTTGTTCCGATTCCAGCGGACATCATACCGACATGCCAGAGAAATCCTGGATGCGGTAGGACCAGTTGGTTCTTTCATGTATCGGTACCGCCATGTACCTTATGATAGATTGGATCAGTTGTACTTATTGGGGGTCATTTACAAAGACCAGTTCTTTACGCTGATCTTTGTTCAAACTCTGCACTGCCAGAGGATTATCCAAATTTATGAATTAGGCGCACATCCAGGAGTCCATGTGCGTGGAGTAAAAACTATCCGGGCTCCTGAGCGGAGTCGATTTTACTCCACTTTTACAGCTGTTTTCAGGTGTAAAAATTGTAAATGTGTTGGAGCTGAAGTCCTGTCACACACTTGCCACTCCTAAATTGGTTGCTAGGGACAGGGGTGGACTGAGCGGTCGGGCACTTTGGACGTGGTCCGAGGGCCCGGCCGGGAAGGGGGCCCGCGGCGGCAGGTCACAGGGAGAGGAACGTTTCCATTGTGGAAGCGTTCATCTACATACAGTCATGTGAAAAAATTAGGACACCCTTTGAAAGCATGTGGTTTTTTGTAACATTTTTAATAAATGGTTATTTCATCTCCGTTTCAACAATACAGAGAGATTAAAGTAATCCAACTAAACAAAGAAAACTGAAGAAAAGTCTTTTCAAGATCTTCTGTAAATGTCATTCTACAAAAATGCCTATTCTAACTGAGGAAAAAGATAGGACACCCTCACATGTATTCCCTCTTAAATTGGCTCAGATCTCACACAGGTATATCACACCAGGTGCACATAATTAGTAGATCGTTACTCTGCATGTTGAATGAGGCTTGCCCTATTTAAACCTCAGACATTTAGTTTGGTGTGCTCCTGACTGTTGAAGTGAGAGTGAGCACCATGGTGAGAGCAAAAGAGCTGTCAGAGGACTTCAGAAAAAGATTGTAGCAGCTTCATGAGTCTGGGAAGGGATTTAAAAGATCTCCAAAGATTTTGAAATCAGCCATTCCACTGTCCGGAAGATAGTCTACAAGTGGAGGGCTTTCAAAACAACTGCCAACATGCCCAGGACTGGTCGCCCCAGCAAGTTCACCCCAAGAGCAGACCGCAAGATGCTAAAAGAGGTCTCCAAAAACCCTAAAGTGTCATCTCGAGAACTACAGCAGGCTCTGGCTACTGTTGATGTAGAAGTACATGCCTCTACAATCAGAAAGAGACTGTACAAGTTTAACTTGCATGGAGGTGTGCAAGGAGGAAACCTTTGCTTTCCAAGAGAAACATCGAGGCCAGACTGACATTTGCCAGAGATAAAGTTGACAAAGACCAGGACTTCTGGAATAATGTTCTTTGGACAGATGAGTCCAAAATTGAATTATTTGGACACAACAGCAGAGGACATGTTTGGCGTAAACCAAACACAGCATTCCAAGAAAAGAACCTCATACCAACTGTGAAGCATGGAGGTGGAAGTGTCATGGTTTGGGGCTGCTTTGCTGCAGCAGGACCTGGTCAGCTCACCATCATAGAATCCACGATGAATTCTACTGTGTATCAGAAGGTGCTTGAAGAACATGTGAGACCATCAGTTAGAAAATTAAAGCTGAAGCGGAACTGGACCATGCAACATGACAATGACCCAAAACATACTAGTAAATCAACCAAAGATTGGCTGAAAAAGAAGAAATGGAGAGTCCTGGAATGGCCAAGTCAAAGTCCAGATTTGAATCCCATTGAGATGCTGTGGGGTGACTTGAAAAGGGCTGTACGTGCAAGAAACCCCTCAAACATCTCACAGCTGAAAAAGTTCTGCATTGAGGAGTGGGGTAAAATTTCCTCAGACCGATGTCGAAGACTGGTAGATGGCTACAAGAACCGTCTCACTGCAGTTATTTCAGCCAAAGGAGGTAACACTCGCTATTAGGGGCAAGGGTGTCCTATCTTTTTCCTCAGTTAGAATAGGCATTTTTGTAGAATGACATTTACAGAAGATCTTGAAAAGACTTTTCTTCAGTTTTCTTTGTTTAGTCGGATTACTTTAATCTCTCTGTATTGTTGAAACGGAGATGAAATAACCATTTATTGAAAATGTTACAAAAAACCACATGCTTTCAAAGGGTGTCCTAATTTTTTCACATGACTGTAGTTATCTGTATCATGTGCCAGCAGTCCATCAGAGGCCAGTGCAGGCGACGCGATGATGTCATCGCGCCGTCTAAGCCGTACAATGCAGGACACAGACCGGAAGAGGCCTGCATTGCACTGCTGCCATGGAGGTAAGTAAAAGTATTTTTTTTAAATACCGGACTATCTGTTATTGGCACATGGGGGGAGAGGCACTTATTACTGGCACTTGTTACTGGCATATGGGGAGGGAGAGAGGCACTTGTTACTGGCACATGGGGGCGAAGAGGCACTTGTTACTGTCACATGGGGGGGGGGAGGCACTTGTTACTGGCACATGATTGGGGGGCATCTATGGGAGGCACTTGTTACTGGAACATGATTGGGGGGCATCTAAGGGGGGCACTTGTTACTGGCCCATTATTATGGGGCACAATGGGGGCTTCTACTGAGGCCACAAAGAAGGGGTATTTTATATGGGGGGCTCTGTGTGGTACTAGTATTATCAGGGGTATTATCTGTTTCTGCAGTATAGTACTGGGAAGCACAGCGGCGCAGTATTGGGGGTAGTAGGAAGATTCGTCCAGAAGATAGGAGGATGATGGAAAAGTAGTACACTAAGATTTTTTGTTGTTGTAAAACTGCAGAGATGAAAAATGGCGACAAAATGGTGGTCTTAAGCTCTGAAAGGAGATGAGGACAGAGAACATCTACATCAAAGTAAACGTCACTGGATGTAAGAGGTATGGGGTGCTGTATTTCTGTAGTGATGGGATCAGGGACGTAACGATCGCGGTGCGACCATGACCGGGGTGGAGGAGGGATATGGGTGTGGCTGGAGGTGGAACATGGGCTTGGCTGGAGCCGGAACATGGGTGGGGCCTGGAAGGGGGCCCTTGATTTATTTTGCCTGGGGGCCCTGAGGGTTCTCAGTCTGCCCCTGGCTAGGGATATTGCTAAGCTCTGACAAAGCCTTCTCATTGGCCCACAAGCAAAAAAGGAGGATACTGATGAAACAAAAATCTAGATAGAATATTCGCGATTACGAATATATAGCACTATAATCTACATCTTCGCAAATTTTTGAAGTGCCGATATTCGCGATAAAAATTTGTGATTAGAATATTCGCGATCAACACTAGTGACAGAGCAGGAAGAAGAGAGAGTGCTCCTTCCTTCCAACTGTGATGCTGGCCAGCCACTGCCACCAATAAAAAGCCTGACAAATCAGTTGTGAGGGAGGGATTGGTTAGGACAAGGATGGGCAAACTGCGGCTCTACAGCTGCCCTGCTGTAGGTTGATAGCTGTAGGCATTCTGGGAGTTGTAGTTTTGCAACAGCTGGAGAGCCGCAGTTTGCCCATCCCTGGGTTAGGATGTCACTGCCCCATCAATGGAAATAAACATGGCTACCTGGGGAGGTTGGCATCCGGGGGTGGAGTTGTTTCAGCTTGTATTGGAGGGAGGGAGGAAGAGGGAGAATGACCTTAGAGCACAGTTCCTCTTCCGGTCATGTGCACCTTGAAAATATCACAGAGACAGACATCAGCAGAGCCCAGTGCAGCGGAGACCCTTGCAGCAGAGACCAGTGACCACTAGACCCTAGTCAGTTTTGTGCAGCCAATTCAGGTATAGTTACGATGTCAGCCTGAAATAAAGGCAGGGAGATATCTATGTAATAGTATGGCCTATTTCACACTGCTGGCATAGTTCCTGCATGCTGTTCTAGCAGAGAACAGCCTACCGGAGCTATCTGGTTCAGACATTGCCAGATGTTACCAGAATCTCTCCCGGTCCCCTGGACTATAATGGAGTCTGGCAGAGATTTGTTATGCACGTGAATCAGTCAGCGCCGACCAGCACCCCCCTATCCCGCCAACCCCCACACCCACCCGGTCTCTGGGAAAATGGTATTGCATGAAACTGGTCCTTGGTGCAAAAAAGGTTGGGGACCACTGGATTAGTATATAAAATTTGCTACAGCGCACTGAGTGGGGCTTTCTAAATCATTTCCCCAGGTGCAGGAAAGCCTAGCTACACCTCTTTCACACCAGTCCTATTCCTGGGATTGTGGTGTGGGGTGGCATAATGTATGGTAGCCAGAGCCTTGTAGTCTTTATTTCCAGTACACTAACAACTCGATAGTAGGTTCTGTTTTGGTCCCCGGAGCCACTTAGTTATCACTTTTGCCTTATGGCAAGGTGCTGTTGGAGGGTGTTTTGGTACCATTCTTTATTCATGGCTGTGTTTTTGGGAAAAATTGTGAGTGAGCCTACTCCCTTGGATGAGAAGCAACCGCACACATGAATGGTCTCAGGATGCTTTACTGTTAGCATGACACAGGACCGAGGGTAGCACTCACCTTTTCTTCTCCGGACAAGCCTTTTTCCTGAAGCACCAAACAATCGGAAAGAGGCTTCATCGGAGAATATGACTGCCCCAGTCCTGAGCAGTCCATTCACCATACTTTCTGCAGAAGATCAATCTGTCCCTGATGTTTTTTTTGGAGAGAAGTGGCTTCTTTGCTGCCCTTCTTGACACCAGGCCATCTTCCAAAAGTCTTCGCCTCACTGTGCGTGCAAATCCGCTCACACCTGCCTGCTGCCATTCCTGAGCAAGCTCTGCACTGGCACTCCGATCCCACAGCTGAATCCTCTTTAGGAGACCATCCTGGCACTTGCTGGACTTTCTTGGATGCCCTGAAGCCTTCTTAACAAGAATTTAACCTCTTTCCTTGAAGTTCTTGATGATCCTATAAATTGATTGAGGTGCAATCTTAGTAGCCACAATATACTTGCCTGTGAAGCCATTTTTATGCAACGCAATGATGGCTGCACGCGTTTCTTTGCAGGTCACCATGGTTAACAATGGAAGAACAATGATTTCAAGCATCACCCTCCTTTTAACATGTCAAGTCTGCCATTTTAACCCAATCAGCCTGACATAATGATCTCCAGCCTTGTGCTCGTCAACATTCTCACCTGAGTTAACAAGACGATTACTGAAATGATCTCAGCAGGTCCTTTAATGACAGCAATGGAATGCAGTGGAAAGTTTTTTTTGGGATTAAGTTAATTTTCATGGCAAAGAAGGACTATGCAATTCATCTGATCACTCTTCATAACATTCTGGAGTATATTCAAATTGCTATTATAAAAACTTAAGCAGCAACTTTTCCAAATTCCAATATTTATGTAATTCTCAAAACTTTTGGCCACGACTGTACAGACCTTCGATGATGTCACCAAAGGTCCTACAAGGTATACGATGCAGTCCAGCACGTCAGTAATTTAATTAAGTTTAATATGTTTAAAACTAAAATAATATTAAGCTTGTATTAACCTCTTACTAAGCAATTATAGAAGCCATTATAAATATTATAAATATATATTTCCACTGATTCACTGGCGCTAATTGCCCCTAAAATAGTATGTGCTGCGGTATCGCAGCAGTACCGCAATATACCGCTATATAGATAGATTGATAGATAGAAAGATTGATAGATAATAGATAGAATAGATAGATAGATAGATAGATAGATAGATAGATAGTTAGATAGATAAATATCAGCTTATGAGGATAAGAAAGGGGTAGCAGGCACACTCTTATTTGGGATAAAATAGATATTTTATTAGTAAAATTAGGATAATATAGTAATAATATGTCTAAAATAGCTGATTGATTTGGGTGCAGGTAATAGTGAGTGAGTGATAATTTGTGGATAAAATATAGTAGTTTGGACATCAAATAGTATCGATATTCTTTAAAAGTGGTGGTTGCTAGTTGTCTTGAGGTAGTTGTCACAAATAAATAGGTAGTGCTGTAGTGAGGGTATCCATAAATGGTTTAAAAAGGTGTTAGGGTGAAATTCTGTAAAAGCAAAGTCTGTTTGTGGTTCAATATGGTTCTTTTAAAGTAAAATATCTTCTAGTTGATCCCACAAGCTATGTAAAAGAAGTTTCTGTGAGAAGGGATCTTGAGGTTTAAATCCTGAACAATGGTACAGTTGGTATATTCGTAGTACGTAGCTCTGAGCCTGGGCGCGGCGTCCCGCGCGGTCTCTGGCTCAGAGATCACCTACTTACCGGCCGGTAGATTCTGATGTCTGTGATCCTGTGTAACGGAGCTCGGCGTCCTCGTCCTCGGCGTCCTCGTGGTGAGCGCGATGGATTTCGCGCGCTTCTGTGTTTGAAGTTTGATCACGTGATCGTTGTTTCGATGTGGTAGCTAGTCCGTTTGATCGGTCCGAAGTTTTTGTGTTTGGACTGTAGGTATTGTTAGTCCTCTATAGTTGAGTCCTCCTTCTATGTCTACAAATGCGATCCTCTGCTCAAACGCGTTTCGGGATTCTCTCCCTTCATCAGTGAGCTGATCCCCTCATCAGTGATCAAACTTCAAACACAGAAGTGCGCGAAATCCATCGCGCTCACCACGAGGACGCCGAGGACGAGGACGCCGAGCTCGCTACACAGGATCACAGACATCAGAATCTACCGGCTAGTAGGTGATCTCTGAGCCAGAGACCGCAAGGGACGCCGCGCCAGGCTCAGAGCTACGTACTCACGAATATACCAACTGTACCATTGTTCAGGATTTAAACCTCAAGATCCCTTCTCACAGAAACTTCTTTTACATAGCTTGTGGGATCAACTAGAAGATATTTTACTTTAAAAGAACCATATTGAACCACAAACAGACTTTGCTTTTACAGAATTTCACCCTAACACCTTTTTAAACCATTTATGGATACCCTCACTACAGCACTACCTATTTATTTGTGACAACTACCTCGAGACAACTAGCAACCACCACTTTTAAAAAATATCGATAGTATTTGATGTCCAAACTACTATATTTTATCCACAAATTATCACTCACTCACTATTACCTGCACCCAAATCAATCAGCTATTTTAGACATATTATTACTATATTATCCTAATTTTACTAATAAAATATCTATTTTATCCCAAAAAAGAGTGTGCCTGCTACCCCTTTCTTATCCTCATTACTGACTTATCTGGCTGGGTGAGCCAGTTTCAGCAGTCCTTGCACCTCTACCATAGATACTGATTAGGTTTAGAGCCGTCTACCCACTACCAAATATCAGCTTATGTTATCTATGTGTTATGGTGTCCATGTCTATTGTTCTACGTGGGTGAAACTACTTTGGCGTTTAAACACGCTTTAATTAAGCTAGATATACAATACGTGAGAAACGCATGGACTTGCCAGTATCCAAACATTTTTCAGAGTATGACTATGCAGAGCGGGACATTACGTTTATTTTATTTGACCATATTCCTGTTTCCTGGAAAGGGGGAAATAGGACTATGGCCTTGAAAAGATTGTCGAAGATTCTGTTGTTTCTGTCACTGCTGCTGCGGCTGTAACGGGACAAAAGACAAATCTGTGTTAGATAGATAGGAGATAGATAGATTGTTAGATAGATAGATAAGATAGGAGATAGATAGATAGATAGGAGATAGATAGATTGTTAGATAGATAGATTGTTAGATAGATAGATAAATTGCTAGATAGATAGATTGTTAGATAGATACATAAATTGCTAGATAGATAGATTGTTAGATAGATAAATTGCTAGATAGATAGATTGTTAGATAGATAGATAGATAAATTGCTAGATAGATAGATAGATTGTTAGATAGATACATAAATTGCTAGATAGATAGATTGTTAGATAGATAGATAAATTGCTAGATAGATAGATAGATAAATTGCTAGATAGATAGATAGATAGATAGATTGTTAGATAGATAAATTGCTAGATAGGTAGATTGTTAGATAGATAAATTGCTAGATAGATAGATAGATTGTTAGATAGATAGATAAATTGCTAGATAGATAGATTGTTAGATAGATAGATAGATTGCTAGATAGATAGATTGTTAGATAGATGATAGATAGATAGATTGTTAGATAGATAGATAGATTGTTAGATAGATGATAGATAGATAGTTAGATAGATAGATAAATTGCTAGATAGATTGTTAGATAGGATAGATTGATGATAGATAAATAGATATGTGATATACTGTGATATGTAAATGCTGGAGACAACAGTATCATAACTACAATATTCATCGTTTTAGGGAAAATACATATTTCTAGCTCAATTATTATTAAAAGGGATTGGCAGTTGATTATATAATTTCTTTAAGATTACATCCCAAAATTTGTAACAGGATTTTAAAATATGCCAACATCTTGCTGTTACCTACTTGTTATGGCGCCCCCTAGTGTTGTTCAATTCCCTGCTCAGAACATTTAAAAAGGGCTTGTCACTTTACAAGAGCTTACCCATAACCACCGCTGGGTCCTCCACTATTCCATTTGAGTGGAGCAGCAGACATGCATGCCCGCCACACCATTCAACGCTACAGGACTGCTGAGCATTTGTACTATGCTATCTCTGGCACTCCCACAGAGTGGCGGACATGCATGCATGTCTGCTGCTCCATTGAATAGGGGAAAATGGGCCTCAGCTGTCAGACATGTATCCCCTATGCTGTGGACAGAGGATACGTTCTTGTAAATAATATGTGTAGTTCTGGATTCCACGTACATTTTACTGGACGATGAAAGAAAAGAACAGCAAGTACGGTATGTGACAGCAATATTTACACACAAAAGCATTTTTAAAAATTTTTTAAAGCATAAAAAAAATCTATGTCTTGAAGGATCTAATATTTAATCATGAGGCAACCGCTATAATCCCAGTTCCTTAGGAGTACTAAACATGGCAAAAGACTGGGGGGAATTTATCATGAGGGGAACTTTTAAACTGTCATAGTTGATGGTGGAGATGGTTTGTTAAATTTGTACACCCTTAACTATGTCTGAGGTGTCACTTCGGTTTTGATGCCACTGGAGAGAAATTGCAACTTTTTTGAAGCATACCCTAGACTTTCAGGATATATATGTATATATTTTTTAAACAGTTAAAAATACCATAATATTTATACTTCATTTATTGATTTTTATTTGTTTTACAAGCAAAAGCGGTCCCGGAAGTTCAGGCCTTCCTGAAGCGCTCTTCACTGCAGCATACGTAGTGTACGGATTCTGATTTCTACAATATCCGCCGCCTTGAGCGCTGTACCGGCAGGAGATCACTTGGCATGGCACATCAGTGCAGGGTATCCTGAACGGATCTATCCTGCCAGTACTGCAGAAATCAGATGATAGGGCTATGGTGTACGGATTCTGTATTGCTACAGTGAAGAGCGCTTCAAGAAGGCCTGAACCAACCTTGAAGGCCTCTTTTGCTTGAAAAACAATAAAATCAATAACGTATTTATTACAACAATTATTTCTAACTGTTTAAAAACATTTCTTAAAAGTTTAGGTACATATTAATGCTGGAAAGTGAAAGCTGACGTACAAGGCTTCATACATTCATACCAATAACTTTACTGGTTAAAATGACAAAAAAACTATAAAAAGGATTCTACTGGGCATCTACGTGCTACACCTGCATGTTGGCTTTGGCCAAATATTGACCCCCTGGTCACACTCAGGCCGGATGGCGGTCGGCGATCTAGGATGTCCATATCCCCATGTAAGATGGGGAACCAATAATTTAGGTGGAACAAACCGATTTGTGAGCAGTGTCCGGGATCAATAAATAACCCAACTTACAGACATTCAAATAGGTATAAAACACAGTGGGGGTCATTTATTAAAGAGCGGTATTTTTTACCGGGTTTTGATGGCCCCCGCACTGCCAGAGGAGGCACCTAATTGGTGACAAGATGCACGCCTCATCATAAATAAGGAGCATCCTCCCGCAGGCCATGCGCCTAGACTGAAATCTACTCCAGTCTGACTGGGGCACATTTTAATGGTCATTTATTTAGACCTGGAAAATGGCATAAATGTTAGTGCCAAAGACGGATTAATAACATTGAATGCGCCTAAACTAGGTAAACTGACGCTTAAAAGGATGCAAGATGGGGGTCATACGACTTATTTTTACGCTAAAACCTGTCATGATAAATGAACCCCAATATCTAAAAGCAATATATTGGATGGATGAATTGGAGAATGGTCAGAAACCCCTCATCGACTATTATACAGATACAAATTGACTAAGAGATGAAGACACTGGATAGAGCAAGCTATAGCCAGCAAGAATATACCACAAAGGCATGCAAGCCATTAGCAACTGCAACATATACACAGCTGCTGTGCTTTCAATGCATGGCTCTAGTTGTTGCACACAAAATAAGTACTGCAATTATTTCCAGCCATTCAGCCTAGCCTCGAGAATGCGGCTGAACGTTTATTTCAGCAGGAAAGACTAGAACTTTGGATACAAGGCTGTGCTGTGGAAAACAAACTAAAACCGTCAGTGCTCAAAGCACAAATACAAAAAAATAGAACTATACAGAGCACGTCCAACATCTGTAATCCTGGAGAGGGAGGAGGAGGGTTGTCACTGACTCCTCTCTGATTGCTAGTCGGTTACAGCTAAGACTGTGTTCACATTTCCGTTATTTGATCAGTTATTGTGAGCCAAAACCCCAGAATAGGTGCAGATCCTTCCATTACACCCTATCTTGGAGTAGGCGTCGCTATTGGGTTTGGCTCACAATAACTGATGCAAAATGGACAAGAATAGGACATGTTCTAAATCTGAGGAAGGGCTCCACAGAGTCGGACAGCACACGTTGCATTTTTTGCGGCAACATAGAAATAGGAAGGGTCCGAGTGCGATCTGTAAAAAATGCGGATTAGACGCGGACTGAAAATATGGTTGGGTGCATAAGACCTAACAGTGTAGGCGAATGGCTGCACAATCATTAGGACAATCATCCGCAGGTTCTTCTTGAACCTGTCACTCTGAACATGATGTCTGAGCTGTAGGCCGCAGGTTATATAGAGCAGGAGGAGCTGAGCAGATTGATATAAAGTTTGAATGAAAAAGATTTAGCAGAAGTAGCATTTTTTTTCGTTTTGAAGGCCTTTATGCCAGTTTGTAACCTATTTGTACATTTATGTACAACCCCTTTAACAGCATTGTGTATTAAGATGGGGCAGGAAACGGGCACTGTAACTAAAGCAGGACTGCCTGGCATTTCCTTATACAAGAGGAAGAAGTGGCGCCTGCACATTTAGATCAATCCAGAGTTTAGGTTTAATAGCATTTATACACTGGGACTGTGGGAGTGATTTACCATACTGTTTGTCATGCTAGAATTATCTCCACGTACATTTGTATCCACCATACTAGAAGAGTACGCTCCTGTTTCCATTGATGTTTCAGAGTGGTAACATTATAGAATATCCCCCTGAATTCTGTCCTGTATGGCTACACACATCTGAAGGTCTATGGATTAAGACGGCAATTTTCACAATACCAGTGGAAGTGGTGTACAAAGCTCACACCGTGGCGGTGGGTAAAGGACGTCCTTTGCAACATCATGTCCACCCTATGATAGCCTCTTCATTATGGCTCTAGTGCAGGGATGGCCAACCTGCGGCTCTCCAGCTGTTGCAAAACTACAACTCCCAGCATGCCCAGACTGTCTACAACTATCAGCCTACAGCAGGGCATGGTGGGAATTGTAGTTTTACAACAGCTGGAGAGCCGCAGGTTGGCCATGCCTGTTCTAGTGGTTAGCAGGGCATTATTAATAATTACAGATACTACTGTATTTTAGTGCTAATACTATACACCAGTGTTTCCCAACCAGTGTGCCTCCAGCTGTTGCTAAACTACAACTCCCAGCATGCCTGCACAGCCAAAGGCTGTCCGGGCATGCTGGGAGTTGTAGTTTTGCAACAGCTGGAGGCACACTGGTTGGGAAACACTGCTATACACACACAGGAAGGAAGGCCCTCTTACTACCATTACTACAATCTACTAAAGTAATGGCATATAGCTAAATTATGCTACGACTTTAGGACAGATGGGGCTGCTGCGCTGACTCAGGCCTTCTTTGTGCTGGGAAACTGCAGCATAGTTCCACTCAAGTGAATGGGGCCTTCTGCCGAGCCCTGCTCAGCCACGATTAGTGGGGCCACCAGAGGTTGGGATACAGTAGTGATATCACTTCACAAGCTGGAGAATCCCTTTTAGGCCTAAATCACTAACATTACTTACACTGCCTAAACTACCAGTCAACTGGTAGAGAATGGATTCACATTGATAAAACACAGTGCTGTGCGTCTAATAAACCGACAGTAAAAGCAGAGTCGTGCAAGTAAAGTACCTATGAAATCAGGAAGCTGGCATGTCACCTCCACATACTGGAGAGGAGCATAATATATACATTTGGGGACTGGATTCATTTTTAAAATATGCAGCATAGATGTGTTATCTTCCCCTGTAGTTAAATGGTTTGGCCCATCTGGGACACTGATGGTATAGCACTAAGGGTGGGTTCACACTAGCGTTATGGTTTCCATTATAACAGAATGCCCAGACAGAATGCAAAACGGAAGCCTTTAAGAGGCATAACTTTTTGCTCCGTCCTAATGGAAGGCTATGAGAAAGCATAACGGATCCGTCTGGGTCCCGTTATGCAAGATGGAAGCCAGGACTTTGTTTTCCGTCTTCTATAACGGGAAACAGACGGATCCGTTATGCTTTCTCATAGACTTCTATTATGACGAAAAGCAAACGGAACGTCTTTTAAAGGCTTCCGTTTTGCATTCCGTCATAATACAAGTCTATAGGCTCCAGAATGGATCCGTCCTCCGTTTTAACATGGTCCAAGCCATAACGGGAACCATAACGCTAGTGTGAACCCACCCCAAGATATACCATCAATAGGACCCACTCTTATTTCCAGAACAGGACACCCAAAGTGAACTCTATTCAGAGTCATGAAAATAGGCAGTCCCTTAGCAGAGAATGGAGAGGTGGCAACACTTGCATGGTGTTATCTCCATTCACTGCTTTGGGACATCCAAAAACAGCAGAGCATGCTCACTTGGCTATTGCCCAACCCACAGCTATGTGCAGCGTGCTCTCCTTCACTTTGGGGGCCCCTTTCTCTAGAGCAGGCATGCTGAACCTGCGGCCCTCCAGCTGTTGTAAAACTACAACTCCCACATTGCCCTGCTGTAGGCTGTTTGGGCATGCTGGGAGTTGTAGTTTTGCAACCGCTGGAGGGCCGCAGGTTGAGCATGCCTGCTCTAGATAACAGCAGGTCTCAGAGGTGGGACCCACACCTAATATTGATGGGATATCCTAGCAATATACCTTCAGCGTCCTAGATGGGCCAACTCCTTTAAAATAAAGACAGCAGATCGTACAGATGCCATGGGCTCAGAGTAACCATGTGAATCTGAAGCCTCAGATAATCTAGTGAAATTGGCAAGAGCTAAAAGATCTAAAACTGTACGATTATGGTACACGCAAAGAAATATTTGTACATAAAAATATCTCCACTTAATATACAGATGTGTCCTTCCCTACTTTATCTCTGGGGCTCAAGATATCCCAAGATGAATGCTAGAATATGACCAGCTTCAAAAAATAAAACTCGTGTGTGACGAACAACTTCAAAAGCCTAATGTTAACCTTTCCCACCAAGCGAATCACTCATAGCGGGATGTCTACAGTCCACAGGTTGCAGACATTCTAGCTTTTATCGGATGATCTGTGCGCTTTCCTCATCCATATGCCCATTCTGCAAAACTATAGAACATGTCCTAAACTTGTTTGCAAATTGTGGACTAACTCAAAAATGCAGACGCAACACGGCCGCTATCTGTATCTGTGGTTGTGTGCATGAGCCCTTACTCAAATCCCTCTTTTGCTGGCTTCACAGGATCAGCATACGGATGCATGTCAGGGTCCATATTACATGATCTAGCTACAGAGCCCAATGTGTGGTCATTATGTGTGAGGATCCACCCAGGAATAGAATAGCTCCATTCCCCTTTCTCAGCTTTGTGGAGGAAGAAAAAAAAAGCAGATCTGACCACAGGTCTTGCCCACAAACCCCCAACCAAGTAAGGCCTCATGCACACGAACGTGTGCACCCCGTGTCCGTATTGCGGACCGCATTTGCGGATCCGCAATACACGGGCACCATTCCGATTCATTTCAATGGGTCTGCAAATCCGGAGATGCGGAACGGAATGACGGAACGGAACACTACGGAGTGCTTCCACGGGGTTCCGTTCCGTACCGCAAAAAGATAGAACATGTCCTATCTTTTTGCGGAACGGGCAGATTGCGGACCCATTCAAGTGAATGGGTCCGCGATCCGCTGCGGCTGCCCCACGGCCGGTGCCCAAGCATTGCGGGGCGCAATTTGCGGCCCGCAATACGGGCACGGGGTGCACACGTTCGTGTGCATGAGGCCTAAGAGAATTTATTTTGTGTGATTGTAAGCTCTTGCGAGCAGGGCCCTGACGCCTATTCTTGCAGCTGTATATTAGCCAGTTACTTTTGTTTTGTACATGAATCCTAGGAATTTGTAAAGCGCTGGGGAATATAGTGGCGCTATATAAATAAATATTATTGATTATTGGAAGCCAAAAAAAACAAAGCTATCCAACTACCTACACTGGTATTTCGGCCTTCAGTTAAGCCAACACAAAAGGAAATTAGTTAATTTCATTAGCAGTTGTCATAAATATAAAAACGAATAAGACCATAATTTATACAGTAAAAGTCCAATCTTAAAATAAATAAGCACAAATACAACGCTCTCATAAGGATTGGTAGGACAAAAATATATCTACATATAACACTCCAAATAAAAAGTGCATCTTCTATGGCGTTTTTCTTTGAAAACTACTTGACTACAAGGAATGACAAAAATAAAGAAAAAAAAACTGGTTCCAGTATCCAAAAAGATAAAATATAAAAAGGTGTAACATAAAGCTACCGAGAGGGTATGAAAAATAACTGAACACATGAAGGAAGCTCAAATGTCCTGGTAAGCCATTCTAATCTGCATGTCCATGGCAAAAGCGTGATTAAACAATGAGAAGACTCCACATGCGGATGCCAGTCTGTGCTTAGTCCTTTCTGCTCGCAGTTGGGAGAGTTCAGTTCTGCCATTACACCTCACCACTGCTGCCAACTGAAATCGTCGTTGTTACCGAACACCAGGAAGAAGCCTAAAATGGTAGAAAAGATCACTGTGTTTCCTGTCAGGACAAGCGCGCACGCTCCCCAGTGAATCTGCAGGAGGAAACAGAATAAACAGTGGTGAAAAGTCTACATGTACAGCGGACATACACTGCATGCAGCTAAGCCGCGAGTGGAGCTGCGGCACCGTCAACCCTGGATTTCTGTGGCGGATCTTGCAACAGAGCTTTCCACATAACGGAAGTGTCTTGTTCACATAGCCTTACAGCTTGGAAGAATGCAGTATTTTGAGCCAAAGCCAGAGGTCGATTCCTAAATGCTTTTTTGGCTTTGGTTAAAAAAAAAAAACCACAGGGAGACATTTATCCAAAAATTGCCACCACAGACTTTTCTAGCGGAATCTTGGTGCAGACGGCCCTGCCGACACACGCGGCCACGTCCTTTCTGCCTCCTATACATCTCAATTGGAGCGGTGGCTTATAGCAGCAGCCACGTCCCTTCTCAGAGCGGCCGCGGGTTTAAGCCGTAACTCTGTGATCCTCAGCGCTGCCTCCCACCGAGATGTAAGGGAGGCAGTAAGGACGCGGCCACAGGCGGGGTTCTGCAGGACCGTCCGCGCCAAAAATTCCAATGTAAAAGTAGTTGTGGGAACGGCCCCGATGGGTGTCTGCACGTAATGACTGAAGTAAAACCAAATACTGATCATGTGAAACTAACACAATGAGAGAGTTCTTATTCCTTTTTAAGTAGGTAAATCTGTTTTCCAGTAAACCAAAGTCACTTCATTGCAAATGCGCCCACAATGCGGCATATATTTTGTAAAAAGTTTCAATCTTCACTCCTTTCCGTGTTCTCAGGGCTCATCTGTGCTTCACTGGATTATACTGAAAATGCGAGCCGTATTTGGGGTCTCCCATGAAATGCTGCTCCCCAGCCCAGTGCTACGCCTGTCATCTGATCTACTCAGTGTTCGGATGTCCGTGCAGACTCCCGGATCTCCCCACAGGGGACTGTGGAGACCCCATGTCTGCTGATCGGATTCACTAAATTCTGCAGCGATATGACATATGGCACATGCTGGTCACGCTCCTATTGCTTTCTACATTCTGAGCAGGGAAAGCACTTCTCAGAGGAGACAGGCACTTCAGCTTGCACAGGACAGCCTTGACAAGTCACTGGGGACATGGGATACAGGTAAATTTACAACGCCGAAATGGCACAATATTTCTATATTTACTTTTAAAATGAAAATGTATTAGAGGGGCTGTCTCACCTCTAGGCCATCGCCACAGGTGTCAGAGGACTAGAAGGACCTGGGGGCCTGGTTCTAGAGAAAGGATATCCCACAGCTAAGCCCACACCTAGCAATATGCCACCAATGTGTGAGGTATGTCGGTATGATACGTTAAAGGGCTATTCCAGCAGAATAAAAGTCAGTGGCAGTGACCTCAGAGGGGTATTCTCATCAATTCAAAGCGGAGATCAGAATACCCATCTCGTGTGGTGGCCGGAGGTTACACAAAATAAACCAGCGGCCAGTGCCACACAGCTTTTATAACCATGCGGCTTCCTTAACCCCGGCCACCACACAGGGCAGGTCTTTCGATATCTCAGCCATGGCTGGTCAAGACTGGATTAACCCTTTGAAAACATAAGAGAATGGATGTTCACCCTCACAGTTCTCAGCTGCTCTCCACTTCCAGCCCCGGGTCGATAAGCCAGAAAGGGCGGGAAAGGGGCGCTCAGCTGACTACTGGCTGGCTGAGATCAATGCTAAGCCGCTGATTGGCTGAGAGTTGCTTTCCTGGCACCACCTTCATGTTGAGCCAATACAGGAAGTGGAGAATAGCAGGGATCGGTGAAGGTGAAAATCCATTCTTTTATAGCTTCAAGCCCCTCTGCCACCAATTTTTATTCAAACGGAAGATGCTTTTAAAGGGGCTGTCTTACTATTACATGTCATTCATTGGACATTCCATAGAAAATTGAGCATATTTAGAGTGTTACGATATTTACTTTCATAGTATGGCGCCACCTGGTGTTCAAAGCGTATAGCAATGAGCACACCGCTATACAATTTGAACACCAGGAGGTGATTTTTTTAACAGCATAATAATGGGGAGTCTTCATTTTGTGTACTGGCGGCACAACCTCCTTAAACAAGTTTTCTGATTCACTTCCGCCGACAGGCACCAATAAAGGAAGATTTCATGTAAAAGTGTGACAGATGAGTGATAAAGGGGAAAAAAAAAAAAAAAAGGCATAAACTGGCAGGGATCGCACTTGTTACATTCAGGAGGATGTTCGCAGTTTGCCGCTAGTGTGAAACTAGCCTTAAGGAGCTCCGGCACGCTCTTCCAGGCGGGAGAACAGCCTGCCAGATCCGTGCCGCCGCTAGTGCACGTGTGGGGCTGTAGGTCTGCTCCAGCCTCATCGACTATAATGAGGGCGGGCCGGAGTTCCAGCGGCAGCACGGCAAACATGCCGTGAGGCGGCCGAAATGAAACTACGACAGTCGTAGTTTTATTCCGGCCGCCTCTCGGCATGTTTGCCGTGCTGCCGCCAGAACTCCGGCCTGCCCCCGTTATAGTCAATGGCAGCATGTGTGCACTAGCGGCAGCACGGATCCGGCAGGCTGTTCATCTGCCTGGAACAGCCTGCCAGAGAGGGCTGCCGCTAGTGTGAAACTAGCCTAAATCCGTTCAAAGCACTTACCAAAGCTGCTCTGGCAAAGACAATAGGCATTCCGAAGGCGGACACAACAATGCCAGTGGTGAGAAAGATGGCCAGCTCCTTGCAGGCGTTGCTTGCAGCGTCTGTGTCGTTTACTACTCGTCTTGCTATGGAGTACGGAATCGGTGCCAAGACGTAGAAAAACAGTACAAACAGCGGCAAATACTGACTGTTCAAAAGAGGAGGAAAAAAAAAAACAAGACAACCTTGAGAACGGCATCTTTCCAAGACTACAAACTTCGCTCCTACATTCATGCTTCCACATATGTATGACACAGGGGCCCGATTCCTAACGTACCTATGAGCAACCTGGACCATCTTCCTATGAACATGACTAGAAAAACATGGCTACCTCCTTTCAGGAAAAGCACCACTCCTGTCCACAGATTTTGTAATCATGGACAAGCCCTTTAAAGCATTTCCAAGAATTTATGTATGTTTAAATTGTCACTTTTTGTCTTATTATAGAAAAACGCCACCAAAGCTGAAAGTCAACTACGGGTGACATCCACTACATTATCTGTACTCCGAGAGTTATCAGTGTGTTATCTGTGGTGTTACATAGGATTGCAGGTGACATCCACTACATTATCTGTACTCCGAGAGTTATCACTGTGTTATCTGTGGTGTTACATAGGACTGCAGGTGACATCCACTACATTATCTGTACTCAGAGATATCACTTTACTATGAAACATCCGAAGTTGATTCGCATAAAACTTTGTTTCAATACTCTACAGAGCGAGCGCTCTGTACAGTACTAGAATGTATTGGCTCTGATGAGCGGAAGTTAGTACTTCGTGAAGTCTCGCAAAACCTCAGATAAATATCTTCAGAAATTAATTTCTACTGGAAAAAACTTTTACCGAAGTTATTCGAAGACCCGCAAGACTTTACGAAGTAATAACTTCGGCTCATCGGAGCCAATACATTCTAATACTGTACGGAGCGCTCACTCATCCATAGTTATCACTGATCTGTGGTGTTGCATAGGACTGCAGGTAACATCTACTACATTATATGAACTCAGAGAGCTATCACTGTTATCTGTGGTGTTACATAGGACTTCAGGTAACATCTACTACATTATATGTATTCAGAGAGGTATCACGGTTTATATGTGGTGTTACATAGGACTGCAGGTAACATCTACTTTACTATATGTACTCAGAGATATCACTGTTATTTGTTGTGTTACATAGGACTTCAGGTAACATCTACTACATTATCTGTACTAATAGTTATCACGGTTTATCTGTGGTGTTACATAAGACTGCAGGTGACATCTACTACATTATCAGTACTCAGAGCTATCACTGTGTTATCTGTGGTGTTACATAGGACTGCAGGTGACATCTACTACACTATCTGAACTCAGCGAGTTATCACTATGTTACATAGGACTGCAGGTAACAGACTACATTACATGTACTCAGAGCTATCACTGTGTTATCTGTGGTATTATAAAGGACTGCAATGTAGACTATGGTGTCTGACTTCCGGAAGCTGGCCCTTTGAAGACAACCATAACACTGATGTACCCCTGAGTGAAAAGGAGTTCGACTCCCGGTTATAGATTTATCATTTGTTTCTTCTCGTCCCACTACCACTCTCTCTGAAACTTGAGAAATCGGTTTTGAGAGACCAAGATGGGCTGCCTGCTCATTGAAGGATCAGGTTATATCATCCCATAGAAGTATGTGGAGAGGAGGAGGGGGAAGTGCAGAAAGACCAGACAGCACAGACATGATTCAGCAAATTCAGCAGCTAATAGTAAGTGTTTCACCTCACCCCAAGAGCTTTATTCACATCTATACTGCTCAGTACTACTGCGTACTATATGCTGCCTCTGAGTGAGTGAGATACAGGGAGCAGAATTTGCTGTCTCCATGTGTTGTCAATCTGCAGACATGAATTGGCTGGGGCTGTCTCTGAAAACCACGGACAGTCCCTGCAAATTTGGGACAGTTGTCAACCATGGGAGATGAGATTTCCCCTCTGCTGGAATCTAGACCCTAGTTTATCATGGCCGCACATCCTTTCTTCTATGGGAAAGGAAGACATCTATGTATAGAAAGTATGTATTCGCTTCCTTCTTTCACCACCAATCACAATACATATTTTGCAAGGGGCAAAAATAAGTAAATCCACTTACCTATATTGAGGCAGTGCACACCCCAGCATCAAAAACATCAGTCCGATGGCTCCTCCAAACGAGAGGCTGATCAGAGCTAGAAAACACAACCCTTGGAAGTTAATCTCAAAGAATCAGCGACAGGCGAGGCCGGCATCTCACAACTTCTCCGCAGCTCATGACAGCTTTGTGGGACTATATAAAGCGTATCCCCCTGCTATGGTGAGGAGGGCATGGGGGACTTTTCCATCCAGCTTATCCTTCCATAAAAGACAGAAAACACACAACTCTCATTGGGTTAGTATAAGACCCCTCCTCATCACACACATAGACGGAGGGTCCTTACCACAGTTCTGTCTGGGAGATTCCATAGCTGGAAAGACTTTTGTAAGCCTCGGATGAAGCTGGTGGCTCTGGGGCTCTCTAGTGTTCTGAGACGTCTAGTCCGGGAGGAGAGGAACATCAGCGGATGAGCCTGGTGCCAGTCAGCAGGCAGTCATCTGACCACTGTAATCCCTTAAGGCACTTTAACCCTTTTCATGCCCCACCCCGCTCCTTGTAGAATGGGACAGAATCACAATCAAAAGCGAGTGAACACTTCTGCAAATGCAGCCACTGGCTTGTTAAATGTGTGGACAGTCAGGAATGTACATGTCTTAGCCATGAATGAAGTCAAATAGTGTACATTCCCTATATATGAAGTGGCTCCGCATAATAAGAAAACTCTCCTACTGCAGCCCAAAATCAGAGCGCGGAGGTATAGACCGCAGGGCGGGGCTGGAAAAAGCGGAGAACTACATGGTATGCGCCATTTTATCATCACACTGCAGGGAGTCTTCTTATTACTCGGACAACCCCTTAAGCGTGATACCTTCCTCCCATGCCAGGTTCCAGGACAAGTGGCTGGACGCAGAAATCTTATCTCTGTGGAGAAATGCTAGACCACATCACAAGATAGCCCTTAACACATGACTGCTGCAGCCACTCAATGGCCTCAGGAGTGCACTGAAGAGGCCACAGGGGGTCACGTGTTGTTGACGGAACATCACCACTGCAGCCGGGAGAACCGGAGCGGGATCTGCCAGGCAGGGCTGTGGAGTCGGTAGATAAATTGTCCGACTCCGACTCCTCAGATTTTGAAACTTCCGACTCAGACTCCTCGACTCCGACTCCTCTGTATATAATATGCAAATACGAAGCTGTTCCACCAAGTTTTTCTAATCTCCTCTAGCATAGAGAGGTAGTTGAGCAGAAGCTGCTGCCTTCTCCTTTGTGTGCTGATCTTCTGCTTAAGATAGAGCAGTGGGAGGATCCAGGAAGGGGCAGGGGAAGGGGCATTTATTTTAAAACATGATTTTCCTAGTAGAATCCCATAGTCATGTTTAAAATTTAAGCTAACAATCTGAGTTTACATGTTTTATAGCCTTAGCTGAATGATAGCAGTTTTTCAAATGGTTTACAGCTTCAGTCTTGAACTATTGACTATCCATTCCCTTCACTTATACAAGTGTCTCCAGTCCTTAATCAGTTATCAGTGAGAGGCGAGGATAACCATGGGTTCCCTGTAACAGCAGACCAGAAGACGATGGAAAGTGTAAGTATTGCCGCTCCTTAAAGGGACACTGACAGGCTGATTTTCCAGCTAAAGATATATATATACACTGGTATTCATCAGAGAATTGGGAATAAAACTATACTAATGTTACCCCCAGTTAAGCTGTACTTGTGTTTAAAAAACATTTTAATCTGTATGCAAATTTACTATCTTTGTGCCCAATGGGGCAGCGTCTCCTGCGGATTTGTGCTTAGCCTTGCCCGAAGTACATTTTCCCAGCGCTGTTTCCCTCGTTATTATTCACTGCACTGGCCTTTTTTTTCAGGCTAGCCGAACGCTGAATTCCTGCGCAGGCGCACGTGTAGAGTGCTGGCAGCAGCCTCGTCTGGCTATGCTGAGGCTGTGCCAGCTTTCTCTCTTCCTCCTCGCTACCTAGTCCTGTCTAGTGCTGCCAGTTCTCTACATGTGCGCCTGCCCCCTTGGGCACAAAGGTAGAGAATTTGCATATTGATTAAAACATTTTTAAACACAAGTAAACCTCAACTGGGGGTAACAGTCGTCTAGTTGTATTCCTAATCCTCTGATGAATACCAGCAGATATATCTTTAGCCGGTAAATCAGCCTGTCAGTGTCCCTTTAACTGCATAGTAAAGCATATGAAAAGCATGCTTCTTCACGGTCACTTAACGTCTTTGTTTAGCGGTAACGTGACGCACTGCATGCATTGGCCTTTATTCTTACAGTAGAGAAGTAATTCATTATAACTTTATCTGAATTGGGACATTTAAACTTGCTTTTTTTTTATTCCAATTTTTTTTTATTCCAATTTAAATCTAGTAGGAGTCGGTCCATTTTTTGCCGACTCCAGGTACCCAAAATTGCCTCCGACTCCGACTCCACAGCCCTGCTGCCAGGTAAGTAATTAATTCTTCTCAACACCAGACAACCCCTTTGAAGGGAACCTGTCAGAAGAAGAGCACTGACATCTCCTTTCTTTGAGAGACCTGTCAAACCGATCTGTGCCGAGCGAGAGAGAGAGGCTGGCCAGAACCCAACATGACTCTTCTGGCCGTTCCCAGCGCTTTTTTAGATTAAAGAGCATCTGTCAGAGCCCTCGGAGCACCCAATTTACTCCCCTTGAGCTTTAGTTTCTCCCCCTAATTGACAAGGCCAGTCTTCTAACGCCTTTACCCTGTGACCCAGTGCTGCAGAGTGGATCGTCTACCGCTTTCTAAGCAGCGCAGACTCCCTCATGCCTGTGCCGTCTCTCCTGCCCTGGGCGCTTGCATGGTGGATCTTCTGCTGCTCTCCAAGCAGTGCCAAGTCTGGGAGACACTGTACAGACATGAGATGACAGGTCTCGGTGACTGCTCAGTGGAAATAGGCTCTGCTTGGAGAGACGCAGAAGATGCACTGTGCAAGCGCTGAAATTGGTACATAGCGTAGGACAACTGAGCTAGACCAGAAGTGTAGCCCTATCAATCCAAGCAATAAATCTCAAGGAGTGTAACAGTCGGGTGCTCTGAGGGCTCTGGCCGGCCCTTTGGTGCTCAAGTAAGTTTATTTGCATATTAATAAAAATCTAGTATTTTTTTCATCAATGGGGCAAAGTACTGTAATAATGAGGGTATCATTTTATCGGCATGATCAACCCTACCAGGCTGCATGCCTGGTTTAATAAAGTTGATCACGTGGGCAGATGCTCTTTATGTCAAACTCTGCAGCATTTTACAGTAAAACATGGCTGTCTGGAATGAGGGCGTCTGTAGAGAATATCTGCTGCCCGTGGGTCAAGCACTTTTAAAGGCTATGTACACCTCTTGGGGCAATTTATTTAAATGATAGCATTGTACTCATTTTGAGCTAAAAAGTTGAATTAGTCTTACCGGTAATTCCCTTTTCGCGAATCCTCCATGACGGCACCTTACATTGAGATTATCCTCCTCCTCCAGCCAGGCAGGGACAGGAAGGTTCAAAAGGGCCCGCCTCCTCACCATCTTCAGTGTCTTCTGGTCATGACAGGCCCTAAACTTACACACTCACTCATACCCCTCACCAGTGAGATAAATAGCTCTGCTATACGTATTAACTGCATATATATAGCACTAACTAGGTAACAATTTCTATTATATATATATCTCTCCTCTTTCTCTTTTATTCTTTATTATATATATATATATATATATATATATATATATATATATATATATTATTTTTTTTTTTATATAGGGGGAATATACGAGGTGCCGTCATGGAGGATTCGCGAAAAGGGAATTACCGGTAAGACTAATTCAACTTTTCCCTCCCTCCATGACGGCACCTTACATTGAGAATTATCAGATTAACGCCTAGGGAGGGACCACCGCTTGTAAAACTTTTCTACCGAAGGACAGATCCCTTTTAGAGTCGATATCTATCCTATAGTGTTTTACAAAGGTGTGAGGATTAGACCAGGTTGCAGCTTTACATATCTGGTCCAGGGAAGCAGAAGCTTCTTCCGCCCAGGACGTCGATACTGATCTCGTGGAATGGGCTCTGACGTTAACTGGGGAACCTCTCCCATTGTCAGGTAGGCCTCGGAAATAGCAGATTTTAGCCAGCGTGAAATGGAGGGCCTGGATGCTTTAAGTCCCTTCCTAGCGCCCAGAAACTGGATGAAGAGATTATTCGACTTCCTCCAGTCCTTGGTTGCTGAAATATATTTGAGAACACATCTCCTAACATCTAGAGTGTGGAACTCTCTTTCTTTATTAGTCCTGGGATTTTCACAAAATGATGGAAGAACTACTTCCTCCATTCTGTGGAACTCTGACACTACCTTAGGTAAAAAGGATTCGTCAAACCTTAGAATTATTCTATCGTCGCTAACCGTCAGGAATGGTTTCTTAACCGAGAAGGCCTGGATTTCATTAACCCGACGTGCAGAGGTAATGGCGACTAAGAAAACCGTTTTTAGAGTCAGAAATCTTATGCTTGCTGAGTCTAAAGGCTCAAAGGGAGGTCTAGTGAGCCCGGAAAGAACGGTGTTTAAATCCCATGGCGCGGCCAGAGGTCTACATCTTGGCTTAAGTCTGTCCGCTCCCTTCATAAACCGGATGATCCAGGGTTTAGCAGCTAATTTCTCATCTAGGCAGGCGCTTAAAGCTGATATCTGCACCCTAAGAGTGCTAGGTCTCAACCCTTTGGAGAGCCCTTCTTGGAGGAACTCAAGGATAGACAGAATACTATCTGTAGATTTAGAGTGGTTCTCTGAGCACCAGGAAACGTATCTGTACCAGATCTTACGGTAAATCTTATTCGTGACTTCCTTTTTACTGGCTAGCATGGTATCAATTACACTATGAGATAGACCCCTAGCTTTTAGGACTGCCCTTTCAGGATCCAGGCTGAAAGGTGTAGGCTTACTGTTCTGGGGTGTAGGATGGGCCCCTGACTTAGGAGGTCCTCTGACCAGGGCAGAATCCAAGGTTCCTCCATAGACAAGCTTGCTAGAAGAGGGAACCATGAACGTCTCGGCCAATTGGGTACAATTAAAATTACGCTGGCCGTCCCCTCCTTTATTTTTCTGAGTACCCTTGGAATCAGAGGCAGAGGTGGGAAGCAGTACGCTAGGCTGAAGTTCCAAGGAAGAGCCAGAGCATCCACTCCTGCACTCCCTGATCCCGTGGATCCAGGGAAAAATAGACTGGGAGCTTTGCATTTGACCTGTTCGCAAATAAATCTATCTGGGGAGTCCCCACCTCTGCGTTAGAGCCTGGAAAATTTCCGGCTTTAGACTCCATTCCCCGGATCCAGCTTCCTGCGGCTTAGGAAATCCGCCTGGATGTTTTGTGTTCCTTTTAAAAATACCGCTGATAGGGAGAGGAGATTCTCCTCCGCCCATAGAAAAATTTTTCGGTTAAAGCTAGCAGAAGATCGCTCTTCGTTCCCCCTGACGGTTTAAATATGATACTACCGTCCTGTTGTCGGATCTTAACTGAACGTTGTGATTCCTCAGTTTTTGAGAAAAAGACGGAGGGCCTCCCATACCGCCAGCAGCTCTCGGTAATTCGACGAGAGTTTTCTCTGGGATTGGGACCATTCTCCCTGGCCTGACCATGACAGTAGGTGTGCTCCCCAACCCCGGAGACTGGCATCCGTGGTGAGGATCAGTTGTTCTCTTACCAGCCACGGAACTCCCCTCTGCAGGTTGGGTCTTAACTCCCACCACCTTAGGGACGACAGGATCTGATCCGGGATACTTATCGGTTTGTCTAGGGACTCCTGTTTTCCCCCACTCTTTTAACATATGGTTTTGGAGGGGTCGGGAGCGTATCTGCGCCCATTTTACCGCGGGAATACAGGCTGTAAATGACCCTATTAGGGCCATTGTCTGTCTTATAGTATGGGACTTCTGCTCCCTGAATTGCTTCACCTGCCCCTGAATCTTTTTATCTTCTCCTCTGGCAGAAAGCATTCTTCCTTCACTGAGTCTATCAGGATTCCCAAAAGATTATCTGTTGGGTGGGAATTAATTGCGATTTCTCCCAATTTAAAATCCACCCTAGTTCCTCTAACCTGCCTATTGTCTTGGCTAGACTGTCCTCTAGGGTCTTTTGTGAGTCCCCCACAATTAACAGGTCGTCCAGATATGGGACTATCATGACCTTCTCCCTTCTCAGAGGGGTAATCACTTCCAGCATGATCTTGGTGAAGAGTCTGGGGGCAGTTGTTATGCCGAACGGCAGTGCCTGAAATTGGAAATGCCTCGGGCACCCCTGAATCCAAACCGCAATTCTTAAGAACTGTTGAGAATGTGGGTGGATGGGTACGTGGAAGTACGCGTCCTTTAAATCTATGGAAGCAAAGAACGCTGCCTTCTGTAAAACGTTTATTGTGGTTTTTATGGACTCCATTTTGAATCTTTCGGACTTTATGTATTTGTTCAGGGGCTTCATATTTATAATAAGACGCATCTTTCCGTTCGGTTTTTATCATGAAGACTGTCGAGTAACAACCCTGACCAGCCTGTTCTGAAGGTACCTGAATTAGGACGTTCATCTGAACTAAAAGTTCGATCTCCTGCTCTAGACAGAGTTGAACCTGTTCCGAGCTCTGAACTGGGGTTATAACGAATATTGTGGGGGTGGGGATATGAAGGGTATACTGTAACCCTGACGAAGGGTACTCCGTATCCAGGGGCTGTCTGTGTATCTGTCCCAGCAATGCACAAATTTTTTCAGCCTTCCCCCACCGGAATCCTGATGTCACTTTTTAGAGGGTTCTTCGGTGCGGGAAGAAAACATAAATCCCTATTTCTCTGTTTTCCCCCTCCAGTTCTCTGACTTATTCCTTTTGGCCTGAAAACTACTTTTCCTTTGGGGACGAAAAAATGGAGTTTTTCTCTTCTTTTTATCTTCTGGAAAGCTCTTTTTGGAGTCAGAGGCTTTTTCCAGTATTTTATCCAGATCCTGCCCGAAGAGAAGATTGCCGTGGAACGGGATATTACATAATTTTACTTTAGAGCCTATGTCCCCTGACCAAGCCTTTACCCAGAGTGCCCTTCTGGAGTTATTGGCTAACGCAGTGACTCTCGCGGTCAGTCTTACTGAATCTGCTGTGGTATCTGATAAGAAATCAACCGCCTTTAACAAAGGGGGAAGGAATCCGAAAAGTTTTCATATGGAGTATTGGCTTTTAATAGAGTCTCTAACTGGACAAGCCAGATCCTTAGGGACCTGGCTACAGAAGTGGCCGCAATATTAGGCTTAAACAAGGCCGCAGCTGCGTCCCAGGTTCTCCTCAGGTTGGTATCTACTTTCTTATCCATTGGATCACGTAGTGACCCTGTATCCTCAAAGGGTAAGGAAGTGCCCTTAGCTAGTTTTGAAAGAGATACGTCTATCTTCGGGCAACTTAAAAATGGGGCTAGCTCGTCCTCGTCAAAGGGAGTCTTTTTCTAATAGTCCTAGGTAAAAAGACCTTGCGGTCAGGGTTTTTCCACTCTCTTAGGATAAGTGACTGTATATTCTTGTGAATGGGAAAAACTCTCTTTTTCTTAGACTCTAGTACTGAGAACATCTTATCCTGGGCGGATCTATGAACTCTTTCTTCTTTAATCTCCATAGTATCCCTAACCGCCTTTAAAAGATCGTTTATGTCGTCCGACGAGAATAGGTAGTTCTTAAAAACATTATCGGAGTCAGAGTAGTTACTGCTATCATCGCTATCCGAAGAAATCTCAGAAGATGAAGAAGCAGAATCTTTTAAAGGTGATTTTTCCTGACGTGCTGTGTGGAAGTGGAAGGGTGCTAGGGACCGCAGAGAACTCTGAAAAGGCAGTACTAATCTCCTGCTTAATCAGATCCTGCAGTTCCTGCCTTAAGGACGGAACTTCTTCTCTAATTACGCTTTCCGTACATCTCCCACATAGTTTTTTAGCGTGACCCTCAGGGAGCCTAACTGAGCACACCCAGCATCTAACAGTTTTAGATTTCGGAGGTATCTTAGGCCTAACTGAGGTGTCCCTATCACTCTACACACATCCACAGAGAGAGAGGAAAGGGACACATTAACATCATCAGCAAGCTGTATTATATACTCACAACCTGGTGACACTCACTGCTACAGGTTGTTCCACGGTCTCCTCTAGATCCATCCTGGATTGTAGAGACTGCAGGAGCTTGCTGATGCCTGGTCAGAGGGTGACTCTCACCTTGCCCAGGACGCCAGTTTTAAATTTTCCCGCCGGAAATTGCAGGGGCCCTCCGGTCCGGCACGCCCTAGCCGGCTTAATCAGGCCCCTGATGACGTCACGCGCCGGAGCCGAGAATCTCGGGCACGCGTGACTTGAAACCCGGAAGTACTCAGCTGAGTGTCCGGGAGCCGGCCTCACGCTGACGCCGTGAGGCCTAAGGAGGGAGCCGCGGCAGGCACTCCGTAGGACGGGCTTACTTGCCCAAGGTAAGCCCGCAGCCCGGCGCAATGCGCCTGCAGAGAGCTCTCGATAGAGCCGGAATTCCTCCCATCCTCCGCCTGGCAGGGACAGGAAGACACTGAAGATGGTGAGGAGGCGGGCCCTTTTGAACCTTCCTGTCCCTGCCTGGCTGGAGGAGGAGGATAATCTCAATGTAAGGTGCCGTCATGGAGGGGAGGGGAAAATAATGTTTTCAATAGGTCTTCATTACAAATATGGAGGGCTGAGATGGTCTACTAGCTGCCTATGTCTTTCTGACATATGGCCTATGTCTTTCCCGTCAGTTGGGGAGCTGACGGGCTCCTTATCTCTGCTCTCTGACATTATAAAAACTCGTTATAGCTCAGTTCTTATCTTACCGATAAGAATGTGGCTTAAATAAGTGTTTATGATCTCTCAGTAGTTTAGAAATAAGGCTTATTAGATGACCGGTGTTCCCTTATTTTTCCCTACCCTCGTCATTTCCAGCTCTGGCGCAGCCGCACTGGAAGTGACGTTTGCGGGTGTGGAAGGAGGTGTGTCACGCCGCTCGCTTACTGAGTGGCTGAGTAGAAGTCAGCGCAGGCGAGTGTGGCTAACTGAATGCGGCTAGGGTAGGGAAAACTAACGGCCAATTGCGCATAGGCCTGAAGGTAGTGAAAACTTGCTGGGCTGTAAGTTTTCACTACCCTCGGCGCATGCGCAAATGGCCGTGATTTTTCCCTACCCTAGGCACTAGAAAAGACAAGATCCAGCAAGCGTTAGCTGCGTGTGTGCACTGGGCTGTACGTTTTTACTACTCTCGGCTCATGCGCAATTGGCCGTGAGTTTTCCCTACCCTAGGCGCGTTCACAGTTAGCTGTGCTCGCCTGCGCCGACTCCTACTCAGCCACTCAGTAAGCGAGCGGCGCACCTCCTTCCACAACCGCAAACGTCACTTCCGGTGCGGCTGCGTCAGAACCGGAAATTACGAGGGTAGGGAAAAATAACGGAACACCGGCACAAAGTGAAAGTACCAGTATCCAACTCAAATGGTCACTTGACCAACACAATCCCACCAGGGGCACACTCTGACATATTGTCCTTAAAACTTAACTTTTATTAAATTATTTTAAACAAAAATAAACTATAATAAAGGTGCCAAAATGAGAAGGAATCGTTAAGATTACAGCTGGTTGTCGGGGAACTAGAATGTTACTTCGGAAGCGGTCTTCACAGGTGGGTGGCAGAAAGTACCGGTCACACAGTTAGAAAAGCAGTTTAATAAATATTTTTAATAAAGGCCAAGTAAAAATATGATTAGCCAAAAATGAGTAAAATGCAATCATAACCAAAAATGGTCCCCGAAGGTGTACATAGCCTTTAAGCACAATCTGTGGCCGTCGTCTGTCACGCCGTGTGATGGATAAGAAATGGCATCGCTCGTGTCCATGGGCTTTCCCTGCATCCCCACCCCTCGGTGCGGAGACAATGCTGCACGTTGGGCTGAGCCAGTAGCATGCACGTGTATTACATAAAGCAGAAAATGCGTAAGCTGCTTGCTCTATGCCAGGCAGTGGCCCCATAACTGTACGAGCACACGTCATGTGGCGTTCCAGAACCAGCACCCAGATGCCTGAAAAATACCGGACCACTGCTCGATTCAGGGGCATACTGAACCGGGTATAATCGCCATGTTCCCAATATACATATGATAGACCACTGAATAGAATGCAAGATGTACGTAGACTGACACATGCTGAAAAGCTAGGTCAGGATACCAATCCTATAAACCCTGCAGCTTCCTACACAGAATCACCTTTCCTAGGATTATACTGCGGCACAGGAGTCACCCAGATTTCCCAAGGACCGGAAAAGCAGAACTGCCCAAAGACTGGAATGTGGCAGCCAGGTAAGGTGGTCCTGACATGCAGGGTCTGGGAAAGCTGGGTGCCGGTGGCCAGGGGAGGACACTTGTATGCCCTGGCTCATGCATTACCTTTAATTCCCGCCATTGCAGTTTCTTCTGCTGAAGGTGAACCGTGCCCGGTGACCTCTCAGCTCCGCACGGACTTGTGGACACACCGGCCAATAGGCCAGCTGATACACCGCAGATACAGCCCTACACAGCGCGCGACCACTCCACTTCCGCCGGAAGTATGCTTGCCTAGCCCTCAAGCCCTGCTTTGTTTTTTCTTCTGTATAACTTTATTAACTAACGGACAGAGTCAAGATGGCCACGCCCCCTTCAGGCGCTCGACCAATAGACGTTTGACAAGCCTCAGGTAGCGGAAGTAGGTGACTGATGTAACTCTGTGTAATGCGACATTTCTGAAGGCGATCGTTACCGGAGCCATGGCTTCTCTAGGACTGATGCTTCCATTGCTTGCCGCCGTACAGCTGTCGGGGGTCTGCGGATGGAATCAGCATGGTAATGTTTGTCTGTGACGGGTGGGCTTGCGTGGGACATGACCCCAGAAAGTTGTCACTCAGCCTTCCTACACCTGAAGTTGGTTTCTCATTCACTGTATGTTGGCAGTGTGAGATCAGTAGCCCAAACTCATTTAACCCTTTAAATCTTCTATGCCCATTGTTGTGCCAGTCATTTCTATTTTCTTGCTGCTTTCAACTGATTTCCCCACAAGGAGAGCTTTAATTCATTAACAAAAAATGTAAAATAGAAATAATTTGACCACGATGACTTTCAATTGTACGGGGACTGTCGGTCCGAGAGAAAAAACGCCGCATGGATAACCCCATAGAGCACCATTGTTTTTTAAATGGATGTGTGAATGTAGCCTAAGAACCCATTTACACAACCGCGATTTTGGTCCGCATCCGATTCTTTTATTTCAGTGGGGTCACAAATAATGCAGACAGCTCTCCGCGTGCTGTCCATATCCGTACTTCCGTTCTGCAGTCCTTCAAAAAAGATAGAAGGTGTCCTATAAGGATAGGCATTGTTACAATGGGTCCGCAAATAAAAAGTCATCTGTATTATTTTGCGGATCCGCGCTTGGCGGTCTACAATATGCACACAATCATGTGAATGTAACCTAAGAAATCAGCTTAATTGAATTGCAACTCTGCAGGGATTTTTCTCCTGGTCCTAGATCAACAGGTGATCTGCTCTATAATCTGGGAAAGCTGGGTGACTGTGGGAGCTGTAATGGTAGTGGCTAGAGGGTATGGGCCCCTAGGAGGTCTGATTGTGCCCATGCAACTGTGACCACGGTACTGCACCCCTGTGATAGTGACCATGTATGTTGTCACCCTACTTGCCCCCCTTTTTTTAAAGACCACCTGTCAGCAAGTTTGTACCTATGAAACTGGCTGACCTGTTACATGTGCGCTTGGCAGCAGAAGGCATCTGTGTTGGTCCCATGTTCATATGTGCAAGCATTCCTGAGAAAAATGATGTCTTATTCTATGCAAATGAGCCTCTAGGTCAGGTCAGCCAGTTCCATAGGCACTAATCTACTGACAGATGCCCTTAAAGGCTATGTACACCTTTTTTTATTATTGCTTTGTACTTCTTATGAGGTAAAAAAGATTTTTTCATTTGGTTTTTATTAAAAATATGGAGCCCTTTTCTCTGTACAGAGCTGAGATGCTCTAGTAGCAGTCTCTGAATTTACTCTCTGTACATTTAGCCAGCTCACCGGAAGGACTCCTTATCTCTGCTCTCAGACTTTAGAAACACTCGTTACATCTCATTCCTTTTCTTACAGATTTGTATTACACCACTGATTACACTTACTGATTGTCGGGAAGGAAGCGCTCCCTCCCAGCGATTGCCTGCTCGCTAGCGGAGGAGACCTCTGCTGTTACATGCAGTTATCTCTTCCACCATCGCTCATCCCCCTTTCTGTCTATTGGTTTGCCGGCAGCAGATCGTTATTAGACACCACGATCTGCCACCTGCAAATGATCATTTTTAACATGTCAAAAGATTTGGATTGCCCAATGAACGAGCAACCGGCGGCAGTATTACACTGCAAGATGATCGCTAACGAGTGTTCATACTAGCGATCATCTGCCGAAAAATTGGGCAGTGTAATACAGACTTTAGTAATATGAGAGATAAGGTTTATAAGGCTACTTTCACACTGGCATTAATATTTTCTGGTATTGAGATCCGTCATAGGGTCTCAATACCGGAAAAAAACGCTTCAGTTTTGTCGCCATTAATTGTCAATGGGGACAAAACGTAACTGAACAGAACAGAATGCTCCAAAATACATTACATTCCGTTCTCATACCAGAGAGCAAACCGAAGCATGCTGCGATTTTCTTTCCATTCTCGGATGCAGAGCAAGACGTCATGACCCACAATGCAAGTCAATGGGGACGGATCCGTTTTCTTTGACACAATCCGACACAGTAGAAAACGGATCCGTCCTCCATTGACTTTCAATGGAGTTTATGACGGATCGGTCTTGGCTGTGTTACAGATAACTCCGTTCATTACGGATGCAGATGTTGTGTTATCAGTAACGGAAGCGTTTTTGCTGAAGCCTGCCTGATCCAGCAAAAACGCAAGTGTGAAAGTAGCCTTAGATGACTGGCACAAAGTGAAAGTGAAAGTAGGATTGACACAGCTAGACAAAGAATTAACCCTTTGGCTCAATATTTTTAATCAAGACCAATTGAAAAAAGTATTTTTAGCCAACGATGAGTAAAATGCAATGATAAGAAAAAATTGCCCCCAAAGGTGTACATAGCCTTTGAAGCAAGGCTACCGGCAATAACAGTGGCTAGCCGGTAACTTCTGGTTTTACATGGCAACCATACATCGGATTTGCCATCTGTATAATACATGGCCAGGCCTGGAGGTAGGAGAAGTTTGCCACAGATAGTGACTCTTCACTCTGACTCATGGGGGGGAATAGTAGAGACTTCCCTTTCTAGGATGTCAGTATGCCCTAGTAGGGTCTTAAAGGGTTTACCCCATGACTAATGGGAAAAATGAAAATCAGACATCATATAGTACATGACAACCTCTTTCTAACAAAGCCCTGTACCTCACATGGATCCAGAGATCTCCACATTAATTGCTCCAATTGTTCAGCTAGATTTTTTTTCAAGCTGTCAGCTTAGTGGGTGTGTCCTTTATCAGGGGTGTGTCCTGTCTGCTGCAGCTGGTAGCAGTTGTAGGCTGGAACTGAGCACGTGTGTCCACCTCAGTGAGCTAGACAGAGAATTTAGAAAAAGTGCCAGCAGCAGGTGGCGCTATACAGATACGTTTTATTGAATAACTCAGCGGCTATAAAACATTTTTAATTACATGCAATTGCAAAAGTATTCACATCCAGGTGCTGGTTTGAAAACTGTAAAAAATTTTTGTGTGGAACAACCCCTTTAAGCAGCCTATTCAAATATTTAGCTGTGGATCGCCTAATGTGTGGTTTCATGTATGTTATACAGATTTTCTTTAGATTTTTTTTCTTGCTTTACATATTCTATTGATTTTGTTATGTTAAAACGATGAGA
This sequence comes from Bufotes viridis, assembly GCA_033119425.1. Taxonomy (NCBI): domain Eukaryota; kingdom Metazoa; phylum Chordata; class Amphibia; order Anura; family Bufonidae; genus Bufotes; species Bufotes viridis. Next base: position 387,697,402 of record CM065589.1, on the reverse strand, counting down.
TAAACCAACATTTGTATTCTTCCAGAGCGTGTTCTGCTGAGGGATGTCCAGGCTATCACATTATATGCTGACAGATACACCAATGCACGGCGTGCAGCTCCTATTCCACAGCTAAAATGCATTGGAGGTAGTGCTGGCTGTAGCGCCATGATACCGCACGTGGTGCAGTGTCACAACAGAGGATGGGATGGCATCGATGTCCAGGTAAATTGTCTACTGTGGAGATCGTGGGGAACCAAAGTCCCCAAAAGTACATTTTTATTGGAAAGATAATGCACGTATAGATCCATCTGATGGAAAACTATCAGATACCTAGCGGCAGATCCTTTTAGATTCGAATTGGCTCCTCACTAAAGGAACCGTCATGTTGAGCCAGCATCTTATCTGCAGGCAGCATGTTATAGAGCAGGAGGAGCTGAGCAGACTTATTCTTTTATGGAAGGAGATTCAATGTAACTTGTAACTTATTACTGTATTTTCACCCTATAAAATGCACTTAGGTTTTAGAGGAGGAAAATCAGACCCCAATTAGACCTTAGATCGGACTCCCAATGTTAATAAGACCCTAAGATCCAATCAGACCTCAGATCAGACCCCTATGCTTATAAGACCTTGATTCAGACACTCAGATCAGTCCCCCAATGTTAGGACTTCTATTTAGACCTCAGATCAGACCCCAATTAGACCTCAGATCGGACTCCCAGTGTTAATAAGACCCCCAATCAGACCTCAGATCAGACCCCAATGTTAGGACTTCTATTTAGACCTCAGATCAGACCCCAATTAGACCTCAGATCGGACTCCCAGTGTTAATAAGACCCCCAATCAGACCTCAGATCAGACCCCTATGTTTATAGGATTTCCATTCAGACACTCAGATCACACCCCCAATGTTAAGACCACCCATGCTCAGATCAGACAGAAACAATAAATCAACTCCGGGTGCTACCGCCGCTCCTAAGATCCAGCTCTCTTCTTCTTCCTGCCGTGCGCTGCGCTGTAACCAGATGCACACAGTGTGAGATTGCACCGTGCCGACATACTCACTCTCTGCGCAGTCAGAGCACAGTGAGCGGCCGAAGACCAGGAAGCGGTGAATACAGAGCCCGGGGAGAGCTGCATTCACAGCTCCCCGTTCTTCTATACTAATGAGCGCTTCCATAAAGGAAGCGCTCATTAGTAGTCGCCCAATAAGACGCAATTGGGGCATAAGATACTGTAATTGAAATCCTTTCCCTTTCTAGGCTCAGGAGTCTAGTGCACGGTCCCACTCAGTGATCGACGTCTATCTTTGAATGTTAATACAGGTAAGGCTGTTAGTCACCAAGTAGGACTGCTCGCTGGACTGAAGCCAAAAAAGACTAAGGACTTCAATGGGTTGTCCGGGCTTTTAATATTGATGATCTATCTGCGGCACCCCCGCCAATCAGCTGTATATGGAGTTGGCTTATGGCAAAGTCTATAGACAGCAGCAGTGGACAGGAAGAGAAAAAGGAGATGGAGTGCTCCTCATACAGCTGATCGAGGGGGGGGGGGGGCCGGGTGTCGGTTTCCTGACGATCGGATATTGATGAGGATAGGTCATCAATAGTAAAAGCCCGGAGAACCCCTTTCAGTTAATAAATTACAAGTTATAGAATTTCCCCACAATCTACTGGTATATAGCATGATGCTCAGTTCCTCTTGCTCTATAACATGCTGCCTGCTGCTTGCACTGCATTTTATGGTGACAGGTCCTCTTTAAAGAGCACCTGTCACCTCTCCTGACATGCCTGTTTTAATAGCTACATGCATTCCCCATGTACTAACAATTCTTCGGCATCTTTTCTTATGGCTCTATGTTGTGCCATTCCTTTATTACTCCTGCTTGAAGTTATGAATGACTTCCTAGCAGTCTGCAGTAAGGCCTCATGCACACGACCGTTTTTTTATGCTGTCCGCAAAAAGGGGTTCCGTTGTTCAGTGATCCGTGTCCGTTTTTGCCTTCCGTTGTGTTTCCGTGTGTCTTCCGTTTTTTTTAGCGGACATGACCCAAAAGATTTTACCAAAAGACAGGCTGACAATTTTTGCCAAGTGCCTGCCAAGGGATCCGCAAAAAAAACGAACGCGGATGACACACGGATGGCCATCCGCATTTTTTCACGGTCCCATTGACTTGAATGGGTCCGTGAACCGTTTTTCACGGACAAGAATAGGACAGGTTATATTTTTTGGATGGACTGGAATCACGGACGCGGAGGACAAATGGTGCATTTGCCGAGTTTTCCACGGACCCATTGAAAACCAATGGGTCCACAGAAAATCACGAAAAATGGAGCAACGGACATGGAATCAAACAACGGACGTGTGCCTGAGGCCTAAGGGTACAGTGGGGGGAGGGGTCAGGGGGGGACGAGTTGAGGGTTTGTACCTACACAGTCTGACTCTAACCAATCAGTGCTGCCATTGTCAGTCTGTGCAGGTACACCCCCCCCCCCCCCAACTGGTTACCACCCCTCTGTACCCTTACTGCAAACTGCTAGCAAGTCATTCATAACTTCTAGCAGGAGTAATAAAGGAATGGCACAACATAGAGCCATAAGAATAGAAGATCCAGAATTGTTATTACATGGGAATGCATAAAGCTATTAAAACGGGCATGTCAGGAGGGGTGAAAGGTCCTTTTATGTAGATTCCATGCATTGTAAAAATTAGAAACCTTGCTTGACTATAATTCTTCATATATGTCTAATGTGCTCATTGACTTTTAATAGCCAAAATCGCACCAAAATAACGTCCCATTTGGCTAGTAGTTATTAGTATACCAGTGTGTCGACTGTAATGAAAACTGTAGTGTCCAATGCATTTCAGTACAACTGTATGAAAAAAATATATATATACTGTGCAGCCAATAGCAGACTCATGGAATTGTATACTTGTAGTAAGATGTCACTTACTAATGTATTCTAGCGGGAGGCCTCTGTAAGCCATGCTCCTGGTGCTTGTGTGACACCCTGTACTCTGTCAGCGCACCTAGACACTGTAGTAAACTGACACATTTTGTGCAGTCTGGCTCATTTTTAGCAGATCTAGTACTCGCGAAATTCTCTGCACCTAGCTTGACACGGGGGCGTACCAGAAAGGGGCATGACCTAATGTGTGCCATTTAGCACCAAAATTCGATCTTAAAGTAAGCCACCCAGTAGTTTGTATAGAGTCACAGAAATGTGTCTGTCCCTGCAGCAGTTTTATCATCCAGCCTGAGCCCCTTTGATAAATCTGGTGCAGGTCTAAACAGCCTGACTAAGGCCTCTTTCTCACTTGCGTTCTGAGGATCCGGCAGGCACTTCCGTCCCGCCGGATCCGTCAGAACGCAAGTCGCCCAAAGCAATAGAAGACTGATCAGTCTTCGAAATGCTTTCAGGTTACTATGGCAGCCAGGACGCTATTAAAGTCCTGGTTGCCATAGTAGTAGTGGGGAGCGGGGGAGCGTTATACTTACAGTCCGTGCGGCTCCCAGGGCGCTCCAGAATGACGTCAGAGCGCCCCATGTGCATGGATCACGTGATCCATGCGTGTGGGGCACCCTGACGTCACTCTGGAGCGCCCGGAGCCGCACGGATGGTAAGTATACTGCCCCCGCTCCACTACACTTTACCATGGCAACCAGGACTTTAGCGTCCTGGCTGCCATGGTAACTCATTGAGAAAAGCTAAACGTCGGATCCGGCGATGCGCCGAAGCGACGTTTAGCTTAAGGCCGATCCGGATTAATGCCTTTCAATGGGCATTAATTCCGGATCCGGCCTTGCGCAAGTGTTCAGGATTTTTGGCCGGAGCAAAAAGCGCAGCATGCTGCGGTATTTGCTGCGTCCAAAAAACGTTCCGGTCCTGAACTGAAGACATCCTGATGCATCCTGAACGGATTTCTCTCCATTCAGAATGCATTGGGATAATCCTGATCAGGATTTTTCCGGCATAGAGCCCGACGACGGAACTCTAAGCCGGAAAAGAAAAACGCCAGTGTGAAAGGACCCTAAGCTTACGCCATCTATAGGCGTAGTAAGTTCGTCCTATGGTTTTTTATCCCCACCTGAAAAGCTGAAGGTTTCTCATCGCATGCCCCTTATGTTTACTCCTCCCTGTCTGTCTACCTTCCCTCCCTGTCTCTGGAAGGATCCTGTTTAACATGCTAGGAAGCAAAAAGTGTGCAGTGAGTAGAGGAACGGCAGGGCAAACATTTTTGTTTGTGGAGATAAATTGTAAGGACAGCACTACTGTACCCCTTGTAATAGAGGGCCATGCAAGCAGGTGTAAATAAATGACGACTGTGAAAGGGTAGAGGAATCATGGGAACTGTAGTCCTTTATATTGGTAATCCTGCCCTTAGCAAGCTCTGGCAGCATGAAAACAAAGGTGTGGCACAGAGGTGGGCTATATAATGTATTTTTTTTGTAATTTTTATCTATGAAGGCTTTCACACACATATAGGTACTTTTCTAATAAAACAAACAAAAAAACTTAAGTATTATGCATTAATTACCGGTAATCACATTTGTGACCCGATTTGTGAATTCTGTGATCTCAATGGTATTTCTGTTTGAATTTCAGTGGGAATGCAAGGTGGACATGGACAACTCTTACAGATTTGGAAAGGTTGAAGTAAGCTGTGAGGGCTTTGATTATCCTGAAGATCCATACATCCTTCGTGGCTCTTGTGGGCTGGAGTACACTCTGGAACTAACAGAGGAAGGAAGGAAGGGATCTCAAAGTGGCTACAGTTCAACAGGATTTGGCTCTAGCTTTTTCCAAGGGAAATCAAATGGCTGGAACTCTGAGCATTCTTCTCATGGCAGTGGGGTCATTGTCTTTTTGTTCCTCCTGGGGCTAGCTTATGGTGTGTACAAGTTATTTTTGAGTGGTCCTTCAAGTCAGCAACAGCATCCTCAACCTGATAATTATGGACAAGAACATCAAAGCTACAGCCAAGCAAGCGCACCTCCGCCTGCAGGTTTCAAGTCAGACTTTACTGGTAAATGTTTTACTTTTAGTTTATGGGTTTTTTTTCCTAGGAAGGCCTAGAAATACATTGGGAAAAGAAGACGTGCCAGAAGTCCAGCTGAGGCTTCAGAAGCAGACAGGTTTAGAGGATATTTGCACCTTGCAGGCTTTTGCATTTCAGATACATTGGAGCAATACAAATTACTGTAAGGGTGTACAACCCCTTTAACTATATTCCTACCGGCACATGACTCTATAGATCGACTTCTAAAGATGGCGCCCACTCCACAGTGGAGCGAGCGCTATAGCTGGGGGTAATGTCTGCAATCAACAATAACGTTGCTAACGTTATAACGGTCAATATGTGACCACGGCATCTGAGAGATGAAAACCCAGCAGCGCACGCTCCCGGGTCTGATAACCAAACAGGGGAGCTTTTGGTTGAAATTGAATATCTTGCTGAAGAAACCAGGGCTTTCAGAGTTGTAGTTCCTGCTGAGCCCTGCAGGTGGCAGGGTTCCATAGGAACAAAGCAATAGCGCATTGAATTGCTTTACCAATTCAATGCAGTCTATTGCAGAAGCAATTTATTGATTGCGTCTTATAGTCACCTAGGGTGACTTAAAAAGGTAAAAAATATATATAAAATAATTCAAATTGCCCCCTTTCCCCAGAATAAAAATAAACAATCAAAAAAAATAAACCTCATACGGCGAATGGCGTAACAGGAAAAAAGTCAAAATTCACCTCCTCCCAAAAATTTTATAAAAAGTGATCATCCCAAATGGTATCAATAAAACCTACAGATTGTCTTGCAAAAAAAAAAAAATTAGCCCTCACACAGCTCCTAGATGTGACTATAAAAAACTTGGAGGTCAGAATATGGAGATAAGAAAAAAATATGTTTTTCAAGATTAAAACAAGAAAAACTATATACATATGGTATAGCTGTAATCATACTGACCCAGAGAATGAAGGTAACAGGTCAGTTTTAACGCACAGGGAACGCATAACAAAATCCATAAAAATGTGGCAGCATTGTGTATTTTTTTCAATTCCACCCTATTTTGAAGTTTCTCAGACTCCCACTATTTTATATGCAATAAATGGTGCCATCATAAAGTACAAAAAACAAGCCCTTGTACTTTGTGAACGGAAAAATAAAAAAGTTATGGTTTCAGAAAGGCTAGGAGTGAAAAATGAAAATGGAAAATCTCCCGGTAAAGAAGCGGTTAAAGACATACATTGTAGTTTGGCTTAGTCACCATTGCAGATAGAGTAGCGGGGGCCGTTTCTGCCGTGATGAACTGCCTCAAATTCAGAGAAAGACTATTTTAGTGTAAAAGCGGTGAACTATAAGTAAATCCAACTATTTACAGAGATAACCCGCATTTAATGGAGAGTGTTCCTTTAATATTTGAAACATTGACAGCAGACTACCTGTATATTTCTAATCTAATTTATTTTATTCAGGTGCTTCATCTGGATTCAGCAACTTCGGAGGTGCTTCATCTGGATTCAGTAACTTTGGAGGTGCATCATCCTTTGGTAGCCATGCAAACCAGCGTCCTGGTTTTTGGACTGGCTTGGGAACCGGAGGTATCCTTGGTTACCTGTTTGGCAATCGACAGTAAGTTTTAGACAGACGTGTATGTATAAAATAGAGCAGATGATCCCAAACGACAATGTTACTAGATGATGAACGAATTGCATAATAGATAGTAAAAATCTCATCGTAAAAGTACCCAAGTAAGGATAAAAATCATATAAATATAAAAAATGACTGAAATCATATAAAAGGCAATGTATACCACCTTTCATTAAAGGGTGCATTGTCGTATTGTGCCCAATATGAGGATCGCAGACTGTTCTGCAGCGGCTCTGGCACTGGAGCTCTGTACTTAGCTGGTTACTGAAGCACTGCTCCCATCTAAGTGAATGGAAGCCATCCACTACTGAACAGGCACAGCTGTGTAGTTCTAGCGGCGATCTACTGCAGAACAGCTGATCGGTGGGGTGCACAGTGTCTGACCCCGCCCCCTGATCAAATAGTGGTCTTCTATCCTGAGGATTGGACAAGCCCTTTCAGTTAATAGTTGTGGCTATGCTACCTATATCTGTTCTAGCTCAGAGCTGGACCCCAGGTGCTCAGCTGATCGATGCAGCAGCTCCTATATCAGTGGGGCTGTCTGTGAAGAGACAAACCCTGTTACTAGATTGAAAGGGGTTTTTATTTTACAACAAATGTGATTATGTGGGTTGGTGAATGATAAAAAATAAAAATAAAGGAAGCATTACTCATCCCAACAATCCTCCACTGAAAGTGCCCCCTTGCTGGTCTGGACTCGACACATAGGACATGGCAGGAGATGCCTGCTCTGCAGTCACTGTACCAGTGGTGACCCGCCTCAGCCACTGATCTGTGTCTTTTACTGGGACCAGTGAGGACCCAGTAAGCGTTGGAATGGTGGTGGCAGGGGGTATTTATATATATATATATATATATATAGTAAAATGCACCCCTCCGAACTCTATACCATAGCCAGGTGCAATTACTAATGAATAATCTATACATATATATATATGTTTATATGGATAAGTAAAGTGTTGGCTGGGATACAATAACCATGTTATATATTTTTTCCCCCCGCTTAGGTCTAGGACACATTACTCGCCATATACACCTCATCACAACACGTGGAGTGGGTCTTCATTCGGTGGCCAGTCAACCCACAGCTCTGGTGCCAGAACAGCATCAGGTAAGATCAGAATATTAGCACAGGCTCAATAGTTATGCATGACCACTACCTCCCCCACTGGAGAGTTGCTTTAAAAACGTCATTGCGGTCCTTATCCCACATCCATGGCTGAGATTTCTTAAATAACGCACCCCTTCCTTTCCACTGGTGGGGTTAAAAAATAAGAAAAAAAATCCTTCACTGTCCTTCATTTCCCTGGCACTTCCCTTATGGCCGCCAAATGTTACAGCAAGTTATTCTTTTTTTTATTTCTGCAATCGGGGAGACTCATGGGACGCCATACACATTAGGTGGTCAACAGCTCTGGGTGGTCTACATTTAATATGAGCTGGCGGCTTATATAGGGAAAACCTTCAACCAAATCACTGCCGTTTACATAAGTTACTGTGCGGAAAGGGTTAATTCTTCAATGCGACGTAAAGAAATGTTATTTAGTGCATATATCTGGAGCAGGAGGTAGCCTTTACGTATGTAGTGTATTTCCTGTAGGCAGCGTGCTTGTTTTTGGCGATTTCTGCCAGTCCAGTGGTGTCTCCTCAAGTGAAGATAATAGTGTTTCAGCTGCATGAGCATTTCCAGAGGGGCCGCTACATGCCACATGTCATTACAGGTCACTGCACCCATCAGCTGGCCACCAACCAAAGCTTGCCACTGGCTCGGCTGTTTGAACAGCTGGGAAAGCAAAGTTTCCGGTCACACGGAACCATTGAAAGTACTTGCAGCAGAGAGGAGGGGCAGTGGTAAGGGAAGTGGCAGGGACAGTTTTTCCGAGGTCTGGGTGACAACCACAGAGCCATCACCATATGATAAAGTAATACTTGGTGTAGCTCAATATTCTGATTCCAGTATTTACTGGGCACTGCAGAACGAGGATATTTACCACCAAAATCAGCTGTGATTACACTGAGCCGGCACTGCAATCTAGACTGCGTGCAGGTAAATATTGAAGAGGACACCGTGCCCACAGGGGTGACGGGAATCGGACTCCCACCAATCTGATAAAGCCATACCTCTAAACCTCATTTTACCATCTATACTCTATATGCTGTGTTATAGACTATTGTTATTCATGGCTGCATAGACACCAATCTGCCAGTATCTCCCACTCTGATCTGTGTTCTGGGAGGTATAGTCTTTACACCATGCACTAATATAGAAAATAATTACCAGAATGCAGGGTAGCAGAGAGGGTCAGGCTGGAGCAGCCTTGTTTTTAGAGATTGGTTTGTCAATTGCTTCCAGTAACTGCCAGCAGAAGTCTCAATGCAGCTCTGGAGTAAGACCCAGGCTGTGACCCAGGATCAGTGCAGCTCTGGAGTATGACGCAGGCTGTGACTCAGGATCAGTGCAGCTCTGGAGCATGACACAGGCTGTGACTCGGGATCAGTGCAGCTCTGGAGTATGATGCAGGCTGTGACTCGGGATCAGTGCAGCTCTGGAGTATGACGCAGGCTGTGACTCAGGATCAGTGCAGCTCTGGAGTATGACGGCTGTGACTCGGGATCAGTGCAGCTCTGGAGTATGACACAGGCTGTGACTCGGGATCAGTGCAGCTCTGGAGTATGACCCGGGCTGTGACTCGGGATCAGTGCAGCTCTGGAGTATGACCCAGGCTGTGACTCTGGATCAGTGCAGCTCTGGAGTATGACGCAGGCTGTGACTCGGGATCAGTGCAGCTCTGGAGTATGACCCGGGCTGTGACTCGGGATCAGTGCAGCTCTGGAGTATGATGCAGGCTGTGACACAGGATCAGTGCAGCTCTGGAGCATGACACAGGCTGTGACTCAGGATCAGTGTAGCTCTGAAGTATGACACGGGCTGTGACTCAGGATCAGTGCAGCTCTGGAGTAAGATGCAGGCTGTGACCCAGGATCAGTGCAGCTCTGGAGTATGACGCAGGCTGTGACTCAGGATCAGTGCAGCTCTGGAGTATGACGCAGGCTGTGACTCGGGATCAGTGCAGCTCTGGAGTATGATGCAGGCTGTGACTCGGGATCAGTGCAGCTCTGGAGTATGATGCAGGCTGTGACTCGGGATCAGTGCAGCTCTGGAGTATGACGCAGGCTGTGACTCAGGATCAGTGCAGCTCTGGAGTATGACCCAGGCTGTGACTCGGGATCAGTGCAGCTCTGGAGCATGACACGGGCTGTGACTCAGGATCAGTGCAGCTATGGAGTAAGACGCAGGTTGTGACCCAGGATCAGTGCAGCTCTGGAGTATGACGCAGGCTGTGACTCAGGATCAGTGCAGCTCTGGAGCATGACACAGGCTGTGACTCGGGATCAGTGCAGCTCTGGAGTATGATGCAGGCTGTGACTCGGGATCAGTGCAGCTCTGGAGTATGACGCAGGCTGTGACTCGGGATCAGTGCAGCTCTGGAGTATGACGCAGGCTGTGACTCAGGATCAGTGCAGCTCTGGAGTATGACGGCTGTGACTCGGGATCAGTGCAGCTCTGGAGTATGACACAGGCTGTGACTCGGGATCAGTGCAGCTCTGGAGTATGACCCGGGCTGTGACTCGGGATCAGTGCAGCTCTGGAGTATGACCCAGGCTGTGACTCTGGATCAGTGCAGCTCTGGAGTATGACGCAGGCTGTGACTCGGGATCAGTGCAGCTCTGGAGTATGACCCGGGCTGTGACTCGGGATCAGTGCAGCTCTGGAGTATGACGCAGGCTGTGACTCGGGATCAGAACATACTGAGTAGTGCAGTTTATAAATACACTAATCGTATTAAAATAAACTTATAGTACAACTAGTTTTTTAGGGTTACTAAATTTTGTATACTGTATATTATATTATAATATACATATATAATGTTATGACGCAGGCTGTGACTCAGGATCAGTGCAGCTCTGGAGTATGACGCAGGCTGTGACTCGGGATCAGTGCCGCTCTAGAGTATGACGCAGGCTGCGACTCGGGATCAGTGCCGCTCTGGAGTATGACGCAGGCTGTGACTCGGGATCAGTGCCGCTCTGGAGTATGACGCAGGCTGACTCGGGATCAGTGCCGCTCTGGAGTATGACCCAGGCTGTGACTCGGGATCAGTGCAGCTCTGGAGTATGATGCAGGCTGTGACTCGGGATCAGTGCCGCTCTGGAGTATGACGCAGGCTGTGACTCAGGATCAGTGCCGCTCTGGAGTATGACACAGGCAGTGACTCAGGATCATTGCAGCTGTGGAGTATGATACAGGCTGTGACTCAGGATCAGTGCAGCTCTGGAGTATGATGCAGGCTGTGACTCAGGATCAGTGCAGCTCTGGAGTATGATACAGGCTGTGACTCGGGATCAGTGCAGCTCTGGAGTATGATGCAGGCTGTGACTCAGGATCAGAACATACTGAGTAGTGCAGTTTATAATTGCACTAATCGTATTAAAATAAACTTATAGTACAACTAGTTTTTTAGGGTTACTAAATTTTGTATACTGTATATTATATTATAATATACATATATAATGTTATGACGCAGGCTGTGACTCAGGATCAGTGCAGCTCTGGAGTATGACGCAGGCTGTGACTCAGGATCAGTGCAGCTCTGGAGTATGACGCGGGCTGTGACTCAGGATCAGTGCAGCTCTGGAGTATGACGCAGGCTGTGACTCAGGATCAGTGCTGCTCTGGAGTATGACGCAGGCTGTGACTCAGGATCAGTGCAGCTCTGGAGTATGACGCAGGCTGTGACTCAGGATCAGTGCAGCTCTGGAGTATGACGCAGGCTGTGACTCGGGATCAGTGCAGCTCTGGAGTAAGACGCAGGTTGTGACTCGGGATCAGTGCAGCTCTGGAGTATGACGCAGGCTGTGACTCAGGATCAGTGCAGCTCTGGAGTATGACCCAGGCTGTGACTCAGGATCAGTGCTGCTCTGGAGTATGACCCGGGCTCTGACTCGGGATCAGTGCTGCTCTGGAGTATGACGCAGGCTGTGACTCAGGATCAGTGCTGCTCTGGAGTATGACGCAGGCAGTGACTCGGGATCAGTGCAGCTCTGGAGTATGATGCAGGCTACGACTCGGGATCAGTGCCGCTCTGGAGTATGACGCAGGCTGTGACTCAGGATCAGTGCTGCTCTGGAGTATGACGCAGGCAGTGACTCAGGATCAGTGCAGCTCTGGAGTATGACGCAGGCTGTGACTCGGGATCAGTGCAGCTCTGGAGTATGATGCAGGCTGTGACTCAGGATCAGTGCAGCTCTGGAGTATGACGCAGGCTGTGACTCAGGATCAGTGCAGCTCTGGAGTATGACGCAGGCTGTGACTCAGGATCAGTGCAGCTCTGGAGTATGACGCAGGCTGTGACTCAGGATCAGAACATACTGAGTAGTGCAGTTTATAAATACACTAATCGTATTAAAATCAACTTATAGTACAACTAGTTTTTTAGGGTTACTACATTTTGTATACTGTATATTATATTATAATATACATATATAATGTTTTTTCCATTGTTCCCCTAACTGCACAGACGTGGGGCTCTATATGTAATTAAAATACATTAATGGCAGTAAAAATATAATAAATGGCGATTAAAGTAAAGGGTCATTCTTCAACATGACTAACATTCACCCTTTGTCCAGAAAGCTACGGTGAAATTACCTGTCCTCCAGGGCAAAATAAAGAAGCTATATATTTTTTTAATTTTTATTTACTTGTTTTATTTTTTTAAGGGTTCGGAGGTACAAAACGGAGATAAATGACTAAAGAATGTTCCACCTATGAAGAAGAATGGGATGAAGAGAGAGAATAATAAACCTGTGTCAGGAAGATTTACACAGCGGTTGTTTGTAGCTTTGTGTGATGGATGATTTTAATGACATTACTTGATATGTATGGCGGTGTCTTTTTTCTTGTTTGTACTGTGAAGTAGAGGAGCATATACATAAGCACCTACCTGCTGACAGCATACCTACTATTGAACATAGAGGAACATGCATACATTTCTGCACAAAACAGTGAACTTTCTGGAGTCATTATGAATACATTGCAGAACTAAGTAAATATGAGATCCAAGTCTTTTACTTGCATTCCCCATGTAATTAAACTTGTCATGACTCTATGTTGCACCATTCCTTTATTATTCCTTCTGGAAGTTATGAATACAGTAGTAGCAGTTTGCAGTGAAAGTCCAGTTGGGTATGACTAGTTGGGGGCGTGTCCCTGCACAGACTGACACTAGCAGCACTAAATTGGATAGTAGTAGACTGTGCAGGGACACACCCATCTGGACGTCCATTGCAAACTGCCAGTAATGAATTCATAACTTTTAGCGCGAATAATAAAGGAATGGCAGAACACAGAGTCTTAAGAATAGATGCTTAAACAATGAGCACAGAGCAGGGGGTAATGAAACATAAAAAAAACACCTCTGTAGCTTCAGACCTAGCTGATCCCGCAGCAATGATTTCAAGTTAGTTCACATGACCACTGCAGCCAGTCACTGGCCTCAGTGGTCATGCGCTGTTCACGCATAAGTGGCGGCTGAGGTCAGTGATTTGCTGCAGCAGTCATGTGAATGCTGAATGGCACATAGCTGTTGCTGGCCCAGTGGGAACTGGAGCAGTGTTTTTTTTTTTTGTTTTTTTTTTAAAGGTAAGTAAGGGTCCTTTCACACTTGCGTTCTTCTTTTCCGGCATAGAGATCCGTCGTCGGGTCTCTATGCCGGAAAAATCCTGATCAGGATCATCCCCATGCATTCTGAATGGAGAGAAATCCGTTCAGGATGCATCAGGATGACTTCAGTTCAGGACCGGAACGTTTTTTGGACGCAGCAAATACCGCAGCATGCTGCGCTTTTTGTTCCGTCCAAAATCTGAACACTTGCCGCAAGGCCGATCCGGAATTAATGCCCATTGAAAGGCATTAATCCGGATCCGACCTTGAGCTAAACGCCGCTTTCGGCGCATTGCCGGATCCGACATTTAGCTTTTTCTGACTGGTTACTATGGCAGCCAGGACGCTACTAGCGTCCTGGTTGCCATAGTAGGAGCGGGAGCGGGGAGCGGCATACTTACATTCCGTGCGGCTCCCGGACGCTCCAGGATGACGCCAGGGCGCCCCAGTGCATGGATCACGTGATCGCATGGATCACGTGATCCATGCGCATGGGGCGCTCTGACGCCATTCAGAGCGCCCGAGCCGCACGGAATGTGAGTATGCCGCTCCCCGCTCTCGCCTTACTATGGCAACCAGGACGCTAGTAGCGTCCTGGCTGCCATAGTAACCTGAAAGCACTCGAAGACTGATCAGGATCCTGATCAGTCTTCAAATGCTTAGGTGACTTAGTGCTTGACGGATCCGGCAGGACGGAAGTGCCTGCCGGATCCTCAGAACGCAAGTGTGAAAGGACCCTAATGGATTTAGATTATTTTATACTGCAACTTTTAGAAACAATCTTGGAAAACCCCTTTAAAAGAAGACCTGTCACCTCTCCTAATATTTAGTATAACGTTTTAGTATATAATTGTATTCCACATGAAATGAGAATTTCTTATGACTCTGTGTTATGCCATTCCTCTAATAACCCTGCTAGATGTGTATGAATAAAGGTACAATTGGGTGTGACCATTTGGGGGGGTGTCCATGCACAATCTGGCACTATCCTCTCAGGGCTGACAACTGTGCAGAGACACACTTCCAACACCCAGTTGTACCTTTCAGTCATAAACTTCTAGCAGGAATAATAGGGGATCATCACATCATACAGTTATAAGAAAAGGTCCTCCAAAATTGGAATGCAAGTAGTTATTTAAACAGAAATGTCAGGAGAGCTGACATTCTAGTGTTCTGGGGCAATGATGTACCTTAAAGAGGATGATTTAAAATGGCCGCCAGCAACCTATCCTAGAACATGAGCAGGACTGGTTGCCTCCACTTGCAGAGCTGCCTAGGGGATGAGGTGCACACTGCGCTCTAGCAGTTACATATACTACATTGTAGTGAGTGTTCCTGTGAGGCTGCTCAGCCATGATGACATACCATAGGCAGGATCACATCATACTATGTATTGTAGAGCAATGTAGTAAGGCTCTGCCCCGTCATCCCACTAGGTATGGCAACCAGTTCATCTCACATTCTGGGTCAGATTGCTAGTGGCCATTTTAAACCATTCCCTGAGAGCCCCTTTAACAACGTAGGGTCACTTGACCACAGAAGACAATGTGCGGACACTACTGTCAGAGGTAAGCCGATCATACAGTTTACATTTCAGTTTGGAGCAGAGTAGCTTCAGCAGGCTCTTATTCTCCGAAAACCTTATTAAAGGGGTTCTCCAGGGGGGGAATATTCTGTAGTGGGATAAAAAAAGGGGATGCTCGCCTTCGCCAATTCCTGCCCGTTGTGATCCTTTCCAGGCTTTTTCTGGTCTATACCTCCTGGAGCCAATCACTGTACATTGTGGTGACCCGGTTCGGCCGGGATAGGGAATAACTGAACAGTAAGGGTCCGACTGTTGGGACCCCTACCGATCTCGAGAACCAGGGTTCTGTTCCCCTGATCTGATGGAGTGGAAGGTCAGGCATGTGCACTGCTGCTCTATTCATTCTCTATGGGACCACAGAGATAGCGGAGTACAGTGCTCAGCGCATGCCACTACCACTACATCAGATGCGAGGAATAGGATCCTTGTTCTCGGATCCGTGGTCAGACCCCACCAATCAGTTATCCCCTATACTGTGGATAGGGCATAGCATCAAAACGTGACACAAGCCCTTCTTAAGTCACTACAGTCGGTGATGTAATAGTATGTCAGCGAGTGCTAAATCTTATTCATAGGTTTGATATGTCCCTAGACCCCAAGGACTACTCATGCAGTGCTGTCCATGCCTCTTCCGTCTGATATAGGCTTTCATATTTAAGTTAAAGGAAAAAACCTGGCAAGAAGACCCTCTGTATGTGCTGTCTAATTTACTACCCTGAGACTTGAATAGAGATTTGTCCATGGTGAGTGGCTAGTAACCGCTAGAGCACCCCGGTCACTTCTTATCTTACTGTGTGTGATATTAGCTTTTGCATTCTATTCATGTTATGCCATGCTTGATGTTCTGCCTAAAAAAATGAAAGTTGTACTACATAAGAAATAAAGTCTAATTTTCTGATGCTAAAATGTACACTCTTGCTGCTTGGCTGTAGCTAAGTCTACATATTGACTACACTTGGCTTGCATTAAAGCAGTGCTTCTCAATTATTTTCTGTCATGCCCCCCTTAGGAAGAAGAAAACATTTCGCGCCCCCTGCGCGACTGTAAATAGTATCATTTGTCTATAAAATTGCTATAAGTAAACTAATCTCCCCACAGGTGGGGGCCATTAACCCCCCCCCCCCCAAATCATATGCAGGCTCCATTAACCCCCCTCCCCCCCAAATCATGTGCAGGCTCCATTAACCCCCCTCCCCCCAAATCATGTGCAGGGTCCAGGCTTCCCCCCTCCCCCCTAAATCATGTGCAGGGTCCAGGCTTCCCCCCTCCCCCCAAATCATGTGCAGGCTCTCCCCCCCCCCCCCCCCAATAGGGTCCAGGGTCCCCTCATCCACCCAATACTTACCTCCCTGGAAGCGCTGGATGCAGGCCTCTTCCGGCCTGTGTCCCGCTCTGCACTCTGCTCAGGCGGCGCGATGACTTCATCACGCCGCCTGAACCGCTCTGATAGGCTGCCGGCACAAGGCCCGCCGCCTATCAGAGGAGCAGGGGAGGGAGACGCCTCTCCCTCCCCTGCCGCACAGCACAGCGATCTGTATCGCTGTCCAGAGGACGGCGATACAGATCACTATGGAGATGAACGCTTCCACAGTGGAAGCGTTCATCTCCTGTCACCTGGAGCCCCCCTTTACGGAGCCTCGCGCCCCCCCTGGGGGTCGCGCCCCACTATTTGAGAAACGCTGCATTAAAGGGATTGTCCCATTAAGACATATGGTCAGCACTCTCTATTAGCCAGAAAGGCTATTTTTCTGGTGGACTCGGGGTGGCCATGTATCATACCTGAACCCCATATGGGGATGTACCTGCAGTTTCTCTGGTGATGATTAGGTTTCAACAACCAAATGGTCTTTATTTTCCATCCTGTCTGAATGATGTCTTGGCAACTAATGCTCAGGCAATAATATAAGTAACCAGTAATTCAGTTGCTTAGATGGATTGTCCAACCCCCACAGCAGCTTTAGTTATGACCCTTGCGTTGCTGATGCTAACAAAATGAAGTCCAGCGCTGAGGGTTCAATCCCCGTTGTTATCAGGACCTGCTTTTCTTCAGCAAGAACAGGGAAGCTGTTCAGAGTTGATAGGAAGATGGAAGGAGCTAAATACAGCTCAATCCTGTACGAAAACCTGGTAGAGGCTGCAAAAGACAAGTCTGTGGCAGTTCACCTTCCAGCAGGACAACGACCCTAAACATACATAATGGAGTGGTTTAGATCAACGAAGTGTTAGAAAGGCCAGACCTAAATCCCATTGAGAATCTGGGGCAAGACTTGAAAACTGCTGCTCACAGACGCTCTCCATCCGATCTGCCTGAGCTTGAGCCATTTCGTAAAGATTCGGCAAAAGTGTCAGCCTCTAGATGTGCAAAGCTGGTAGAGACATACCCCAAAAGACTTGCAGCTGTAATTGCAGCAAAAGGTGGTCCTACAATCTATTGACTCAGGGGGCTCAATATAAATGCACGTCACACTTTCCAGATTTTTATTTAATAAAAATTTTGAAAACCATATATCATTTTCTTTTCACTTCACACATACTTGTGTTGGTCTATTGCTAAAATCCCAATAAAATATGTTTAGGTGTATGAAAACATGAAAAAAATGTGGAAAAGGTCAAGGGGTATGAATATATACTGGCATAATCCGTACACAGAAACGAATACAGACTGCCCCTTCTTCGACAATCACGATCAAAGGTATATCATGCCATACAGAGTAAGGGTAAGGGACCCAGAGCATGGGAAGGCAAAAAAATACCCTCTATTCTGTACAGTAATCACAGGCAGAAAAAAAGCCTATACCACAAACATAATGCCATACCAAAACTACAGGCAAACAATAATAGTAATACTGACCAAGGAAGCAGGGGAGACCCACCCAACAGTTGTTTCTTCTGGGAGTTCTCAGAGGCGGGATCTGCACCTATCAGACATTGGTGGCATATCCGAGCAATGGAGTGAGATGGGCCAACCTCTTTAAACACCCATAAAACCCTTTTAATGTGATGTGTAAGGGCATCGCCATATGTTCCCACGTTCAGACCACCGTATATCTGGCATCCTGGTACCTAGTTATGTACCTTTATCTTCAGTAGTACTCCCAGCATCTCATCTCGGACACAGCTGATTGTAAGGGATCAGCTGACCACTGGTGGATCCTCTGATTTGCTTTTATCACAGGGAGAACCAGCCTGTACAAGCCCGCATGGGAAATGAAGCACACACATTCAGGGGCGGACTGCCCATAGACTACAGGGAAGATGGACAGGTGGACCGATGCTCTCCTAACGGCTGCGGGCCATGCACATAACGATCCGGTGCTCCCAGCATTAAAGGGGTTGTCTCACTTCATGTAGACAAAGCTAATACAAGGCACTTACTAATGTATTGGGATTGTCCATATTGCTTCCGTTCCTGGCTTGGTTCATTTTTCCATCACATTATACATTGCTCGTATCCAGGGGTTACAACCACAGATACGAGGTGGTCAGGACAGGAGCTGCTGCCATGCATGCCTATGTGCGCTCCCACGGTCCTGGCCACCAGAGAAGCTGGTGTTTTTTCCTATAGTGTGTGTGCAAACACGACCACCACT
Organism: Bufotes viridis; assembly: GCA_033119425.1. NCBI lineage: Eukaryota > Metazoa > Chordata > Amphibia > Anura > Bufonidae > Bufotes > Bufotes viridis. The sequence goes on along the minus strand of CM065589.1, from coordinate 387,678,876 downwards.
GCTGGATTACAGGGTGGTCATAACTGCTGGATACGAGCAGTGTAGATTGTGATGGAAAAAGTTCAAATCACCCCCCTTTCTCCAAAAGGAAAAAAAAGCGATTGAAAAACTAAACATCATGGGCAACAATGTCCGAAAATGCCTGTAATCTAAAAAGATTTATCCCGTACGATGAATGGTGTAACAAAAAAAAATTCAAAATGGCCAATATGCAGTTTTTTCATCACTTCACCTGCAAAAGATCAAAAAGTCATACACACCCCAAACCGGTATTAATGAGAAGTACAGATCACCCCGCGGAAAATGAGCCCTGACACAACTCCATACACGTAAATATAAAAAGATATAGGGGTCAGAATGTGGCAATAACATGAGATTTTACCCAACGTTTTAGTTTTTTTTAGTGGCTCTCTACTTTACCTCTGTATGCTTCCGAACTCATACACCACATAAAGGTCTTCACAATAAAAAATGGAAAATATTTAGATTTCTCTGAAAAACCAGAAGCAAGTGAAATGAGCACAAAAGAAACGGCAATTAGGGGCCCATTCACACAACCGTATGGACGCAGTGCCCACGTGAATTCCACGCTGCGGACCCACTGACTTGAATGGGTCTGCAATCCACAAGATGTGGCAAAATGTCCTATCTTTTGCGGTGCAAAGGCATGGGCCCAAAAGCCCTTCTGTTGAAGAAAGAAAAACCCACAATGCTCACTGAAATAACAAAAGTAATAATAGATAAAATTTTTATGAAATGAGACGCTGCTTTTTAATTGTGGTTCAACAGAATAATTTATAAAACAAACTAATCAAACCGACCTGTGATGGTGACCTTAACGTTGCAGAACCTTTTGAGGCAATCAGTTCTATAAAAGAAATTTCTGTAACCAATTAGACTTCTGCTCCCGTCCACAGGTATTTTGGCCCATTCCTCGTGAGCAAACTTCTCCAGCTGTCTCAGGTTTGAAGGTGCCTTCTCCAGACGGCGTGTTTCAGCTCCTTTACCCTGGGTTCACACCTGAGCGTTTTACAGCGCGTTCAAACGCGCTGTAAAACGCTCAACAGATTAAAACCAATGCATCCCTATGGGAGTGGTTCACACTTGAGCGTTTTACAGCGCGTTTGAACGCGCTGTAAAACGCCCAACGCATAAACAAGTACTTGAGCTTCTTTTGGGGCGTTTGACGCGCGTTTTGTGATTGACACCACAGTAGTCAATCACAAGAACGCGCGTATGAACGCGCGTTTCCTATTTGCAAAAACGCGCAAAAAAACGTGCGTCAAAAACACGCGTAAAACGCGCGTTTTTGGAACGCTCAGGTCTGAACCCAGGGACAACAGGAAGGGATTTGGATCAGGGCTCATAGAAGGTCCCCTCAGAATAGTCCAGTGCTTTGCTCTTAGCCAGTCTTGGATGTTTTTAGCTGTGTTTTGGGTCATGATCCTGTTGGAGGACCCATGACTGAGACCAAGATTCCCGACACTGGGCAGCACATTTCCCTCCAGCCTTGATAGTCTTGAGATGTAATTATACCCTACAGATTCCTGACCCCCTGTGCCAGATGCAGCAAAGCAGCCCCAAAACATAACCGAGCCTCCTCCATGTTTCACGGTAGGTACAATGGGAGTCATTGATCAAACTGGTGTAAAGTAGAACTGGCTAAGTTGTCCATAGTAACCAATCAGATTCCACCTTTCATTTTTCAAAGGAGCTGTGAAAAATGTAAGGTGAAATCTGATTGGTTGTTCCATCTGAAGTTGAGTCGCTCATCCCTAATCCTAATAGAGCTCTATTAGGGTGAATAGGGCTTTACACTCTCCCTGCTGCCCTGTGCATAGTACACACAGCAGCAGGGAGCTTACCATGGTAGCCAGGGCTTCAGTAGCATCTTGGCTGCCATGGTAACCGTTGGAGCCCCATGATTACACTGCTGGGGCTTCGATCAGAAGCTACCACTGCACCACCAATGAAGAGGAGGGTAGGGGACCCTGTGGCCACTGCCACCAATGATTATAATACTGAGGGGTTTAGGCCCTATTCACACGTCCGCAATGTCGTCCACATGTATTCCGCAATTCTGCAGAATACATGCGGACCCATTGACTGTGAATGGGGCACGGAACGATGCGGAGAGCACACACTGCTCTCCGCATCAGTTTTTGCGGAGCGCGCCGCCGATCTTACGGCCGCAGCTCCGCAAAAAAGTAGAGCATGTCCTATTCTTGCCCGCAATTGCGGACAAGAATAGACATTTCTATGGGGCTGCCGGCCGGGTGTGTTTATGGATCCGCAATTTGCGGATCCATAAACATTACGGATGTGTGAATAAGGCCTTAGGGGGGCGGGGGGGTGCACTGTGCCACCAATGACTCTAATACTGGCGTTGTGGGTGGGGGGGTTTGCACTGAGCCACAAATAAAGATAAGTAACCTTTCAATACAAATACAGGTGGCGCAGCCGAGTATCAGAAAACATGGCGCGCGCTGTTCTTAGTGCGCACCATGCTCTCCTTAGCCACACAGGGGAGAAGGGGCGGCACCTGAGGGGTTAACTGCTGCGGATCGCAGCGCCCTGTCATACAGGTCAGGTGCCAGCTATGTGATTCTGCCGCCAGCTCCCGCCTCCTGTATTTGTATTATTGGGTCAGTTATGATCATTGGTGGCGCAGCGGCCACAGCCCTTCCCCTCCTCCGTCTTCTTACTGGCGGCAGCAGCGGCACAGGGGGGAGGTAGAGACTGCCTCCTTCTCTCCTGTGCTGCTGAGGAGAACATGGCGCACACTGAGAGCAGCGCGCGCCATGTTCAGTGATACTACCAGCCGAGTATCGGTAAAAGGCAAATCCCAGTATCGAACAATCCGGGTACAAAAGTATTGATTGGGTATTGATAACCCTAGTTTGGAGTCGGTCTTATAGCCGTTAACATGTTTGTCTATAGTTTTCTTTCTAATCTCTTGGGACAAGTCTCTCCTTAGCTTTCAGTGTGGTACACACCACGATCCCGAACAGCACAGTGACTACTTTTAACCCTTTAAATAGGCAGAATGATTACAAGTAGAGATGAGCGAATTTCAGGTTATGAAATTCTTTCACGCTTCGCTTGTTGGTAAAAGCAGAACTGCGTTATGGATTCCGTTACCACCATAGCGCAATTCTATGACAGAATGCATAAACAGAATGCCTGTAGAGGCATTCCGCTACTCATTCCGTCATAATAGAAGTCTATGGCCTTCAGAACCGATCCGTCTCGGTTCCGTTATGCAGGAGAGGAGTTCCCTGCATGACGGAAAGGGAATAGATCCGTTTTGCAGCCCATAGACTTCTATTATGATGGATGCATGCAATTGTATTATTGTAACGGAAGCGTTTTTGCTGATCCATGACGGATCCACCAAAAACGCAAGTGTTAAAGTAGTCTAAGGGTGGGTTCACACTAGCGTTAGGATTACCGTTATGGCTTTCCGTTATAACGGAAAATAACGGAATCCATAAGACAGAATGCAAAATGGAAGCCTTCAAGAGGCTGGGTCTCGTTATGCAAGACGGAAGACAGGACTTTGTTTTCCGTCTTCTATAACGGGAACCAGACGGATCCGTTATGTTTTCTCGTAGACTTCTATTATGATGGAAAGCAAATGGAACGTCTTTTAAAGGCTTCCGTTTTGCAATCCGTCATGATACACGTCTATGGGCAGAAGAACGGATCCGTCCTCCGTTTTATGGATTCCGTTTATTTTCCGTTATAACCATGTTATAAAGGAAAGCCGTAACGGAATCCCTAACGCTAGTGTGAACCCACCCTAACAGTGTATAGCTCAGTTTTTCATGTTCTCACCCTTTTCGGTCCACAAAAGTCATCACGGTAAAACGGACTTGTGCTCTTCATTCTCCAGGTCAGTGCGGTTATGGCAATACCAGATTTGTATAGGGTTTCTTCAACAATATTGGTAGATAGATAATTACAGAGAGGATAGATAGATAGATGGAAGAATGGATAGATAGATAGATAGATAGGAGATAGATAGATAGATAGATAGATAGATAGATAAAAGAAAGTTAGATAGATAGATAGATAGGAGATAGATAGATAGATAGATAGATAGATAGATAGATAGATAGATAGATAGGAGATAGATAGATAGATAGATAGATACTGTAGATAGATAGATAGATAGATAAAAGAAATTTAGATAGATAGATAGATAGATAGATAGGAGATAGATAGATAGATAGTTAGATAGATTGTTAGATAGATAGATAATGATAGATAGATAGATAGATAGATAGATAGGAGATAGATAGAAAGATAGATAGATAGGAGATAGATAGAAAGATAGATAGATAGATAGATAGAACATAGATAGATAGATAGATAGATAGATAGATAGATAGGAGATAGATAGATAGAAAGATAGATAGATAGATATTAGATAGATAGATAGGAGATAGATAGATAGATAGATAGATAGATAGATAGATAGATAGATAGATAGATAGATAGGAGATAGATAGATAGATAGATAGATCGATAAAAGAAAGTTAGATAGATAGATAGATAGGAGATAGATAGAAAGATAGATATATAGATAGGAGATAGATAGAAAGATAGATAGATAGGAGATAGATAGAAAGATAGATAGATAGGAGATAGATAGATAGATAGATAGATAGATAGATAGCAAAAGAAATTCCACAGCACTTCCTTGTCGGTGAAAAGTTGTTACTGTTGATCGGGTAAAGACGTTCGGTGCACAATGGCACCTTTCTCAATCACTGCTTGAGAAAGGTGCCATTGGGTGCACCGAAACGTCGCTTTTTACCCGATCAATAAAGTAGCAATCTTTTTTCACCTACAAGGAAGTGCTGTGGAATTTCTTTTGCTATATTTCCGTGGACATAGGGGATTGTCCTCACAGCCACTGGCACTCCATTTTGATACTTTGGAACCTGCTGTGCCATCCGGCACAATTTTTTCTAGATAGATAGATATGAGATAGATAGATACCAGATACATTAGACTGATAGATAGATAGATAGATAGATAATTACAGAGAGGATAGATAATAGATAGATAGATAGATAGATAGATAGATAATTACAGAGAGGATAGATAATAGATAGATAGATAGATAGATAGATAGATAGATAGATAGATAGATAGAAGAATGGATGGACAGACAGACGCCCCCATGCCCGCCCGGTGTGAGTAGAGGACCCGCACGCCCTCCCCAGCTCCGCACAGCAGCAGTCACGGTGACTAAGCAGCGCCCGGCCTCCTCCCATTACATGTACACATGAACTTCCGCGTTATGGCATTCATACAGCGGAGCCGAGGCCTGGGGACATCGCTGGTGCTGTACACACGGTACCGGGGGAGCAGTCCGCCTGTCTTCGGTCACAGCAGCGCCCCGCCATTACAAACCGGCGGCTGCCCCGGGGGTAGAGCCGTGCACGGCGCCAGCGGCCCCTTCCTCCTGTCAGCACACACCAGCAGCACCGGCTCCCTGACCAGACGGCTCCTTCTACCCAGGCTGAGCCGTGCCAGCTTCACCATGTCCCGGCCTCACAACGCTCCTGAGGGCGCGGACGGGGCTCCTGTGTGCGGGACTCACCCGAAACAGCGGCCACGCTGCTCCTTCGACTATCTGGTTATCGGCGGAGGGTCCGGGGGGCTGGCCAGTGCCCGCAGGGCGGCAGAGCTGGGAGCCAGGGCAGCCGTGGTGGAGAGCAACAAGCTGGGAGGAACCTGTGTGAGTATCTGCACTGCAGCCTCCTCACTGCACACTGCAGCCTCCCACTGCACACTGCAGCCTCCTCACTGCAGCCTCCTCACTGCACACTGCAACCTCCTCACTGCACGCTGCAACCCCCACATTGCAACCTCCTCACTGCACACTGCAACCTCCTCACTGCACGCTGCAACCCCCTCACTGCACACTGCAACCTCCTCACTGCACACTGCAACCCCCACACTGCAACCTCCTCGCTGCACACTGCAACCTCCTTACTGCACACTGCAACCTCATCACTGCACACTGCTGCCTCTTTACTGCACACTGCAGCCTCCTCACTGCACACTGCAGCCTCCTCACTGCACACTGCAACCTCCTTACTGCACACTGCAGCCTTCTCACTGCACACTGCAACCTCCTCACTGCACACTGCAGCCTTCTCACTGCACACTGCAGCCTCCTCACTGCACACTGCAACCTCCTTATTGCACACTGCAACCTCTTCACTGTACACTGCGGCCTCTTTGCTGCACACTGCAGCCTCATCACTGTACACTACAGCCTCCTCACTGCACACTGCAACCTCCTTACTGCACACTGCAGCCTCTTCACTGTACACTGCGGCCTCTTTACTGCACACTGCTGCCTCCTCACCACACTGGAGCCTCCTCTCTACACACTGCGCCTTGCACACTGCAGCCTCCTCACTGTACACTGCTTCTTTTACACTGCAGCCTCCTCACTATACACTGCTTCTTGTACACTGCAGCCTCCTCACTATACGCTGCCCCCTGTACACTGCAGCCTTCTCACTTTACTGTTCTCCCCCCTGTACACTGCAGCCTCCTCACTATACTGTGCTCCTCACTGCAGCCTTCTCACTATACACTGCGCCTTGCACACTGCAGCCTCCTCACTGTACACTGCTCCTTGTACACTGCAGTCTCCTCACTATACTGTGCTCCTCACTGCACACTGCAGCAGCAGCCTTCTCACTATACACTGTGCCTTGTACACTGCAGTCTCCTCACTATATGCTGCCCCTGTACACTGCAGCCTCCTCTCTATACCGTTCTCCCCCCTGTACACTGCAGCCTACTCACTATACACTGCGCCTTGTACACTGCAGCCTAGTCACTATACTGCCCCATGGACACTGCCCCTTCCTCACTTCATCCTGCTCACTGCCCACCCTACACTACACCTTTAAGTCTATACTACACCCTTACACCCTGTATTCTGCACCCGCCTCATGCAGGAATGCACCACCTAAGGGTTCACTCAGACAGTGGTAATGTTCTTTCTATATAAGCCCAGTCTCCAGTGACAGTGAGCAGGTGGGGTACCTGGGTTCTGGACTAACCAACATGTACAGGGGGTATCTCCAATGAATGTACTTTGTACGTTGCTGGATGTCCTTTAGACATCCATCATAAACCACTGGTAGAGAATATGCAGTGTATAGGTGACAAGGAAGGGGTGATGCACTGTATAGGTGACAAGCAAGGGGTGATGCACTGTATAGGTGACAAGCAAGGGGTGATGCACTGTATAGGTGACAAGCAAGGGGTGATCCACTGTATAGGTGACAAGCAAGGGGTGATGCACTGTATAGGTGGCAAGCAAGGGGTGATGCACTGTATAGGTGACAAGCAAGGGGTGATGCAGTGTATAGGTGACAAGCAAGGGGTGATGCAGTGTATAGGTGAGGAGCAAGGGGTGATGCACTGTATAAGCGACAAGCATGGGGTGATGCAGTGTATAGGTGACGAGCAAGGGGTGATGCAGTGTATAGGCGACAAGCAAGGGGTGATGCAGTGTATAGGTGACAAGCAAGGGGTGATGCAGTGTATAGGCGATAAGCAAGGGGTGATGCAGTGTATAGGTGACAAGCAAGGGGTGATGCAGTGTATAGGCGACAAGCAAGGGGTGATGCAGTGTAAAGGCGACAAGCAAGGGGTGATGCAGTGTAAAGGCGACAAGCAAGGGGTGATGCAGTGTAAAGGCGACAAGCAAGGGGTGATGCAGTGTATAGGCGACAAGCAAGGGGTGATGCAGTGTATAGGTGACAAGCAAGGGGTGATGCAGTGTATAGGTGACAAGGAAGGGGTGATGCAGTGTAAAGGCGACAAGCAAGGGGTGATGCAGTGTATAGGCGACAAGGAAGGGGTATGCAGTGTATAGGTGAAAAGGAAGGGGTGATGCAGTGTATAGGTGACAAGCAAGGGGTGATGCAGTGTATAGGTGACAAGCAAGGGGTGATGCAGTGTATAGGTGACAAGCAAGGGGTGATGCAGTGTATAGGTGACAAGCAAGGGGTGATGCAGTGTATAGGCGACAAGCATGGGGTGATGCAGTGTATAGGCGACAAGCAAGGGGTGATGCAGTGTATAGGCGACAAGCAAGGGGTGATGCAGTGTATAGGCGACAAGCAAGGGGTGATGCAGTGTATAGGCGACAAGGAAGGGGTGATGCAGTGTATAGGTGACAAGGAAGGGGTGATGCAGTGTATAGGTGACAAGCAAGGGGTGATGCAGTGTATAGGTGACAAGGAAGGGGTGATGCACTGTATAGGTGACAAGGAAGGGGTGATGCACTGTATAGGCGACAAGGAAGGGGTGATGCAGTGTATAGGTGACAAGCAAGGGGTGATGCAGTGTAAAGGCGACAAGCAAGGGGTGATGCAGTGTATAGGCGACAAGCAAGGGGTGATGCACTGTATAGGCGACAAGCAAGGGGTGATGCAGTGTATAGGCGACAAGCAAGGGGTGATGCAGTGTATAGGTGACAAGCAAGGGGTGATGCAGTGTATAGGTGACAAGGAAGGGGTGATGCAGTGTATAGGTGACAAGGAAGGGGTGATGCAGTGTATAGGTGACAAGGAAGGGGTGATGCAGTGTATAGGTGACAAGCAAGGGGTGATGCAGTGTATAGGTGACAAGCAAGGGGTGATGCAGTGTATAGGTGACAAGGAAGGGGTGATGCAGTGTATAGGTGGCAAGCAAGGGGTGATGCAGTGTAAAGGCGGTGCCACAGACAGTGACTAACTAGTTAAACTCTTGCAGTTTCCATTGTCTGACTGTTTCCACAGTAAAACATGTCTTAACTATTACATAAGGATGTAGGAAATTGAGAAATTAAACAAGGTGCGGCTCATGATGTCCTAACGCGCTGATATATGGGTTTCCTAGGCCTCGCTCACATTTTCTTGTCTGTCTGAGGGTCTGTTTTCTGCCCTCTATGTGTCACCCGTATTCCACGGATAATTACTTTCCAGAGTATGTCCTACCAGTGGTCTGTGAAGAACGGATGCCATCCGGGTTGTGGCGGTAGACTTCCTAGACAGCACTTCACTGTGACGTCTAGCTATCATTACGTTAGGGGTCCATCACATAGTCTATATGCCTGGAAAACCTAATGTAGATCTACTACTGATCATGTTGGGTTTTGCTATGATCTCCATGTAGATGTTTCCTTGCAGTTATTTAGTAGCCGATGGAGGTTTAGACCCTCAAACACTTTTGGGCAGCCACTCCTCATCACCGGACCTGTGGAGGGAAGGACTACTTAGCTGCTCCCGACGCTTGGTTCCAGTGTGTTCCTTCGGTCGTTCTTGGCAACGTCTGGAATGGACTAGGGTCACGTGTGCCACCGCAGCCAAAGACTGGCATCAGAGGTGACGTATCCTCCAAATGGCATACGGCCCAGTTCAGGCAGCACACGTAACCCCACTTCTTTCTGGAAGTTGACCAACGGGGATCAGATAGGAGTGGACTGATGGAGCAGTGGGGAGCAGATAAGTCTGGGGGGGAGGGGGCTGCCCAAAAGTGTTTGACAGCTAGACAACACCTTTAAGGCTCTGAATGTGGTCAATCAGAAATCCAACAAGGTCCCAAAACCTTCAATACTGTCAGTTGCGATTTTAGCAGTGCGACGTTGCGTTCTTACTACAAGTTGCCATGTAGCCCTCGCCTGAGATACTGTAAAATACCAGCAAGATATTGTCAGAAATTCCCCCATGAGGGATACCTTCCCTGATACTGTAGTGTCTGCAGATCGAAGTCCAACTTCTCTCATGTGTCTTTTACTCTAATCTCTTCCAGGTCAATGTTGGATGCGTCCCGAAAAAGGTGAGTTGACCTAACTGTAGCTTTACGCTAATTCTCATTGTGCCGCCATGTAACATGTGCAGTAATGACGGCTATACTACCGCCATACAAACTAGCTTCATACGACATTCCTTTGTTTAAAGAGTGACTAAACTTTTTTACCATTTTCTTTTAAACTGTTCTAAATAGCCCAAAAATCATTTTAGTATTATACTGTATTAATTATTTATGCAGTTTTCCATCTTAAAAAAGGGCCCAAAGTCCTAGATTTTGCCGCTTCTTAACTCATCATGGTTTGTCAGCGGTGTATGGATTTCTGTCATCAGATAGGTCGCAATAAAACCATCTCACCTGAGACGTGCACTTGACAGTTGGTCATCATGGTCTTTGTCCAGTCTTCCTAGGTGCCCACATTCTTGAGAACTTTGATGTTTTATAACATGCAGATGAGCCACGAGGTCGTTGCTGATGTACACCATCGCTCCCAGAGGCTCCGCACGCTGCCCGTCATGATAGGGCCAGGAAGGGTAGACGTACTCACGCCTCCACCCTTGTACAGGGCTTGTACCGAGCAAGCTCCCACGAGACTTCAGGGCCAGGCGTGAGAACTTCTCCCCATGAAGGGAGCGGAGCCTCTGTGAGCAACGTTGTGCAGTGGCACTGCCCTCGTTGCTCCCAGGGGCTCATTTGCATATTGTCAAACATCCATTTTCTCAATAATGCAGGAACTTAGGAAGATGGGATTAGGATCATGATGTTTACCACACGTCTCAGGGGAGATGGTTTTATTGCAATACATCTGACAGAACCCCTTTAAGGGATCTGAACGGACCACACAAAGTTAAAAAAATAGGCTGGATCTGATTTTCGTTCCCCAAAAATCAAATATGTGAAAAATGGCTAGCATTGATGTACATTCTATATTTTCTCACTCTCATCTCCAAGAATGGAGCTGTGGTGAGATTCTTGTATTGGGCAGATTTATGAATACCCCCCTTCATTTGTGTGGGTCAGTGTGCTATCCATTTAAAAACAGCATGCCTAGCTGGCATAGCACTTACAGACAGTATCTCACAAAAGTGAACACACCCCTCACATTTTTGTAAATATTTTATTCTATCTCTTCATGGAACAACACTGGAGATATGACACTTTGGTACCAGGGGTCAAGTCCTGGGAAAAAAAGTGTGGGAACTCACCCAAGTGCCTCCGTGTGACGTCACTGCGCGCTGCGTACGCAAAGGGCAGGGGAGGTCAAGAGGAGGAGCAAGCAAGTACCGTATTTTTCACCCTATAAGATGCACCTAGGTTTTAGAGGGGGACAATAAGAAAAAAATATTTTTCATTACACCTCAGGTCAGACCACCAATATGAATGACCCCCAATCAGACCTCAGATAAGAGCCCCATGCCTTATAGCAGCCCCCAGTGCCTCTCCACCAGCCCCCAGTGCCTCTCCACCAGCCCCCAGTGCCCCCTCCATCAGCCCCCAGTGCCTCTCACCAGTGCCTCTCCATTAGCCCCCAGTGCCTCTCACCAGCCCCCAGTCAGTGCCTCTCACCAGCCCATAAAATATAAAAGAAAGAAAACACTTACCCTCTCCTGCTCCTGGGCGCCGCTGCTCCTCTCTTCCTACTGTCGGCTGTGCTGTGAAAGCTGCGCACAGCGTGAGGTCACAGAGCGCCTCATGCCTGTGCGCAGGCTGCAGAGCCGACAGCCGAGGACAAGGAAGCTGTGGGTACAAAGCCTTAACTGCTTCCTGGTCCTTCTGCCCTGAAAGGGAACGGCGTTCCTGCTGTGAAAAAAGTGCAGGAACGCCGTTCCCAACCGTTCCCACAGGACTCGAGCCCTGTTTGGTACAATGTAAAGTAGTTAGTGTACAGCTTGTATAACAGTGTAAATGTGGTGTGCCCTCAAAATAACTCAACACACAGCCATTAATGTCTGAACCGCTGGCAACAAAAATGAGTACACCTCTAAGTGAAAATGGCCAAATTGTGCCCAACTGTACCTTAGATAGCTGTCTGCCAAACACTTGTTTTCCTGGCCGCTATTTCTTCCAACCCCCTTGTCCCCTCCTTCGATAAGAAGGCCGTAACCAGGAGTGGCTATTCTGGGGATCCAGCTCCTTCATGTATTACAATGTCGGTGGTTGTAGGGGAAATATATGGTCTTCTTCTGGACCGTGCCACGTGGCGATCAGCAGGCCATCTTCTATGCAGTGGGGAAATTCGAGTCCATTGGCTCACTGTACTATGATATAGGTGACTTGCTAGGTACATATAGTCTGTGTTGCTCCTTATTGCTTCATTTTTCTTTTCTCGATAGTAACCTAGTTATATTCTCACCAGATTATGTGGAACGCAGCAATTCATTCTGAATATATACATGATCATGAAGATTATGGATTCCAAACATCTGATGTGAAATTTACTTGGAAGTAAGTAAAACATGTTCCAGTGAGGCCGAAACCAGCAGTTTTTTTATTTTTATAAAAAAATACTTTACTTGCGAAATCCATCGTACATACAGTAAAAGTGGACGTGTTATGCCCTTAACGGCGTGTATGCTCTGGTATAAAAAACTGACAGAAAGCTTTTAGGTCACCTGAGCTGCTGTCTAAAAGTCCCCCCTCTGGCCATCCACAGCTGTGTAATCCGCTCTGGGCCACAGCCGCCCTGTCAATGGGAACACGGGCGTCCGCAGAAATTTTTCGGGGGCATAATTTTATTGACATGCATGCTCTGCTTGAAGGGGAGGGGCATATTCATTATCGCAAAGTATAATAACGCATGAGCTGTGCAACCTGATGGAAAAGCTTAAATGTATATTATAAGTGCCAGGAATACAAAGCTCCCTCTGCCTCCCCTCTCCCTCCTTGCCCCTCATATATAATAAAATGGTACTTTTATTCCAGTCTGGGAAGTACCTCTAGGTGCCATACGAGGAGTGGTCAGTGGATGTATTCCTAGGCAGTAATGGAAACACTGGATTTTCTCTGAAAACACAAGGTTTACTGCAAAAAGCTTGAAGGGGCTGATTATACTCACCAGAACTAATATAATAAGCTGTAGGTGTTCTGGACCTGGTGACTATAGTGTGCCTTTAAGGTAAACAGTATTCAATGCACCACATTAGTCATACATACGCGCCCGGCCCTGGTGATTCATCAGGGAGCGTGCATGCTCCTGTTAGATACCGCTCCTCTAGGGTGACCACATTTCCTAACTGCCATTCAGGGACACTTACTTTCACAAGTGCACAGTCACGCTACTTGGCTACGCAGCAAGGCTGGGGGGGAGCCACACACACACAGGACAGTACTATGCGATGCCGATCTGATTCGGCGATTGCATAGTATAAAGAAGTGACTGTCGGCGGCAGGGCTGGGACAAGGTCCACCACCAACAGAGGCTGAGCTGCCCAAGTGCGCCCCCCCCCCCCCCCAACTTGTGGAGTCTTTACTAAATACTGTTGTAATCACACATAAATATGCACAGTTTAATGTATCAATTAATGACGCACTGTTATGGAGGATCTGTGGATGACATTGTTATGGGGGGGATCTATGGTTGACAGTGTTATGGGGCGGATCTATGGATGAAACTGTTATGGGGGGGATCTATGGATGACACTGTTATGGGGGATCTGTGGATGACACTGTTATGGGGGATCTGTGGATGACACTGTTATGGGGGATCTGTGGATGACACTGTTATGAAGGATCTGTGGATGACAATGCTATGGGGATCTGTGGATGACGCTGTTATGGGGGATCTGTGGGTGACACTGTTATGGGGTAATCTGTGGATGACACTGTTATGGGAGATCTATAAATGACAGTGTTATGGGGGATCTATGGATGACAGTGTTATGGGGGGATCTATAGATGACACTGTTATGGAGGATCTGTGGATAGCACAATGTTATGGGGGGATCTGTGGATTGCACAATGTTATGGGGGATCTGTGGATGACAGTGTTATGGGGGCGCTGTGGATGACACACTGTTATGGAGGATCTGTGGATGACACTGTTATGGGGGATCTGTGGATGACAATGTTATGGGAGATCTGTGGATGACACTGTTATGGGAGATCTGTGGATGACGCACTGTTATGGGGGATCTGTGGATAACACACTGTTATGGGGGATCTGTGGATGACACACTGTTATGGGGGAATCTGTGGATGATGCACTGTTATGGTGGGATCTGTGGATGACACACTGTTATGGGGGAATCTGTGGATGACTCTATTATGGGGGGTCTGTGGATGACACACTATTATGGGGGATCTGTGGATGACGCACTGTTATGGGGGGATCTGTGGATGACACACTGTTATGGGGGATCTGTGGATGACCCAATGTTATGGGGGATCTGTGGATGACAGTGCTATGGGGGATCTGTGGATGACCCAATGTTATGGGGGATAATCTATACTGACATACATATGACACACACATATATACTGACATACATATGACACACACATATATACTGACATACATATGACACACATATATACTGACATACATATGACACACACATACATACTGACATACATATGACAACACATACATACTGACATACATATGACACACACATATATACTGACATACATATGACACACATACATACTGACATACATATGACACACACATACATACTGACATACATATGACAACACATACATACTGACATACATATGACACACACATACATACTGACATACATATGACACACACATATATACTGACATACATATGACACACACATACATACTGACATACATATGACACACACATACATACTGACATACATATGACACACATATATACTGACATACATATGACACACACATATATACTGACATACATATGACACACACATACATACTGACATACATATGACACACACATATATACTGACATACATATGACACACACATACATACTGACATACATATGACACACACATACATACTGACATACATATGACACACACATATATACTGACATACATATGACACACACATATATACTGACATACATATGACACACACATATATACTGACATACATATGACACACACATATATACTGACATACATATGACACACACATACATACTGACATACATATGACACACACATACATACTGACATACATATGACACACACATATATACTGACATACATATGACACACACATATATACTGACATACATATGACACACACATACATACTGACATACATATGACACACACATACATACTGACATACATATGACACACACATACATACTGACATACATATGACACACACATATATACTGACATACATATGACACACACATATATACTGACATACATATGACACACACATATATACTGACATACATATGACACACACATACATACTGACATACATATGACACACATACATACTGACATACATATGACACACACATATATACTGACATACATATGACACACACATATATACTGACATACATATGACACACACATACATACTGACATACATATGACACACACATATATACTGACATACATATGACACACACATATATACAGACATACATATGACACACACATATATACTAGACATACATATGACACACACATACATACTGACATACATATGACACACATACATACTGACATACATATGACACACACATATATACTGACATACATATGACACACACATACATACTGACATACATATGACACACACATACATACTGACATACATATGACACACACATATATACTGACATACATATGACACACACATACATACTGACATACATATGACACACACATATATACTGACATACATATGACACACACATATATACTGACATACATATGACACACACATATATACAGACATACATATGACACACACATACATATGACACACACATACATACTGACATACATATGACACACACATATATACTGACATACATATGACACACACATATATACTGACATACATATGACACACACATACATACTGACATACATATGACACACACACATATATACAGACATACATATGACACACACATATATACTGACATACATATGACACACATACATACTGACATACATATGACACACATACATACTGACATACATATGACACACACATATATACTGACATACATATGACACACACACACATACTGACATACATATGACCACACACATATATACTGACATACATATGACACACACATACATACTGACATACATATGACACACACATATATACTGACATACATATGACACACACATATATACTGACATACATATGACACACACATATATACTGACATACATATGACACACACATATATACAGACATACATATGACACACACATACATACTGACATACATATGACACACACATACATACTGACATACATATGACACACACACATATATACTGACATACATATGACACACACATATATACTGACATACATATGACACACACATACATACTGACATACATATGACACACACACATATATACTGACATACATATGACACACACATACATACTGACATACATATGACACACATACATACTGACATACATATGACACACATACACATACTGACATACATATGACACACACACATATATACTGACATACATATGACACACACACACATACTGACATACATATGACACACATACATATATACAGACATAGAAACATATAAACATAGAATGTGTCGGTAGATAAGAACCATTTGGCCCATCTAGTCTGCCCATATATACTGACATACTATGAATAGCCCCTGGCCCTATCTTATATGAAGGATGGCCTTATGCCTATCCCATGCATGCTTAAACTCCTTCACTGTATTTGCAGCTACCACTTCTGCAGGAAGGCTATTCCATGCGTCCACTACTCTCTCAGTAAAGTAATTCTTCCTGATATTACTTTTAAACCTTGCCCTCTAATTTAAAACTATGTCCTCTTGTAGCAGTTTTTCTTCTTTAAATATTCTCTCCTCTTTTACCGTGATGATTCCCTTTATGTATTTAAAAGTTTCTATCATATCCCTCTGTCTCTTCTTGCTTCCAAGCTATACATGTTAAGGTCCTTTAACCTTTCCTGGTAAGTTTTGTCCTGCAATCCATGTACTAGTTTAGTAGCTCTTCTCTGAATATCCTTCTGCAGATATGGTCTCCAGTACTGCACACAATACTCCAAATGAGGTCTCACTAGTGCTCTGTAGACGCGCGAGCACCTCCCTCTTTCTACTGTTACATGCCTCTCCTATACACCCAAGCATTCTGCTGGCATTACCTGCTGCTCTATGACATTGTCTGCCCACCTTTAGGTCGTCTGATATAATGACCCCTAAATCCCTTTCCTCAGATACTGAGGTTAGTATTGTATCACTGATTTTATATTCTGCTCTTGGGTTTTTACGCCCCAGGTGCATTATCTTGCACTTATCGACATTAAATTTTAGTTGCCAGATTTTTGACCATTCCTCTGGTTTTCCTAAATCCTTTTCCATTTGGTGTATCCCTCCAGGAACATCAACCCTGTTACAAATCTTTGTGTCATCAGCAAAAAGACACACCTTACCTTTGAGGCCTTCTGCAATTTCGCTGATAAAGATATTAAACAATATATGACACACACATACTGACATACATATGACACACACACACATATATACTGACATACATATGACACACACACATACTGACATACATATGACACACATACATATATACAGACATACATATGACACACACACACACATATATACTGACATACATATGACACACATACAAATATACAGACATACATATGACACACACATATATACTGACATACATATGACACACACATATATACTGACATATATATGACACACACATATATACATACATACATATGACACAAACACACACATACTGACATACATATGACACACATACATATATACAGACATACATATGACACACACATATATACTGACATACATATGACACACACACACATACTGACATACATATGGCACACATACATATATACTGACATACATATGACACACACACACATACTGACATACATATGACACACATACATACATACAGACATACATATGACACACATACATAAACACACACAATATGCACATTACATTACTGCCATTCCATTCCCTTTACCCCCTTACATTTTCTGCACATACAGTCTCTGGTGACTTGGAGGGAGAGGCAGGATGCAGAGTATTCCTCCTCCTCCTCCTTCTCTGTCCCGACGCTGCTCTTCTCTCTGTGCTGGGGGAGGGGGTTGTGAATCTCTGGTGCACACACAGGCAGGAAGTCAGGGGCTGGGGAAGGTACGGAGCTGCAGCACACTGCACTAGACTGAGGGAGGGAGGAAGAACACCACTAGGGGGCGCAGGACCGGCTGTTACAGCAGCAGAGCGCAGAAATGGATGCTCTGCTGCTAATACAGCTACACGGCAGCAGCAGGGACTTGGTGAGAGTGGCCTGAGCCTGTGCCCTGAGGCTTGAGCGCCCTGAGGCTGGAGCCTCCTCAGCCTCTGTGTCGGCCCGGCCCTGGTCAGCGGGGCCGGTTCTAGGTGAAGTGGGGCCCTGGGGCGAAAAACAATAAGGGGCCCCCCCATGACAATTGATGACTTTTGCAGAAGAAACTGTATATTGTGGGGCACGGTGTATGCTATATGTGTATAACATAAACATATTTTACATGAAAACTTACAATTACTTGGCTTGACCCTTGGGGATCTCAGACACTTCCACACTTTGGCCGGGGCTCGGCGGAGCTGGTGTGTTTTATACTAATGAGAAAGATTTCATAATAAGGATTTGGAGAAGGGGCAGAGGGATAGGAGAGCAGGGAGAGGCTGGTGCTGCTATTAGGGGGCTCATACCATGGGGGAGTAATAAAGCCCTCCATAATGCCCCCCCCCCCCCGTATTAATAATTCTCCTTATAATAGACAGTGCAAAAAATATCCCCTTGTAATACCCCCAGTTGAGCTAATGTCCCGATAGTGCCCCCATAATGTGCCAGTATAAAATGTCCCCATAGTGCTTCTCTCCCCCCCCCCCTAGTGCCCCCCATAATCCCATAATGTACCAGTATAAAATGCCCCATATATAGTGCCCCAGTAGATGCCCTCAGTGTCCCCCATAATTTGTAAGTATAAAATACCCCTTCTCAGTGCCCCCATAGATGACCACATAGTACTCCTCTCCCACCTTCCCCATAGTACCCACCATAATGTGTCCCATCATAAAATGCCCCTATACAGAGCCCCCATATAAAATAACCGTTCTTTGTGGCCTCAGTAGATGCCCCTAAAGTGCCCACCAATAATGTGCCAGTAAGAAGTGCCCCCAATGTGCCAGTAATAAGTACCCCCATGTCCCTCAATAATGTGCCAGTAGCCATAGGCCCCCCTATCATGTGCCATTAGCCATAGGCCCCCCCTTTCATGTGCCAGTAGCCAGAGCCCCCCTATCATGTGCCAGTAGCCATAGGCCGGCCCACCTATCATGTGCTATGTACCCAGAGCCCCCCCCCCCCCCCATCAACATGTGCCAGTACCCATAGGCCCCCCCTGTCATGTGCCAGTAGCCTGAGATCCCCATCATCAACATGTGCCAGTAGCATAGGGCCCCCCTATAAGTGCCAGACTGCCATAAGCCAATAGGCCCCCCCTATCATGTGCCAGTAGCAATAGGCCAGCCCCCCTATCCTGTGCTATGTACCCAGAGCCCCCCTATCATGTGCCAGTAGCCATAGGCCCCGCTATCATGTGCCAGAGCCCTCCTATCAGGGAGGCCGGCCCATGGCTACTGGCACATGATAGCAGGGCCTATGGCTACTGGCACATGATAGGGGGGGCTTTGGGTACATAGCACATGATAGGAAGGCCGGCCCATGGCTACTGGCACATATCATGTGCTATGTACCCAAAGCCCCCCCCATCATGTGCCAGTAGCCAGAGCCCCACTATCGTGCCAGTAGCCATGGGCCCCCCTATCATGTGCTATGTACCCAGAGCCCCCCATCAACATGTGCCAGTAGTAATAGGCCCCCCCTATTATGTGCCAGTAGCCTGAGTTCCCCCATCAACATGTGCCAGTAGCATAGGGCCCCCCTATAAGTGCCAGAATGCCATTAGCCAATAGGCCCCCCCTATAATGTGCCAGTAGCCAATAGGCCCCCCTAAAATGTGCCAGTAGCCATAGCCCCCCCTTTAATGTGCCAGTAGTCAAAGGCCCCCCCCCATAATGTGCCAGTAGCCATAGGCCCCCACTAAAGTACCAGACTGACACTGACTGCCAGTAGTAGCCGTAGCATAGTCCCCTCCCTATAATGTGCCACACACAGTGCCAGTAGCCATCATATGTCCACTGCATTCCATTGTCCAAGTAGCCATACCATGAATAGCCTCCCGATCATGTGCCCCAGGCCCATAAGTACCAGAGTCCACTCCATTCTGTCCAAGTAGCCAATGCCCCCATTGCCAGACCATATTGAGCCCCCTCCACTCCATTCTGTTCAAGTAGCCAATGCCCCCATTGCAGACCATAATTAGCCCCCCCCCCCCCCCACCACCATCATGTGCCCCTGGCCAGAGGTCCACTCCATTCTGTCCAAGACTCCAAGTAGCCAATCCAATGCCATATTCGCCAGACCATAATTGAAAAAAACACTTGACTTATACCTTCTTCTTGTCGTGATCGATCGGGGCTGTTTCCCCTCCCGCCTACAGCGCTGCTGTCTGTCTGTACGGCAGCGCAGCAGCTCGAGTCAGGCGGCGCGATGACATCATCGCGCCGCCTGCGCCGTTCCGCCAGCCTATGATAGGCATGGTTTACCACTTCCTTAGCTGTCCATGGCTGCATCCTCTTCTGCCCAGGAACTGGACTGATTTAACTATTGTTCAGAATACATCCTATCCAGGACGGCTAAAGCTAGGTTCACACCAGCGTTTTAAATTCTGGCATTCTGTTACAGCATAGGAACAGAATACCGGAATTGCAGGACCCTGCTGGTGCCCAGTGTGAACTGTAATAGAGGAGCATTACAGTGCATAGTACAAGCAATCAACAGGCTCAAATCCCTTAGGCCTCTTTCACACGGGCGTCATGTTTGACGTCCGGATACGAGGCGGGTGCGTTGCGGGAATATGTGCGATTTTTCTGCGTGGGTGCAAACGTTTGTAATGCGTTTTGCACGCGCGTGTGAAAAATCGCCATGTTTGGTACCCAGACCCGAAGCCGGACTTCATCACTGAAGTCCGGTTTCGGGTAGAGTATTCTGGAGACTTTATTATTTTCCCTTATAACATGGTTATAAGGGGAAATAATAGCATTCTTAATAAAGAATGCTGTGTAAAATGAAGATGAAGGGGTTAAAAATAATAAAAGTTAACTTACCGTCACATCACATGGTCCAATCACATGGTCCATCACCATGGTAAGATGGACCAGGTGATTGGACCATGTGATGTGACGTCATCACAGGTCCTTTAGATCTTAGATGCTGCAGGGAAAGAGAGGACAGATCGCGACTACGCGATCAAGTGGCTAAGGTAAGTTAACTTTTATTATTTTTAACCCCTTCCACTTCATTTTACTATGCATTCTTTATTAAGAACGCTATTATTTCCCTTTATAACCATGTTATAAGGGAAAATAATAAAGATCGGGTCCCGTTGCTAAGCAACCATGCGGGAAAATCGCAACGCATCCGCACTTGCTTGCGGATGCTTGCGATTTTCCTGCAGCCCCATTCACTTCTATGGGGCCTGCGTTGAGTCAAAAACGCACAATATAGAGCATGCTGCGATTTTCACGCAACGCAGAAGTGATGCGTGAAAATCACCGCTCATGTGCACAGCCCCATAGAAATGAATGGGTCCGGATTCAGTGCGGGTGCAATGCGTCCTCCTCACGCATTGCACCCGCACGGAAAACTCGCCCGTGTGAAAGGGGCCTTAAGCAGACCTAAAAAAAAAGTGTAAAAAAAAAAAAAGTTCAATAAAGCTTTAAAAAATATTAAATAATCAAAATCCCCCCAATATATATGTATGTATATATATATAGCCCACTGAAAGTTTGGAAACACCTTTTCATTCCATTTAGACATGAAAATGCTGAAGAAACACAGAATTAAGTAGTAAACAAAACGTGTAAAACCAGAAAATGTTTTATATTTTAGATTTTTCAAGGTAGCCCCTTTTTCTTGAAGACAGCATTGCATAGTTTTGCCATTCATCAAGAATGGTTTTCCAACAGTCTCGAAGGAGTTCCCAGAGGTTCTCAGCACCTGCTTATCCTTCACTCTGTGGTCCAACTCATCCCAAACCATCTCAAATGTCTCCTGGGATGGGATGGGATGACATGTTGCTGGGAAATTCTGTGCTGGCAAAGCTAGGTAGGTGTGCCTTGAGATTTGAATAACTAAATGACCAAATTACCACCTGCAAAGCACCCCCATGGCATCGCACCTGCTTCTTCATGGAACCGCACTTGTAGAAACCATCCGTTTACCTTTTCTACATCTCACTAAGACATGGCAGTTGGATCTAGAAGTCTCACATTTATCAGACCAAAGTACAGCTTTTTGGAAATGCTTTGTGTTCTTTGGCCCAAGCAATTTCCATTTGTCTTCTTGTTGTTCCTCAGTAGTAGCTTCTTGGCAGCAACTCCATCATAAGGACCTGATTCCCGCAGTGTCCTGTGAACAGTTGATGTTGAGATGTGTCTGGTACTTGATCTGTGTAAATCATTTATGTAGGCTGTAATTTAAGGTGCTGTTAATTTGTGGTTTCTGAGGCTGGTAACTCTAATGAACATCTCTTGGTGTTCCTTTCCCGGCATGGTCCTCATGAGAGTCGGTTTCATCACAGACTGCACTCGAAGCCACCTTAAGTTTTGGAAATGTTCTGGATTGACGCACCTTCATATCTTAAAGTAATGATGGACTGTCATTTCTCTTGAATTAGTTCAGTGGTTCTTCCCATTATATAGATTAGAATAGGTCTAAACATTGTATGCAAGTATGTACCGATCCTACCTCTGCAAGACACAATATAAAGGCTAGAAATTAAATTAACGCTTGACAAGGCATACCTATTAACTGAAAACTGATTGAGAATATGCCAAGAGTGTGCAAAGCTGTCATCAAAGCGAAAGGGGGCTCAAATATATCTCATCTACAATAGAAAACATATTCTGTCTGTTTAACACTTTTTTGTTTACTACTTAATTCCATATACGGTAGCTTCCTTCGTAGTTTTCATACCTATTATATGAATCTAAAATGTAGAAAATTAAAAACCAAAACAAAACATTGAATGAAAAGGAGTTGACTGGTTCTATACAGGATGAGGAAAAAGTCAGGACACACCCGTTTAACTCGTGTAATTTGTAAAAAATGACTTCCGGTGTGTGAAAGTATTCATTGGGAGGGGGGCTGCATTTTAAAATGTACAGCGGGTCTACAGCGTGTTCATGAAGACTGAATTAAACGTTAAACCATGTGCATCCGGCAGAATGGTTGGCACATCGAACACGCCATGTAAAGCATTTTAGGAAACTTCCACCTCTCCTCACTCCTAAACAGGTAAAGATAGGTCAAAACTGACACGTTCAGTGTGTTTCTGAGTAAACAAATATATTACATGACCCCCTTTGTTTGTTTTTTTTTTCATGGTCACCTCAAAAAATGTTTTTAAAAGTTGTACCTCATGTACCCCAAAATGGTGTCCTTAACCCCTTAAGGACGAAGGGCGTACATGTACGCCCTTGCGTCCTGGTACTTAAGGACCAAGGGCGTACATGTACGCCCTGTGTTTAAACTGCTACTGCACCCGATGTGGGCGCAGTAGCAACATGGTTCCTGCTGATGTAGATCAGCAGGAACCATGTTCTAACTGCCGAGGGGTCATGTGACCCCCAGTATCGGCGATCGCTGCGAACCGCAGGTCAATTCAGACCTGCGGTTTGCAGCGGTTTCAGCGATCTCTGATCCCGCGGTCTGTGACCGCGGGGATCAGAGAGTTAATTGCCCCAAAGGTAATTATTTTAACCCCCTGCAGCCCCCAATCTTGTTATGGCGGCGGGGGTGCAGAGGAGTGGTTGCGCGGCGGTAGGCGGTGCGGGAGCGGGCGGTGCGGCAGGCGGGATCGCGATAGCGATCCCCGCCTGCCTCCCTTGCAATAATTCCCTGGTGTCTAGTGGTTCTATCAGAGTGCCAGCACATTGCTGGCACTCTGATAAACGGCTGGCATCTGTGCTGCAGATGCCAGCCGTTTAACCTCCTTACCGCGGTCCGGACGGACCGCGGTATGGAAGGTGTTAACAGGGAGGAGCTCCCTCCCTCTCCCATCGGGGGCTGCTGTGCCTATGCAGCCCCCAGGATGGGATCGCAGAGGAGGGAGCTCCCTCCCTCCTATCCATCACCCACTGCTCTCTAATGGCAGTGGGTGATGGATTACCATGGCAGCAGGGCGCTTTCAGAAGCGTCCTGCTTGCCATGGTATAGTAACTCTGGTCAGACTTCTGCTAAAGGCAGAAGTCTGACCAGACTGTGAAAGTAAAAATACAGTGCAGTACACTATATAGTGTACTGTACTGTATTATATAGACACCAGATCCACTGGATCTACAAGAACCAAGTGGGTCTGGGTCCAAAAAATGTAAAAAGTGAAAAAAGTAAAAATAAGAAAACACAAATCACTGAATAAAAAGTAAAAAAAAAAATACACTACACATATTAGGTATCGCCGCGTCCGTAAAAAACAGCTCTATAAAAATATCACATGACTGAACCCCTCACGTGAACGCCATAAAAAAAACCAAAAATGGTGTAAATAAGCCATTTTTGGCACCTTACATCACTAAAAGTGTAATACAAAGCGATCAAAAAGGCGTATGCCTCCCAAAATAGTACCAATCTAACCGCCATCTCATCCCGCAAAAAATGAGCCCCTTCATAAAACAATTGCCCAAAAATAAAAAAACTATGCCTCTCAGACTAAAACATGATTTTTTTGTTTCAAAAATGCTTTTCAGTGTTAAATGTAAAAAATTAAAAAAAGTAGACATATTGGGTATCTCCACGTCCGTAAGAATCTGCTCTATAAAAATATCACATGACCTAACCCCTCAAGTAAACACTGTAAAAAAATAAAATAAAAACTTTGTCAAAAAGCCATTTTTTGTCACCTTACATCACAAAAGTGTAATAGCAAGCGATCAAAACGTCATATGACCCCCAAATAGTGCCAATCTAACCGCCACCTCATCCCGCAAAAATTATACCCAACCTGAGACAATCGCCTAAAAACTGAAAAAAATATGGCTCTCAGACTATGGAGACACTAAAACATATTTTTTTTGTTTCAAAAGGATATTATTGTGTAAAACCAAAATAAATAAAAAAAAGTATACATATTGGGTATCGTCGCGTTCGTAACAACCTGCTCTATAAAAATATAACATGACCTAACCCCTCAGGTGAACGCCGTAAACATAAAAAATAAAAACGTTGCAAAAAAGTCATTTTTTGTCACCTTACATCACAAAAAGTGTAATAGCAAGTGATCAAAAAGTCATATGCACCCCAAGATAGTACCATTCAAACCGCCATCTCATCCCGCAAAAAATGAGCCCCTACATAGGACAATTGCCAAAAAAAAAACTATGGCTTTCAGAATGTGGAGACACTAAAAAAATCATTTTTTTCAAAAATGCTTTATTATGTAAAACTGAAACAAAAAACCCAAAAAGTAGACATATTTGGTATTGTCGCGTCCGTAACAACCTGCTCTATAGAAATAGCACACAATCTAACCTGTCAGTTCAACGATGTAAATAACAAAAATACAAAACTGTCCCAAAACAGCTATTTTTTTGCAAATTATCCATTTTAATCCATTTTTCCAGTAACAAAGCAAGGGTTAACAGCCAAACAAAACTCAATATTTATTGCCCTGATTCTGTAGTTTGCAGAAACACCCCATATGTGGTCAGTAAACTGCTGTATGGCCAAACGGCAGGGCGTAGAAGGAAGGGAACGCCATATGGTTTTTGGAAGGCAGATTTTGCTGGACTGGTTATTTGACACCATGTCCCATTTGAAGCCCCCTGATGCACCCCTACAGTGGAAACTCCAAAAAGCGACCCCATTTTGGAAAGTACGGGATAAGGTGGCAGTTTTGTTTGTATTATTTTAGGGTAAATATGATTTTTGGTTGCTCTATATTACACTTTTTTGAGACAAGGTAACAAAAATAGAAATTCGAAATTTCATCTCCATTTGCCAATAACTCTTGTGGAACACCTAAAGGGTTAACAAAGTTTGTAAAACTGGTTTTGAATACCTTGAGGGGTGTAGTTTCTTAGATGGAGTCACTTTTTTGGAGTTTCTACTCTAGGGGTGCATCGGGGAGGCTTCAAATGGGACATGGTGTCAAAAATCCAGTCCAGCAAAATCCGCCTTCCAAAAACCATATGGCGTTCCCTTACTTCTGTGCCCTGCCCTTTGGCCATACAGCAGTTTACGACCACATATGGGGTGTTTCTGAAAACTACAGAATCGGGGCAATAAATATTGAGTTTTGTTTGGCTGTTAACCCTTGCTTTGTTACTGGAAAAAATGGATTCAAACGGAAAATTTTCCAAAAAATCGAAATTCTGAAATGTTATCTCCATTTGCCATTAACTCTTGTGGAAAACCTAAAGGGTTAATGATGTTTGTAAAATCAGTTTTGAATACCTTGAGGGGTGTAGTTTCTAGAATGGGGTCATTTTTGGATGGTTTTTATTATGTAAGCCTCACAAAGTGACTTCAGACCTGAACTGGTCCCTAAAAAGTGGGTTTTTGAAAATTTCTGAAAAATTTCAAGATTTGCTTCTAAACTTCTAAGCCTTGTAACGTCCCCAAAAATAAAATGGCATTCCCAAAATGATCGATACATGAAGTAGACATATGGGGAATGTAAATCAATAACTTTTTTGGGCGGTATTACTATGTATTATAGAAGTAGAGAAATTGAAACTTGGAAAATTGCTAATTTTTCAAAATTTTTGGTAAATTTGATATTTTTTTATAAATAAAAATGAAATTTTTCGACTTAATTTTACCAGTGTCATGAAGTACAATATGTGACGAAAAAACAATCTCAGAATGGCCTGGATAAGAAAAAGCGTTTTAAAGTTATCACCACATAAAGTGACACTGGTCAGATTTGCAAAAAATGGCCTGGTCCTAAGGTGAAAATGAGCCCGGTCCTTAAGGGGTTAAAAAATTCAACATTCCCTACAAAAAATGTTACGGCTTTTGAAATGCAGAGATCAGAAAGCGAAAAAAATAAAGGCTGAGCCTTAAAGGGGTTCTTTAAATTTTTTCTTACTGATGATCTATCCTTTGGATAGGTCACCAGCATCTGAGTGGCAGGGGTCCGACACCCAGGACCCCCAGCGATCAGCTGTTTGAGAAGGCAGCAGCGCTCACAGTAGTGCCGTGACGTCACAACTATGTCACATCGCCTGGGTGCAGCTCAGCCCTGTTCACTGATGTCACTGGCCTGTGGGAAGCAGCGAGAAGGCTGTGGCGCTACTGCAAGTGCCGCTGCCTTCTTAAACAGCTGGTTGGCAGGGGGTCCTGGGTGTTCAGAAGCCGATGACCGATCCAGAGGGTAGATCATCAGTAAGAAAAAGGTAAAGAACCCCTTTAAGTGCCAAACTAGGTTGTGCCTTCAAAAGGTTAAAGGGGTTTTGTCACTTCAGCAAATGGCATTTATCATGTAGAGAAAGTAATACAAGGCACAGTGCACCTGCAGGCTAGAAATAAGGGATGAGAGAAGGGAGGAGGTCAGGACGCACAGGTTGAAATCATTTCAGGAGTCCAAGGTATAAAGAGAAAAAGCAGATACAAAAAGGAAACACTCAAAAAAAAGACTCGGAGTGCTTAGTAATTCTAGAGGGTCTCCATCATCCAAGGATTGCTCCAAGTACCAGACTGTAGAGCAGAAGCGTTCTCATATTTTATTATCAACATGAGCAGAAAAAAGTTAAATGATAAGCCTTAAAAGAAGTCTGAAAAGTCTTCTTCTTTCAATAAAGGACCTTCCCAGTCCATTCCAAAAAGGATGGTCCATTTTTGCAAAAATAGGCAGAGTGTTGGAACATCTGGGCCCAACCAAGTCTGTAGGACGGTTATCAGAGGGGCGGAAAAATACAAAAGATCAGTTATTTGTATGGTCAGAGGACGGGGATGTCAGTGTCAGCTAGCGGTCCAGAAAGAGTCCAGCCAGGCGTCATTGTAAGAAGGGCAGAGTGTTGGGGAGTGGTCCTTGACAGCCCCTTTCAGTGGGCATTGAATAAGTACGACTGCCCTTCCATCCCTCCTGTGACAAATATATATGTTGTGTGTGCTAATAGGATATGCATTATGTACGTTAAACCAGAGACTGTTAAAGGGGTTATCTGGGGGGTATTAATTTTTTACAAAAGGTTCAGAATGGATTTAAAAAATGATCAAAATAAAGGAAGCAATACTTGTCTTATCGATCTCCTATCATTCCTGATCGCCTCGCGGATTTCCCATTAGTCTTTCCTTCTGCGAAGACCCCCCTCAGCCATTGCTTGCCTGAGCATTTAGAAGATGGACGGCAAGAAGACCACATGGTCTGTACAGTCCGCCCTTGTAATATTTCCTTTTTATAATAGGATAGATACATATAATAAGTAAATATATACGACTTTCCAACCACATCTGCTGGAAGGTTCCAAACATGTTCCTTCAAACTAATTTCAGATTGTGCCTCCTTGTTCTGGTGGTCAGTTCCTTAACCATATTTTCACCTGTATCTGGAGAGAGATCATGAAGTAGAGACCATGTTCAGCCTTTCATAAAAATATTTGATCTGCTGGACCACCGCTTTAACCCATATTCCTGATTCCATTGCTGGGTTCCATAAGTGTAGGAGAACCCTCAGCGGTATTTGCCACCAGCACTTCCAAAGCTTAGTGGCAGTACCTATTGCCTGGTCTTTCTGCTTACCAAAAGATTTTCCTTTTTATTCTTCTTTCATTTTTATCATACTTCTGCAGGACTTTGGCATAGAGAGTTGGTTAAAAACGTATCTAATATAAACCAATGATGTTTTCTGCTCCTCCCAGAATTATAAAAGACAAAAGAGATGCATACGTGAGTCGCCTCAATGACATCTATCAAAACAACCTGAATAAGGTATTTGTATTACATGTTATAACAGTTCAGTGTGTAGGCCTGTCACCATGTCAACACCAATGGAGTTAAAGGGAAGATTCATTTTTGTGGGCTTAAAGGGGTATTCCAGGATATTTCTGGAACCCTGCCGATCAGCTGTTTCACAGTAGCTCAAGCGGCGGAACTACTCTGCTCCGTCCATTTCTCACTTTACGAAGCTTGTAACTGCATTGTTGCAGCCATTCACTTCAGTGAGAGCAGCATTGCGGTTACCAGCCCCGTCCACTGCTGTATAGGTCCAGCAATGACTTCTGAAACAGCTGATCGGCGGGGTGTCAGATCCCTGCCAGTCTCATATTGATGGCCTATCCTGAGAATAGGTCATCGATATTAAAATCATGGAACACCCCTTTAATGGGATTTTCCAGTTAACTTCCTTTAACCCCGTAAGAACCCGCACTGTACATGTACATCGCTGGTGGACGTGACTTAAGGATCAGCGCCGTACATGTACGGCGGGCTGATCGGACAGGTGCAGGAGCTGCCCCCGCACGATCAGCAGCACGGACCCAGCAGTCACTGACAGCCTTGTATGCCGCAGTCAAAGCTGACCGCGGCATGCGAGGGTATGGGTGCCCTCTGCATCTCCATCGGGTCACCGTGCTGCAGTGGCGGGGACCCTATGGCAGAGAGTGCTTTCTATACACTACATAGCGAATACTATTTGCCACTCCTTCCAAGAGCATACAGCACTTTCAGCCACACACATTGCTAACAACAACATAAAATGATGCGTACATATTAGCAGTTGCATAGGCCACAGTGAAGCATTCAGCGACTTTGACTACAGCATTGCGATGAAATTCTGCATTTTAAATCCTATTCTCACATTTCCGCTCCTCAGGAGAGGCTCTGGCCAATAGTAAGCGCTGCTGTTTTCACAAGCTCATTAAATAGGATAATCATCCATGGCTATAGCATGTAAAATAAAAGAAGTCCCAAACTACCTCTGGAGGCAACAGCAGCACAAAAACGGATTCTAAGCTCCATGAATTTGGAGGCCTAACAACTTTACTTCACTTCAGTCTAATCGCCCTATGCACAAAGCCAAGTGCTGGAGCATTGGACCCTGGAACAATGGAAACGCATTACCTGGAGTGATAAGTCACGTCACCATTTGTCAGCCTGACAAATTACATTGCGTTTTGGCTATACATCGAGACTATTCCCCGACATAAACTTCCGAAGTATAACAGTATACGTTTTATCTTAGGTGGTCCACTGTAAAGAAAAGCACAGGGTGAATGAGGGCCTATTGCTACATGTGGCGTCCATGCTGGGAGCTTTTTGTGCACATTCGGCATACGTATTCACTAAAACAGTGCAATGTTGGGTGTTAAGGATGCCATAGACATTTAATAGCTGTCGGGTGAATGATTGTCCGGCCAACAGCTACCTCTCTTGACTCCCTCCCAACTTTCCCATACACGTACACGTGTGGCTCGGCCTAACCGGTAGTATTAAAAGGAGAGAGAGCCGCCATCAGACACTTCTGGTGGCGGCTTATCTGCCAGGATTACAAAAGTATCAGGTGAAAATACTAATTTCGCCCGATCCTTCCGTCCCCGGACATCATCTGTCATGGGGAATCAGGAGCTCCCCAGACACAATCTGTCGGCTGAACCTGCCATTCTCGGTGGGTTTGGCTGGCAATATGCTAATGTGTGTGGGGATCTTCCATCTTGCTAATGCTGTTTGGGTTCAGTGGATCCAGAGTCTCACAACCATATTCAAACATCTGCTAGCTGATCTTCCTAAAACAGTGGAGGACATGGAGAACCATCCCCGTAGTAACGTTAATGGTGTTGGAATGAGATGTTCCAAGAAGCACTGATCAAAGTGCTCATATGTTTTTGGCCATTTAGCGGCCAAGAGATATCACCGTCCGTCTGTGATGGAAAACCAACATCTATTGATGGGCTTCACAAATGGTAATACAGATGAATGTGATTCTTGTCTACACTGTCAGACTAGAAATGGAAAGAGACTTGTCATATATAGATATATAGATAATGCTGATTTGTATATAATCACCTGGGCAACATTTGATTATAGAGTGACATGTAATGGCATTGTATGCCCAGCATAGGAAAAGACAGTGTTCAGCACAGGACCAAATACTACATTTTCCTTCTGTTTAACATAGGCACAAATAGAAATTATCAGAGGTCACGCAACCTTTACATCTGACCCCGAACCGACACTGGAAGTGAATGGCCAAAAATACACCGCTCCACACATTCTAATTGCTACAGGGGGTAAACCCACCATGCCATCAGACACAGAGGTTCCAGGTAAGCAGCTGCCTATTAAAGGGGTTGTCTCACCTTGAACATTGGTGGCGTAACTCCAGGATATGCCACCAGTGTCAGACAGATGCGGGACCCACACTTATCTCTAGAAAGGATCGTCCAATGTTTGGGAGAGAGCATTGGACATGTGCAGCCATCTTCTATACATTTCATAGAGAAGTGGCGCACTTGGCTAATTTTGGAAGTCCCATAGAAATGAATGTAGAGTGCTCTACCCAAGTGTGGCCACCGCTCCATTCCCTTCTATAGAACTGCTGAAATTGGTCAGCGCGAGGGTGGCCGTGAATGCCTGGTGTGTTCTCCCAAACTTTAGATGCTCTGTTCTACAGACACCTCTGGAACTCGCACCTATCTGCCATTGGTGGCATACAGTATCCTAGCGATATGCCACCAATGTTCAAGGTGAGACAACCCCTTTAAGAGAAGTACGCTTTTCAAACCACCGTTTTGTGTTACAGCTGTGCAGACCTATAGGTCTCCATGTTTATATGCCTAAAAAAGCCCATGCACAGTCAAATCCTATAGCATGTGATACTCCTGTCCCCCAAGAGCAGATAGAAGTGTGACATGGCTTTAGGATCTGGTTTTGCACAGAGTAGTTTGTAGACCATAACCTTGGAGACACATATGTCTGCACAGGAGCTGTAGACACAGCCGTTCTTTAATCGTTGCTTTCTATGTTTAGTATTGATGCTAAAGTGTAAAATGTGGAACTATGATGGTTATTAGGCTGGTGCTAGCTTGGAGAGAGGACTGTTTCAGGCACAGTTCCTGGTTTGCCCAAACCGCACTGAGTCCAACCAAAGGCAACATCTAAATAGAATTTGTATGTTCTCCCCATATTTCTATGAGTTTCCTATGAATTTGCCCCTAATGCTTCTGGGTGACCTGCACTTTTTAAATGTAGTTTGTTCATTTGCTCATCCCCCTCTTGCTATGTGTCAACCACATTTGCAGGGTTCACAATTGTATGTATTCATGGGTGTGTCCTGTGTCAGTGAAGCATCTCCTTGTGGTTTTCCAGAAACAGTGAAGTTATACTGTTATACTATAGTCAGATGTTCATTCCACTTGTTGGTTGAGTTGCACTGTTTTTGGTCCACAATCCGTGTCTGTCATATGTGAAATCACTGATTTTTCTTTTCTTTTTAAGGAGCCAGTTTGGGAATCACAAGTGATGGATTTTTTGAGCTTGAAGAGTTGCCCAGGTATACATTATGATTTACGGTGGAGGCTATTAATGACATATGGACACCAATGATATGGCAGCTTTTAGGTGATCTTAGTTAAATGGACGCCATTGACTGGGTTCCATCGTAAAAAAAAAAACACGTTCTGTTGCAGAACTCTGCAGGATAGAAAAGTAGTACACAGACCATATCCGTAAATTGTGGGATGCACACCGACCGTATCTGTATTTTGCAGATTTGTGATCTGCGGACTGCAAAACGAATACGTTCACGTGCAGGAGGCCTCATATTGAGAGAGCTCAAACATCAGCTGCCTTGATATCAGAAACCATGGCATAGTGGTATTAGGACCACCCCGGGACACTTGGCAACAATCTGCAATAAAAAGCGATGATCAGTCACAAAGATATTTGTGCCTACCAAGCTTTGGGACTAGTTTAGCAACAATGGGGGATTTATTAAACTGGTGTAAAGTAGAACTGGCTTAGTTGCCCATAGCAACCAATCAGAATCCACTTTTTATTTTCCAAAGGAGCTCTGAAAAATAAAAGGTGGAATCTGATTGGTTGCTATGGGCAACTAAGCCAGTTCTACTTTACACCAGTTTGATAAATCTTCCACAGTATTCTTCCAGTAGACTCACTTTAATTTATTTTCTTGACTGAACCCATTTTATTACAAATCATTAGTTTGATTAGTCGGGGAAAGAAAATCACCAGTGACTACAGGGCGGCACAAAGGCAGCTAAATCAGTCCTTTGGCCTAGGGCCCTGCAAACAATTGTGCCTAAGGAGGACCTGTCACCTCTCCTGACATGTCAACCTTAGTAAATACTTGTATACCCCATAACATACCAACTCTGCTTTGTTCCATTCCTCTGTTATTCCTCTTAGAAATGTATAAATCAATCAGTGGGTCACCATTTCTCTTGCCTGACGCTGTTCACCCATTCTGCATTGATTAGTAAGAGCACCGTGATGGCAGTTTCTGTTTAGTTTGAGATATTTTCTGATGTGTACATAATCTGATGTATGTCTCTTACTAACGCACTACCATAGTAGTTTGTACATTGCCCTTGATATAAGTAATACAAGTGACTGCAGTGGTGTTCCTTTTCCAGGCGGAGTGTCATTGTTGGTGCTGGTTACATTGCAGTTGAGATAGCTGGGATTCTGTCAGCTTTGGGATCAAAATCCGCATTGTTAATTCGTCAAGATAAGGTATAAATATTCTCTATTTTCTTCTGTAGTCTTAAAACCGTACATATACCGTAGACCAGGCATGTCCAAACTCCGGCCCTCCAGCTGTAGGGCATGCTGGGAGCTGTAGTTTTGCAACAGCTGGAGGGCCGCAGTTTGGACATGCCTGCCATAGACGAATGCTAAAGGATCAATCCTGGCTATTCTGTCCGGTTGTTGAAGTTTCGCCAGTCATTACTTTGTGATTGCCAATAGCGCTGCCTTCACGGTTCCGAAAGAGGTCGTCAAATACTCATCCCCTGCTCCTCTATTACGACATGACTGTGCAGATCTACAGGACTTTAGGAATCTACTGTTACAGTTTTGTATTCATAAGGCATATACTCTTACATTCAGATTCTGTAAAATGAGACCACAAATGAAATCCTGGAGAGGCTCATGTGTAGATGTTACGTTCGGCCATTTGTAACGTGTGTATCACTGCAGGTGCTGCGTACCTTCGATTCCATGATTAGTGCAAACTGCACTGAAGAGCTTGAAAATGCAGGAGTTGATATCTGGAAATATGCAGAGGTAATTTATAACACTATAAAGACTTTATTACACCGTATGACCTGCCTTATGTAGGACCTTTCTCCTGAAACAGTATTGCAGCTCTGTGCCATTCAAATGATTGGAGCTAAGCTGCAATACCAGACACAGCCAGTGGAAGAAAGTAAAAAAAAGTAGACGGGGCCAGAACTAATTGCCTCCCTGGCGCATGCGTAGATAGGGTGGATTTAGAAGGTTGTGCATGCGTCGGGGAAATAGTTCTGGCCCAGTCCACAGCGGAAGTGACGTCCCTTCCATATCTCAGGCTGGAAACCTGGTAAACCTCATCATAAGGTTGGCAGAAGATGGATTTTCTGTAGAGGAGCATGATGTGATCAGGTTGCCTGGAGGCCAATCCAGATTCTCCTACAAGTATGTACTGTGTAAGTAAGGTAGCTTTGCACAACCTGATGGATCCCAGAAAACACATTTACCCCTCTAATCAAACTCTAGTGTTTAAAGGAGTTGTACAGGATAGGAGTCTGATCGGTGGGCACCCGCTGCATTTGTCTCCCCGTATGAATGGAACAGCAGCAAGGATTAGCTCTATGGGACTGCTGAAGAGAAGCCTAATAAAGAGCTCAGCAATGTCTGGCAGTTCCATAGAGATAAATAGAGCAGCACCATGCATGCTTGACTGCTCCATTCATTCCCAGAGGTCAGACCGCGGATCACTTCTCACGTGTTCTGTGGATGGGTTTAACGAGTCACCGTGCTTTCACACAATCTCATTTCATTTAATAGAGAATGGTGTAAATAGCAAATTTCTAAATCACCTTTTTTTAAAAATATGCCTGCACCACCCTGAAAAAAATCTGTAAAGTCATGGCTACTAGGGGTCTCACTTCCACCTAATTTGCAATCTACTGCCTGTTGTCAGACAAGATGCGTCCTTAGTAACAGACGTCAGAGAGGAAGTGGGGGCCTGTCAGAGCTAGCTGAGATCCTGAGCCTGATAAAAGAACTGCTTCTACACAGCTTCTGAATTCAAAGGAGTATCCTGCCTTTCTGTAAGTGTGATTTCCCCCTACCTTATCTGTTCTGTGAGTGCCACAGCTGAAAACAAACATAGTGGGAAGTAAGGAAAGGGACGTCATAACAGTACAGGTCTGGCAGATTTCACAGAAGGGAGATGCCCCCTGCTTCTGAGTGAAATGCAGCTAGCTGTGCAGCTGAAACAGGGAATAAAATGACTTTAGGGAAGCCCAAAAAACTCATGATTGTAAATAAAAGCACAGCCATTATGCAAACTTTTTTTGAAAACTCAGATACACTTTAAATCTTGGAACAACCTATTTTATTTGATGGTTCTGTGTTACTACAGGTGAAATCCGTTAAAAAGACAAGTACTGGTCTAGACATCAACGTTCTGTGCTCTGTGCCAGGACGCAAGCCAACAGTAAGAACTATCCAAGACGTTGACTGTTTGCTGTGGGCTATTGGAAGAGACCCCAACACAGAGGATCTGAACTTGGAGAAACTGGTAAAATTGGCATGGGACCGTAGAGAAAAAAGTGATTCTAACCCAATGCCTCCCACTATATAAATAAGTTATATTTTGTATACAAAGGATAGTGAAGAAGAGAGTGGGAGGAGATGTGAAATATATATTGCATTTGCAAGATTGCATATGGAAATGATGAACATCATTTCTCTATATTAGTTTGGTATTTATGGTGTTTTGTCATATATTACTTTGTTACCTGATTAGTATTATTAATTTTACAATAATTCTGAAATTTGTATAAAAGGGCTGATTCCTTTTTTCTAATATTTTTTGTACAAATCTTTGTGAACACCTTAACCTCTTTTAGGGTCTTGAGTTAGATGAGAAGGGCCATATTGTGGTAGATGAGTTCCAGAACACCAGCCGGAAAGGAATTTATGCTGTAGGTGATGTATGTGGCAGAGCACTGTTAACACCAGGTAAGGAAAATTTAGTCAAATTTACTAGTCAAGTACTAAGGGCTAAGGGCCTGTGAATAGTAGTGGAAAATCCATTCAAGTGCCATCATCATGACACAGTGACACTTAAGATACAGGCATCTATAAGCAAGAATACCCCCGAGCTCTACTACATTGGCTATTATTATTACTACCCTAAGATAATTGCACAAGTGGCAGGTTTGATGCAGAATTTTCTGGAGCTGTTACATAGTTCTGAGGGTATTTGCAACAATCCTTGCACATGCAGCCAAAACAACCCTATTCAGATGTATGGGGTGAATTTCACAAACATTTCTGCAACAAACCCTCATGACAGTGATCATCTTCTGGTCCCCTAGTGGGACAAAAAGTCAACTTAAGATAAGAAAAGCTTAATAAAATTAAGAATGAATAAAAAAAATTAAGTAAAAAAAGAAAACGATTAGAAATCCCATATGTAATAATCTAAATCTGGATTCATAATCAAAGGTATGCCACCTGTAGAGATACCAACATGCTGGACACAACTTCATACAAAACTCATATCTTTATTAAAACATACAGTGCATGCCCACCAAAACTCACAGACCAGGCAAGGAGTACAGTAATCTGAGATTTTAAGGCACTAATAATAACACCGAAGGAGCTCCAAAGGTCCACAGTGGAGATGGAAGTACCTGCCCTTTATGGAAGAGAGGAGAGAAAAAGCCATTGCATAAAGACGTTCTCCGAGTTAAATAAAACTTGGGCAGCAGCAGTAAATGTGATAAAATAACAAAAGAAGAGATACCTACGTTTCTACCCTGCTGATTCCAGCATCGCAGTCTGGTCCTCCGCCGATATTTGTTTTCCTAGCTGCAGCAGTGAGGTCCTATGCACATCACTGCTGCAGCCAATCACTGATCTCAGCAGTAAAGTATTGCTTACCATGGTAAGTATATTTTGTTATTTTATCCCAATTACTGCTGCTGCATGTATTTTTAGTTAACTCTGACAACGCAATTAAAGAAAGGCATACGGAAACACGTTTGGAATCACCCCAAGATTACCATTCCCACACTGGAGCGTGGCCGTGGCTGCATCATGCTATGGAGATTCTTTTCTCAAGTAGCAACTGGAAACCTGGTCAGGACTGAAGGAAAGATGGCCCTAAACACACTGCTAAAGCTACACTGCAGTGGTTTGAGGGGAAACATTTAAATGTCTTGGAATGGAGCAGCCAAAGCCCAGACCTCAATCCAATCAAGAATCTGTGACATGACTATGTGCACCAACTTCTAACTTGAAGTAGTTTTGCCTGAAAGAATGGGCAAATATCCCAGTGTCTATATGTACTAAGCTAATAGAGACATACCTCACAAGGTGGCTTCAGTATGGACTTTCAGGGGGTGAATACTTATGCACATTAAAGGGAATCTGTCTCAATGACAGATTATCCACTCCTGTACCCTCCGTTACCACACTATCAGCTGTCAAAGCTGCTCTGAAATACACACTTTAGGCCTCTTTCACACTTGCTTTGTGAGGATCCGGCGTGCACTTCCGTCGCCGGAAGTGCCTGCTTGATCCGTAACAACGCAAGTGAACTGAAAGCATTTGAAGACTGATCAGTCTTCAAAATGCTTTCAGGTTACTATGGCAGCCAGGACGCTACTAAAGTCCTGGTTGCCATAGTAGTAGTGGGGAGCGGGGGAGCAGTATACTTACCATCCGTGCGGCTCCCGGGGCGCTCCACAATGACGTCGGAGCGCCCCATGCGCATGGATCACGTGATAAATGCTCATGGGGCGCTCTAAAGTCATTGTGGAGCGCCCCGGGACTCGGGAGCCGCACGGATGGTAAGTATACTGCTCCCCTGCCTCCCCACTACACTTTACCATGGCAGCCGGGACTTTAGCGTCCTGGCTGCCATGGTAACCATTCACAAAAGCTAAACGTCGGATCCGGCGATGCGCCGAAACGACGTTTAGCTTAATGCCGGATCCGGATTAATATCTTTCAATGGGCATTAATACCGGATCCGGCCTTGCGGCAAGTGTTCAGGATTTTTGGCCGGAGCAAAAAGCTCAGCATGCTGCGGTATTTTCTCCGGCCAAAAAACGTTCCGGTCCTGAACGGAAGACATCCTGATGCATCCTGAACGGATTTCTCTCCATTCAGAATGCATTGGGATAATCCTGATCAGGATTTTTCCGGCATAGAGCGCCGACGACGGAACTCTATGCCGGAAAAGAAATACGCAAGTGTGAAAGAGCCCTTAGACTGCAGTTTTTTACTAACACAATGGAGAGGACTCCTGTGTGTGTGCACGGCAGTCCAGACTGTGTATTTCAGTGCAGCTATGAGCACTGATAGCGGGGGAACTGGGGGCCGTAGGAAAATCATAATCTGCAGGACTACTCATGGAATACTTCAGATAATAGTCCAAGATGATAGTGACAGAGTCCCTAATAAGCTTCTAGCCCTGCCCTGGTGACCATAAACTATATATCCCTGTATATTAAATAAAGACCCCGTGTATCACCTCATGGGATATTATGTGTGCATAGTTGTCGGAGGATTACTAAGTGTCTACTGTATACCTATTTGGTATTACTTACCAGCATGTCTCCTTTTCCTAGGTGCTATGGCCTAGGCCAGTGGTGGCGAACCTATGGAACGGGTGCCAGAGGCGGCACTCAGAGCCCTCTCTGTGGGCACCCGCACCCTGGAAAAAGTCTATGGTGTACCAATAGGCCTTAGACTTTTCCTGCCATTCATCAGCGCAGCGCACTGAATATAGGCCGGCTATTATAGCTAAATGATAAAGTACATGGAGGATATACTATATTGGTATTCAGGTTAAATTGCCGTGTTGGCACTTCTCAATAAATAAGTGGGTTTTGGGTTGCAGTTTGGGCACTCGGTCTCTAAAAGGTTTGCCACCTCTGGCCTAGGCAATGCATGGTAGTAACTGGTTTTGTGTACCAGGTGTCTCACTTGTCTTTCTTTTTTTTTTGCAAATGGTTTTAGATAGAATTTTTGTATGAAATTGTGCCCAGCATTTTAGTATCTCTAAAGGTTGCAAAATGATTTCATGAGTTAATAGAATGTCAAAAGCAGTTAAACAAACAGTACTGTCTACATTATTACCACCACAGTCGTAGCAAATGTAAAAGTTACCTTATTTAAATGGCATTTTAGATGGCATAATTACTGTTTTATCCCATTCCCCCATAAAAAATAATGAAAATCGGACAATAAATTATTTGTAGCTCAAAATGGTGCCAAAAATGCAACTCATTTCACATAAAACATGGTATTATACCGCTTTGTCAATAGAAAAATAACGGTTACAGCTCTGGGAATGTGTTGTTGCTTGATCCTGATGGTCCAAGATAATCTAGTGCTTAAGGGGGAGGGTTCCAGTGTGAAAAAATAGGATGGCTTAGAAACATAAAATAACCAATATCTCTTATACCCCTTGGGTTCCCGCTGCTGTCTCCTCCTTGCTCCCATCTCTACATATTGGAAATGCGCGCTCAGTCTCTGCTGCGACCACTGATTGGCTGAGAGAGCATTTTCTGCACGCTGAGGTGGGAGCAGGAATTAGAGAGCAATGTGTACCTGGGCAGAGTCAGAATGGTAGTGACGGGGGATCGGTGGGATGAGTATCACTTACTTTTCCTTTTCACATTGGGAACCCCAATATGGCATGGTTTTGTACTTAAGAGTCATATTACTTTCATCCTTACGCATTTTATATTTTATGCTGTAGTTGCCATAGCAGCAGGAAGAAGACTGGCTCAACGATTGTTTGAAGGGCAGGAGGATTCCAAGCTTGACTATAACAACATTCCAACAGTGGTCTTCAGCCATCCTCCAATAGGAACTGTAGGACTTACTGAAGGTGAGAAGCGGTATAAGCTAACACCGTTGTATGTACACTGTGGGTGGCCATTACTCACTGATTGACGGATATCTTTGTATGCATACTTATACAAGAAAGGCGGTCTATCATTGACTGACTGCCCACGGGACTCCTAAGCACAGAATAAGCAAATATTTTCCCACAAAACTATATATCAATCATCATCTCGTCCTGCTCTATAACATGCTGTTTGCAGATAGGGTACCATGTTTTTTTAAGTATCTCTTATTGAGGATAGACCATCATGTTCAACATTTAGGATTCCTTTTAGGCCAAGAGTTTCTAAAAAAAAACTATGAGGAGTCATAGCAAAAAAGGAGGTCAGGCTGTCAGTGTCCAATCTGCTAAATTATTATATGGCAGCACAAGCAGAGAACTAATGCTGAAAATAATAGGCCTCTGTGGGCGGATCTAGAGGAGGATCTAATATTTCTACTGAAATGGGATGCTATATTATGGAGTTGGGAGAAGATACCAAACTGATTTATAGAGATGGCTCTGGTGGTCAAATTTTTTTAGATCTATCGTCAGAAATATAAATTCAGGTCAGAAGTAGAGTTGAGCGAACTTCTATTTTTAGTTCGGCGTCCAAAGTTCGGGTTCGGGTTATCGTAGCATCCCGTTATGGATTTCGCTACCGCGGACCATAACGGCATTTGGAATCCATAAGGGGCTGCTTCAATGAACCCGAACCTTGGACAACCCTAAGGACCTGGGGTGATGTCACCGTCATGTGATCAGTGCAGGGGGCGTGGCTCAACACTGGATTGGATAAGAGGTGATCCAGTACTGAGCCACGCCCCCTCCAATGATCACATGACGGTGACGTCACCCCAGGTCCTTAGGGTTGTCCAAGGTTCGGGTTCATTGAAGTAGCCCCTTATGGATTCCAAATGCCGTTATGGTCCGCGGTAGCAGAATCCATAACGGGATGCTTGGATAACCCGAACTTTGGACGCCGAACTAAAAATAAAAGTTCGCTCAACTCTAGTCAGAAGTCATTGGTGATGGGTTTAAAATACTATCTCTTTGAACCTGGTCTAGATGTGATAATTTGGGTTGGTGGAAAAGGATGAGGACTTTTAGGCCTAAGCAATTTCTGGTTAATGGAACAATAGAGAATATTGAAAATTACATTGAAAAGTGGAAATTCTCACTTGGCGAATTATTACAAATGCAGTTTTGTTAAAAAGGTGTTCAAAAGGGGAAATAATGAGGTGACCTAGTTGGAGAAGTTGCATTTATCACACCCTTTGAGGAATGGTGTCATTTATATTTGAGGATATTAAAGGCAATCCGTTACCAGTTTTATGGTGTCGTAACTGAGGGCAACATAAACAAATGACAGATCCCCTTAGCAAAATGCTGGGTCACTTTCTTTAATTATTTCAGCCATTTTGGTAAAAACTTGTATTGAACAACTCCAGCTCATGCCAATGAGTCCTGAATGAATATCAAGACTTGTTAGCGTGCACTGGAGTTGTTAGAACCCTTTAACAGTCCTCCAGATAAGTTAGATTGTATAAAGAAGTGGGAAGAAGATTTGGGGATTAAGCTAGAACAGCCCCTTCTTAACAGTGAAGTCAGACTATCTGACCCAATGATCAGCTGTTATCTCAAGGGTAAGCCACATTTGGCCACTCGTGTCACTAAAATAATGCTTTTCCACGTTATACAAGGCTAGGTTGGGGTTATTAGAGCAGCTCTCATTTCTGGCTCACAGAACTTGATGCAGCAATTTGGACCTATAACACGACATCATTTGAAGGGTGGAGATTCACTATAAAGGGTTTTTAGTTACTTCAGTATTGATGGAATCATCAATATCAGATTGGTGGGGGTATAATAACCTGCACCCCCATTGATTAGCTGTTTTGAGCAGCCACCGGTGCCAGAAACAAAAACACAAGGTTCCACCCACTGTGTAGTGGCTAATTCCCAAACTACACAGAGGACGCAGCCTTCTGTCCACTATATAGTTTCCAGGGCCGGTTGCTACCCAAACTAGCTGATCTGCGGGAGGGTCAGACCTTCACCAATCTGATACTGATGACCTATCCTGAGGATAAGCTATCATTATCTAAGTTCTGGAAAACCTCTTTAGGGATTTCAGCGAAGGGTTCCTTTTATCCCGTTCAGGCAGTATAGTAGAGACTGTGTATCAATGAACCCTGTGTAGCATCTATTATGTAAAGTCAATTGATCATGTCATCTCTAAAGTTTATAATCTTATTGTGCAATATCATTTCTAATTTGTGTGTTTTAGAGGAAGCCGTAAAAGCCAAGGGTAGGGAGAATGTTAAGATCTACACAACGTCTTTTTCACCAATGTATCATGCCGTAACCAGAAGAAAAACAAAATGTGTTATGAAGCTGGTCTGCATTGACAAAGAGGAAAAGGTGAGGTTGGAACTTCTTTAAACCCTTATTGATTGATTAGTCCTTCAGAAGCACATTAAAGGGTTTGTCCAGTAGGACACAATTATGGGTAAATGACTCAGAAGTCATACTCGATGATACTGACCCCCACCCCACCCACTGCTTCCAATAAAATGCTTTTCTTCTCCGTCAACCACTGGCTAAGGCAAGTCACCACTACAGGGTGGAACCAGGAAGAAGAGACCAGCCACGTCTAGTTCAGACATACCGTATGTCCCCTGCCTTATACTTGCTTTTTGTCTTTTAGGTTGTAGGGTTGCACATGCAAGGACTTGGATGTGATGAAATGTTGCAAGGATTTGCCGTCGCTATCAAAATGGGAGCCACCAAAAAAGACTTTGATAACACTGTTGCTATTCACCCAACTTCTTCGGAGGAACTGGTCACGCTACGTTGACGTTGTTTTGTGCCGTGAACAGTGATTACGAGAGTATTATTTTGTCTACTGAATTTCACACATAGACTCCATCCTTATTTATAAACCTTTTTTTCTTCTTCTCTGTCCTAGTCCTTTTAAGCTGATCAAGTGCCTTTTAATAAATTCTTACATCACACTA
Source organism: Bufotes viridis (assembly GCA_033119425.1). Lineage (NCBI taxonomy): Eukaryota > Metazoa > Chordata > Amphibia > Anura > Bufonidae > Bufotes > Bufotes viridis. Next base: position 387,635,561 of record CM065589.1, on the reverse strand, counting down.
ATATTTGATTGCAACAAAATTGATGATGGAAAAAATAAAGAAATTGTGCATATGTTGGTAGTTCATGTTTTATTTCTTCAGTACGTGTAATAACCCCCTAACAATTTTCCCTGAGCTCTGCTCGGGCTTTGGGAAAAGGGCCTAACAGTTCAGCCCAAGCAGAGTTTGGGAAGCAGGGTGAGAGGGTGGGGTGTCTTTTTAACCCTTTGTATCTCAGGCTGTGTAGCTTAGAACCCACGGCCTGGAGGGATTTCACCCAGTTTCTTCAGTTTTTGACTAGTACTGCTGTTATTTTGTATCTAACGCCAGGCTTAGCTATATAGCCTTTGCTCTGTTTTTGCTGTGGCAGTTTGGCAATGCATCCACCGACCAGGGATTTCCCTTAGCCTGGCCGAACAAACACAATTCAGGAGCTGTGTGCGCGCACTGTCCACCTGACTTGAGACAGGCACGCGGGCCTGTCTGTGATGTATTGTGCAGCAGGGCTTCACACACAGATTGTCTGCCCATGTCTCTGTCAATAATTATTCCTCCTCTGCAAATGACAGAACTACATCTGCAACTCTGTGAAGGCTGTTAAAAAAGTTTAAAGCTGCAGAACTCCTTTAATAACAGAGCTTAAAGGGGTTTTCCCATCACATACAATGGGGGCATATCACTAGGATATTCCCCATTGTCTACAAGGAGAACAGAGCGAGGAGAGCTGTGGCTGGAGGACCCTGAATTTCCCGGTCTGTCCACCACCAAGCGCTTCTCCCATACAAGTGAATGGGAGCACACCACGCACATGCGGCCCTGCTCCCATTCATTTCTATGGGGCAGACGGAAATAGCCGAGCCAGCGCCCCATAGAAATGAATGAAGGGCAGCTCCACAAGTCCGGCCCGACCACAGGTCTAATGACCTAAACTTAAGTGTTGAGCTGGGACCTGCAGCTGTAATGCAGGCAGTAAAATTCTGCTTCATTAGTCATCTGAATGAGGCCTAGCTAAGCATGTTCCTCCTATCACGTGATCTCCACGTATAAAGAACATGTTCATAGGAGAGGATGTTGCATGACAGGTGGTTGATCCAACCAGCAGCCATGTCTGTTTTACACTGGATTCTCCATCACAATGTTCCTGCTTTGATTGCTTAGCAGGTGAAAGTATCTTCTTATTTTGACAGGAGGAGACCACCACATTCCACCAAAAAGGAAGCACAGACATGATAGATGGTGGACAGTCAACACTGCAGCATTGTCCTTGCTTGCTTGCTTATAACATTAAATATTCAACAGTTTTAATATTTCTATTACACATTTACAACATCTATTTTGTTTAGATATATCGAAAAAAAAGCAACATAGCAAATAATCTTGAGTTAAAGAATTCTACTATTTTGTGTATACAGTTCCTTCACAGGCCCACGTGCCTCCATGGTTACAGACTACAAACATATCCTGTGTAGTCAGATCCTGCAGTCATCTCTTAAAGGGGCTTTCCTATCATATACAATGGGGGCATATTGCTAGGATATGCCCCCATTGTCTCATAGCTGATCCCAGCAGCTTGTTCAGTTAGGCTAGTTTCACACTAGCGGCAAGGAACTCTGGCAGGCTGTTCCGACAGTTGACATGTCGTACTTTTATTCCGGCCTCCTCTCGGCATGTTTGCCGTGCTGCCGCCGGAACTCCGACCCGCCCCCCCCACATTATAGTCAAAGGGGCCAGAGTGGTAGTCCGGGGGCACGCGTGCACTAGCAGCAGCACGGATCAACCGCCGGAACAGCCTGCCGGAGTTCGCTAGGACCTGAGTTGGAAGTGACATCTCCACTTCCTGATCTGTATACAGATAGGGAAGGCATGAACTGTAAAAAACTGTCTTCTCTATGTGAAGTGCAACTGTCTGAGACAATGGGCTTCCAGCTGCCATTCCTAAACGGGTAAAGCATATATCAGTAAGAAGAGGCGACAAATTTTTTTTTTTGACAAAACTTTATGTACAAGTGTTGACAACATAAGCATACACTGAGGTGTATAGGACATTACTAGAACATTATAATGGTCAGTAATGGCACTCATTACCCAAACTACGTGGCGTGGCAGACAATGTCTTCTAAGAAAAGATCCTGTGCATTGACATATAGAAGTTCAGCATGTGGGAAGGAGAACTGGAAACTGTTTATAATAAACTAAGTATTAACATATATCTAGCTATACAATTTCACTTAGATAATACTATTTGATCCAGGTAGTAAAGGATCAACTGCGTCCATTTAGTGTCTGACAATTCATTTGTGACAATGGTAGTATGTTTAATACAGTAGGTTTCCTCGGTCAAGCTTCAGGAACACAAGTGCTCTAGTTCCTACTTGTATGATTGTACTATGAAATAAAGTGGAAACCTGAAGTAGAAATCGTGACCTTACTAGTGTCTGCGCCAAACATCTGTCTAACATGAGTCACTAATTGGCGCAATTTGGTTCCCCTTGGATTTGTACACTTTTTTCCCCTGACATGATAAACAAGGGGGAATGATTTGCAGAAGGAGGGTGGACCTGCGCCATTTTGAGCCACAATTCTAGTGTAAAAATTTGCCGTAAAGTAAGCCAACCTATAGTTGGTACACAGTCAGAGAAACGTCCATCCTGATCTCCTGTGATAAATCTGGTGCAGGTCTGAACAGCCTGGCTAAGCTTACTCCATCTATAGGATTAGTATATCAGGGCCGCTGGTTTTTATAAGTCACTAAAATATTTAAATGTACCTGCACTATGTAAAAAAAAATGAATGTTAAATCAAAGGTTCTGATTCTGAAGAAAGAAACTTTATTATTGTCATTGTAGTTATAGAACGAAACTTCATTTTGGTAGCCCAGCCCTGAAAGGTCCAAAGCTCTGAATCCATTCCCGCCGCCATCTAGGAAAATCTAAATTCCCTATCTGTATATCTTTTTGGAGTGTGGGTGGAAACCGGAGTACCTGGAGGAAACCCAGGCAAACACAGGGAGAACATACAAACTCCATGCAGATGTCCTCTTTGGTTGGATTCAAACCTATGTCCCCAGTGCAGTGTCCCCGGTGAAAGTCTATGAGGCGGTCTTCGGCAGTGAGGATAGAAAGCGCTCAGTTGAATTCTTCCTACTCCTCGTTTTAGTGATCAGCGCTCAGACCCCCAACAATTAATCCCATTGAAATGTCACAATGAAATATCAAAAAGTTTTTTTTACAAAGTGCAGTTACTCTTTAAATAAAAGATAACCAGGCTTATGCATACTTCTGATGTTAGGGAAGTGGAAATGAGGGATGTGGCCACTAGACCTAAACCAAAGTGTGTCGGATATACAGATCGGTGCATGATGGAGTCAAGACACAGACACTATAGGTCCATGGACTTCAGGTGGAGAGCGTAGACAGCCAGAATTATTAATAAGGAATGCCAGAGATCACCACATCCAAATTTCCTGGGAAAAAATGTTGAAAAATTTAAGAATTCACTTTATTGTGAAGTACATTTAGATTTTCTTATTCGATTTAGCTTTTATTCTACGTTTATTGCTCTAGTGAACAAATCATAAAGCCTAAAAAAAACAGGATAGACATACAGTACACTTACTATACTGCAAACTTGATAACTATATTGCCTTTGAGAAATACTTGCCATTTCTTATCTTCACAGCTTTCATCCATGAATTAGCTGCACTGTCTAATGAAAGGGTAAGGCTACATGCACACGACAGTGAAAAAAAAACATCCATTAAAAACATTTTTAACGGATGTTTATTTCACTGATGCCTTTCTGAGAGACGGACGAAAAATGGACCCATTCAATTGTATAGGGGCAGTCTGTCAGTGAAAAATGGACAAGATAGAACATGTTCTATTTTTTTACGTCTGTTTTTCACTGACAGTCAAAAAAACTGCTGTGTGAATAACCCCATAGACTACCATTGGTCTTAAAACAGACGTGTGATGGCCGTTAACAAAATGTACATCACATGTCCGTTTTTCACTGTCGTGTGCATGTAGCCTAAGGTCAAGATGCTACTCTCACCGCCATGTTTTACACAAGGCTCTGCTTCTTCAAACTGTGCAGAAGTTGTTGCAGCGAGTGCTGCTTACTGTCACAGTACTAATAGGATGATCAGAAACTACATGCTGTTATGCAAGCAATGAGATTATCAGGGAACAGCCACACATACTGGAGGAGAATATCAAAACTGAAGACAAGGAGAAAAGCAGTCATTCACATTTACAAATAGGCCTCTGAAAAATCTTGCTTTGGGCATCTCCACCTCTACTTCTCCATTACACCAGTTTTGATAAAAAATCTTCACTGCCTTTATGTGGCAATTAAGGGGTATCTCAAACTCCATCCCTCTAGCAGGGTTAGAAAATGATTGTAGTTCATTCTGCAAGAGCCATGGTAGTTCTCAAGTGGTTAGTGTGGTCATAGCACCGTCTAGCGGTGTTAAGTTGTATTACACTTTGTTTTTCCTGTTACAAAGCATCCTGGGAAAGGGAAGTCTCCAGGACACATCAGCAGAGCTGTCCTTTAGCATATCTCCTTCTCAAACTCCACCACCCTTGTAAAAGCAGATCTGGTGAGAGATCTACCTTTGAACAGCTTTGCATAACACAACATCCCTGAAACAGCTAGTTGTAATTGTTACTCAGGGAGTTGTTACTACTGTTAGCTAGACATGTAATCTTATGTACAAGCAGCCATTTTACCATGTGTTTCAGTGTTAATGCAAATGTTATAGTACATGCTATCTATACTTTATACTTATACATGCTATTTGTATTCTTGTAGTTTTACCAATCAACAATCCTGTTTTACCAATATACAAGTTAGACTACAAAGAACAGTCTTCTTATTTGGAAGACAGGAATGGTTTATGCTGAATGTCAGACTGCACACTGTGTGAACGTGTATGAAGACAGAACAAATGCACAGTGTGCGGCCATCTTGGATGATAGAAGAGGAGCCCAGAAATCGGTGGATCTGCAACTGAAAAGAAGGTCACAACACACCATGTCATTCCCCAGTGATTTTTTTCCGTAAAGGAGTGGTACTTTAAGCTAAGCGTATATTTGCATCTGCGGCAAATGCCGGCTGTCGGCCAGAAAAAACTGTTGCATGCAAAGGTTTTTGTCCAGCTGAAACCCGCCATTTATGCTAGAAGGCATCCAGATCACAGCCGGACCCCATTATAGTCAATGGGGATCCGGCGGTGAACTGTAGAATCCAGAACAGCCTTCTTGATATGCTGCCGCAACTGTGAATGTCCCCTAAGGCAGTGTTTCCCAACCAGTGTGCCTCCAGCTGTTGCAAAACTACAACTCCCAGCATGCCCGCAGAGCAAAAGGCTGTCCGGGCATGCTGGGAGTTGTAGTTTTGCAACAGCTGGAGGTACACTGGTTGGGAAACACTGCCCTAAGGCTCTGTATATACTAGGGTCATGACTTCCATGTTTTCACAATCCCTGATGGTGTATAACAGATCCTTTTCGTAAGGGCTCATGCATATGACTGTGATTGACCTGGGAAACATGGTCCATGTATCGGCTTCATCTCCTGGGCCGACTGCAGCATCCTTAACCCAAACTGACTGTATCATAATAATATGAGTACATCAAAGGGGTGCACCTAGCCTTTCTGCTGCCTGAGGGGAAACCTGAAACTGCGCCCCAACCCCCCAATGCCAATTTCTTAACCTAGCCCCTTTCCTACTGTTAAAGACATACTTGGAAAACATACAGAGCTACAAAACATACAGGTAATGCCCAATACTGTGCCTCCTAATGGCCTCACTGCACTGACGTAATCCGTCCACTGCCCTCTTGCCCTACCTGGTGTCCTGAGCAATTTCAGCTCACCTCATTGGTGGTGAACCTCTAGTACATCATCATGCGAGTACACAGCACTAGCCCCACGATCAGTTAGAGACAAACTGTATCATAAATTACTATGATACAGTCAATATGGATCAGGAGAGCTGCGGTGGGCCCAGGAGATGTAGCCGATACACGGACTGTGTTTACCAGATCAATCACGGTCGTGTGAATGAGCCCAAATAGATTCTATTGACTTATGATGTGTGTGTGACCTTTTTTTTTATTTTTTTTACTGGGTAGAATAGTGCAGCAGATCACTTTATTCCTTCATTCAAAAAGGAACAGAAACCTGAAGAGCACCTAAAACTGGTGTGAACGTAGTCTAGCACATCTATCCTGCTGTTCCGTTTTATCTGTTCCATAGAGAGTTGTGCAACAAACCAATAACTATAATTCACAAGGCTTTTCATACAGCTTTCCCAAACTGACTACTTTACTACAGCTTTCAATGTATGTACTTGGAAGATCCCATACACAAATCGGCACTGTAGCGTCAATTAAATTGTCAGCCTGTTCTATTTAAAGGTAAGTACATAGACAATAATTGTGTGTCATGTCTGAACTAAAAAATCAGTAAGCGCTAGTTCATCGCGAAACGCATCAGCGACATGCTGCCTTTAAAAACGGACACCGTGATCTACTGAACCTCGCAGCGGAACTCCCTTTTGCGGACAGCATAAAAAAATATTCCTACATCTTCAGGCACGCACTGGGCGTGGTGTGGGCGGTGAAGGGGACGGGCCTGTTTTAGGTGTAGAAAATGGTCTAACTGTAAGCCAGCAAGAAAGTTGGCTTACATTTAGACTGGCGCTGGATGCGCCAAAGTTATGTAGAGACCTGCGCCTCTTCATAACTTCGGCGGATCCTCTGCCAGATATATGAGTTATCAAGACCGGCGTCTAAAATGCTTATTTTAATAAAATTACCCCCAAAATATTCAAACTTTCAATTATGTGCTGCCCTGCGCTAAATGCTTAGTCTTCACATATGATACATATTTTTGTACACTTACATGTAAAGTATCTGTTGATCATTTTACTTCGGATGCGTTTTCCAGCTTGTGTGTTCTCATCTTTTGAAACTGGTGGCACAGGAGGCGGTACTTCCAGATCATCGACAATATCCACATCCAGTTTTCGACTGACAGCCAAGTTATGCAGAATGCAGCAGGCCAAGATAATCTGGGCTCCTTTTTCTGGAGAATACTGTAGGACACCTCCAGATCTGTCAAGGCAACGGAAGCGACTTTTTAACGACCCAAAAGTGTGTTCAATGACTGAATGAGTGGCTTTGTGTGCGGCATTGTACTGCTTTTCTGCTTTGGTTTTGGGGTCTTTTACTGGGGTCAACAGCCACTCGGTCAATGGGTACGCATCATCACCTGGGAAATAAATGTGATTTCAAAAGTTATGAATTCATGTAAATTGATGGGAGATGGTACAAAGTCACTTTATCATACCGTTGACCCTTTTTGTCTTGTCCTGTCTATGACGTATCTATGGCACAACTTCTGCAAGGCACTAGGAATCTACACATCATTACTTAGCGGAAGTCATCATTTATCCCTACCTTGAAGGAACATATGGATGGGACAACAGCAATTTATACATTTCCCTAAATCAAGATGATCACGGGAGATCTTGCAACTTGCAGCCCCTGTGATCAGCAGTAATCTGCAAGGAAAATGCAGTGTAAGGGCTCGTTCACATGAACGTTTTTTGTGTTCCGTATACGGGCCGTTTTTGCGTTCAGTATACCGTCAGTATACAGAACCATTCATCTCAACGGGTCTGTGAAAAAAAAGGAATGTACTCCGTATGCATTCCGTTTCGTTATTTCTGTTCCGCTACATTTTAAGTCATGTGCTATTATTGCCCACAAATTACGTTCCGTGGCTCCATTCAAGTCAATTGGGCTGTAAAAAAAAAACGAATGCATCCGTATGTCTTCTGTATCCGTTCCGTTTTTGCGGAAGCATCGATTGAAAATGTTATGCCCAGCCCAATTTTTCAATGTACTTACTGTTAAAACATTATTATATGCTTCCGTTTCCGTTCTGCAAAAAACTGATCACAAACGGAAACCATACGGAAACGGAACGGTAGCGGAAACACTACTGAAACCCAAAACGGACTGCCCTAAGGCTAGGTTCACACCACATGTGCAACGTAGATGCCTATCCCTATCCAACTGTGTCTGAGCAGGACAAGATTATTTCCAAATAAAGTATGTGGTTGTGATTGAGGAGCTCTGGTTTCTATTGTGGGTACTAGCCCTGGTACAGATACTTGGATCTTGGACCATATCTTTCTTCAGTCATTGAAAAAGGACATAAATACAGAAAATGAAGTCTACTCACCCAATATCCAACCCTCTGGAAGGTTTCCGGAAGACAAAATTGCATGTAAACTGGAATGTTTTAGGATATAGGAATCATGGGTGGATCCAGGGTACCCTGCTACCAAATTAAGAATCCTCATGTCAGAGTCACACACCATCTGGACATTTAATGAGTGGAAATTCTTACTGTTTCTGTAAATATCTTCTGTTGGAGGAGACAGCGCAACATGTGTACAGTCAATTATTCCCATGACATTAGGAAAAGATGACATTTTATAAAACCCATCTTTAATTGTTTGTATAGCTGCTTTATCTGATGGGAAGACAATGTACTGTGGCGTTAATTTGTTAATGGCCTTTAGGACCTGTGTTAAATGGCGGCTGAAACTAGGCTGGGATATGCCAGAGAGAGCCGACACTGTACCCTGAAACGATGCAGAAGAAAAGTAATGGAGAGCACTCAGCAGCTTTACCATTCCTGGTACAGCATGATTTCTTTCACAGTTTGGCTCTATGTCCTGCTGAATCTGTTCATATAACTCAAGGATAACCTCTGTGCTAAAGCGATACCTAGATCTAACTTCGTCTTCGTTTAATCCAAAGAGGGATATCCGTGGTCTAAAAATGCGTTCTCTGTGCTTCTGGTTCGGATTCGATTCTTGCTGCAATAGTTTTTGCTGGGCACTCTTTTCATGTATGTGAAACATGGCATGAAGATCCATAACAGACCTAAAAGAAACAACGAAGGAGAAACAGAAAAGCAAACATCACAATCCAACTACAAAGTGCAAAGACACAACGCTTATTTAGATTTAGTGACCCAAGGAGAGGAAGGTATACGACCTCTGATTCAATTAAGGCCTCATGCACACGACCGTGTCCTCAAACCGCAGATCTGCAAAATACAGATGCGATCCATGTGCTTTCCGCATCCGTACGTCCTTTCTGCAATATGATAGAACATGTCCTACAATTGGCTGCAAAACCTCGGACTTATTGATTTAAAAAAACACAGACGGTACTCGTTTTTTGCAAATCCGCAATTTACGGACTGCAAAATACATACGGTTGTGTATAGAGGCCTAAAGGTGGCCATACACACCGGATTAATGTCAGCCAAAGCGACCAATTTTAGCGAGACCAGCTGACCGTCTAATGTATATACAGACCTCCTGACTTTGTTGGAGGAAAGAAAAATTGGCAAGTTGAAATTCGACATCTTTTTGTTCTTGGAGGAGATAATCTGCTGACAGAGCTTCTGGCCAAGCCTAGCATGCACGTTTATGGGAGGGGTGGTCAGGAGAAACAGTTGTCGGCCAAGCAACAGTTCAGCCCACAGCTATCTCAAGTGTGTAGCCAGCTTAAATAGGTTTTCCAGTATTTTTATACTGGGCATCAGTATCTGATTGGTGGGGGTCTGACACACAGGACCCCCACCAATCAGCTATTTTGAGAAGGTAGCGGCACTCAGCCCCATTCACATCAAATGAGCACAGTGGCCTCTTCAAACATCTGATCAGCGGGGGTGTCAGGAGTCGGATCGCCGCTGATCTGATACTGATGACTGAGGCTAGACCATCCATTTCAAATTCCCAGGTAAACTTTTTAACTGAATAAAACAAGAAGCAGGTTGGAAAGACAAACAAATATAGCCTTTAAAGTGTAACTCTCCTTTAAAAACACTTTCTACATGTCATAGTGACCACATACTTCTTACATCCAGGGACATCTCCTGTCATGTAGACCAGTGGCGTAACTAGAAATAATTGGGCCCCACAGCAAATTTTTGAATGGGGCCCCCTCCCCCAGTAATTTTTTCACAACCCCTTCCTTACATGCTGCCCCCTTTCCTGTGGCTACTAAAGATCGCTCCCTCAGACCAGGCCCGGCACCTGTTCCATCTGTTTTCTACACTGTCTATACTGCCACTGTATATAATTATATTGTGTAATACTGTTAAGGTGCCCTGACAAACTCTTTTAGTACTTCTCCTCCTCCTCTTGGATGGGCCCCTTCTGGGTCAGGGCCCCAAAGCAGCCGCTTCCCCTGCTTCCTCTATATTTCCTCTTCTCCTCCGTTTGACCCAGACCGCCATGACAAATTCTTTTAGCCGCATCTTGTCGCTACAGAGTGTGTAACACAGACATGTTAGATTTCTCAATTTTTCCATCAACCTCCCCATCCTGGTGTCCAAACAATGTCATCCTGCTGCCACTTCCAATACTTTGCGTGTTGTGCTCCCCAATGCCCCAGGTAGTATACTGCTGAAAAAATAGTGACTCTGATAGACATAACTGGGGTCATTTATCAAACTGGTGTAAAGTAGAACTGGATTTCCAAAAGAGCTGTCAAAAATAAAAAGGTGAGATCTGATTGGTTGCTATGGCCAGTTCTACTTTACACCAGTTTGATAAATTACCCCAGATGTCCCTATAGTGTCCACAGCAGCTATAATCTCCCCTAGAGTGCCCAAGTAATAATAATAACACCCTATATTGTTCTCTAGATAATAATCTCTGTATAGTGTCTCCATAAATAATAGAATTGCCCCTACAGTGCCTCCCCAATAGCACAGCCCCCATATAGTAATCCCCCCATAGCAATTTCCCCCCCCCCCCACACACACAGTAATTTCCCCCACACTGCCCCCATAGTAATTTGCCCCACAGTAATTTCCCCCACATTGCTCCCACACAGTAGTTTCCCCCACACAGTAGTTTCCCCAATACAGTAATTTCCCCCACACTGCCCCCACACAGTAGTTTGCCCCATACAGTAATTTCCCTCACACTGCCCCCACACAGTAGTTTCCCCCACACAGTAGTTTGCCCCATACAGTAACTTCCCGCACACTGCACCGATACAGTAATTTCCCCCACAATGCCCCCACACAGTAGTTTCCCCCACACTGCCCCACACAGTAGTTTGCCCCATACAGTAATTTCCCCCACACTGCCCCCACACAGTAGTTTGCCCCATACAGTAATTTCCCCCACACAGTAGTTTCCCCCACACTGCCCCACACAGTAGTTTGCCCCACACTGCCCCACACAGTAGTTTGCCCCATACAGTAATTTCCCCCACACTGCCCCCACACAGTAATTTCCCCCACACTGCCCCCACACAGTAGTTTGCCCCATACAGTAATTTCCCCCCACATTGCACCCATACAGTAATTTTCCCCACAATGCCCCCACACAGTAGTTTCCCCCACACTGCCCCACACAGTAATTTCCCTGACACTGCCCCACACAGTAGTTTCCCCCACATTGCCCCATATAGTAATTTGCTCCCACATAGTAATCCCTCCCATAATAATTTGCCCCCACAAAGTAATCCCACCACATAGTAATTTGCCCTCATACTACAATTTCCACCCGATGTACTGTCTCTTCACATGTCCTCTTTTGTGTGTCCCCCCATGTCCCCCAAAGTTGGCACATAAAAAATAAATAAATAAATAAAACCTAAAAGCTAAATACTCACCTATGTCCAGGCGCGCGATGGCAGGTGCGCACACTTCACTGTGCTGCGACCCGGCACAGGCGCGTGCAATGACATCATTACGCACGCCTGCGCCGGGATTTCACTACCGCATAGGCCTCAGGCCTACTAGGCCTGAAGCCTATAGCTGTGATCGGCGGCGGGGCAGGGAACTATGCGCTCACGTGCCCTGCCGCAGTATGTGGGCATTCGGGTCGGAGTTGGGCACAACCCGAATGTCCCTATTGTAATCCGCCACTGACAGGAAGGGGGTAACCTTTGGTTACGGGGGCCCAGGGCAGTTGTGCTATGAAAAATCTCCCCTAATATGCCTGTGTACTAGAGGCCGTACTTCCTTAAAGGGACATCTGGGACATTTAAAGGGGTTGTCTCACTTTAGCAAATGGTATTTATCATGTAGAGAAAGTTATTACAAGCCACTTACTAATGTATTGTGATTCTCCATATTGTCTCCTTTGCTGGTTTAATTCATTTGTCAGTAGTATTATACAATGCCCGTTTTCAGGGGGCGTAATCCAGAAAAAAAGTGCCAGCCTCACTGGTGGCCAGGACCGTGAGAGCACGCATAGACACGTATGTGCAGCTAATCCAGTCCCGGCCACCTTGTATCTACGCTGCAGGGGTGGTTGTAACCCAGGGAAAAGAGCTGTGTATTTGTATTTTGTGATGGAAAAATGAATCCAGCCAGCAAAGGAAGCAATATGAACAATCACAATACATTAGTAAGTGGCTTGTATTAACTTTCTCTACATGATAAATGCTATTTGCTGAAATGAGACAACCCCTTTAAGGCACATCAGTGGACTATGTCATAAATGTCAGATAGGAGTGGTTCCCAAAGGTGGGACCTGCACCTATCTCAAAAATGGGTCCTCGAAGTAAAAAGAGAGAACACCGTCCATGCAAGACTTGCTCTCCATTTACTGCTATGGGACTTCTAACGATTGCCAAGTATGCTAGCTTGGCAATTTCTGGAAGTCCTATAGCAGTGAATGGAGAGCAAGTTGCGAAAGCATGGTGTGCTCTCCTTTCACCTCATGGCACCATTCTTGAGACCTTTTAAGTAGACCACAGACAGGAATTTTTAAGCCACAGTTTGCTGCTTCGTGGGATAAGAGGCATATACACTGATCAGTCATAACATTAAACCCACCTGCCTAATATTGGGTAGGTCCCACTGGTACTGCAAAAAAGCTCTGACCCATTGAGACAGGGGCAGGCGCTGCCCCTGTGCAAAAAGTGTGCATGAGTCCCTTACCATTCAATGTCAATAATACACAAAGCTATAGTGACTGGACCCTTGACAGACACATGACTTATCACTAGCACACTAGACACATGCTGCACACATCACTAACACTCTGGATATGCTGCACGCACTAGGCACGTGCTGGATATATGCAGCACACACCACTAAGGGTACGTTTTCATCTGCAGCCTGCCTTTTCCAGTACAGTTGCTGGCTGCATGCAATGTTTTTTGTCCGCCCGATACCCGGAATTTATGGAAAGATCAGATCACCGCCAGACCGAATTATAGCTAATAGAGATCTAGTGGTGAACTGTACAATCCGATAATGCCAGATATAGCGAAATCTGTCAGGCTGCTCTCTGCCGGAGCAGCCTGTTAGATCTGCTGCCATTAATGTGAACGTACTGTAACACTTTGTGGATATCCAACACGCAGGGGTGGACATGCCTGTGCAGCCGGTTCAGCTGCACAGGGGCCCAGCATGGGAGGGGGCCCATTCTTGAATACTAATGAGCGCTTCCATTATGGAAGCGCTCATTAGTCTGCGGGAGGCAGTGGAGTGATGCTCTTTGAGTGCCATACTCACCCCTCTTCCCTGGTCTCCTCCAGGACGCGCTGCACTGTCCTGACTGCGTACAGCATCAGGACATACAGCGCGCACTATGACCTGATGCTGCACGAGTCAGGTGACAGTGCAGCGCGGCTCAGAAAAAACTAGCGAGCGGGGACTGCAGGAGAAGACACTGGACATAAGGAGCAGCGGCGGAGGAGGAGAGGTAAGTTTATTTATTTTGAGTTTGATCTAAGGTCTGATGGGGGCCCAAGCATCTGATATGGGGTCTGGGCATTGATATGGGGTCTGGGCATTGATATGGGGGCCTGGACATCTGATATGGAGGTCTGAGCATCTGATATAGGAGTCTGGGCATCTGATATGAGCACCTGAGTATCTGATATGGGGGTCTGAAAATATGATATGAGGGTCTGAGGATCTGATAATAGGGTCTGAGCGTCTGATATGGCGGTTTGATTTGAGCATCTGATATGGTGGTTTAACTTGAGCATCTGATATGGCGGTTTGATTTGAGGATCTGATATGGCGGTTTGATTTGAGGATCTGATATGGCGGTTTAATTTGAGGATCTGATATGGAGGTTTGATTTGAGGATCTGATTTAAGGTCTAATATGGTGGTTTGATTTGAGCATCGGATATGGTGGTTTGGTTTGAGCATTTCATATGGCGGTTTGATTTGAGCATCTGATATGGCGGTTTGATTTGAGCATCTGATATGGCGGTTTGATTTGAGGATCTGATATGGCGGTTTGATTTGAGGATCTAATATGGCAGTTTGATTTGAGGATCTGATTTAAGGTCTGATATGGGGGTCTGACCTCTAAGGAAGGGGGTTACATTTTGTATTGTCACACATTATAAGGGGGCATTTTTCTACTGGCACACATTGTAAAGAGAATTATTACTACAGGAAACATGATTACTAGTATGGCACTGTGGGGACATTATTACTTTTGGGGCACAATAGGGATATTACTACTATTAGGGGCACTGTTAACACTGGCAGATAATTATATTTATTGGTGGGACTTTGGGATGCCCTATTACTGTGGGGGGCACCCTGGCACAGTATCAGCTTAGCGCAATAATTTTTGGGGGACATTATGGATACACTATTAGTGTCAGAAATACTATTTCCTGGGCGCAGTTATTTTTATTTTGTTAGTTTGTTATTGTTATTTTATTGATTTATCGTCTGTTTGTTAAACTCTTCAGAGACGAGACATGGCTGAAAGAAGTCCTCATGGCGGACTGGTCTGAATGGAGAAGATGAGGAAAGAATGTCTACATTAGAGAAGACATCACTGGATGTAAGAGGTATGTGCGCTGTATTCTCCTATATGTTTGTAGCGCTGTATGTAAAGATTTCCAAGTATGTCTTTAACAGTAGGGCTGGAGGGAAGGGGTTAGGTTGAGAATTTGACATAGGGGAAGGCGCTATTTCAATTTTTGCCTCTGGCAGCAGAAAGGCTAGGTGCACCCCTGCCCCTTACCACAAAGCACTGAGGGAAGGGTGGATACATTCATTGCACAGGGGCCCTCTGCTGTCTGTGTCTGCCCCTGCCCACACATCACCCAGAAACTGGACACATGATGAACACAGATGCCACTAGTACATTAGAAGCACCCAAGCTACTCACACAAAGTGCATATTTCACTCCTAAAATAACTAACATTACACCCCTATCACTCACAACTTGTAAGACACAATGCTGTACTTACCAGCTTTCTTTTATAGACTTCTGAATCTTATGAAGCTGAATCCTGGCAGGATATCGCCATGATGTCACTCCATGGTCAGCTGCATGCCTGATAAGCTTTGCCCTTTGCCATGAAAAGATTCTACCATTATTACTGGGGCTGAAACCTAAAAATCTATTAGTTGAGCTGTCTGGCTGTGCCCCCTCCCTTTATGGCCCCTGAGCAGTTGAACAGGCTGCACAGTTGGCACGCCCATCCCTGTATCGGGGCATGGATGCCACAAGACTTCTATCTTGTGTGTGCTGTGGTATCTGGCACCAAGATTTTACCAGCAGTTCTTTAAAGAGGACTTGTCGCCTCTCCTGACAGGTCTGTTTCAAAAAGTAGCATTCCACATGTAATAATTGTGGAGAATCTATTCTTATGACTCTATGTTGTACCATTCCTCTATTATTCCTACTTGAATCTTAAAAAAGAATTGTCAGCAGTCTACAATAAAGTTCCAGCAGGGTGCCACACTATCCAGTCAGCAATCAGTGCTGTCAGTGTCAGACTGTGCAGAGATACACCTCTGACTTGTAAAACCCATCTGGACTGTCGCGGCAAACTGCTAGCAATTCATTCACAATTTCTAGCAGGAAAAAATAAAGGAATGGAAAAACATAGAGTCATAAGAATAGATGATCCAGTATTTTTATTACACAGGGAAAGTAACCGGTCAGAATTAACAGGTCCACGTTAAAGGGGACTTGCCACCACAAGGATGCAATGCAATCTGTAGGCACCATGTTATAGAGCAGGAGGAGCTGAGCAGATTTATACAGGTTTATAGAAGAAGATTCAGTAAGAAGTATTATTTGTTCATTTAAATCTCTGCTGAGGAGTCATGTGGATGGTCCTATCACTTACTGACAGCTATCTCCGCAGGACTAAGCATAGAGAGCTGTCAGTCAGTAAGCAGAACTGCCATATGATTCAGCTTAGAATGAGCAGAGGTTTCCATGAATAAAATACAAGTTTTTCAGAATCTTTTCCCATAAAACGATATATCAGTCTGCTCAGCTCCTCCTGCTCTATAACATGTTGCCTGCAGATTGCACTGCATTTTCATGGAGAGATTCCCCTTAATTCCTATAGGGTTACGAGGCAGGCTCTCCATGTCTGAAACTTTTCTAGTAAACACCTAGAACTCTTTGGCATAGTCCTCAAACCATTCCTGAACAATTGTTGCAATGTGGTAGGGCGCATTTTCCTGGCAACTGTTGTTAGCAAATGCCATTGTCATGAAGGGGTGTACTCGGTCTGCTACAATAGTTTGCTGAATAGGTAGTATGTGTCAAAGTAACATCCACATGAATGCCAGGATCCAGGAGGTCCCAGAACATTGCCCTGAGCATCACGCTGCCTCCACCTGCTTGCCGGCTTCATACCCCTGGCCATCCACATGATGTAAAAAAAATATGTGATCCATCAGACCAGGCCACCTTCTTCCATAGCCCCACGGTCCAATTCTGATGCTCATGTGCCCATTGTAGGTGCTTTTAGTGGCGGGCAGGGGTCAGAACAGGAACTCTGACCAATCTGGAGGTAGGCTAGCCCAAGCTCAGATACTGTGCATGTTCTCATACCTTCTTATCATAGCCAGGAGTAACTGTTTCAGCAGTTTCTGCTACAGTAGCTCCTCTGTGGGATAGGACCAGACAGGCTGGCCCTCACTTCTCACAAGCATCAATAAGCCTTTGGCGCTCATTACCTTGTCACTGGTTATCCTTCCTTAGACCACTTCTGGCAGGTATTAACCACCCCAAGGGACCTGCCATGTTGGAGATGCTCTGACCCAGTCATCACAATTTGGCCCTTGTTAAAGTCACTCAGATCCTTAATCTTACCCATATTATCTGCTTCCAACACATCAACATCAAGAACCGACAGTTCCTTAGCTATTCTACTATATATTTATATATATATAATTTTTTATTTCCATTATATTATTTATTACTATTATTTATTTATATAATACTACAAAGTGATCCCTCAAGATACAATGGCCTTAGGATACCATCGTAAATTGAAACTAGACTCAACATACAATGTCTCAGACTGAGATCTAACCGATCCAGGCCACCTCTCTGGTAAATTAGCTGGATTAGATGCTAGTTAGCAGCTATTCCTGACTGTTTTATGTAAGGACTTGTTTTATCTGCTTATTTTTCTTAAATCTTCATTTTCTCTTATCTTGGATGACATTTTGGGGCTTTGGAACCAATTACTCAACTTACAATGGTTTCAACATAGAACTGTCGTCCTGGAACCAATTAATATTGTAACTTGAGGGACCCCTGTATATTTTTACTACTATACCGCACCCTGAGTCAGATGCCGTTGTCACAAGAGATGAATGTTATTCCCATCACCTGTCAGTGGTTTTAATGTTATGACTGATCAGTGTATACATCAATATTTAAAATGATGATGACTAACTTTTGAAGACTATCCAAAATGATTTCCGTGAGAATTGACCAGTTCTGCATCCAAGACATAAAAGATTATCTTTTAGTTTCCTTTAAAGAAATATTCTAGGCATACTTACATGCACTGCTCTGTTACCTGGAACAATAGTGGCTGGAAATGGATAAATAATAATATGCTGTAATACAAAAAAAAAAAGAAAAGAAGAATATACGCTCACAGGAGTATACATAGGCAGCTGCAAGTCATTTTGCTTTCTCCTCCTCTCCCCCTTACATGCATGCCTGGAATATGGTAAGCCTGGCGTGCACAGCTTGGTGCATCATACAGAGATTAACCCATGCTCTCCCTTATGAAACGTCTCCACTGTAAAACTATTTAGAAAAAGCGCTAACAAAGCCTGCATCAAGTTATTCTGTCCTGGCCTCATGCTGCTGCTGCTGGTACTGCTGATGCGAGGACAAAAGAATGATTTCGCAGCTAGGTAATGCATGCAGACTGCTCATCACTGCCTATGTACGAGCCTACGAGCGCACACGTCTGACACAAACAAATACAAGCGTGTGTAGAGTGTTAGGTTACCACCTGCTCAGATCCAGGAACACTGAAATCTTTCACTTCCTCTCATCTCATTTCCCCTCCGTTAGTCCCACCCTCTAATACAGCCTTCTTCGGATTTAACCCTGCATTTTCTTTGGCCGGCTAAATTTTGGCTCCAGTAAACCTCTTTGATGGGCGTTAGATGACTTTTATCCAAACTGCAAATATAAGTCAAAAATACATAAAAATAACCAAATTAAAATGATGAAATAAAAAAAATAATACGGTATATGGAATGGGCATGATCACATTTTAAAGGGCTTCTGTCAGCAGATTTGTACCCATGAAACTGGCTGACCTGTTGTATGTGCACTTGGCAGCTGAAGGCATCTGTGTTGGTCCTCTTCATATGTGTGATGTTTTGTATATTTCATAAAGTATGCCACCTTGTTTGCCAATTATATTGTACTGTCCACAAAGAGGTCTTGTACAAAAATGGCTGTTGATGGAAGGTTATGTGACCAGACAAATCACTTCCATGTGATGTCTCCTCCATTTAAATACACTGCACTTAAACTGTTAGGAGTTTAAAGGGAATCTGTCACCTCAATTTTGGACAATTATCTGCAGTAATACATGCGTAGTACTGCAGATAAGGAGTCCAGATCCCTATATTTTTATGATCCTACTGCTGCTGGTTCCCAGCTACCAGCGCTCAAATCTGCTCTGAAATAAACAATCAGGACTGCTGTACTGTTCTAGCATAATGGAGAGGACTAATGTGCGCATGCACAGCAATCCTAACAATGCATTTTAACGCAGCTCTGAGAGCTGACTGCAGGGGAATGAGGGGCAGTAGGAAAATAAAATCTACTGGTCTGGACTCCATATCTGTAGTATTACTCGTGTATTACTTTAGAAAATGGACCAAAATGGGGATGACAGATTCCACTTAATGCAGATGCAGTGTATTGGAATGAAGAAGCCAGATGGAGATGATTTTCCTGTTCACTTGACCCTCTATCAGTGGCCATCTTATGGACAGGACCTCTATGTGGACAGAACGGAAAATTTGCCTAACAAGGATACATGACTTATGGCAAATGGTGCATAATATCAACAACAGCTATATTAGTAAGTGCCATATAGTCATCTCACAAACACATTGGTCAACAGTAACCAGTAAGTGGCTAACCCCTTCAAAATGTCTAACAGTGCTATATAGGTGATAGGGGAGCAGTGAAAGCATACATGGGGTAATTGTTATGCAGTCTGCATGACCAAAAAATTGAACTCCCCCCTCAAAGTGCTAGAGAAGTGGTCTCTTCGTGTTCACTGCCTTCGAGTCTCTGTACTGGACACTTACCTGGAAGTCTTTAATTGGACACTATAGCCATCACAGAGCAGAGAGGAAGAGCCGGGGAAGTATTAGTGTACAGAGGTGAGAGAAATAAACAGAATGGACATCCCCCATGACACTTGTGATCATAGCGTCAGAAGAGATTTCAGTTGGATTTTATCTTCTCTCTCAAGCTTGAGAAAGGTTACAGTCCCACAAAACTTGACAGGCATTCTCCTCCAGCGGAGTCTACACGTAAATGTTAGCCACATCTAGATTATATTGCTAGACTGATTTCCAAACACATTTGGTTGAATATCCCTTGAGGTTCTAATGATATGTGTATAATGATATGTGTGAAATGTATTCATGTAGAAGGTATAGAAGGAATAAGCATTTTAAAAATGTTTCACGTGTTAAAAGGGTAATAAAGAACAAAAAGGGCTTTTAAAAAATACAAATCCGAGGGGTCAGTTATAGTCTTTGAAAAACATAGAACATCAGCTAAAATACAACACACAGCAGGCGGCCAAAGAGAGCAAAACAAATCCCAAAAAGTATATACTCAAATAAAAATATATACTAAAAACCAAAGGTCAGAGCAGGTAGATCCCCTAAATAATGCCAATGGGGAGATGGTCACTAAGAAACGGAAAAAGACAGAGCTGCTAATATTTCAGCTCTGTATGCACAAAAGAAGAGAAAGGAGATGATGTCCAGAGCTGTTAGTTCATCCACTAATATACTTAAAAGGCTAAATGTAGACATGGTCCAAGCTAAGCTAAATAAAGTAAATGTGAGAACGAGTACAATACTATCTATCTATATACAGTATATATGTTGAAGGAAATATTAATTATTAATATTTTTGGTTAATATCAATAATTAATATTTATAAATAGATTTTAATCGACTCCGCCTATTTATACTTTATATACTAACTACCTGTTGCTTTACCTATTTTCCCTGAATAAAGTACGGCGGATTACGGCGGCGACTACAAAAGACTATAAACTGCGTTTGAACAATAAAATAATTTATTTAACAAATACAAGTCTATTATTCCAGCTATATTTATATATATTTATCAAAAGGTTATATAAATATATATACATATGGACACACGCCGCAATACATTAACAACACTACAATACACTTAAACTACGCTAACACAACACAATCTACTATACAATCCCAATTCCACGCCACAAACTATCTAAATATCACACTTACACACACACATATATATTAGCAGCTGCTCCCACCCATCTGGCTACACACTGTCCCTACGGGATAACGAGGGGTTAAACACAATCAGGGGTTACAGGAGTGGTCCTGCAAGGTTGGTGGCTAGGTAGGGAAAAGGGGTTAACCCGGGGTTGGTGAAAGGGTTAACACAAGGTATTGGTGGCAATGCGTTGGTTATATAGGGTAATGCAGGGGTATGGCTAGGTGGGTAGAATGCAGGGGTTAATGCTGAGGTAGCTGGGAATGCAGGGGTTAATGGGCAGGAATTGGTAGCTGTGGGAATATAATATTGCAGGGATCAGGGCAATATAGAGCAGGTATATTGCAGAGGTTAATGCTGGGGTAACTCAGGGGTACAGCAGGGGTTAATTCACGGGTAATGATATTGCAGGGGTTAATGATGTTGGTGGTATAGGGTCATTGGTGGCAGTGGAATATTCAGGGGTTAATAATACTCAATGCTCGTCGTCCGGGGAATGAATCATGCTTGGGGCTTCTGGGGTTAACTGCCTGAGCACAGCGCTGGGTTATTTAAACCCGGCGCCGCTCGCTCCCGAGCATCCTGCTGGCAAGTCCACGTGGGCTTGTGTGGTGAGATGACATTACCGCACCAGCCCGCGTGTCCTGGCGCGCGCTTCCAGGCGGGGGATGCTTTGATCCTCCCGCCTATGAAGTGAACACACACCTCTGGCGCTACAATTACAGCGCCGGAGGTACGCGGCATACAGAGGCAGCGGAGCTCCTTGTTCCCCTGTCTTTGTAGTGCAACGCACTAAATATATATATATATATATATATATATATATATATATATATATACACACACAACACAAAAGTAGAAACAGCAGCACTCCAAGTTGTAAGTCAGGGTGCAATCCTTCCAAAACGGCTGGCCACTCAGTCACTTTAACATAAAAGTCCAAAGACGGAAGCAGCACACCGTGGTAGTTAAAATATGGTGAACCTCTTTATTCCCCTTGCAACGTTTCAACTGCACAATGCAGTCTTTCTTAAGCAGTTGAAACGTTGCAAGGGGAATAAAGAGGTTCACCATCTTTTTCACTACCACGGTGTGCTGCTTCCGTCTTTGGACTTTTATATTTATAACTCAGTTCAGTTATTGCTGTGGCCCTGTTTATAATTTTTCACAGATTCTCTAGTGAGTGGTACAGTGCCAAGTGACTGGCGCAAGGCAAATGTGGTGCTCATATAATTTAATATCATAAGTGATAGCCAGCACGGGTTTACTAAGTACAGAAGGTGTCAGACTAACCTCATTTGTGAGGAGGTGGATATTGTGCTTTTAGGCTTTGCAAAGGCTTTTGATATTGTCCCTCATAGACGTTTAATAGATAAAGTAAGGTCTATAGGCTTGGAAAGTATAGTTTGTAATTGGATTGAAAACTGGTTGAAGGACCATGTCCAGAGAGTTGTGGTCAATGATTCCTATTTAGAATGGTCCCGGGTTATAAGTGGTGTACCCCAAGGTTCAGCGCTGGGTCCTCTATTATTTAATTAATTTATTAATGATATCGAGGACAGGATTAATATCACCATTTCTATTTTTGCAGATGACACTTAGGCTAGTTTCACACTAGCGGCAAGGAGCTCCGGCAGGCTGTTCCGGCGGGTAAACAGCCAGCCGGATCCGTACTGCCGCTAGTGCACCCGTTGAAACCATTCATTTCAATGGGTCCGCAAAAAAAAAAAAATTTACTCCGCGTGCATTCTGCTTCCGTATGTCCGTATTTCCGTTCCGCAAAAAATAGAACACGTCCTATTATTGTCCGCATTACGGACAAGGATAGTACTGTTCTATTAGGGCCAGCTGTACCGCTCTGCAAACTACAGAATGCACACGGATGTCATCCGTTTTTTGAGGATCCGTTATTTGCGGACGGCAAAATACATACGGTCCCAATGCTTATGAAAATGTGTAGAAGTCTGGGTCTCACACCCCTTTTCTAAAATTTGCTATACCTTGGTTGAACTTGATGGACTTATCGTATTTTTCGCTTTTTAAGACGCACCTGATGATAAGACGTACCTAGGTTTTTGAGGAGGAAGATAAGAAAAAAAATTGTTTGAACCAAATGGTGTGCTTTTGGTGGGTCTTGAACTAATGGGGGCCTGTGGATGATGCACTGTTATGGGAGATATGTAGGTGACACTGTTATGGGGGGGGGGGATGTGTGGATGACACACTGTTTTGGGGGATCTGTGGATGACACTGTTATGGGGGATCTGTGGATGACACTGTTATGGGGGATCTGTGGTTGACAGTTATGGGGGATCTGTGGATGACGCACTATTATGGGGGATCTGTGGATGACGCACTGTTATGGGGATCTGTGGATGACACTGTTCACTGTTATGGGGGATCTGTGGATGACACTGTTCACTGTTATGGGGGATCTGTGGATGACACTGTTCACTGTTATGGGGGATCTGTGGATGACACTGTTATGGGGGATCTGTGGATGACACTGTTATGGGAGATCTGTGGATGACACACTGTTATGGGGATCTGTGGATGACACTGTTATGGGGAATCTGTGGATGACACACTGTTATGGGGATCTGTGGATGATACACTGTTATGGGGGATCTGTGGATGACACTGTTATGGGGATCTGTGGATGACACACTGTTATGGAGGATCTGTGGATGACACACTGTTATGGGGGATCTGTGGATGACACTGTTATGGGGGATCTGTAGATGACACTGTTATGGGGATCTGTGGATGACACTGTTATGGGGAGATCTGCAGATGATGCACTGTTATGGGGATCTGTGGATGACACATTGTTAATGGGGCACTCTTATGAGATCGGCGCACTGTTATGGAGGAGATCTAGTGGATTTGACACATGTTATGGGGATCTGGTGCGACTGACAGGATCTGTGTGATAGGGGATCTGTGAGGGCACAGGGACGATGATGTACTGTTATGGGGGAATCTGTGGATGATGCACTGTTATGTGACTATAACCCCCATCATTCTAAAGAATTTACCCATGTACTCTCTCATAGCAAGAGCGCTCCGTTGCTTTCTATTTCACAGCAGGAGCGCCGGAGATCCGTAACAGCGGCGCTCCTGGTAAGGAAATGGGAGGGAGTAAGATGATTGGTGGAGGCAGGAAGCAGCAGTAATTCCTGCCAGCGCACACCACCAATCAGCGTTACATGGGGGCGGCAATGCAGAGGAGAAGAACTGCTCTTCTCTCTTCTCCTCCTCTGGTATGGAGCGGATCCGGCGGCACTTTTGCGGTAAGGACGTGCTGTCACTGAATGCTTAGCTGCCGCCGCCCGCCCCGCACTTGCCCACGCTCAGGAGCAGGCTTAGCAACAGCTCCTGCTATCCTGCAATAGGGCCGGCCATCTTGATTTGAGGCACATTCGCTTTATAAGACGCACTGACTCCCCCCCCCAGGGGGGAGTGCGTCTTATAAAGCAAAAAATACGGTATGTCTTTTTTCAACCATATTAACTATGTAAGTGTAAATCTGCGGAATAGTCTACCTCAGGAGGTGGTCACAGCAGGAACAGTTGGCAGTTTAAAAAAAGGCTTAGATCTATTCTTAGAACGAAAAGGCCCACAGCTGGTGGAGGATCCCTCGAAATTATAAAGAGGCGCCAGCCTCTCCATAACTTTGGCGCATCAAACGCCAGTTTTAAATGTAAGACAGCTTCCTAGTTGTCTTACATTTAGACTTTTTTCTACGCCGGCCCGTCCCCTTCCCCACCCACAATTTTAGACTTGGCTTGATGGTGGAAAAGTCGCAGATAGCAGCTAATTTAGGCGTATTTCAGATTAGTAACTGACCCCTTAGTTTTTTTCTCTTAAGGCCTCATGCACACGAATTAAATCCATGTGTTTTCTGCATTTTTTGTGGTCACATAGAAATTAATGAGTCCGTGTTCGAACCATAAAAAATGTTGTGGATTAAGATTACGGTCATGTGCAAGATGCCTTAACCCTTTCTACCCCGGAAGTTTTTTCGTTTTTGCGCTGCCTGCTTTTTTTTCCGTTCACATAGCCGTATGAGGGCATTTATTTTTTAGTTTTATGGGTTTTTTATTTACAACGTTCAATGTGCGATAAAACTGACCACTTACTTTCATTGTACAGGTCAGTACAAATTTGGCAATACCTTATATGTATAGTTTTTCTTGCATTTTGATACTGACAAAGTAATAAAAATCTTGGAAAAAAATCTGTTGCCATGTTCTGACCCCTATAACGTTTTTGTAGTTATTGTGTGTGTTTATTGTGTTAGTGTGTGAGCATTCATTTTTTGTGAGGTGATCTGTACTTTTCATTGATACCATTCTGGGGTGTGTATGATTTTTTGATCACTTTTTATTAAATTTTTTGTGGGAAATGAAGCGACCAAAAATGGCAAATAGTCCATTTTGACGTTTTTTTTCAGTTTCACTGTATGGGGAAAATATTTAACAGTGTGGCCATTTTCAGACGTGGCAATACCCATGATGTGTATATTTTTGGGAAAGGGGTGATATGAATTTTTTATTTTTTCTATATTAAAAACTTTATTACCATAGGGAACTATAACAAGCAATCATTAGATTGTTATTCTCATAGACTCCAATGCATTAGCATTGGAGTCTATGAGAGATTTACAAGTTTCCTATGGAGCCCTGCCACAGACTCTGTACAAATGTCAGTCTCTATGTATTTACAGGGTAGCATGCTTTCTGTTCACAGTGAGTCTTGTCAGACAGAAGCCTTGAGGGCTCATGGGTAGCTCTTATCTCTGAATTTCTGAAAACTCATAAACGCTTATTTAAGCTAAATTCTTATCAGCTGGATAAAAATTGAGCTATAATGAGTTATCTGACGCCCCTGACGAAGCTTTGACGAGCGAAACCCGGGTCGGGACACGAGGACGCTGAAGTCCGCGATATTTATGGATTTTATGGATGCTTTGATTATTTGACATTCCTGTAAGTGCAACTTTTATACTTTATTAAAAAATCAGAAGATAATGCACTATTGTGTGGTCTATATCAGTACTTAGGTTACCAGTTTTAAGAAGTACTTGATTTGCACTGGAGAGGAGGAACAGTTTGGTTGAAGATTGGATCGGTGAAAGGGTGCGCGGTTCTGTGAACTTTTATACATTTGTTGACGTCTGGACCCACGACGATTTGGAACCTGCGATACCGCAAGTACACAGTGTGAACAACGATTCAGAACTTTTATTTCAGACATAATGAGTTATCTGCCTACCACTCTGGGGTACATGCATAAACAATTGACCAACTTATCATATCATATTTTATGATAATATATTAATCATTTTCGTGTCGCCACATTCTGGGATCCATAACTTTTTTTATTTTTTGCTGTACTGGGATATGTTTTTTCACACCAGGGATGCAGTTTACATAATGTATTTTTTCCTACACTTGAGGTGGTACCATATGCCTATATTATTTAATAAATTGAAATTTTTAATAGTATAAAAATGCATAATTTTTTGGGGGTTGTGTGATTTTATTTTATTAACATCTGCAGTCTTCCTTATTGACACATAAATGCTAAATGCCAGTATGGTATTTCATAATTTTTTTAAGTAGGTCAACACTTTAATTTCAAAAGTCATAACTTTTCCTTTTCTTTCGTTGACACGTATGAACAAGTTGTAGTTTTTATTGACACCATATATCGAGTACATATACGGTAACTCATTAATTAACCTTTATCCATGCTTTCTGGGGGAATAGGAAAAAACAGCTCTTAGAAAATTTACTTTTTAGATTTTACATTTTGCTATATTTATTTTGTGATATATATAGCATGATAACTTTACTCTCTGGGTTAGTACAATTAAACAATACCAAATATATATATATATATTAAAACGTACCTGAGTTTTCAAAAAAGTCTGCATAATGGCTGTGCTTCTTTGTACAATCATAACTGTGAAGGAACAGTTGTTTTTTTGGGCTTACCTAAAGTTTTTTTCAGCCATTATATTGTGATTTAGCAGTACAGCTAGATGCATTTCTCTCACAAGCAGTGGGCGTATCCCTTCTGTTGCATCTGCGAGTACTGTATTGCTGTGACCTCACTTCCCTTACTCCCCACTATGTTTGCTTTCTTATAGGGAGTTCAAAAAGCTGATAAGGAGGGACAATTCACTCTATAGAAAAGCAGGGTGCTCCTATGATGTATAGAAGCAGTTGTTTTATCAGGCTCAGGATCTTAGCTATATCTAACCCTCCCCATTTCCTGCAAGCTGTTTTCTAAGTCTCTGTTACTAGAGATGGATCTTGCCTGACAACAGTTACTATACTTCAAGTCATTCTGCGCTCAATGTCCCATACTGGGATTTTTAAAATCTTTGCTAATTTATTGAAAAGGAAAAACTAAAATCTTGCATTGAAATAAATATTCAGACTCTTTACTCAGTATTTAGATGAAGCACCTTCTTGGGTATGATGCCACAAGGTTTGCACACCTGGATTTTCTACCATTCTTCTCTGCAGATCCTCCTTAGCTCTGTCAGGTTGGATGGCGACCATCTGTGGATAGTCAGGTCTCTCGAGAGATGTTCTATGGAATTCAAGGCAGGGCTCTGGCTGGCCCCTGTCTACAAAAACTAGATTTTTGTACTTACACAGATTTTTGTACTTTACTTTTGTAAAATTTGATTCTCTTCCATTCATTGGGGGACACAGGCTTGACTATAGGTATAGCTGTTGCCGCTAGAAGGCGGACACTAAGCACAAAAGTGTAAGCTCCACCCTTTAGCTATACCCTTCCTATAGGGACTAAGCAAAATCAGTTAGTGCAAAATCAGTAGGAGGAGCAAAACAAAACAGGAAAACCAAAGTATGTACAAACAGCACCACACAGGCCCAAAGAGGCCATAAACAAAGAATGGGTTGGAGCTGTCCCCCCCAATGAACGGAAGAGAAACAGATTTTACAATAAGTACAAAAATCTAGTTTTCTCATCGGTATCATTGGGGGACGCAGGCTTGACCATGGGACGTTACAGAGCAGTGCCCGGGCTGGCCATAACAAAGAACCCTCCTGCCAATCAGAAAACTGCTGTCTGCAAAACTCTACACCCCAGAGACATGTCAGCCGACGCAAAGGTATGGACCCTGTAAAACTTGGAAAAGGTGTGCAAAGGTCGCCGCCTTGCATACCTGAAGGGCCGAAGCCCCGTGATGCACCACCCAATAAGCCTGCACTGCCCAAGCCGAATGAGCAGTCAGCTGGAAGGATGGGGCCTGGTCCTTAATGGGGTATGCTTCCACAATGGCCAAACAAATCACAAACAGGGAATCAACTGCCAGAAAGACGCAGTCTGTGACGTATAGACGCGAACGGCCCGTACCAAATTCAGAAGTGTGGAGCGATCTCTCCAGAGGATGAGCCAGGACTGGACAAAATGAAGGGAGATCTCCTCATTTAGACGGAATGACGACACCAACTTCGGATGGAAGACATGAACAAGACGAAGGACTACCTTATCCTGATGGAGGACCAGAAAAGGCGACCAATATGACAGAGTCGCAAGTTCCGAAACCCTACGGATAGAAGTGATAGCCACCAAAAATGCCACCTTGTAGGACAGGAATCGAAGTGAAACCTGCTGCAAAGGCTCAAACGGTGAAGACTGGAGAGCGTTGAGCACTAGATTAAGATCCCAAGGATCCAACGGAGGACGGAAAGGGGGCGCAGCATTAGCCACCCCCTGCAGAAAAGTTTGAACTGCCGAAATTGAAGTCAAATTCTGCTGAAAAAGAATCGAGAGAGCTGAAACTTGCCCTTTGAGGGAGCTGAGAGGCAGCCCCAAGTCCATGCCCGACTGCAGGAAAGACAAGAGACGTGGCAAGGAGAACTGAACAGCTGATGCCGCTCGCATGAACTAAAGTAGGACTTCCAAGTCCGGTGGTAGATTCGGGAAGACGACGGCTTCCTGTCCTGAATCATGTTCTGGACCACCGCCTTCGAGAAACCCCAAGCCTTTAGAACAGAGGCTTCAACAGCCATGTTAAATGTAGTGACCCTAAATTCGGGTGGAAGATCGGCCACTGCGACAGGAGGTCCTCCCGAAGAGGAAGACACCAGGGTTTGTCGGCGAGAATGGTGACTAGAGACGCGTGGCACACCCGGCGTGTCTAATCGGAGACCACAAGAATGAAGGGCAATCCTTCGGACCTGATCTTCCTGAGGAGACGCGGAATGAGAGGAAGAGGCGGGAACACATAAGGAAACGTGAACTGACTCCACGTTATCACCTGCGCTTCGTATGCCAGGGCCCTGGACCATGCGAAAAAGTCATTGTTGTTTAAGCGGGAGGCCATGAGATCCACGTCTGGTCGACCCCACCTCTCGCAGATGGCTCGAAAGACCTGCGGGTGAAGAGCCCACTTACCGGGATCGAGAGGCTCCCAGCTGAGGAAGTCAGCGATCCAGTTGTCAACGCCAGGAATGTGAACTGCCGACAGCATTTCTCCGCCCAGCTTGGAATCAGTGCTGTCTCTGCCATGGCTGCCAAGCTCTGGGAGCCGCCCTGGTGATTGAGGTACGCCACCTCAGTGGAGTTGTCAGACTGAACCTGAACCGGATGACCCTGAGATGGTCGGCCCAATATCGCAGAGAGAGACCAATCGCCCTCAACTCAAGAACATTGATTGGAAGGGAGCGTTCCTCTCGTGACCATACTCCTTAAATAGAGAGATTCCCCAACACTCCCCCAACCCCTAAGGCTTGCGTCCGTTGTTAACACCGTCCACCGGAGAGGAAGGAACAAGCAGCCCGACAAAAACATTGGAGAGACCAACCACCATCTGAGGGGCCAGCGGCATGGGGCATAAATACGCATGGGCCGATCCAGGGAAGCTGGAGAATGGTCCCAGCTGGACAAGATGGCTCGCTGAAGCTTTCTGGCATGGAATTGAGAATAGGGAACCGCTTTGAAGGCAGAGACCATGTGACCCCGTGCCCGCATGCAGTGATGAATGGGAATAGGACATGGCTGCAACAAGGGAAGAACCAGAAGACAGAGAGCAGATAGCTTCTCCAGTGGCAAGAACACCTTGGCCTGACATGCGTTGAGAACCATGCCCAGATAAGTCAGCCGCTGCGTTGGATAAAGACAGGACTTCTGCCTGTTCAGGATCCACCCGAAGCATTCCAGGGTGTGCAGAACTATGCTCAGGCTGTCCCCCATCACCCGGAACGATGGACCCTTCACTAGGATGTCGTCTAAGTAAGGAAATGCCATGATCCCCCAGGCATGGAGCAGGGCCATGACTCCCGAACAGGACGGCTACAAACTGGAAGTGAAACGGACCCACTGCACACCGGAGAAATTTCTGATGACTAACGCAGATGGGCAGGTGAAGATAAGCATCCTTGATATCTATCAAGGACAGGTACTCCCCCGGTTCCATGGACGTAATGACTCAGGGACTCCATCCGGAAACTGCGAACGCAAAGGAAACAGTTGAGTGCCTTGAGGTCCAGAACGGGAAGGACCGTCCCCTCTTTTTTGGGGAATGACAGACATTGGAGTAAAACCCCCGAAAACGGTCTTGCGCAGGAATCGGAACAATCACCCCTGCCGCAGTAGCATGTGAATCACCTGAAAAAAGGAATTTGTAGCTAAGGGACAGGCCGTAAGTGACGACCAAAAAAAAAAACGGACGAAGGGGAAGACTTGAATTCCAGCTTGTAGCACTCTCCAATGACCTTCCTCACCCATGCATCCGAGATGTGAGTCAGCCAGATATGTCGAAACAAATGAAGCCGGCCGCCCGACTGAACGGAGGGTGCCGGGAGCTGCTGTCATGCAGCGGAGTTCTTGCACTTCTGATTCGTGGCCAACTTGTCAGACGCCCTCTTTGGGCTGGAAAAACTCTGAAAGGGGCGAAAAAAAGGCTTTTGCTTTTTTAAACTATTAGACCGCCCCCTGTTCTGTGGTAAATGTGTGCTCTTACCACCTGTAGCGTCCGAAATGATCTCATTCAGGCGCTTACTAAAAAGTCTGCTGCCAGAAAAGGGGAGGGCCATCAGGGTCCGCTTTGAAGCATTATCTGCTGCCCAGCTGGAGAGCGATAGGGTATGGCGGATAGCCACCAAGAGGGCAGACGAACGAGCCATAAGCCTGGCCGTGTCCAAAGATGCTTTACAAATATACGCACTGGCATGAGAGAGCTGAGAGGCCATATCTGCTAGTTCCCCCAAGCGGACTCCCGAGTCGAGACCCTGACTTAAAATATTCGCCCACTCCCCCATCGCCTTGCTCACCCATGCAAATAGCGGCTACAGTGCTGTGCCCACTGCCTCTCCCTGATGTCAGAGAAAGAAGCCCCATCCGCCATTGGCAAGGTAGTATGCTTAGCCAAGCGGGAAACTGGCGGGTCCAATATAGGTGAGGACGACCATTTCTTAGTCAAATCCTCCGGAAATGAATAAAGAATGTTTAAGTGTTTTGGCAAAACAAAACGTCTATCAGGAAAATTCCAGAGAGGAATCAAACTCCTGGTGGTTGTGGAAGCACTTATGCGAGCGACGGGACCTTGTAAAGGAAAAACCTGAGCTGGCAGATGAAGGTGCAGGGTCCTCAACCTGCAACGTCTCAATAACCGCCGTAATAAGATTGTCCACCATGGAGGACAGTTTGGACAACTGACCCTCAGGCGAGACCACATCCTCATATGACCCTCTCTCCTCAGAACATGCCTCTTCCAGTGAGGACACGTCGGACTGAGACTCTCTAGTAGGAGGAGGAGAGGCCGAGAAATGGGAGATACAGACACTCTGTTTGGGGGAGGATGTTCTGGCCTGTTTTGTGGGATGGCCGCGATGGGCATGAGTTCCCTGATCCCCAGAATCGAACGGGTCCGAGGACTGCCTTGCCGACAAACGCCCCAATATCTCCACTATGGCTTTGTTGGTATTGGAGACCTCCTGTACCACCCTGGACAGGGAACACGCTCACTCTGGTTCTACCATAGGCTGGGCAGCAGGGACCATTGGGACCGTGGCCGAGCCACTTGATGGTGGAGCAGCACATGCAAAGCAGCGGGAGTCTGACTACGGGAATGTGCTCCTGGGACGGCTGCCGCATGTTACAATTTCAACAGTATCTGCATCCTCAGGACATAGAGTTGAATATAGTGGTGAGGTAATTCCCCTGCTGGAGGTGTTTTGGTGCAGACAAGTATAATACCGTTACTATAGGTGAATATTTAAGGCCTCTTTCACACTTGCGTTCTGAGGATCCAGCAGGCACTTCCGTCCCGCCGGATCCGTCAGAACACAAGTCGCCTGAAAGCATTAGAAGACTGATCAGGATCCTGAACAGTCTTCGAAATGCTTTGAGGTTACTATGGCAGCCAGGACGCTATTAAAGTCCTGGTTGCCATAGTAGTAGTGGGGAGCGGTATACTTACAGTCCGTGCGGCTCCCGGGGCGCTCCAGAATGCCCCATGCGCATGGATCACGTGATCCATGCGATCACGTGATCCATGCATGTAGGGCGCCCTGACGTCACTCTGGAGCGCCCCGGGAGCCGCACGGATGGTAAGTATACTGCTCCCCCGCTCCCTTTTACCATGGCAACCAGGACTTTAGCGTCCTGGCTGCCACGGTAACCATTGAGAAAAAGCTAAATGTCGGATCCAGCGATGCGCCGAAACGACGTTTAGCTTAAGGCCGGATCTGGATTAATGCCTTTCAATGGGCAATAATTCCGGATCCGGCCTTGTGGCAAGTGTTCAGGATTTTTGGCCGGAGCAAAAAGCGCAGCATGCTGCAGTATTTTCTCCAGCCAAACAATGTTCCGGTCCTGAACTGAAGACATCCTGATGCATCCTGAACGGATTTCTCTCCATTCAGAATGCATTGGGATAATTCTGATCAGGATTTTTCCGGCATAGAGACCCGACGACGGATCTCTATTCCGGAAAACAAAAACGCTAGTGTGAAAGAGCCCTAAGATGGAGGTAACAAGGCATCACTGTGTATGGGGAGCACTTATGGGGGCATCATACTAGGTGGAGGGGCCTTAAAGGGACATCACTTTGTATGGGGGGACTTGAGGACTTTATATTGTGTGTGTGTGAGGGGCACCACTTTGTATGATGGAACTTAATAGGACAGCACTCTGTATTAAGACACTTAAGGGGGCATTCTGGAAGGGATTTTCCAGGAGTTTTATAGTGATGAACTATTCTCTGTATAGGTTAGCAGTATCTGATCGGTAGGGGTACAACACCCTGGACCCCTGACAATCAGCTGTTTGAGAAGGCATTGGTGCTCACAGTAGTGCGTGGCCTTCTCCAGCTTTTCCTAGGTCAGGTGACGACACGTTCATCAGTCACGTGGCCTAAGCACAGCTCAGCCCTATTGAAATGAATGGGGCCGAACTACGATACCAAGCACAGCCGCTAAACAATATATGGCGCTGTGCTTGGTTTGCTGAGTGAAGGATGCTGCGCTACTGCGAGTACCAGTGCCTTCTCAAACAGCTGATCAGCAGGGGTCCCGGGTTTCGGACCCTCACCGAACAGATACTGATGACCTAGGTCAGGGATGGGCAAACTGCGGCTCTCCAGCTGTTGCAAAACTACAACTCCCACCATGCCCTGATGTAGGCTGATAGCTGTAGCTAGACTGGGCATGCTGGGAGTTGTAGTTTTGCAACAGCTTCAGTTTGACCATCCCTTTCCTTGGTCATCAGTATAAAATTCCTGGAAACCCCTTTAAGGGAGCATTATACTATGTGAGAAGGCACTAACAGAACATTATACTATGTTGGGGACACTAAAGGGACATTATACTGTATGGAGATCCTTAGAGGGCATCAGAGCTACTAAGAGTGCATAACTTCTGCGGGGGGAGGTGAATAAGAGGGTATTCTTACTATGTGTGGGGATACGACTGGGAGGGGATTGGATGCTGCGGCGTACATAGAGAAGTAAGAGCCCCACAGCAAGGATCAAACCAGCCCCCCACACAGGACAGAAGGGTTTCCACCTAAACCCCTTTCAATAACCATTTTTTCACTGCCTCGTTTGCTAAAAGTCCTTTTAGAAGGTAGAGTCCTGACCAAGTTTTCACCTCCAGTAGAAGAGGAGATAAACCCAAGACTGGGCCCCCTCTTGCCCTGGGCCCCCATAGCAGTCGCGTGGTCTGCCGCTGTGGTAGTTACGCCCCTGATTGGATCTGTACAGATAGGCACTGGGCATCACATACGGTGTAAAAAAATAAAATGGTACAAGTCATGTAACAAATGCTAAAAATACTGCAACTATATTCTGCAAAAGTAACGTGTGAACAGGACTGATGTCTGCACCCTCAGCTTATACGTATGGAAACCTCCACATAACGAGGATGCTATCACTATATCACAGTGTAAGGCAGTGTGGAAGCTCTCGGGGCATGGAACTGTCCATAGACCAGAATGTTCTTTATGAATAGAGACGCCGCAGACTGAGCAATCCCGCTGTGACGTCATCCCGCTCCGACAGCAACGACAGCTGTGACGTAATTAACGTGCGACACCGCTTACCTTGTTTCCTTGTAAAACTTTATTGAAATACCAAGAACAATCACAATGTGAAATGTGAGCGACATAACCGGCGTGTGTGGGAACTGATTACTGAGAGGCTGCCGGGTGATTGGCTACAACCGAGTGCGGTAGTTCGCTGCGAGTTTCTCGTCACCTGCCGTGAAGATGTGAGTGAAATCCACCATCCTGAAATGTTTGGCAGTGTCTAGAAAGACTCTAGATGGAGCGGAGAGCACAGCTGGCGTCTGATCCACTGTGAACCCTCCTGTTACCAGGGTAGACTGTCCACGATGGGCACAGCTGCAGTATCGGCTATGAGTTTAGTGGCGTGTTCACACTGGTACTTATATCAGATACGTCACTAGAGTCTGATAGCCACACAATCAGGAAGCCCAAACCAGGTGTGGATCATAGCAGGAGAGAAATGATTAAAGGGGTTGTTCACCTCCAGAGATCTTGCATCATATGACCCAGTGACATGGATCGATGTTTAGGAGACCTGAGTGCTTCGGGCCCGAGGCGAAGCAATGGAGCGGGAATGCAGCAGCAGAGATCAGGTAAGTATTATTAGGCTACACTGGGGGTCTGCTGTAAAGGTCCCCAGAGGTGAACAACCCCTTTAAGGATGCCTTCTGCAATGGAAAATCTGTTCCAGTCACCGGAATGAGGCTTGCAGAAATCCACCTGTTTGCCGCCAAAACAACCTCAACTTCATAAATGGAATGGATTTTCAGTTGCAGAAAACTTTCTGTAACAAAATCCATGGCATGCGAAGGGACCCCTAAGAAATAGCCGAGCCAGTGCTTGGCTGTTATCGGCAGCTCCATAGAAATGAATGGAGGGCTGCTGCACATGCACAGTGCAGCCTCCACCACTTTCGGGGCTTCGTTTAAGAGGTAGGTGGGACCTCCACCTATCAGACAATGGGGATCATATTGCCCCCATTGTCTCCGATGAGAAAACCCCTTTAATGCTCATATACACACACTGTTTTAGGCCTCATGCACATGTTTGGTCCACATGTGATCTGCATTGTTTGCAGATCGGATGTGGACCCTTTAAAGGGTTCTCCGGTAATTAAGAAAATGAAAATACTTAAATATTACTTCATAATAAATATATTTCCAAATACCTTTCATTATTTATTATGGCTCGTTTTGTCTGGGAAGCAATCATCAGAGGAAACAAAATGGCCGCCATCCTATTACTACACACAAAACCTGTTCTAATCACACATGAGGACAATTTACTTCACAACACTGAGGTAAAGAGCTGCCTCCTCCTCCTCTCTGCTCGTCAGGGGTTAAAATCCTGAATACAGTTGATAAGAACTTTAGCTGATTCTCTGGGGAATTTAGTTCAGAGGAGACATGAAGTACAGAGAGGATGGACAGGACAGACTGGGGTAATGGAGACTGCATACAATTGCTGCTGCTCATTACCCCCACCCTCCTCTCTGTACTTCATGTCTCCTCATCATTTCCATTCCCACAGAGCTGAGAGGAGGATGAGGCAGCACTATGGCTCATTGTGGTGAAGTAACTTCTACGCCTGTGTGATTAGGACGGGTTTTGCGTGTACTGAGGACGGCGGCCATTTTATTTCTCCTAGTGATTGCTCCGTAGACAAAACTAGCCATACCCTTAGTAATGAAAGGTATTTGGGTGGGGATATATTTATTCAAAAGTAATATTTAAGTATTTTCATTTTCCTAATTCCTGGAGAACCCCTTTAATTTCAACAGGGCTGTAACAGATGCGGACACCGTTGCAATTGTTCCGCAGCCCCACAAAAAAAAAAGTAGAATATGTCGATTTTGTGGACAAGGATAGGAAATTTCTACTGGAGTTAAAAAAGAAATGGCGGCATTCATTCTTCTAGTATCTGTAGAAACACAAGGGGGGGTCAGTCAGCACTCCCTGTATGCAGGTGCACGTAGCTATGGCAATTATACATACAAACAAAAAAATGCAACAGCATTCATTCTTCTAGTATCTGTGTTTTGCAGATGCGCGATTTGCTTACAGCAGGATGGCACGTCATGTTAAGGGTCCATTCACACGTCCGTACTTTGGGTCCACATCCTTTCCGCAATTTGTGGACCCATTCACTTTCAATGGGGCTGAAACGGATGCAGATCCGCATTTTCGGGATCCCATCCGTTTTTTCGGGATCCGTACTTCCGTTCCTGAAAAAGATTGAACATGTCCTTTTCTTGTCCGCAATTGCGGACCTCATGTTTGATGCCCATCAGCCGCCACGCCTAGCAAGCGATGTTAATGTGTAGAATGAACAGCACACGGACTGAATTCTGACTTATTATAGTCAGTGGACCCGTTTATATATGAGTTTTTTTTTTTTTCCCCACGGGCCATCGGTCTGTGCAGTTAAGATCTCAGAATGCTCTACTTTGGACTGAATCGCGTGCTAGACCTGCCCATTCAAGTGTATGGGGCCGTGAAAAATATACAGCGCAAAAATGTGATCTGTGTACGGTCTGTATTTCACAGACGGTCGATAGAAGCCTCTGAAAAGTGAAAGCAACGTACTTTTTTTTTGTAAGCGAAACTGATCCATTTTTAGCTGGTGGAACACAGGAGTCTTACAATGATCGTCTGAAGACCTGTGTCTTGTAAGGAGTCCATCAGAGCTTTAGAGCACCTTCACATAAGGCTACATGCACACGAATGTATTTTGTTTGCGTGTCCGTTCCGTTATTTTTGTTGCGGATAGGATGCGGACCCATTCATTTCAATGGGTCCCAAAAAATGCTGACAGCACACTGTGTACTATCAACATCCTTATGTCTGTTCCGTAGCCCCGCAAAAAAAATAGAGCATGCCGTATTATTGTCCGTTTTGCAGACAAGGATAGGCATTATTACAATGGATCCGCCAAAAAAAAAAAACAGATGCCATATGGAACGTCATCCTTTTTTTTTTTTTGCGGATCCGCAATTTGCGTACCGCAAAACACATACGTTTTTGTGCATGTAGCCTAAGAGATTTTGTTCCTGAAAATTTATGCAACTGAAAATCGGTTCCATTCATCAGAATGGGGTGGTTTTGGCGGGAAGCACATGGATTTCTGCAAGCCCTGTTCAGATAAATGCAATTGATTTTCAGTTGCAGATGTGGTCCAGGTGCCGTCCGCAATTTATTTGAAAACAGTGGGTCCGCGGTGCCGCATTTTGGAGACCTAGGAGGAGATTTATCAAACTGGTGTAAAGTAGAACTGGCTTAGTTGCCCATAGCAACCAATCAGGTTCCACCTTTCCAACGGAGCTGTCAGAAATGAAAAGTGGATTCTGATTGGTTGCTATGGGCAACTAAGCCAGTTCTACTTTACACCAGTTTGATAAATCTCTCCCATAGTCTGTCTTTTTGCGGAACGGGCATACAGATGATTCATGTGCTTTCTGCATCCGTTCCACAAACAGAAAGAACGTGCCCTATACTTGTCCGCAAAGTCAGTGCAGACATTGGCTCGATTAAAGTCAGTGCTGATGGCTGTTTTCTTGGATTTCCTTACACAGGACTGCAGAATAACTGGCCCCGTAGTTTATCACTTTATCACCTGTTGTGAGCTGATCAGCCTGTCGGATCCGTCTTGCCGCTAGTTCACGTGTGCCCCCGGACTGCCGCTCCGTCCCCATTGACTTTAATTGTCGGGGTGGGGGGCGGAGTTTCGGTGGCAGCACGGTAACGCACGGCGAGAGGCCGCCGGTCTAAAAGTACGACATGCCGGAACAGCCTGATGGACTCCCCTGCCGCTAGTGTGAAACTAGCCTATAGGGACAGCTGCACAGTACACTGCTTGACCGATCCAGCCAATACGTCTAGCCTGTCATAATAAATACATTTTCATACATGTTGAAGGGAATCTATCAGCAGTTTTGACCATGCTAAACTGTTGACAGCACTAGCTGGGGGCTGGGGAGAGCAGTGCAAACATACCTTTTTTTGATCAGGAGTAGTGTGAATGTAATGTTTTTTTCTGCCAGAATTTTCCCCAGCAAGTACCCTGGAGGTGGTGCTTCACTGTGAAGGGAGACATAGTATTTTATGATAAAACTGAAAATGTGGATAAAATGATTTTTAATAATTATATGATGTGTTTCTATTCTCTACAGTATTGATTGTCCTTTATACTACGTGTATTACTTTGGAGCTATCTTTTTATCAACAGCATGGATCCTGCACTTTTGAGAGATCGAGAGCTCTTCAAGAAGAGAGCTTTGAACACTCCTACAGTAGAGAAGCGCTCATCTGCTTCATCAGAGTCTAAGAAGAAGAAAGCCAAGCTCGATATAAGTGGGACCTCAAGTTCCAAACAGAGCTCAGGTTGGTGGATCTGAAAATCTTTGGCTGCGATTACATGTAGATTTATGTTTTGTTTTATTCGTGTGTTGACAGCCTGACGCTAACCCTTATGTCAGGGGTCGGCAACCTTCGTCACACTAGCTGTGGTGAAGCTGTGACTCCCAGCCCTCAGAACTCCGAAGGAAGTGAATCGAGCATGCTGGGATTTGACTTTGCCAGGGATTGCTGATCCCTGCCGTATATAAAACGTACAAGTGTCCCTAATAATGATGTCATCGCCGCAGGCAGTGATTGAAGTGAAGGGGGTGACTTCCTAATATAGACCTTACGTCTGTGTAGACATTGCAGGGTCCAGGCTTGTAGTTGTGCAATAAGTGCTGGTATTTGGTGACATTTGCTAAGAATCTGATGTCTGTGGTAGTCATACACGAGGGGGATTTTCAAGACTTTGTAAATATTGACAGGGAGTGGTATAAAATAAAGAAAAAAAACGTTGGGGTACAGCCACATTATCACGTTTATTTTAATGCACTTTTTGAAGCCAAAATCAGAAAAGGAGAGCAAGTATAAATGGCAGATATTACATCTTTTTAACCTTTTCCTTGCTAAGAACCTATATCTCAAATGTCCTCGGAGGGTGGTACTTCAGTAGCCAAGAATGTATCTCATATGTCCTTACTGCTGATGGCTGGATCTCAGGCTGTGTAGCCTTAGAAAAGGGTCCCAGTGAGAGCTGCATATACCTGTAGCTTTCACTCTCCACCTGATTTTTAAAGACTGTATGTCTGGATGAGGAAGAGCACAGTGATTTTGGCCTTGTTTTAAAACTTAAATTCTCAAATCTAAAACGAGACCTGGTTTACGTCTCTAGCTGCTACACAGGCTGAGATATTCTAAGCTAAAAGATCCCTCGGTCCCCTTCACCTGAATTTGATCTCAGCGAGCCTGGGGGAATGGGGGACGTGCTGACACATTGCAGAGAGAAGAGACATAGATCCTCTCGCCCTCTCTTAAAAGTACATGACCCCATGGGGAGGGTAACTAGGACTCCTGTGCATGTTATCAGCCCCCTTCCCCTATCAAGTCAGAGACCAACCCTGATTGTCATGTTTTCTTTTTCTTTCCGGAAATTAGTGAGATTATGAACGCTTGCTCTTCTAATCACTCTGCACCTAATTAGGCCATTTATTGACGCTGTTACCCGGACATTTACCAGCGTCTGGATCACCGCACCAAATAAGTTCCACTAAACACACTATAAATAACAATAAAATTAGCATTTTTCTATCTTGTCAATACCTGATCAATAGAGTAAAATATGCATACACTTTTTGAAGCATAGATTTTATTTGCACAAGGACTCTAAAGTACATATTTTAGTCTCAGTTAGGCCTCTTTCACACTTAATTTGTGAGGATCCGGCGTGCACTTCCGTCGCCAGAAATGCCCGCCGGATCCGTCACAACGCAAGACAACTGAAAGCATTTGAAGACTGATCAGTCTTCAAAATGCTTTCAGTGTTACTATGGCAGCCAGGACGCTACTAAAGTCCTGGTTGCCATAGTAAGTAGTGGGGAGCCAGGGGAGTAGATACTTACAGTTCGTGCGGCTCCCGGGCGCTCCACAAAGATGTCAGAGCGCCCCACGCACATGGATCACGTGATCCATGCGATCCATGCAATCCATGCTCATGGGGCGCTCTGACGTCATTGTGGAGCGCCCCGGGACTCGGGAGCCGCCCGGATGGTAAGTATACTTCTCCCCACTACACTTTGCCATGGCTGCCGGGACTTTAGCGTCCTAGCTGCCATGGTAACCATTCACAAAAGCTAAACGTCGGATCCGGCGATGCGCCGAAACGACGTTTAGCTTAATGCCGGATCCGGATTAATGCACTTCAATGGGCATTAATCCTGGATCCGGCGTTACGGCATGTCTTCCGGATTTTTGGATGGAGACAAACCCGCAGCATGCTGCATTTTTTTCAACGTCCATAAAATGTTCACGTACTGAACGGAAGACATCCTGATGCATCCTGAACGGATTTCTCTCCATTCAGAATGCATTAGGATAAATCCTGATCAGTATCTTTCCGTCCTAGAGCCTCGAGGACGGATCTCTAGGACGGAAAGCAAAAACGCTGATGTGAAAGAGGCCTTATGAGTTTTTATCTAGTATTTGCTTATCGCTGTTTTCTGCAAAGTTGCATGAAGGTGATTGTGTGTAATAATAATTAGGTTATATTTTTGTAAACTGTGTGCTCCTAGAAAATGAGATTTTGGTAATATGGCAGCTGTTTGCTTTGTGTAGTACATGTTTAAGGCTACTTTCACAACTGCACTTTCCCTTCTCGCTATTGAGATCTGTCATAGGAGCTCAAGAACGGAGGTAAACGCTTCAGTTATGTCCCCATTCATTGTCAATGGGGACAAAACTGAACTGAAGGGAGCAGAGTGCTCCAGAATGCATTCCGTTCAGAATTATCATGACTGAAGTGTTTTTGCTGATCCAT
This sequence comes from Bufotes viridis, assembly GCA_033119425.1. Classification (NCBI taxonomy): domain Eukaryota; kingdom Metazoa; phylum Chordata; class Amphibia; order Anura; family Bufonidae; genus Bufotes; species Bufotes viridis. The sequence continues at coordinate 387,594,315 of CM065589.1, read as the reverse complement.
GACGGATCCAGCAAAAACAGACATGTAAAAGTACCCTTACTCATATGTGGATGCTGACCATATGTTACGTGGCCCCTGTTCCACAGTTTTTAAGGGTACAAGCTGTTGTTGATGTATAAGTTTACGATATATAAGAGATCTTTACACCTTATTGTATATTTAGTTATTTTTGAATGTAAACCTCTACCTGAATGTTAGTTTTAGGTGGAAATATGTTTTTGATTCATTTTCTTTAAATCCTGGATGTCACAAAATTGCATAAAGGTGGACATGCTTGTGTGTAATCCCTGTATTTTAAAGTGTGTTTTTTCTGGATTTGGTGATGTTGTAAAGATCTATGCATGTAACTTTAGGTCTAAGTGATAGGTATGAACCCACTGATATCAACTTTTGTGTAATTTTTATGAAAAATTGAATTTTGACGCAAAGTTGCATGAAGGTGTGTGTGTAAAGTGCTGTGACATTTTGACAAAGTGCCAGGTGCATACTTTCAGAAAATATATGGGTTTGCGGGGTTAGTTATTTTTTTTAATTTTTTTTTTCAATTTGGGTTTTATTTGTACATTTTAAAACTGCGAAAATTGTCCTGGCTACCAGAGGTGCAAAATGTTCAAGCAGTGAAAGTGTTAATCCACTTTTGCTTTTGGCTTCGAAAACTGCATTAAAAAAAGGAGGTGCCGTACCCTCAATTTTTAAATGTCATTCTGCTCCTGCTGGCCTTGCAGGGGTCTCCTACCGTTCACGTTAACATTGCAGCCAATCAGTGGCCTCAGCAGTCACATGCTGTTCACGCACAGGTGACTTCTGAGGCCAGTGGTTTACTGCAGCAGTCATGAGAACCATAAACGGCACGGAACCTTTGCAGGACCAGCAGGGTTAGGCGCGGTGGGAACCGCTATAATGTAACATTTAAAAGGTGAGTAAGAATTTATTTTACACCACCCCCTGCTCTCTGTCAATAAAAAAGTCAGTTTATTTTTTTGGGGTTGTAGACTGACTGCGTGATTGTTTGGTCAGTTATGTTGGTGGTGAGGTTGTTAATGCGAAAAACCCATGGATGATGGATCAACTGTATTGTGGCCGATCAGAAACAGGCTGGAGCTGCCAATGATCTGCAGATGAATACCTTTGTGTGGTCCACTTTACTCTGGGGTAGAAAGTATTGGGGTCATTTATCAAACTGGTGTAAAGTAGAACTGGCTCAGTTGCCCATAGCAACCAATCCGATTCCTCATTTTATTTTCCAAAGGAACTGTGAAAAATGGATTGTAGAATCTAATTGGTTGCTATGGGCAACTAAGCCAGTTCTACTTTCCACCAGTTTGATAAATGACCCCCTATGTCTGCAGTCTATGCACAGATGCAGAATAAGGAAAGATTAGTTACTATAAAGTTGTTTGTTGCCCAATTTCAGCCTTTGGGGCTCATTTTCATTATAGTGAAGGGCAGACGGGCAAATCTTAGGAGCTTGCTCAGATATTTCCATGTGGTGCCTTATTTTATGTTTTTTAGATCAGGGCTTGACAAATTTCCTTGGAATCTAGGAGCAAGCTAAAAAAGTTAGGAGCCAGGCGGAGCCGCGTCATAAAGCCCCCAGTAGATGCCCCCATAGTGCTTCTTCTCTTCAATTGGTTATATGACACGTCAGACGCTGCCAGCATCCAAGTGATTGCCCCTGGCAGCCGCCATGACATGTGGAAACCCTTACAAGGATTACAGGGTCCGGAGGGGAGGGGAGGGCAGAGGGGCCCGGAGGAGGGCAGAGGGGCCCGGAGGGGAGGGCAGAGGGGTCCGGAGGAGAGGGCAGAGGGGTCCGGAGGAGAGGGCAGAGGGGTCCGGAGGAGAGGGCAGAGGGGTCCGGAGGGCATAAACACAGCGGGCACCATGACACTTTACTGAGCACTACAACCCCCAGCTGGCACTCAGCCTCTGCAGTCCCCACATCACTACAACCCCCAACTGGGGCTCAGCCTCTGCAGTCCCCGAATAACTACAACCCCCAGCTCTTTTCCCATCTTGTCATTCTCTTCCCCCCTCTTTTCATTCTCTCACTCCCCCCCCCTCCTTTGTCATTCTCTTTCCCCCCCCTCCCTCCCTCCCTCCGCTACCTCTAGTGTAGTGTGGCCGAGCTCTCGTCCGCGGGTACAGGCGCTTTTGTTTCTTGTACCCGGGCGGACTGACAGGAAGTGCACACTGTGTGCGCACTTCATGTCAGTCCGGCCGGGTTTAGGAGACGGATGCTCCCTGTACCCGCGGACCATACAGGGCTCGGCCACGCTACAATGAGGGACTGACAGGAGGGAGCGCTGAGCACTTCCCTCCTGTCAGCTCCTCTCCTCTTGCTGCGCCCGGGCGGTGCGCCCTCATGAACGCGCCAGCCTGGGCAGTGCTGCAGCCGCCTGAGGCTCTATATAGAGCTCTATATAGAGCGCTCGGGCGGCTGCAGCATGAAGGGTGGCTGGCGCTCCTAGTCCGCCTATAGGACGCGCTGGCCCTGCGCCCTGGCACCTTAGAAAACTGGCTGACAAATACCCAGCGCCTGGGATTTGTCGAGCCCTGTTTTAGATGTTGTGTTGAGAATGGCTTCTGAATTTGTCTGTTCTTTAAAAGTCTGCAGTAATTTGCCTCTTTCTGGATTTCGGACAAACCACGTGGAGGAGGTCCATAGCGTTTATTGTTGGCCATTACAGAGAGATTAAAAAGTAGTAATTTTAAATGGGTCATCTCATATATTGCTGGGATATGCCACCCATGTTAGGTGCAAATCCCACCTCTGCAACCCACACCTTCAGAACTGGATTCCCAAAGTGAGCAGAGAGCAGCGGTGCAAGTATGGCCACCCTCTATTCATTTCTATGGGACTGCTGAAAATAGATGAGGGCAGGCTCAATTTTGGCCTGGGACTCCTGCTGGGAAATGCTCCAGTCAAAACCTCCTTGACCTGCTGGTTGTTATAACCAGCTGTCTTCCCAGACTGGCCATGCCTTCCCATCTGCTGGGATCACCCGTCTGCAGATCTCAGTCACCTTCGGGGTGTCCTACCTGCTGAGTTGCCTGCTGGACTGGGTCCTGCACCAGGACATCAGCACCTTCACCACCCATGTAGTGACCTGATGGAGTTCCTGAACCTCCTCCAAGGCACCCTACACCAGACGCTCGCCTTGTAGACAACAGGTCATGCAGTAGACCGAAATGATCTAGTAGCATCAAATGGGTCTATTCGCCAAAGCTGACTTCACTTCACCCCCAGCATTTTGAAAGAAAACCTAGCACTCAGTCCTTGGACCTGAAATAAAGAGGTTGTTTTGAGAAATAGGCATGAGGGGTAACCTGGAAGAAAAAACAGTGGGGGAGATACTTGTTCTGGTTACTTGTTTGGTTTATGAAAGTTTTGGAAATGTCTGGGCCAATAAAAAAGATCAGTTGCCTGCCGTGATGTGAAAGGTTTGCTTATCCCTAGTTGTGCGGATTAGCCCATAAATCATTTCCCCAAGTAGCACACGTAGTTGTCTACAGACACTCTATTACAGCTGTAGTGTCTTTATTATGGTACTCGGATTAATACTGTGACAAATTATGTAATCTGTATGCAGTTGTCATGTCCTTATATTATCGAACCAAGAGTTACGGGGCAATACAGCAGAATAGATGCATGATGTTCCACTATGACTGTACAACCTGCAACAAAACTAGGAAGAGTCTATGGTAAGACAACTTGTAAACGATTCACATGAAAGAGTAGAACAGATGAGTGTGTGCTGTCACAAGCAGATGAGGGGAATGACATCTGCCCATGGATTGTCCTCTGAGCCAAACAGTGGGCCATCCTCTGCCAGGTGGCACTGCTACACCACCTCCGTTTTCCGCTTCTTCATGCTGCTCATGAGAGCTCTTACTGGGTTGGGTTCGTTCTCTAGATCTTTGACTGTCTTGTGTTTGGCACAACAGCAGCAGTCCAGCATTTCATAAAGGAACGCCAGCAGGATCAGAGATAGTACAGTCAGGATAAACAGCACCAGGATTACAAAACAAGCCGTGTTCCAGCCATCATGGAATGGGTAGATCTTCTGTACCTGGAACCCAACTTGTTGCAGGATCAGGTTTGTCTCATTTTTCCAGGAGCCAAGAGATGACATCTTGTTAGGCACTCTTCAAATAGTAACTGCAAGAAATGGTAATACCAATAATTACTATGGTAGTAGTACAGGGTAAAGCTCTGCAGAACACTGTATTCTAGACCAGACTTTCATTTCCTTTATATGCTATGTGTACCTCTTCTTTGGAAGACCAGTTTTCTCAGCAATTTGAGGGGTCATCTCAAAGAAATTTCATGTTTTGGCCTTTACTTCGTTTTGTCTTACCTTAGTATTGAACGACGATATTATGTTTTTTTTTTTTTAATCCTATTTCCCTAACCCAAATGAAAATTTAGGGAGTGCCTGTTTTATCTGGGAACTGAAGGGTTGTCTCAATGCATATTTTCAGGATTTGACATTGTGATTGAAGGTGAAGAAAGTGTTAAACTGAGCACAAACTATGCTCTAAGTGCGTAGTCTTTATTATGTGGACATGTGTTCCCAGAACTGTTTATTGCCTTACCCTTGTCATATCTATGTACACTACTTACTTCAATAGAAGCATCAGCTCTAGTGTTGAGTGAACGTGTCTTTTAAGTTCTGCATCCAAAGTTCGGCTTCGGGTTATCGAAGAATCCAGTTATGGATTCCGCTACCACAGACTGTAACGGGATTCTTCGATAACCCGAACCCGAACTTTGGATGCAGAACTTAAAAAACAAGTTCGCTTAACACTAATCCGCTCCACTGCTTGAGAAGGACCACTACACATTGTACGACGTTGTGGTGTTCCAGCTCTGTGCGCTGTTTAGATCGTGAACCCCTGGCTGCAGGTAACAGCTGATTGATGGGGGTGCCGAGTGTTAGATCCCCACTGGTCTAATACTGATGACCTATCCTATGGATAAGCCATCAATATATTAGTCAGAGCTGTGGAGTCGACAAGCTAAAGTTCTGACTCTGACTCCTGCATTTTATCACACCCCGATTTAATAATTTACTGTAGTAAAATGGTAACATCAGGCCTTTTTTTACAATCATGTAAGTGATCAGACTACTTAGAGCTTAAACGGTATTTATTGGTATGCAGTTTCCAAAATTCCGGAAATTTTCTAAATTTGTTAACGGATGGTGGGAAATTTCTATAAATGCCATGCACTATGCATTTAATAACGGGAAAACACTGTTATATACTTAAAGAGGACCTTTCATCTGAAAATTCACATTAAAATACATATATCCACTTACATGGCGGCCATCGGTGGTGCTGTTTCAGCTTTTCATTTTCCAAAATGTGCCCCCATTTGTCCGCAGTGGCCCCCGCAATAATTCGCGCCTCATATGCAAATGAGCCATTCGGCTTAACTGGGCGGTCCTGCAAAAGTTCTCCTGGGCGTGGCTTTCTTCTCCCTGGCACGGAGCGCATTAAATTAGCACGCCCCGCTCTCAGCCAGGGAGAAGAAGCTCGAGTTCTCGCGAGATTCTTGAGAACTCGATGCGATTTCACACAGTCTAAGCCGGGCGCCATCTTGGATTCCCCAGAGGACTCCAAGATGGCGCCTGGCTCAGGCTGTGTGAAATCGCTCGTTCTCAAGAATCTCGCCTCTTTAATCATTTTAAAAAATCTAGCAATTTGTCCTCAGAAAAATGTAGAAAATCTTTTATATGTATGTCCTGGAAATGCAGAGAATCATGTGAAAGTCTAAATGGGAATAAAATAAACATTTATAAAGTGTAGCTTCTATAGTCATTGTTAAAAAGGGTTGTCTGAGAATAAATAACTTTTCACAGGTGCTGCTATGGAAAGAGTCATACTTGCCTGCTGTCCACAGCTTCTGTCCTGCGCACTGGTTTCCATGTGTCTATCTTCTGGTCCACAGCTTGTTTACTTCCTCTCCACCATGGGCATGATCATCTGCTCCGCTGCAGCTAATGACTGGATTCGGCGCTGTCCACAAGAGACACATCACTGCTGAAACTAGTTATTGGCTGCAGTGGTGCAGATAATCATGCCTGTACCGGGGAGGCATTAAACAATCCACTGTTTATAGTATAAGGGACAGGGGAGAACACAGGAGAACTGATTATCACCACTAGAACACCCTGCTTATTACTGGTTATAGTATAAGGACAGGAGAGATTACAGGAGAGGTGAGAACTGATTATCTATCACCACTAGAACACCCTGCTCATTACTGGTTATTGCTGGTTATAGTATAAGGACAGGAGAGAACACAGGAGAGGTGAGAACTGATTATCTATTACCACTAGAGCACCCTGCTTATCACTGAATATAGTATAAGGAGAGAACACAGGAGAGGTGAGAACTGCTTATCTATTACCACTAGAACACCCTGCTTATCACTGATTATAGTATAAGGGCAGGAGAGGTGAGAACTGATTATCACCACTAGAACCCCCTGCTTATCACTGATTATAGTATAAGGACAGAAGAGAACACAGGAGAGGTAATAACTGATTATTACCACTAGAACACCCTGCTTATCACTGTATATAGTATAAGGACAGGAGAGGGGAGAACTGATTATGTATCACCACTAGAACAGCCTGCTTATAATATAAGGACAGGAGAGAACACAGGAGAGGTGAGAACTGATTATCTATTACCAGTAGAACACCCTGCTTATCACTGATTATAGTATAAGGGCAGGAGAGGTGAGAACTGATTATCTATCATCACTAGAACACCCTGCTTATAACTGATTATAGTATAAGGACAGAAGAGAACACAGGAGAGGTAATAACTGATTATTACCACTAGAACACCCTGCTTATCACTGTATATAGTATAAGGACAGGAGAGGGGAGAACTGATTATCTATCATCACTAGAACACCCTGCTTATAATATAAGGACAGGAGAGAACACAGGAGAGGTGAGGACTGATTATCTATCGCCACTAGAGCACCCTGCTTATCACTGATTATAGTATAAGGACAGGAGAGAACACAGGAGAGGAGAGAACTGATTATCTATCACCACTAGAGCACCCTGCTTATCACTGATTATAGTATAAGGACAGGAGAGAACACAGGAGAGGTGAGAACTGATTATCTATCACCACTAGAGCACCCTGCTCATTACTGGTTATAGTATAAGGACAGGAGAGGTGAGAACTGATTCTCTATCGCCACTAGAGCACCCTGCTTATCACTGATTATAGTATAAGGACAGGAGAGAACACAGGAGAGGTGAGAACTGATTATCTATCACCACTAGAACACCCTGCTTATCACTGATTATAGTATAAGGACAGGAGAGATTACAGGAGAGGTGAGAACTGATTATCTATCACCACTAGAACACCCTGCTCATTACTGGTTATAGTATAAGGACAGGAGAGGTGAGAACTGATTCTCTATCGCCACTAGAGCACCCTGCTTATCACTGTTTATAGTATAAGGACAGGAGAGAACACAGGAGAGGAGAGAACTGATTATCTATCACCACTAGAACACCCTGCTTATCACTGATTATAGTATAAGGACAGGAGAGAACACAGGAGAGGTGAGAACTGATTATCTATCACCACTAGAACACCCTGCTTATCACTGATTATAGTATAAGGACAGGAGAGAACACAGGAGAGATGAGAACTGATTATCCATCACCACTAGAGCATCCTGCTTATCACTGATTATAGTATAAGGACAGGAGAGAACACAGGAGAGGTGAGAACTGATTCTCTATCACCACTAGAACACCCTGCTTATAATATAAGGACAGGAGAGAACACAGGAGAGGTGAGAACTGATTATCTATTACCACTAGAACATCCTGCTTATCACTGATTATAGTATAAGGACAGGAGAGATTACAGGAGAGGTGAGAACTGATTATGTATCACCACTAGAGCATCCTGCTTATAATATAAGGACAGGAGAGGTGAGAACTGATTATGTATCACCACTAGAACATCCTGCTTATCACTGTTTATAGTATAAGGACAGGAGAGAACACAGGAGAGGTGAGAACTGATTATCTATCACCACTAGAGCACCCTGCTCATTACTTATTATAGTATAAGGACAGGAGAGGGGAGAACTGATTATCTATCATCACTAGAACACCCTGCTTATAATATAAGGACAGGAGAGAACACAGGAGAGGTGAGGACTGATTATCGCCACTAGAGCACCCTGCTTATCACTGTATATAGTATAAGGACAGGAGAGAACACAGGAGAGGGAGAACTGATTCTCTATCACCACTAGAACATCCTGCTTATCACTGTATATAGTATAAGGACAGGAGAGAACACAGGAGAGGTGAGAACTGATTATCTATCACCACTAGAATACCCTGCTTATCACTGAATATAGTATAAGGACAGGAGAGAACACAGGAGAGGTGAGAACTGATTATCTATCACCACTAGAACTCCTTGCTTATATGTAAAACATGCAGTTTTTGCTGCTGATATACAGTTGTGGCCAAAAGTTTTGAGAATTACATAAATATTGGAAAAGTTGCTGCTTAAGTTTTTATAATAGCAATTTGCATATACTCCAGAATGTTATGAAGACTGATCAGATGAATTGCATAGTCCTTCTTTGCCATGAAAATTAACTTAATCCTGAAAAAACCTTTCCACTGCATTTCATTGCTGTCATTAAAGGACCTGCTGAGATCATTTCAGTAATCGTCTTGTTAACTCAGGTGAGAATGTTGACGAGCACAAGGCTGGAGATCATTATGTCAGGCTGATTGGGTTAAAATGGCAGACTTGACATGTTAAAAGGAGGGTGATGCTTGAAATCATTGTTCTTCCATTGTTAACCATGGTGACCTGCAAAGAAACGTGTGCAGCCATCATTGCGTTGCATAAAAATGGCTTCACAGGCAAGGATATTGTGGCTACTAAGATTGCACCTCAATCAAAAATTTATAGGATCATCAAGAACTTCAAGGAAAGAGGTTCAATTCTTGTTAAGAAGGCTTCAGGGCATCAAAGAAAGTCCAGCAAGCGCCAGGATCGTCTCCTAAAGAGAATTCAGCTGCGGAATCGGAGTGCTACCAGTGCAGAGCTTGCTCAGGAATGGCAGCAGGCGGATGTGAGCGCATCTGCACGCACAGTGGGGCAAGGACCTTTGGAAGATGGCCTGGTGTCAAGAAGGGCAGCAAAGAAGCCACTTCTCTCCAGAAAAACCCATCAGGGACAGATTGATCTTCTGCAGAAAGTATGGTGAATGGACTGCTCAGGACTGGGGCCAAGTCATATTCTCCGATAAAGCCTCTTTCCGATTGTTTGGGGCATCTGGAAAAAGGTTTGTCAGGAGAAGAAAAGGTGAGCGCTACCATCAGTCCTGTGTCATGCCAACAGTAAAGCATCCTGAGACCATTCATGTGTGGGGTTGCTTCTCAGCCAAGGGAGTGGGCTCACTCACAATTTTGCCCAAAAACACAGCCATGAATAAAGAATGGTACCAAAACACCCTCCAACAGCAACTTCTTCCAACAATCCAACAACAGTTTGGTGAAGTACAATGCATTTTCCAGCACGATAGGGCACCGTGCCATAAGGCAAAAGTGATAACTAAGTGGCTCAGGGACCAAAACGTTGACATTTTGGGTCCATGGCCAGGAAACTCCCCAGATCTTAATCCCATTGAGAACTTGTGGTCAATCGTCAAGAGACGGGTGGACAAACAAAAACCTACTAATTCTGACAAACTCCAAGAAGTGATTATGAAAGAATGAGTTGCTATCAGTCAGGAATTGGCCCAGAAGTTGATTGAGAGCATGCCCAGTCGAATTGCAGAGGTCCTGAAAAAGAAGGGCCAACACTGCAAATACTGACTCTTTGCATAAATGTCATGTAATTGTCGATAAAAGCCTTTGAAACGCATGAAGTGATTGTAATTATATTTCACTACATCACAGAAACAACTGAAACAAAGATCTAAAAGCAGTTTAGCAGCAAACTATGTAAAATCTAATATTTGTGTCATTCTCAAAACTTTTGGCCACGACTGTACAGTACAAGAATTACACAAGAAACACCAGTATCAAATTGTGTTCACAGTACTTTCATACTAGAATAAATCAGCAAAAAGGAGGAATGGTAATTTAAAAATAACCTTTACTAGTATTAAAATGTGGAATAGTCACTACACTACACACCTTTGTAATACACGAACAACACAAACAAGAAAAAAAAACAGTTCAAACAAAGTCCCGTGTAGAGTAGTTGGGCTGCATACCAGTAATCAAATGCTAGGACAACAGATAATATGCAGTAGCACAGAAATTGTAATAGTCTTACTGGTGACCATGTGCTTCCCTGATAGGATACTGGTATTGGTCCAGTGTCAGTACAGTATACACATTCGATTTATGTTGTCCAAACTCGTTGACTGTGGTGGGACCGGTCAGCCGGCTTAGGTTACTAGCGCTTTTAGGAAAAAGCCTGCCAGGTCTCTCTGCATTCCGGTATTGGCAGAAGCTACTGCCTTGCTGTCCAGCCCCAATAGCTATAATGGGGACTGGTGGAGATTGATTGGCTGATTCTCTGCAAGTTTGTTGGGTTGTGGCTGGATCTCCACCGGTCCCCGATATAGTTAATGGGGCCGGTGGGTATCGGGTAGCGTCCGGCAATGCCAGATCCAGACATGTCTGGCAGGATGCTCCCTGCCTGTCGGACATGTCTAACGCTAGTGTAAAAATAACCTTAAAGGGAACCCGTCACCATGTTTTCACATGTAAATCTTAATGTACCTTCAAGTTTGTCTACCTTGATAGTTACCAGTGATCTATCCATAACCTTCTCAGGACTAACATGTCCTATTAGATCACCCTCTAAAGCTTTCCAGCCGTTATGCTCATTTGCATAAATAATTCCTTCCCCTCACACCATCAGAGCCTAGTTCCCTCCCCCTAGACTATGACAGCGAATCTGCTAGATTTTATCTATAGGGGCGTTTCTTAGGCGGAGCTGAGGAGCTTGACTCTTCTCTGGTCACACAAGTAAGATATGACTCTTTTATGTTAATTTGCATAAAAGGCGGGAAGTACAAAATGCATCATACTTATTTAATTTGGTTGCAGATGAAATTAAAAGTGTAATTTATATGTTTACGGCAACACAAACATTTAGAAATGCTCAATGAGGGTAGCATCGTGGAGGTGACAGGTTCCCTTTTAAAGGGGTTTTCTGGTTTGCATCAACATCCTTTTAAAATAATAATTTATGAAGGTAGCTGTGATTTTGTAATGTATTTCTATTAGATTTATTGCTCCTATCTTCTGTTCCGGACTGTGGTCACATGACCATGTCCATGCAGCTCTTTCTCATTTCCTGTGATGTTATGTCCATATAGGAGCGGTGATGGGGGAGTGTCTATGTAACTAGTTGGGAGGAGCTATAAACTGGCTGGGTATTGTTAGGGGCGGTGTTGGAGGTGTGGCAGAGAAAGGAGAAGTGCATCATGGGTTTGGTTGGATCCTATTACAGGAAGTGTTACATCCAGGATGAAAACAAACCTGAGTGCTATGTCTGCATGGTGAAATCTGGTCAGGAGAGTCCAAATTGATAAAAAAAACAAAACACAGGGGGAAGATGTACATGAGGCGAGCAACAGCATGAGAATATCTGTAAAAAACAAAACATAGTAATATGGGAAGATTTATCCCAGGCCGCAGGTGTCGTGGGGGGGGGGGGGGACGATCAAGCTTTTGGATTTTAGCATGTCATTTCTTTTGTTCTCATGGGAGCTAAGCTGTAGCTAAGAGGTTTGACAGCATCTTATTCCCCTCTGCCCTTTAAGAACACTTGCACGCTCGGCCGAACCAAATGTACATGTGCATGGGGGTAGTGAAGAGACTGCTGCGCTCACCGGAGCTCCTGGTGAGCACTGCGGACTCCACAGCTTACCAAGCACAGAGCCGTACATTGTATAGTGCCTGTGCTCAGGGTTGCAGCTCAGCGCCATCCACTTGAATGGGTCTGAGCTACGCCTAGGCCACGTGATCGATGTAGGGTGGTGTCTCTGGCCTTAGAAGATGCCTAAGCGCGGATGGAGGGCAGCAGCCTCTTTGCACTCCCGGCACACCCGCCGATCAACTGTTCAAACACCGCCAGTCTGATACTGATGACCTCTCATCGGGATAGGCCATCAATATCAAATTCCCAGATAACCCTTTCATTCAAAAATATTCAGTGACTGTGGGTTTGGATGGGAGATACATTTGTATTCCAGAGAGCTCCCTCCAGCCGCTATGTCTGCCCGCTGAAATGTATTATTGAGAAAATGACTCTTTTTGCACTGTACTTCGTGTGGGTATGTGCGCCTTCGTTTGCTTTACTAAGCCTCGGCCTGAATTTCCATGCTGGCTCTTATGAATGGAGTTTACTCTCATTAATTGAGGCTGCTGCAGCATGCAGTGGATTTGTAAGTCATTTTAAGGAGTCATTTATTTGTGCTAATAAAGGCCTACACAGCCGCAGCCTCCTGAAGAACGTGTATTTCCCCGTAACATTACCCTCTGAGATACCTGCTAGGCTTCAATAATTCATTGGCAAGCCCGTCGTCTTACATTGCATTGTGTTTTCCTGTTACATATTCTTTGGGGTTTTGAACCTTGCTGTGCTTTTGTCTTTTTACATCTGGTTTTATGGCTGTAATGCCTTATTTTCCTTGGGTAGCACGTATATGGGGGTTATAGGCATCAAATACATCTTTACCATGATTGAAAACGACTTTCTCTTATGCACCTGCCCATCTGTACAGAATGTATATATCGCAGTGGATTTTTCTATGGCTGTTCTTGCCTAGGTAATGGCATCTTAGAAATATATGGTATAGATAGATGCAGGTCCCAGTCTATCAGACATTTGTCTCCTGACCCCTCGCGTCTGGTGAAGTGCCCTCCGTTTGCTACATCCCCAAGTAATGTCAATGGAGAGCCCTGACTATTTCTGACCCCAACACGTATAATATTCCACCAGTCTCACCAACGTGTTTAAGACTAGGCCAATCCACCCCTTTTCCTGAACAGAGGCATTTTATTTATTTTTTTTAACTTTGCAAGCCAAACTTTTATTCCCGTACAGTTGTGCGGATAATTTTTGTGCCTTTTTGATGAGACATTGGACTCTTTTGACTATTTTTATGTCATTTTTACTTTCAAAAAGTTTTTATACCTCAGAAAATGTTTTTAAAAAAATCTTTTACTTAGGTGTCGAGCAGACTCTCGGCCGCTGACGGCTATTCCTCCCGATCCCCACCACTAGACTCTGCTGATCATGCAGGTGTTCTGTATGGGGCGAGGGGTGTAGGGGTATAAGCTGATGGGAGGCACTTCTGGCAGCATCTCATCTCATTTTGAGATGAAAAGAATTGGGCATGTTGAAATCCAACAGCTTGATCCTTCTATCTGCCATTGGGGGGCAAGTTGGGCCTCCGACATGCACATTAGATGGTTGGTTCAGGCGATGGTAATTTTATCCAGCCCAGGCTAAAAGGGGTTGTACAAAATTAGAAAAATGTCTCCTTTCTTTCAGAAACCATGACACACCAATCCGTAGGTCGATTCAAGTGTTGCAGCTCCGCTCCATTGAAGTAAATGGAGCTGATCTGCAATATCACACACCGACTGTGAGCAGGGGTGGCGCCATGTTTTTTCTAATCCTATACAACCCCTTTAAGCCATTAAGGTCCATTACACAAAGAATCTTGACGCCTATGACGGTATAACGCCAGTGTAATCAGAGCCCTATTTATGTACAAACTGAAAGCTCCGTAACATGATATTAACTCTAAATATCTCCATTCAGAAGTCGTTGCCATGCATTATATCGTTATTTCCTCCATCAGACCGCTATTTCCATCAAGCCTCCAGAGGATAACGCTGTTGTGCTGGGTTTTTGTTAGTTGTGTGCGTAATACGTTTTTCTGTTGTTGAAAACCCCTCGTGTATACAATACTCACAGGAGATAGCGGTACTTTCTTTCTCTTACTTTAGTGCTAGTATTTGGGCTTAAAAAGATTTTCTGGGAGCTCAGTATTGATGGCCTATCCTTTAGGATAGGTCATCAGTATCTGATTGGTGGGATTCTGTCAGGCACCCAGCCCCCCCCCCTCGATCAGATGTCGGAAGAGCTGGGGTGCTCTGGCATACCAAGTGCTCAAGTACGACCACTGCATCTGCGTGGTAATTTCCTGGGATGGATCGGTTTCCAGTGCCTGTGATGTGGCATCGGGAGCTGTTCAGTTGCTATAGTAGTTGGGGCCTTCTGAGGGCTCCCAGGCCTGCCATAGAGTAAAATCCTTATTAAAGGGGTTTTGCCAAGTGTTTACGTCTTGTGGATAAGCAATAACTAGCCGATGCCGGTGGGTCCAACTCCTGCAACCCCCACGATCATGAAAAGGGTGGTCGCGATCTGATAGAGCAGCAGGTTGTGCATGCGCACTGCCACTTAATTCATCCTCTATGGGAGTGCCAGAGATGGCCGATCTGTGTAGTCCGCTATCTGCAGCGCTCCAATAGGAAATGAATAGACCGGCAGTGCACATGCACGACCTGCTGCCCCATTCTCGTGCCCCCCAAGCAATATGATATTGATGACCTATCCTGAGGATAGAACATGGGTGAAGCCCAGACAACAAGACTGCATATGTTTTGTATTGCTGTAATCGTGTCCTTTCAGGTCCGTGCCTCCACGCTGCAAAAGATAGGACATGTCTTGCGGATCACGGACCCATTGAAGTCAGTTCCATGGGTCCGCACCGTGGTGTGGGATGCACACGACCGGTCCTCGTGTTTTGCAGTTCCACGGTTTGCGGTCCGCAAAATGGACACAGCCGTTACACAGTTGCATGAATGCGGTCTAAAGCCTCATTCACACTTCTGGGCTCAAATCTGTGAAAAGGTGGTCATTGATGCCTCCATACAGATATCCATCAAGAATCCGTGTGTCTTTTTGCTGTGTGTGTTTCACCAACACTGTGCAACTGAAAAAATAATTTTCAAAGCAGCTCTTCTTAATGATCTGTGAAACACGGATGGCATCTGTGGTTTTTACGGACCCATGGACTAAGGCCGCGATGGATCTGTGAACATAGAGCATGCCTCCTTGCTAAAACCACGGACCCACAGACCGTGGTAAAACACTAGTGTGAATACCCACATTAAAATAAAAGGGGACATGTGCTGTCTGTGGAGAACACGTACGTGGAACACTGACATGTGAATGAGGCTTAACATGGGAAAACCTGACATTTGAATAGACTAAAGCCGGCCATACACATTCATTAGCTGTTCGTTTGGCTGACCGTTATCTCTTCTGACTCCCCCATACACGTGTGGTTGGGCCACATATGTGTGTATTTTCAGTGGAGAGAGGCAGCTACCAGGTGCTTCTAGAGGGGGCTTATCTCCAACCAAAGGATTCGGTAAAAATATTAATTTCACCCTAGTCAGGAGCTCCCCGTGCACACATTAGGCCGAACTCGCCACTCTCAGCAGGTTCGCCCAACAATACACGAATGTCTGAAGGCCCGTTCACATGACGTTTTTATGCACTGTTTTTCATATGCAATCCGTGCCAAAAAAACGCCTCTAAAAGCCTCCCGTTAATTTCAGAACTTGCTTTAAACAGAATCCACGCTGATCGTATTGTGGTTGTATAGGCCATAATCAAGAGGACTCATACTCAGGAGCTCAGATTGTAGCTGACCAGCGTGTCGTCCCCATGCGTTTTCTTTTTTCGGTTTGGACTCTCCTGACCCATTTTCACCATGTAGACACATCACTCCGGTTTATTTCCATCCTGGATGTAACACTTCCTGTTGCTGTATCCAACCAAACCCATGATGCACTTCTCCCGTTCCACCCAGCTCGTTTCTAGCTCCTCCCACCCAGCTAGTTACATAGAGCAGGGATCAGCCGGTCAGAAACTACAACTCCCAGAATCCTCCTTTGACTCCTGTGGGAGTTAGAAGATCAGCCAAGTAAGTTTTACATGCTGGGAGTTGTAGCTTCACAGCAGCTGGAGTGGCGAAGGTCGCTGATCCCGGACATGGAGACTACCCTATCACTGCCCCACCCATGGACATCACATCACAGGGAATAAGAGCGGCCTGGACATGGTCATGTGACCACAGACTAGAACAGAAATAGGGGCACGGCTACACAAGATGTTTCATGTAATGTATTTTTTTAATGGTTTCGCAATGCAAAATTCAGAATTTATTGCGACTATCACGGCATGTTGCTTTGCGACACCATTGAAACACGTTATATGATATGTCATGTGACGTTCATATTGCCATAGCATTCTGCGACACGTCACCGTGCAGCTGTACCCAAAAGGTAAAGTAAAAAACGTTACTAAACTACAGCAATCAAGGACGTTGATAAAAACGGGAAACCCCCTTTAAGCCCTGCAGATACTTTACTACACCTCGGGCTTCTGACATGGGGGCACATTAGGGAGTGGTCATGCAATTAGATTGTCAACTACAAAGTGAAAGACCCCCCCCCCCCTCTCAGTAGTAGTACAAAAAAGGTCAGAGGTCAGCTAGGACTGGAGAAGCAGAGCAGTATATGTCATGAACAGGTTTTACCCAGTGACTGGCAGAAATGTAGCAGTGCCGTGGAAGCAATCAGCATCCTGAGCACAGCCCACAAATGAATGGCTGTAGAAAAGGATGTGGGATTTGCTGAGTCGTAGCATGGCTTGCATCAGCAGCTTCTGGAATGGGGTGTGTTCTAGAAGAAAGGGTCCATCATCCGCCCGCAGGCTAAATATTCCATGTCCCCATCTGCTCTGCCATTCCCTCTATGCTGCTTACAATACATGGTTTTCTTCCTGGGAACCTACCTTCCTGTGCGAGAGGCTGCTGGGCACTGCTGTGCTGCTCCGTCTGCTCAGCCCATCGTAGATGACACCGAGCCAGGCTGCCATTGGACAGACTGCCTCATTAGCATCCCTCCACCCGGAGGGGAAGCCTGCCTGCCTGCCTGCCTGGATTTATTTCTCCCTTTTTTATTAATATTCACACTCCCTGTGGAACCTCATTAATACGCTCAGCCCTCATCTTCGGATTTTTAGTGCCCATGATTTGTGAATCTCTAAACGGTTAATGAAGAGTTACTACGGCGGGGATTCGACGTCTGCCCAGTCGTTTCAGGTACTGCCTATAGAAATGGACTGAGGTTATTTTAGCATCCTATTTAAATATGGGGTTGCTGTATGAGACGCCTTCACCTCTCTTATTCATGGCCTGGATCAAGAACTGATTTATTCATTTATTTTATGCACTTATATAGCGCTACTATATTCCGCAGTGCTTTTTAGCATCCAGCCGTCCCCAATGGGGCTCCCTATCCGTATAGGGAGAATTGCAACTCATCCAAGCTGACCACACTACGTATTTATCGCTGTGGCATAGGAATACTTATCGGAGGGCTACTTTCACACTTGCGTTGTTGATTTCAGTATTGAGATCCGGCAGAGGATCTCAATACCGGAATTAAGCGGATCCGTTTTCCTTTTGCACATCAGGATGCATCTGTTTCGTTAGGATGCGGTTGTGTGAAATCAAAACGGAAATAAACAAATCCGTCAGTAAACACATTGAAAGTCCACGGGCGATGAATCCGTTTTTTAGGCTCCTAAAAAAACAGATCCGTCACCATTAACTTGCATAGCTTTTTTCCATTTTCATGACCGGACACAAAATCGCAGCGGTTCTGTGTCCGTTCACAAAACAGAATGCTGCTGGACATCCTGCTGCACTCTTTCCATTCAGAATGCATGAGGACTAAACCGTTTTTTTTTTTTCCGGTATTGAGATCCTCACAGCAGCGCAAGTGTGAAAGCAGCCTTAGAGGGGTTGTCTGAGATGATCGAAAAATGGATAAAAGGCAGGGAACGTGTTAGATTGGCGAAAGATCCCGTACTCCCTGGTCCAATCTGCCACGCTGGTCGTGACTCCTCATAAATGATGCATCCTCCTGCTGTCCATGCACCTAAGCTGTAATCTACGCCCGCTCCGAGATTCTATAGCTTTCAGTCTTTTTATGCCAGAAAACCGGTGTAAAAGAAGAGAAATGTTCTGGGCTCACTGGCCTGCCCTCTTCAGCTTCTCGGAAAGTGGCGACTATGGCGTAAAAAACGGAATCTCCATCTAGATTTAGGCCAAGTGGTGCTTAAAAAGTCTCAAACACAGGGTTTGACTATTATGCCAGACCCCTAGTTAATGTGAAATCTGTATTGCACTTGCAGTAGTGACTTTCCTCCCATGAAGACCATAGGAGGAGGTTCACCACTGTAGGTGCATCAATCATCTCGGAACCCCTCAAGACAACAGAAAAGAAACTACTTAAAGGGGTTGTTCAGCCTTTAAGTGTTGGCGTATCCTCATTACTAGCTGATCGACTTGGGGCTGGCACCCTGCATGCCCGCCAATCAGCCGCTCAAGTGTCGTTTGTCCCCAGAAGTCAGCGCTGGAACGACCGCACCGTCAACCTTGTAGTGGTCTGTGCTTGTCACTACAGCGCTGCTCACATTGACTTCAGTGGGAGCATGATCATATCCGTGCGGTACAATAGCCCCGCGGGCAGCCCGACGTGCACAGCATCATTGTAACCTATGATGCTGTGCGCTCCCATGCACACGATCGATGCCGCGCCGGGACATGTGACCCACAGACCGTATATCTCGGAGGGCATACGGTCGTGTGCAAGAGGCCTAAGAAAGTCTGAAAAGCCCTTTAAACTTATTTAGTTGTAAGAATTCATCTAAGCCTTTTTTTTAAAACCGCCATCTGCTTCTGCCGTTACCACGTCCTGAGGTAGTCTATTCCACGGATTTACAGTTCATACGGTAAAGAAGCCTTGTAGCACATTGGTGCGTTTTACCATGAATAATAATGAATTCACCATGAATAATTCGAATAATTCCACCCTTCGAATGGTGTTCTTGTGGGGCACGGAGGTAGGGAGATACATACTGTATGCCGAACCTGCAGCATTGATCGACCAGTCAGGCTTTGTATTGATGGGTCTCTCCGGAGCGCTGTCTAACCCCCCTCTGTATAGTGCTGAGTCTCCTTACATGAATCTGTAAGCAGGCTATTCTTCTCTCACATTGGATTAGATTCTAACATAAATTATCAACATTTTATATTCTAACATGTGGTTTGCATGATTAGACAGTGGGGCCCTTAATGCTGATATAGTGGACCCATCACAGAGCCCTATTCAGAAACCGATATGCATCTGAGAGCTGCTGCTCTAATCCGTAAAAGATCAGACACAAGCCCAAGGCACCCCCCCCCCCCCCAAAAAAAATAATAATTTTTACATACTTATAGTTATTAATTAATGCCACTTTACCAGGGCCAAATATTACCGCTGTACAGAGCTAAAATATTACCGTCATACTGTTACTGATCACATAGAGTACAATCAGCGTGTTATGCCCAGATATTCCTTCAGTGTAAAAGAATCTTCATTTCTTCATTAAAACAGCCAAACAACAATGTTAGTGACCAGCACTGTAAGGGCTCGTTCACATCACCGTTTGTCTTTTCCGTTCTCTGGCTCCGTTAAAGGGAATCTGTCACCTGCATATTACCCCAATTTTTTTTCCATTAATCCAGGTGTAATAAATTACCTTATTTCCATATGTCTTCTTCTTTTAATTGTGTGCCTTGTCTTTTCTTTAAAAAAAACACTTTATCCGATATGCTAATTAGGCTGTAAGGAGCCCAGAGGGGCGTTATTCCTTTACAAGGTGCCCAGGAACGCCCCCCTGATGTGCCCGGTCCGCCTAAATTTAAAAAAAGAACTCCTCCAGCATGTAAAATCGCCTTCCAGAGGCAAGGCTAAGTGCTCCAACCCCCGCGCCCCCCAGGTCCGCTCTCTGCTAGAAACATCCCCGATCCTCCTCTTGCACGGCAGCCCGAAATCCCGCGCAGGCGCAGTGAGGCTGTTGCCCTCAGTTGCCGTACCATCACGCAGGCAACCGGCGGCACTACGCCTGCGCGGGATTTCGGGCTGCCATGCGAGAGGAGGTTTGGGGATGTTTCTAGCAGAGAGCGGACCTGGGGGGTGGGGGTTGGAGCACTTAGCCTTGCCTCTGGAAGGCGATTTTACATGCTGGAGGCGTTCTTTTTTCAAATTTAGGCGGGCCGGGCACCTTGGAAAAGGAATAACGCCCCTCTGGGCTCCTTACAGCCTAATTAGCATATCGGATAAAGCGTTTTTTTTTGAAGAATAGACAAGGCACACAATTAAAAGAAGACATATGGAAATAAGGTAATTTATTACACCTGGATTAAAGAAAAAAAATATTTGGTAATATGCAGGTGACAGATTCCCTTTAAGGAGCTGGAGAACGGAAAGGACGGATGCTGTACATAACTGACACCTAACTGGCACCAACGGAGCCTAAAGACCCCATAGACGTTAATGGGGTCCGTTTGGTGTCCGCTCAGAACATGATTTTTGAGCGGAGACGAAAGTAATGTATGCAGGACTTTCGTGTCCGCTCAAAAATCATGTTCTGAGCGGACACCAAACGGACCCCATTAAAGTCTATGGGGTCTTTAGGCTCCGTTGGTGTCAGTTATGTACAGCATCCGTCCTTTCCGTTCTCCTGCTCCTTAACGGAAGTGGAAGCAGTTGCTTGCTGCCTATGCAAACACACGCACAGTAAGGCCCCATTCACACGTCCGCAATTCTGTTCCGCATTTGCGTAACGGAATTGCGGACCCATTAATTTCAATGGGGACAGACGATGTCCCGGCCGGATCCGCAATTGCGTTCCCGAAAAAAATAGAACATGTCCTATTCTTGTCTGCAATTGCGGACAAGAAAAGGCATTTTCTATGAGAGTGCGGTCCACAAATTGCGGAACGCACATCGCCGATGTCCGTGTTTTGCGGATTCGTGGATCCGCAAAACACACACGGACGTGTGAATGGACCCTTATAGAAAGATATAAAACAAATCTTAAACCACCATTAATGATTTAAAATAAAATCCATCCTGAAATGTAATCCATGCCTTCTCTTTTAAGCAGCACTCTTTTCTGGTCTCCTTTTGTGGTAGGTCCATTCACCCCTTCTTTGGTATTACCTAACAGAGGTCAGTAGAGAGCGCTATATCCGCCGGCTACGTGTTATAGAGCAGGAGGGGCTGAGCAGAGTGATGGTATAGTTTTATGTGAAATGATTCAGTATGACTTGTATTTTATTCATTTATTGATTTTTAATGGCCGCAAGAAACCTATCTTAGAATGTGAGCAGGACTGGCTGCCCAGGTGGAGTGGCGGCAGTGGGGCCTCACTACACAGCTCTACAATATATTATATGATGTGATCCGCACTAAACCTTCAAAAACATGAAAAAAGAATACAGTTTTTTTCGCCCCATAAGACGCCCCAAAAGTGGGGAGAAAATGCCCATGCGTCTTATGGGGCGAATACTTTGTCAGCTGTGCTGTGGCTGCACACAGCGTGAGGGCGCTCTGTGACCTCATGTTGTGCGCGTCAGATCACAGCACAGCTGACGGAGGAGAGGAAGAAGTGCGCTGGAGCAGAGGAGTGGCAGCGTCCGGAGCCGAAGAGGAAGCTTTTTATTTTTATTTTTATTTTTATATTATATAAAACATGAGGCAGTATGGGGCTGTTGAGGGATGATCTGAGGCAATATGGGGTTGCTGGGTGTAGTGATATGAGACTGCTGGGGGCTGATAAGAGACATGTTATCTTATCTGAGGTCTGATTGGGGGTCATTCACATTTGGGTCTGAACTGAGGTCTGATTGGGGCTATCAGCTGAGGTCCGATTAACATGGGGGTCTGATTGGTAGTCTGACCTGTGGTCTAATGAAAAATATTTTTTTCGTTTTGTCCTCCTCTAAAAACATCATCTTTTCTCTGTACGTGACCTGATGGGCATTATGCAGCGAGTACAAAGAATAATCGCTTCATTTAGGTCATCAACTGAGTTGCGGCAGAACTGGGCTACTTGGGAGTGATGAGGTTTAGTATAGATATGTCGTTTGATAGGATATCTTCTATATGAATTTATTGTTGGCAATGCGTATTGTGTAGTACTTTATCTGAGCATTCTCGTTGCCTTGCGACATTTAAATATCTGCAGGTTTGACCAGCAACCACCTCCGAGACAAGGCTGTTGGCGAAACACGCGTCAGGCGTGGCGGGGGAGCTCTGCCTTGTAGTACATATTGGCCCAGGTTGTGCCTGTGCCAAAATTCTGCAAAATGGCACAATTTGGCACATCTAGGCTTTCTACACTTTTCCAACCTGCTCGAAGAGGGGGGCGAGGCTTAGCACAAAGTGTATGGTTTGTCGCAGGAAAGGGGGGGTCCTAAGATACTGTTTTGCACCAAAATTATGACGCCATTCTGGTGTAAAAATCTGTCTCGGAGTAATCGAACCAGAGAGAAAAGTGTCTGTCCCTGCAGCAGATTTATCATCCAGCCTGAGCCCCTGGGATGAATCTGGTGCAGGTCTAGACAGCCTGGGTAAGGTCACGCCATCTACTGTATAGGATTAGTAAATCTGCCCATTGTGTTTGGTATGAATTTGTTTCTGTACTGTCTTTTTACAGTTGCAGGCTCTCCCTATGTGGATTTTTATCATGTCGTTTTCTCCTTTGTGTGATACATGTGTTTTTAACATATATTTTTTTTTTGTATTTGATTTATGGGGTCCAGCCCCTTCTTTGTTCTCGGTGGTATATATGTGTACTATGCTGTTCAGTGGGATGACATTGTGTGTATGCCTGTACCCAGCGTCCTATGGTGGCACTGTAGCAGGAGAGGAGAATACCGTATATCCTCCTGTAATCCTTGCCCAATCTGAAATTGCGTTTTACCTGCCTGCATTCTTCCATGGATGGGTCTCTGAATAGCAGTGCTGAAACAGGGGGAGCGACCCCTTTGTGGATGGTGGGCAGTTTCCCATTTTGCAACCCCCCCCCCCTTTCCCCCAATGCTCATCTTGCATGTGCATAGAAAGCGAATTATGTATGTAACCTGAAGCTTGCGTAAACTAACCCATGTAGCCAATGAATATAATTCTAGTACAAGTTGATGAATCTCCTGGACCGTTTCAGGTGACTAACCTTAATGCTTCTTTGACAGATGGAAGCAATGGAGCATTCAACCTCAAGAGCCTTTCTGGGTCTTCTAACTACAAGTTTGGAGTTCTTGCAAAAATTGTCAACTATATGAAGGTAATTCTACAACTTTTTTTTAATATGTTTATTTACACAGGCCATTTTGTGGATTATTTATAAGCATTTTAGAAATCAAATGTTACGCCCTCCTCATTCGAATACTGGAGTACGGAGATCTAGAGTAGTCACTGGCTGACTCTCGCTTCGGTTTCTAGGTAACATACCAAAATGAATTGCTGTTCTTCTAGAAAAAAGAAATTCACTAGGGGAGGTTCTCACTTATACAACAAGATTATTCGGGATTGCAGCACGTGGAGACCCAACAGCTGCTCGGTCTGGTCTACCGATACCAGTCGGTGGCCGCAGATAGCCAAGCTGTAGATAGGTCCTATTTGAGGTTTCCGAAGTTACAGTAGAGATTCCCATTGTGTTTCATTGTTACCCCTACGAGTTTCTCACGGTTCCAGTGTTTGGAAGGTGCAAACATTATTAATAAGATTCTGCCAGTTTGTATGTTGTGCCAATAAGAGCATGCCAAGTAACTACAGTACTTGAATACTATCATGTGTCACCTAGTGATGGAAACTGCTGCCAACCTTCAGAAATGCAAATGCTAGGTAACAATAATATGGCACAATACAACTGCAAACCGAGAAATCTCCTACGTCTTTGCTGGAGCATTGCTAGCAAAAATAAGCCTGCTCACAAGCTGCATGGATTACTATAGGGGTTGTCTGGGGGTTGAAAAAATGTAAACTCTGTGTATTCTTCTCTTAGATTGTAGCCATGACTGCCCCCGAGTCAGGAGGTTTAAGAGGAGGGGGGTAGATTTAGGGTACTTTCACACTTGCGTTATTCTTTTCCGGTATAGAGATCCGTCAAAAGGGCTCCATGCCGGAAAAGAAATCCGTTCAGTTTGCATCAGTATGCCTTCCGTTCAGTCACTGTCAGGCGTTTTTGCATAATACGTTGCGGTACTATGTCCGTGCAAGATGCCTGATCAATCGCCGGAATGCCGGATCCGGCATTAATTTACATTGACTTGTATTAGTGCCGGATCCGGCATTGAGGAACAACTGAAGAACGAATCCGTCCTTCCGGTCTGCGCATGCGCAGACCGGGAAAACTGTGAAAAAGACTGCAGGACGGATCCGTCCATCCGCATGACAAGCGGAGAGACGGATCCGTTCTTGCAGTGCCTTTGTAGACGGATCCGTCTACAAATGTTGTCAGTTGTCACACTGAACGGTGGATCCGGCAGGCAGCTCCGACAACGGTACTGCCTGCCGGATCACACTAACGCTAGTGTGAAAGTACCCTTAGACTAAATACTTTTCTGTACATGGTGGTTACAAGATAGATTTTGTAACAGTGCGAGTCCTAGTACCAACAGTGTTGCATACATAGTACCAGCCATAGTACATACAGGTGAGTAGCTAATATGCCTAGCTATGCATGATAATTCCTCTCTTTCACTGCATAATTGGGCAGATTTGCCCTCCAGCAGCTTTGGAAAGCTAGGTAGCATGTGGAGGTCTGGTGGAGACAAAACTATGGTTGTCCTGATACTATATCTATAGTTATGGTGTATACAGAATGTGTGGACCAAGCGTGGCCTCCATTACATCTCTGGAGAGGTGGTTACCCAGCTTTCCCAGACTGCTGAATTTCTAGTGTGCCCAGTTATGTAGAGACAAATCCCTTCCTCTAGCTCAGGCATTCTCAAACTGCGGCCCTCCAGATGTTGTAAAACTACAACTCCCAGAATGCACTGCTGTAGGCTGATACCTGTAGGCTGTTCAGGCATGCTGGGAGTTGTAGTTTTGCAACAGCTGGAGGGCCGCAGTTTGAGGATGCCTGCTCTAGCTGAACCAGCTTGCCATTAAGGTTCCTTGAAAATCTGGGTTGCATCGCTGTACAGCTGCATTGGTGACAACCGGTTATGTTGTCCTGGTACCATATGATGGATTCGCACAATGTATCATGGCGGCGTTGTGTGAACCTGACGGCGGTTCCACGTTTGTCCACGCAGATGCAGTTAAAAGTTGGCACCATTAAATGCAGCCATGTTGTCTACTTCTTGGATTCCGGCAATAGGTTTCCTAGCCATAAATATTATTTATGTAGAAACGTGATGAGTAAGAATGATGGGGCAAATTTATTAAGAACGACATTTTAGACCCCGTTCTTAATAAAGTCCTAAGCTGGCGGTGCTTCCGCCAAAGTGCCTGTTCATAACTTTTCCGCAAGTTCTAAATGTAATACAGCTTCCGAGCTGTCTTACATTTAGACCTTTTTCTATGCCTGAAACAGGAGTAGAAAATGGTAAATGAGATGGGCCTACCAGCCCGTCCCCTTCCCGCACCACTCCCACAATTTTAGACCTGGTGTGAACAGGGCTAAGTCAAAGATAGCGGCGGAACTAACCGTTGTGCCATCTGCTCCTGAAATATACCCAATGTAGGCGTATTCCATTATAATAAATGACCCCCGATATACTTGTATGTGTGAAATAAGGATGATGTGCTGGTGTGTGTTCAGCCTGGCTTCTTGTAGCAATCCGGTATAATGGTATATGATGGGTGACTCCTTTTTGTAAATGCAGACCCGACATCAGCGGGGGGACACCTATCCACTGACATTGGAGGAAATCTTGGATGAAACACAGCACCTTGACATTGGGGTAAAGCAAAAGCAATGGCTTATGTCAGAGGTAAGGATAACTTAAAATTATAATTTTTATTAGTTTTTATTATGATTTACTAATTATAAAAAAGTTATGGGTGTCAGAATATGGTGATGCAAAGAAAGTTTGGTTAAAGGGGAACCGGTCACATAGAGCATGGTGTCTGAGCCGCAGGCAGCGTGTTCTAGAGCAGGAGGAGCTGAGCAGATTGATGTATATGGTTTTATGGGACAAGATTCAGTAAAACTTGTGTTTTACCTGCTCATTCGTTGAAGCCAAGGAGGCCCCCAATGACTGTGGATACAGAGATTGCTGCCAATCACTGATGGGACCTCTTTCTTCACCTAAAAAAACAGAATGAGCAGGAACTTTAGATAAATGAATAAATTACATGTTTTACTGAATCAATCTTTTCCCATGCTTACATTGCATTTTCATGATGACAGATTCCATTTAAGTTTTGTGGTGGTTGTTTTTTTTTTTTTTTTTTTAATTACCGTCTACAAAGCTGTGGTTTTAATTGGTGCCATTTTGGGTGTTTACAAATTTTTATTCTGTTTTTTGAGGGGTGTTAGCCAAAAATGTGATTATTTTTGATTGTTTCCCAGTATGGCATTCACCACACATGATAAATATATTACCACAATTCAGTAACGACAAACGATAATTTATTTGCAGAAATGAATTTAACAGCAATGACCGAGTGTTTTCAGTCCAATCTTTCAGTTGCTCCATACAGTGACGCGACACGATTATCATCCAACAGGAATCGTTGCCATTCAATTTGTAACTGTTATCTGCTTGTCTAAATGCGCCTGGGTGAGCTTGTGTACCTTTCATCAAGCGAAATAAATGATAACGGAGTTTACATTTACTGCCGGTGGCTTCTAAGAACCTCATCTTTGAAGAAGAAGCTCTTGTGTGACTGAAAAGCCTCTGGACAGGCAAGGGAATTTTTCTTGATTTGCCATGCTGTCTAAAAAGAAAAGAAATGTGTGGCTGGAAGCTCTTGACGAAAGCTTGCAGCTCCCTGATAGTTCAGCCTAGATCTTCCTAAAATCATCGTCCTTCAACTTGCAAATGAGGTAAAAAAATGTCAGGGAAGATGCCTGAAACCTCTTTGAACACCCAGTTGGTTCCACCCTTCCTTACTACTTGACCAGAGATCTTGGAGCTTCTGCACCTTCATCCAAACTGAGTCTACGGCACTTCCCTTCGTTCCCACATGGCTTAACTGTGGAATCTGTTGATGTTGAGGCCCTTCCCCAGACCCTTCTTCAACACCTCCTGGGACCTCTCTCACCCGCAGCTAGGACCTCAGTCACTCAGAAGCATGACTTCCTCATATGTCCTCACATGTCCCTTGCTGCTGCTGAATGGGGCACTTTGCCAGATGCTGTGGCTTTGACATCCCCAGAAGCATTGCGCTCTTCAGGCCCAACTTGCCAAGGTCTTGGTCTTCCTCAGCACTGATGGACCTGAATCCCCTAGTGAACTGGTGGTCCCATGTTCAGCATTTGCCTACAAAACAAAGTTTTTGGGCATTGATATGTGAAGGAAGCAGAGCGGGCATAGTACAGGGTTACAGGGTACACATGTGCTATGCCAGCATTTAGTAAACCTCTGGGGGGCACAGGCAGGAGCAGCAATTTGTGCTCCTGCCCGTATTCACTGTGCTGCGGCCCTATTAATAAAATGTGAACTCCGTGCTCTGTAGACCGTTGAGCAGTCAGAGGTGTAAACAGAAGTAGATTTTAAGCTCACAGTGAAACGTGCGCTTAAGGGAGGGAAAAGTGTAATAAAAAAAAATTAAACTATATTACAGAAAGTGTTTTTAGGGCATTAGGGACAGGTTAACAAAAATGTATACAAAAGTTTAGTTACTCTTTAAGATACTGAAGGGTATTTTTTTTTGTGTGAAGTTTACATAATTGTATTGTGTTCTCTCCTGAGATTCTTGACAGGTCTACCCTGCAAGGTCTTGTCTGTTTCGTCCTTCCACTGAAGGGGCTGTGTTGCATCTGCCGCTTAATGTTTTATTCATTAAGACGACTTCTTTACCAAGCAGAGATTTCAATATACTGTTCTCACAATATAGAGACAGGTCTGCTTTGGTTAAGTCTCCTGCCCCTTTAACTGTTTCCCTATCATAGTGGTGGGGAACATATGGCACGGGTGCCAGAGGCGGCAATCAGAGCCCTCTCTGTGGGCACCCACGTCCTGGAAAAAGTCTATGGTGTACCAATATGCCTTACACTTTTCCTGCCATTCATCAGCGCAGGGCGCACTATGAACAGCACAGGTAGCGCACTGAATGTAGGCCGGCTATTATAGCTAAATTATAAAGTACATGGAAGATATACTATATTGGTATTCAGGTTAAATTGCCGTGTTGGCACTTTGCGATAATTAAGTGGGTTGCAGTTTGGGCACTCTGTTTCTAAAAAGTTCACAATCATTGCCTTATCACATAGAGAATTCCTCAAATTAATTAATTTGCATTATACGACCTTTGTTGAATAGCCGTCCTGGCTGAGACCATTCTTTTTATTCTCATCTGCATCGTTCTCACACACACATCGATTACATCTTTATGTCCTTGCAGTCAGCATCTATGGGTCCTATCTCCTGGTCAGACTACACCACACTGCTCATGGAACTTAATTTATCGACTTCTTCCCCTCTCCTCAATGAGTCACATTTAACAGGACCTCTCATGTAGGATACGCTTTGTCTCCCTTTGATGAATTCATTTTGTGGAGAACAAACCTTTGGCTCCTTCTCTTTCAGTCTTATGAAATGCATTGGCCTCTGAATATGAGTTTCCATAAGTCTAGGACCCAATTTCTCACGTTAGAGGGAATTTAAACTCATGGGGTTAATGTTATCACATAATCCAACTAGATCTCTTGGAAAAAGGTTAAGTTGAACACGTTCTCTTTAACTATTAAGTTGAGTTGCCATTTGTTGGGCCAATGAGTCAATTAGGCCATTCCTTGTTGGCAGGCTATTTGAGAGCTCAAACTACTAGTTTTAGCCCAGAGGCAGTAATGGACCATCTTCTTTTTTTTTTTTTTTTTTTTTTTTAAACATCTTGAAAAATACAATCCATCAAGGACAACAGCACAAGAACATACCTAACCACCCCACACCTCCCCCCCCCCCCCCTCCCAAACCCTGCAGGGAAAAAAAAACAAAAACCAACCCAACTAAAATAGCATAAGAATAATCATTTAATCGTCCCAATCCTTCCATATAGTACTCCATTTTGCATAGGACCCTCTTTGTCTATACAAAACCCTCTCGTAACTTTTCACCTTCTTAACTAAACATAGCCAATGATTGCGATCTGGAACGAGAGGGGAGCACCATTCTCTGGATATAAGAAGCCTGGCCAAAAAAATCACTTTCATCAACAGTTGGCGCTTCAGAGGCAGACAATTAACTTCCGATAGATCACCAAGGACCCACAATTTTGGAGATAAAGGGATGTCCATGTTAAGTCTCTGAGCTAAGGTTGTTTGGACCATTCTCCAATATTTGCTCACCATCGGGCAATCCCAGAACAGATGAAGATGATCTGCCCCGGTATCCCCGCATCGAGGACAGTCAGAGGAGGCTCTAAATCCCCTCTTATGGAGCCATAGAGGTGTCACGTAAATTTTATGTATAATATTAACCGCTACAGGACCGCCGCACGCAGGATTGCGTCCTGGCGGCGGCCCTGTAGCTCTGATCGGACGCATCGGCGCGTCATCTCGCGAGACGCGAGATGACGCGAGGACGCGCCCGCACATGCGCAATGCGCGCCATCGGCGCGCTCGCATGTAGTTATACTACAGCCTGCCAGCGCCGATCGTGCGCTGGCAGGCTGTATATGGCAGAAAAATCGCAGATCAGGCGTTGTTCTGTGAACAGCGTCTGATCTGCTTGCTGCCCGCTTCTCTGGTGGTCCCTTTGCTTGGGACCACCAGAGAAAAATATCAAAGTGCACCAATCACCACACAAAATTTTGCGGAACAGAATTGCGGACGCTTGAATGAGGCCTTAGGGTCCCTTAGCGATCGCAGCTTTATAGCTTTTCCCTCTTTTTTTTGCACATTTTTAGAGATTTTTTCATCCACATTGATCAATGTGAATGGAAAAATCTGTGACGTTCATTTTTTTCTTTCAGCGCAGAGGCTGAACGGAAAAAAATTCTCATTACCCGTATGGTCAATATAAGGAGAATCGCAAAAACTCCTAATTCTGGCCATACGTGTAATGATTGCGGAGACCCCTAAAATGCCAGGGCAGTACAAAAACCTCACAAGTGACCCCATTTTAGAAAGAAGACACCCCAAGGTATTCCGTGAGGGGTATGGCGAGTTCATGTAAAATTTTATTTTTGTCACAAGTTAGTGGAATGTGAGACTGTAAAAAAAAAAAAAAAATACCATTTCCGCTAACTTGTGCCAATTTTTTTTTTCTGTAAACTCGCCATGCCCCTCACGGAATACCTTGGGGTGTCTTCTTTCCACAATGGGGTCACTTGTGTGGTATTGATACTGCCCTGGCATTTTAGGGGTCCTAAAGCGTGAGAATCCAAATGCGTAAAAATGTCCTGTGAAATCCTAAAGGTACTCATTGGTTTTAGGGCCCTTTGCGCATCTTGGCTGCAAAAAGTGTCACTCATGTGGTATCGCCGTACTCAGGAGAAGTAGGGCAATGTGTTTTGGGGTGTATTTTTATATATACCCATGCTGTGTGTGAGAAATATCGCTGTAAACGACAACTTTTTAAATTTTTTTATTCAAAGTTGTCAATTTACAGAGATATTTCTCTCACCCAGCATGGGTATATATAAAATACACCCAAAACACATTGCCCTACTTCTCCTGAGTACGGCGATACCACATGTGTGACACTTTTGCAGCCAAGATGCAAAGGCCCTAAAACCAATGAGTACCTGCTAGAGGGCATTTTTACGCATTTTCTTCTCACGCTTTAGGGCCCCTAAAATGCCAGGGCAGTATAAATACCCCACATGTGACCCCATTTTGGAAAGAAGACACCTCAAGGTATTCGCTGAGGGGCATAATGAGTCCATGAAAAATTAAACTTTTTGTCAAAAGTTAGCGGAAAGGGAGACTTTGTGAGAAAAACAATAAAAATCAATTTCCACTAACTTGTGCCAAAAAAAACTTCTATGAACTCGCCATGCCCCTCACGGATTACCTTGGGGTGTCTTCTTTCCAAAATGGGGTCACATGTGGGGTATTTATACTGCCCTGGCATTTTAGGGCCCTAAAGCGTGAGAAGAAAATGCGTAAAAATGCCCTCCTAAAAGGTACTCATTGGAATTAGGGCCCCTTTGCGCATCTTGGCTGCAAAAAGTATCACTCATGTGGTATCGCCGTACTCAGGAGAAGTAGGGCAATGTGTTTTGGGGTGTATTTTTACATATACCCATACTGGGTGAGAGAAATATCTCTGTAAATTGACAACTTTGAATAAAAAAATTTAAAAAGTTGTCGTTTACAGCGATATTTCTCACACGCAGCATGGGTATATGTAAAATACACCACAAAACACATTGCCCTACTTCTCCTGAGTACGGCGATACCACATGTGTGACACTTTTGCAGCCTGAGTAGCAAAGGGGCCCTAAAACCAATGAGTACCTTTAGGATTTCACAGGCCATTTTTATGCATTTGGATTCTCACACTTTAGGGGCCCCTAAAATGCCAGGTGAGTATAAATACCCCACATGTGACCCCATTTTGGAAAGAAGACACCCGTAGGTATTCTGTGAGGGGCATGGTGAGTCCACAGAATTTTTATTTTTTGGCATAAGTCAGCGGAAATTGTTTTTTTGTTTTTTTAATTTTGTTTTTTACAAAGTCTCATATTCCACTAACTTGTGACAAAAATAAAATTTTACATGAACTCACCATACCCCTCACAGAATACCTTGGGGTGTCTTCTTTCCAAAATGGGGTCACATGTGGGGTATTTATACTGCCCTGGCATTTTAGGGGCCCCTAAAGCGTGAGAAGAAGTCTGGAATCCAAATGCGTAAAAATGCCCTGTGAAATCCTAAAGGTACTCATTGGTTTTAGGGCCCCTTTGCACTAAGCTGCAAAAGTGGCACACATGTGGTATCGCCGTACTCAGGAGAAGTAGGGCAATGTGTTTTGGGGTGTATTTTTATATATACCCATACTTTGTGTGAGAAATATCTCTGTAAACGACAACTTTTAAAAAATTTTTATACAAAGTTGACAATTTACAGAGATATTTCTCTCACCCAACATGGGTGTATGTAAAAATACACCCCAAAACACATTGCCCTACTTCTCCTGAGTACGGCGATACCACATGAGTGACACTTTTTGCAGCCTGGTGCGCAAAGGGCCCAAATTCCAACGAGTACCTTTAGGTTTTACATGGCGGCTCACAATTTAGCCCGCCCAAAATGCCAGAACAGTAAACACACCCACAAATGACCCCATTTCGGAAAGTAGACACCCCAAGGTATTCACTGAGGGGCATAGTGAGTCCGTCTGAGATTTTTTTTTTTTGCCAGAAGTTATCAGAAATTGAAACTTTTTTTTTTTTTTCTCAGAAAGTGTCATTTTCCGCTAACTTGTGAAAAAAATGAAATGATACATGAACTCACCATGCCCCTCCGCGAATACTTTGGGGTGTCTTCTATCTAAAATGGTGTAATTTGGGGGTATTTATACTTTCCTGACATTCTAGCACCTGAAGAAACATGACAGGTGCTCAGAAAGTCAGAGCTGCTTCAAAATGCCGAAATTCACTTTTTTGCACCATAGTTTGTAAGCGCTATAACTTTTACCCAAACCAATAAATATACACTTATTGGATTTTTTTATCAAAGACATGTAGAACAATAAATTTAGAGAAAATTTATATAGAAATGTAGTTTTTTGAAAAATTTTACAACAGAAAGTGAAAAATGTCATTTTTTTGCAAAAATTTCGGTAATTTTTGATTAATAGCAAAAAAAGTTAAAATGTCAGCAGCAATGAAATACCACCAAATGAAAGCTCTATTAGTGAGAAGAAAAGGAGGTAAAATTCATTTGGGTGGTAAGTTGCATGACGGAGCAATAAACGGTGAAAGTAGTGTAGTGCGGAATTGTAAAAAGTGGCCTGGTCATTAAGGGTGTTTAAGCTAGGGGGGCTGAAGTGGTTAAACTGTACAACAATGTGATTAAAATTATGAGAAACCCCTCTTAAACCATCACCTATATTCTCCCAGTCTGGGGAGCCCAACTCAAACAGTAAAACAGACCAGGATCTCTGTCCTGGGGAAAGACAATCCAAAAAAAAATGTTTCATCAGGTGTCTATAACATTGTGAGAGTTTTACTTTCATGCTACCTTTATTACTAATCAGGTTGTGCAAAAATTCAGGAGTGTCTATATTAAGTGAATGACTAACAGCAGTGCTAAAAAGTGCCGATCTCAATTGGAAGTAGGCATACCAAGCCACCTCACCTACATTTAACTTTTGTTTTAGCTCCATAAGCGACAGGATTTGTCCATCCCTGACCACCTGATGTACATATTGAATATTTTTCATCCTCCAATATTGCCAACAATTTGAGTCATCTAAGTTCAGAAGCTTTTGGTTATGCCATAATGGGGTACAAATAAGTAATGCCTCCACTTTAAACCAACTCTTTATGACTAACCAAGCTTTTATAGCCATTCTGCAGAAAGGTTTAAATCCGGTCTGTGTATTAATTAAATAATCGGACTCTAATACTGTATAGAAATCGAAAAAACCTGAATCTCTTACCAGTTTTCTACAGAAATGGCTATATTCCCAATCATTAAAAAAATTAAGTTGAGAGGCCATATAATAACCCCTAAAATAGGGGAGGTTAAGACCTCCCCGATTGTAGGGCATAGAAAAATAAAGTGCCTTTAATCTCACACGCTTCCTCCCCCATAATAAATTGTTAATCATCCGCTCTATCAATCTAAAATATTTGTCTTCAATCCATACAGGCGAATTACGTAGAACATAGAGAACCTGGGGCAGCACCACCATTTTTATTAAAGAGATTCTGTCTGCTCTTGCGGGCAGAATTTTTTGCCATACCTTAACTTTAGATCTAACTTTTAATAGTAGAGGAAACAAGTTAAATTTTAAGTAATCTTGAATTTTGGCAGTTACTGTTATCCCCAAGTAAATCCTCACATTTCATCTATTGGGAGAAGAACAGTTTTCTCCCAATTAACTTCAAAGCCGGAAGGAACAGAAAATAGATTGGCCAACTCCATTATTCGAGGGAGTGTGGTTTAATAATAGTAATGGACCATCTTAAATTACTGAACTGTTCCATGACTACTATTCCCCTTTATATTGTCTACATCTGACATTGCCATTAGTTGAGGGTGCTAGAGATCATGCTCCTTGTACTTTGCCAGCACTGTCATCTCAAGGCCAGGCCCACTTGAATCAGGTGGTCTCTATAGTTATGGAGCTTCCTAAGGGATGGGGGCTCACCTGTCCTGTATGTACCTGGAACACATATTAATATTATAAAACATTTGGGGACATCCCATTCCCTGATTTGGCTAGGCTATTAACAGCTTTATGTCTGGAAAGTTCCATATACAATACTTCATTCTTATATTATAGTTATTCCCAAATTGGGAAAGTATCCCATGGAGTGCTCTAGTGACTGTCCAAATGCTGTATTTGAAGAGATTTATTAAAATACTAGCAAAGTGCCGAACTGTTGGTTACCCCAGGTCTTTCATAAAGGCCCAGTTTCCATAATAGACATGTCAAGAGAGGTGACAGGTCCTCTTTAATAAAAAGTGGATGTTTTAAGGCTGTTTGTACAATAGAACATTTTAACCGTGCCTCCTCGCAATAAAATGGATGTGTTCTTGGATATTGGGAGCACTTGCAACACTTTTAGTATTGCTTGTCACCTGTGTCTGGACTTTGGGTTTCGCCTCTTGTATATGTACATTTTTATGGGTGTTACCAATGTCTTTTAATCTACTATGTAGGGTTTTCTAATTGGTACCTGTTGGAGTGTGAATGTGACATTGGTTTATCTGTATGTCTTTCTCTCTGCTTTCCTTCTTTTCCTGGCCAGCAAACCCCTATCTGTCTATCTGTCTGTCTGTCTATCTATCTATCTCCTATCTCTTTTACAGACAGACTAGGGCATTATTCACACTAACACCCAGCATTATAGAGTGTGAGAAGCATACAACTGAATAACCCAGGTGAGGCAGAGCTGCAGTTAAAACTGTATATTTTAGTTTCTTTGGTATAACTTGGCTATTTCATGATATGCATGTGAAGTAGATTGTAAGCTCCTATTTAATGATAGTTATGATTCATTTGTAACATTTATGTTTTGGAAATTTATAGTGTGTACCCCTTTAAGACTGGGCCTTCTATACCACAAGGGGTTCTCTGGGTATTAGAAAAATGAAAATACTTAAATATTGCATTGTTATAAATATATTCCAAAATACATTTCATTAGTTATAATGGTTTGTTTTGTTTCAGGAGCAATCATTAGAAGAAATAAAATGGCCACCGTCCTATTAGTAAACACAAAACCTGTCCTAATTACACAGCAGGACAAGTTACTTCATAATCCTCTCTACTCGTCGGGGATTATGATCCTGAATACAGCTGATAAGATCTTCAGCTGAATCTCTGTAGGAATGGAGTTCATTAGGAGACATGAAGTACAGAGAGGATGTGGGGATGTGGTAATGAGCAGCAGCTCTTGTAAGCAGTCTCCATTACCCCAGCCCCACATTACCACAGTCTGTCCTGTCCCTCCACCCTTTACCTCATGTCTCCTCATGAACTCCATTCCTACAGAGATTCAGCTGAAGAATCTGACTCTTGCCAGGTACAAGCCCATAGAAATCTCCTGGTACTCTGGTCTAACCCCAGCTTACCCAAGGGCTTATCTGGAACGCGACCAATATATATGGCTTTGGGATGAGTCAAGCTTTTCGGCTTGGGACAAAAAATTACACACGGTTATCCCAGCCAACGTATGGTCTCTGACTTCGCTTCATATCTTCCACCTTCCACTGCGCCGCTCACTATGAAGCAGCTATAAAAACTTGCTTGAGATGGTATCTCACATCGGAGAGACTGAGTCTCATATACCCAGGCTCCTCCCACTGTTGTTGGAGAAACTATGGGGAAAAAGGCACCCTGCTTTATGTGCTATAGTCCTGCCCACACTTGGAGACCCTATGGTCGGAAATTTTTCAACTAGCTTCTAGATTCTGTGGCACTACTATTGGTAAATCGCGACTGAGGCTGTTGTTCCTTATGATCATTAGGTGTATACCTGTTTCCCACCGTATCCCTGTAGCCCACCTATTTCTGTCAACTAAACTGGCAATTACCAAGAACTGGAAGAGCACCGATATTGCAACCGTGACAGAGGTAATATCAAGGGTCAGTACTCCTTTCCTCTATAAAAAACGAATGGCCTTTAAGGACCACAGCTTTGCTAGATATGTGGCGCAGTGTAAGGCTTGGATAGAATTTATTCCGTCCTTGCCCCCCATCTGATAGATGCCCTTTGCTTGAAAACAATAGACATCTGACCTGTGACATATTCGAAGATGTTCTGTTCAGTTCTGATTTTGTTCAATGCTGCCTTTACTCTAATGGCACAATGTATTCGGTATTATAATTATGCCAATGCACTTGGTAGACAGACAACTGCTATCCTATACCTTATACCAGAGGTGACGAACCTTTTAGAGACCCAGTGCCCAAACTGCAACCCAAAACCCACTTATTTATCGCAAAGTGCCAACACGGCCCAAGTTAACCTGAATACTACAGTCCAATATAGTATATCTTCCATGTACTTTATCATTTAGCTATAATATCCTGCCTATATTCAATGCGCTGCCTATGCTGTTCATAGTGCGCCCTGTGCTGATGAATGGAAGGATAACTCTAAGCCCTATTGGTACATAGACTTTTTCCAGGGTGCGGGTTCCAAAGGTTTGCCACCACTACCTTATACTGTATCTGGTGTCCTATGTTTGTACTGTACAAAGAAGGTTCCTTTATGTTTGGACACAGAAAGGAAATACTCCTGTAACACTGTTGTTTGTATCTTAATACTTTATTGAAAATGACAATAAAAAGATTGAAACATAAACTCTAATGTGAATGCATTGGAGTCGATGAGAAACTATTAAAAGTGTAAAAATAAAAAAGTAAAAAATAAAAATTCCAAATGTAAAAATTCAAGACATGCCCAATTCTTCCAAATGAAAATAAAAATGCATAAATAATTTTACAAAATAAACATCATAGGCATCGCCATATGCAAAAACGCCCATACTAATAAAATATGTATCCCATATGGCCAACGACAAAACAGAAGTCAAAATGGCCGATGTAACTTTTTTTTTTTTATCGCTTCACCTCCCACAAAAAACGTGAAATAAAAGCGTTTTGGGGGCAATGTATTATGGCAATGTAATAAAAAAAAAATTATTGTTTTATCCCAAACTATTTTTTTTCAGTAACAAAATAGAAGAAAAACCTCTACATGCACTGTATGTGGTATAGTTTTAATCATACTGACCCGGAGAAATAAAATTAACAGGTCAGCTTTACCGCATAGGAGATGGTTAAAAAAAAAATAAAATAAAACAGAATGTTTTTTTTTTTTTTCCATAATTCCACCCCATTTAGAATCTCTTCCCCACTTCCCACCACATTGTATGCAACCGTAAATGGTGGCATTACAAAGTAAAACTTGTCCTGCCAAAAACAAGCCCTCATACTGCTACTGTGAATGAAAAATAAAAATGTTATGGCTTTGGGAAAGCTAGGAGTAAAAAAACAGAAAAATCACCCTATCTTGGAAGGGATGAGCGCATCTGTGGATTGTGCTCGGGTTCCATTTTCAGTTCAGAATGTGAGCTGTACACGGGATCTATTTGCTAACCAGGTACTTGCAAAGGCCCCTGCTGCGGATGGTTCCCGTAGGATTGTTCTACTTTTAGTATAATTTTGTTTTATTTTTGCCCAAAATAAATATGAGCCATGTTTTTCTAACTGCATATACACCCACATCTCAACAGGAGCATATTAATAATCATTTTCATTGCTGTAACTTTTGTATTTGATATTTGTTGCCTTCCTTTTTTTTATTTCTGCAGAACTTTTTTTTTTTCCGAAAATAAAAATATATAATTGAAAAAAAAAAAAAAATTTGAAAGAGGTTTGGTCTGAAAGCAACATCCTGTTTGAAGGAGATGTATGCAGAACGGACACTCGCCTCTCACTTCCCACAGGGATAACATCAGGTTTCAGTCTCTTATTCACTTTCTTCAGAACCACAGTATTGATCTAAAGAAATCAATAGAGCTGCTAGATAAGAAGGAAAAACCTGCTGTTATTAGGTAGTGCTGTGTTTCATGGTGTGTACTTCCACAATACCAACTTTTTATTTATGTGACCTATATTTAGTACATCTTTGACATAAAAGAAAAGGCACCCAGATAGAAATGTCAGATTGCTACAAAGCTCAGCAAGCAGTTATGTCTCAGTGCTTTCCCCTCTGCCCTAAAAAAGTCTGAGCTTGTTAACTGCTAGACAAACTTTCAGAGGGGGCACCTCATTAGCCTGAGAGGAGCAGGATGGTCGATTTTGATGAATTGCCCACAGTCTAGGCCGTTTTGAACTAGATGTTAGAAGTGGTTGGGAGCAGTGGTTATGCGAGGGCTCTGCATGGACCAGACAGACCACCAGTACAGAGGATCATTTCATTTGAACAGCTCCTATAGTTTCATTGTCCACCATCCAGACACAGGTGGCACCTTTATTACACAGCCCTGTCTCTGTCTGGACCATTTCCAGGTGCTTAGAAGAAGGAAAGTTGGTGTCACAGTGCCTATTACTTGTCCTGCCATTGTCAGCCAGTCGTCAATGAGAAACATCAACTCCTACAAACTGGAACTATATTGTCTTCAGTGATGAATCCAGATTCTGTTAGGGAATTGACAATGGTCAGGTTCGAGTATGGAAACCCATGAGCACTTTATTCCTGCCGTTGCTGTGGAGCAACACACTACCCCATTGCATACTATACCCATAGTAATGGTTAGAAGAGCACTAACAGGTCTGCGGCCTGGTGTTGCCTCTCGTGGCAGGGCTTCCAACTGGCATTTTTCAGCAACGGTTTCCCAGAAAAGTCTTCACCAGATTGCAGCACTTCCTTGGCCTGTCTGGTGGCCAGATTTATTGCCAATCCAGCATTTATGGGACCAGCTGGGATGCCAGCTTCACCAACCTATAATCTATAGGCCCAGCTGCAACGTCTGTGGGCAAATATACCACAAGATATCATCGTATGGAGTCTGTATGTCTCCATGCTCAGCCATATCTCAACTTGTATCCAGGCTAGAGATGGCCCAACAGGGTACTAGAGCCTCCTTCCAATTGTACAGTTTTCCCCAATAACCGTATCCTTTTGCCTCTAGTACTGTAATTGCTTACATTATATCATCCTCGCATTCACATAACGTTTCATTTTGATTCTGACAACAGCTTCTTGGTGCGTTATTATTTTAGCCAATGAGTGTATTTAAAGGGTCTTATAAGAACAATCTCTCCTGCTTGGGTTAGTTTCACACCTGTGTTTTTAATTTGGCATCCGGCATAGCCGAATACTTCCGTTTTCCTCTGGACTCCTTTTGACCACAGTGGGATCCGGGCAGTTTCCGGCACTTGTGCCAGGTTTCAGCTGGACAAAAAACCTTGCATGTATCCAGTAGAAACCAGGCAATCATGCCAGATAACCATCTGGATCCCTTTTATAGTCTATGGCAAGGATGGCCAACCTGCGGCTCTCAATCTGCTGTAAAACTACAACTCCCACCATGGCCTGCTGTAGGCAGTGTGGGCATTCTGGAAGTTGTAGCTTTGCAACAGCTGTAGAGCCTCAGGTTGGCCATCACTGGCCAATAGTATCCCGTGGTGAATGGCAGTATCCGGCTATGCCGAATATGGTGAAATCCAGCAGGTTGTTCCTCTGCCAAAACGACCTGCCAGACTGTTCTCAAAAATGAGGGTTCCAGCTAGAACTCTTGTGAATCAGCTCCTATCACTGGTGCACATTCTGTGTAGGAAATGTAGTATTACAAGGCACTTACTAATGTCACTGGCCTACCATATAGCACAACACTTCTGAGTCCTGCATTTCTTGATTTGTTGTATTTGGATATATCCATTTCTAGAAAGTTTGTGACCGGTTTTTAAATGTCATCTGCCGTCATGTAGTAATATGGAAGTAGGGGCTGTTTCATTGCATAACATCTGTCAAACTGTTCTGCGGACCTGTTCACACTACATGTTCTTTTGTGATGATTGTACTGAATGTGTATTTTTTCTTTCTTTCCCTTTTCTATTAGGCTCTGGTGAACAATCCTAAAATTGATATTGTTGATGGTAAATATGCATTTAAGCCCAAGTACAACTTAAAGGACAAAAAGGCGCTATTGAGGCTCCTGGACAAGCATGATCAGAGAGGACTGGGGGGGATCCTGCTGGACGACATAGAAGAAGGGCTTCCTAATTCACAGAAAGCTATTAAGGTATCTGCCACCAGCCCCATAGACTTTGAGTAGAGCCTAGGCGTGCATGCATGGCTACCTCTCTATTCAGTTTCCTTCTCACCGCATTCATACCTGAGTTACCTATTTTGGGGATAAACCATCAAGAACTACAAGTATCAGCACACTGCTTTATGCACAAAGACAAACTGCATTACTGCTATACTTAATATATGAAAATTAGAAGCTCTGCTTATATTTTTGATCAAGAATATGTTCGGCCCATCTACCAGCGACAAGGTGGCTTCCATCATACAGGACCAACACTAAGGCCCCTTTCACACGGGTGAGTTTTCCGCGCGGGTGCAATGCGTGATGCGAACGCATTGCTCCCGCACTGAATCCTGACCTATTCATTTCAATGGGTCTGTGTACATGAGCGTTTTTTTTTCACGCATCACTTGTGCGTTGCGTGAAAATCGCAGCATGTTCTATATTCTGCGTTTTTCACGCAGCCCTAGCCCCATAGAAGTGAATGGGGCTGCATGAAAAACGCATTGCATCCGCAAGCAAGTGCAGGTGCGTTGCGTTTTTCACTGATGGTTGCTAGGAGATGTTGTTTGTAAACCTTCAGTTTTTTTATCACGCGCGTGAAAAACGCATCAAAACGCATTGCACCCGCGCGGGAAAAACTGAACAACTGAACGCAATCGCAGGCGAAACTGAATGGCTTTGCCTGTGAAATCACAAAGTTTTCACTGAACGCATCCGGACACGCTCGTGTGAAAGAGGCCTAACAGTCTTGGCTTCCTGAGCTTCCGGCCTACAATTTTCAGGGCAATGTAAAATCCAGCACCACGCAGATGGGCGGGAGTACATGGTTTAAATAGAAGCTTCTTTTAAAAAATTAGCCCTCACACAGTTCTTTAGACATAACTGTAAAAAAAAGTTATGGGGGTCAGAATATGTAGACGAAAATAAAAAAATTATATATTTTTTTTCAGTGTTAAAACACAAGAAAATCAATTACTCTGGTATCACTGTAATTGTATTGACCCAGAGAGTGAAGGGCACCGATCAGTTTTACCGCATAGGGAACACCATAAAAAGAGAACTCCTAAAACTGTGGCTGAATTGTGTGTACCCCCCTCCAAATTCCACTCCATTTGGAATTTTTTTTCCAGCTTTTCACTACATTGTATGCAATATTAAACGGTGCCACTAGCAAGTACAACTTGTTCTGCAAAAAACAAGCCCTCCTACAGCTATGTGAATGGAAAATTAAAGTTATGGCTCCAAAAAGGCAGGGAGTAAAAAAACGAAAACAAAAAATCCTCAAGGGGTTAAATAAAACAGGTCACTCGCATGCCATTGATTTAAAACTCCTGACTCTAAATTCATCTTCAAAATATCTGCTAATCCTAAAGGTTCACATACTTTTGTCACTCAGACATGTTGGGTTGGATCGTTTTCCTCAATAAATAAATGGCCGAGTTGGAGTAGCTTTAGGTCACGTTATGCAGAAATCTAGAAGATTCTGAAGGGTTCACAAACTTTCAAGCACCACTGACACGCCAGTGTCCTAAGCTCACTGCGCCTGTGCCGAATACATGGCGCGGGATTTCGGCATGAAGACCGGGCCGGAGGCAGGAGAGCTGCGCTGCCCGGCACTGTCACAGAAGAAGGGGGGCGTGGCTGCAGGTGGGAACACTGAGCCTCTAGGAGCAGGGGCAACGCCCTCCCTGCTCCTAGAGGCTAATTTGCATATGATTATAAAATCGTTTTTTAAGCGTTAGGTCAGAGGGGCATTTGATTTACATTATTAGGTTGGTCTGACATTGACATTAGCTATGGGCCAGACGG
Source organism: Bufotes viridis (assembly GCA_033119425.1). Lineage (NCBI taxonomy): Eukaryota > Metazoa > Chordata > Amphibia > Anura > Bufonidae > Bufotes > Bufotes viridis. The sequence continues at coordinate 387,551,916 of CM065589.1, read as the reverse complement.
CTAATGAGGCCAAAATATGGTGATAGAAACCCTTTAAGGCCCCATGCACACAACCGTATGTTTGGTCCGCATCTGATTGGCAATTTTTGTGGATCGAATGCGGACCCATTCATTTCAGTGGGGCAACGAAAAACGCAGACAGTACACTGTGTGCTGTCTGCATCTGCATGTCCGTTCCTCGGCCCCCCAAAATAAAGATAGAACATGTCCTATTTTTCGTTTTGCGGACAAGGATAGGACATTTCTACCGAAGTTAAAAATAAGAGGTGGCATGCGCTCGGCCAGGATCCTTAATTAGCGGATCTGCAGTTTGTGGACCACAAAACACTTATGACCGTGTGCATAAGACCTTAGTCTATTTCCATCTCCTTGGATATGCCATAAATGTTTGACAGATAGATCCGCACCTATCTCCAGGATTTTCCCGCTGACCCAACTGGTGGCTTGGCTTCTGTAACCTCATCCAGGTGAAGAATTCGATGAGAGCAAGTCATGGTCATCCTAGAAGTGATTGGGAAAAAACATGCCTCATTTCCATTCATCCTCTCCTGGATGGGAGATCCCGAGGCTACTCGACCGGGTAGAACCATGGTCTGAGGAGCACATTACTGGAGCTAGGTGGAACCAGTATCCATCAGCCATTTAGATTTTGTGGATACTCCATAAGTAGTGCTTGAGACAAAATCCATCCAAAACAGATACAGTTATGTGCATGAAGCTTAAAGGAAAGGCTAGGTATAATTGTTAAAGTAGATCTACTATTCTAAATGTGTTTGTGCTACATAACTTTTTCCATTACTATTAGGCATTTGGACAGTGGTTTAGCTGAGTACTTGCCGTTATATAGTTAAAAACAACTACAAATAAATGAGACCTATCTACTTTTTCCCATAAGGCTTTGGGAGACCAAATTATCTTTGTGACAAGACCAGACAAGAAGAAAATCCTTTTCTACAATGACAAAGGTTGCCAGTTCACTGTAGATGAAGGTAAGCATGTCTAAACTATGGAAGTACGGAACCTGGAGCACATACAGTCTACTGGGGTACATCATGTAATATCTGGTGCATCACGGGTCTTTCTTGTTTTTGATGGGTAGGAAAGTAGACAGAAAGTGACATTGACAGAATGTGTTCATACAGAGATCGTATGAAGATAAAGAAGCTGCACCAACTTCTTCATTTAAAAGGTGACACTCCAGACGGAAAGCTGTAGACCTTACCTGCCCAGAGCTTCCACCCCATCCAGTTTTCCATTACGTGGTCCTCATAGAAGTAGAGAATCCCTGGGACTCCTCTTGTAGGCTTTTCCCACAGCCTGCTAGCATCTTTGGGTCCTAAGTGGTGGAAAGGTCCCTGGCCGGTACCTCACTACACGGGACTACTGTAATAAGAGCCTCACAGAAAGTTGGCTTGAGGGGCAACAGGTTAGTGAAACTATAGGGGTACCTCCACTAAGGGCAAAAGCTGTATCACTTTAGAAAAAAAAAAACTTCTACTGTACCTTCAGCTATAATTTGCACACCTTTGTGCCATTACAATAAAATATGGTTTTACAAAAAAGTCATCATAATCTAAGGAAGATCCCCCACCCCGTAACATTTAAAGGGTCACTGAGTTTTCAGAAAACATTTGATAAATCATAGACATATGAGAGGTTTTGATCAGTGGGGTTCTGAGTGCTAAGACCCCACCAACCGCCAGAACGAGGAGAGGTGCGCACGTATCGCGCAGCGAGGAGAGTGAGCACAATGGGCAAGCACTTGGTGGGGGTCTCAGCAGTCGGACCCCCACCCATCAAATCCTTTTTTGATGTGTCTTTATGACATATCAAAAGTTTTCTGAAAACTCGGTGACCTTTTAGCACACTAGACGAGGTATAGGGAATAACATGAGTAGTATAGAGGGAGGAGTATGCGCCATTTTACATTATTGGGAGTGTACGGATTGCTTTACTGTAGGAACACACATACTGATGAGTGACTATGAGCGGTTTCAGTGGTTGGTGAACATGTATGTTATTACACATGGAGCAATGTGCCATATGTACATCATTAGGAGATGGATGTAGGGTACAGAAGTTAAAACTTTGCCTTATAATATTAAGGCACACACAGTACAACAAAAGTAGATGTTCCTTTGTTCCACATGCTTTTTAATAGTTTGCACTTTTATTATGTAAGTGAGGTGTATCTCCCTCAGAGCTGAATTGTCGTAATATGAGCTGTATTTTATACGTTGAAGTTGATGCCACTGTTTTTTCCCCCTGTGTGAACAGAGGTTGGGTTCATGTTGGTCATTGTGCAAAGATTTCAGTTTTATCCACTAGGTGGCAGCAGATGACACAGATAACCCTAATGCCTCACTTTCTGCTTTTGTAGAATATCGGTGAGGCATAAACTGCGGACTGTTCTTTCATTACTGTCATTACCTTCCAAAGAATACAGCTTCTCAAAAAAACAATAGACACAAAGCTGATTGTGTTAAAACAGGATCTACAGGCAGAAACCCGTGGTAATGAAAAGTGATGCAACTCTCTAGAATTCTGTTAGGTCAATAGGTCTGCTTAGCCAATAGGTCTGCTTGATGTCCGTGTATGGAAACGTTCTTCTTTACACTGAGAGGCCGAAAAAGCTACAAAACTAAAACAGATAATCACCTCTGTAAATGTACCACTAATCCCCCCGATAAATGAGCAAATGAAAGCTTTGTTGATGTGGCACCCGCAATCATTCTTTCTGGCCAGCAGATCGTCCTGTGTCATCAGCAATCTGCTGCTCAGAAACAATGGGCCTCATTTATCAAAACTGTCTAACAGGAAAACAGTTAGTTGCCCATAGCAACCAGTCAGAGCTCGCTTTTCATTTTTTCTGAGCCTTTAAGAAATGAAAGGTGAACTCTGATTTGGTGCTATGCGCAACTTAGACAGATTTGATAGATGAAGCCTAATGGGTCTGTATAAGGACAAGCAATTGCCGTATTTATCACTCGTACCTATACAGAGATGACTGCTGCATGTAAATGGAGCTTTCAGTTCTGCTTAACGATCAGGCATCGTCCTGTGTGAATGGACCATTAGGTGAATGGTTTAATAGGCAATTGGTTATTGATTATGTATTTCTGTGGTCCCTTGTGTTTAGAAGAGCATGTTTTTATTGATATGTAAATGAGCTTACTGGAGCACTGAGGGTCTGGTCACAGCCCTTGGAGCACCAGTTAGTGACACCCCTACATCTTTAGTCCCTCCCCTCTTCCCCTGGATTGACAGGACTAGACATCTTGTCTAGCCCATTCTGTCGCAAATGTACTGTGTCTCCTGGTGTCATCACTTTCTCAGTTGTAATCTGCTCTGCTTTAAGAGCAGCAGCAGCAGATCCACTGCACAAACACAGAGTCGCAAGAAGACAAGGTTAGATGGGGGGGGGACTAAAGCTGTAGGAGTGTTACTAAATAGTGCTCCGAGGGCTCTGGCTGGCCCCTCAGTGCTCCACTAAGCTCATATACATACTTGCTTTTCTCTGAAATGGGACCACAGAAATACATAATCAGAGTACTGTTTTTGTCCGCATGATCAACCGTACCAGACTATATTTCTGGTTTGATAGGGTTGATCATGCGGACAGATGCTCTTTAAAAATGATTTTACAGAATTTCAGATTTCAGTACTGTATAAACTGACAGTGGGTGGCCCACATGTCATTTGGGTTCTGCACTTACAGTGCCTTGCAAAAGTGTTCACCCCCCTTGACCTTTCATGTTTTGTTGCCTTACAACCTGGAATTAACATGGATTGTTTGAGGATTTGCATCATTTAATTTACAGAACATGCCCACAACTTTGAAGATGTTTTTTTTTTTTTTTATTGTGAAGCAAACAACAAATAGGACAAAATAACAGAAAAAGCAATGTGCATAACTATTCACCCCCCTAATGTCAATACTTTGTAGAGCCACCTTTTGCGGCAATCACAGCTCCAAGTCGCTTTGGATAAGTCTCTATGAGCTTGCCACATATTACCACTGGGATTTTTGCTTATTCTTCCTTGCAAAACTGCTCCAGCTCCATCAAGTTGGATGGTTTGTGCTTGTGAACGGCAATCTTTAAAAGTCTATGGAGCGTACGGCTTATTGTCGTCCTATGTACAGATACTTCACTCTCAGCTGTGGGACTCTACAGCTCCTCCAGGTTTACCTTAGGTCTCTCTGCTGCCTCTCTGATTATTGCCCTCCTTGCCCGGTCCGGGTGTCTCTTAGCAGGTTTGCTGTTGTGCCATGTTCTTTCCATTTGGTTATGATAGATTTGATGGTGCTCCTGGGGATCATCAAAGATTTGGATATTTTTTTTTTTATAACCTAACCCTGACTTGTACTTCTCAACAACATTGTCCCTTACTTGTTTGGAGAGTTCCTTGGTCTTTATGGCAGTGTTTGGTTAGTGATGCCCCTTGCTTTGGTGTTGCAGCCTCTGGGGCCTTTAAAAAAAAAAAAAGGTGTGTATATGTAATGACAGATCATGTGACACTTAGATTGGACACAGGTGGACATCATTTCACTAATTATGGGACTTCTGAATGTAATTGGTTGCACCAGAGCTTTTTATGGGCTTCCTAACACAGGGGCTGAATACATACGCACATGGCAATTCTCTGTTTTCTATTTCTAAACAATAGTTTTATTTATATATTTTCTCATTTCACTTCAGCAACTATTGTGTTCTGATCCATCACATAAAATTCTGATTAACAAAACATTGAAATTTAGGCTGTAATGTAACAAAATACGAAAAAATTCAAGGGGGGTGAATACTTTTACAAGGCACTGTATGTCGGAATGAATGTTTCTGCTGATAAATGAAAGCTGCATCTTGTGGCTGAGGCAGCTTTTTGATTCACCCCCCTGTATCCAGGGCATGGAATACCAGGAATACCAGATCAATGCAGCGTCTGGCACTGTTCACTCTCCCTTTATTTCTGGACTGCAGCGTATCAATCAGACTGTCAACAAGCAGAGCCCACAATTCATGCAGTACCATATGTTTCATGCACCATGAAATAGAGCAGATACCAGCTTATCAGCAGCTCACATCTAAGCCACAGCGCTTCAGTTGAACAGTGATGGATTGCTGGGGTGTTGCTTGTGTTGGTGAATAACTACGTAGATTATAGTGAATGGCTACTAAGGAAGCACAAGTATTGCTGCCAAGAAATATAGCAAAATACCTGATTTACTAGCGAGCAGAAATATAATGCAGGACAGGGCAATAGGTAAGATAAAATACAATTGTATACATATAGATATCATGTATTATGCATGCTCAAGTCAAAGAATCAGTCATAACTGAAAAGCAATGCAAAAGTAAAGTGCATAATGCCAAATCACCCTGAACATTAGTAGCTCAAAACCAGCGAGGATAATAGAAAATGTGGAATACATCAGCAATGGCTCCTAACCCCGGGACCCCTGTATCTATGGTTTGCATGACTTTTTGCTATTATTTGTCCTGTGTCTTATAATATACGGACACATTATTTTTTATGGCATTATGTGTTTGTGTTCTCAAGAGGGTAACCTTCAAAGTCACAGATTTCTATGGACGGTAAAAGAAACCTGCAGGAGCGTGGTACGCATTGTCGCCCTCACAATGAGTTTGTGCTCCAATTGATGATGTTAATTTTGGAGCACAACATGTTCCTATTCAACAGTAAATATTACCTTCAATTGTAAGGTGTGGCTATGGGGAGCCCTTGTGCCCCCACTTTTGCCAACCTATACGTAGGCAGGTGGAAACTTGAGATTGTCTTGGGAGAAGTGCTAGGGGAGTGGGAGTGGACATCGACGATTATCTTATGGCTAAGATATATTGACGATGTGCTAATCCATTGGAAAGGTGATGTCGATGCCTTCCCTTCGTTTGTCAAAAAGCAGTATGACAACAGTTGGGGCCTTTTCTTTAGATGTGAGATACATCCGTCATATGTCACGTCTTTGGATTTGACCATCTATAAAGGCAACGATGATACCTTAGGCACAGAGGCGGTTCTTCCATTAGGCTGCTTAGGCCGCCGCCTAAGGCCTCGCAAATTATTTATTCAAATGAGCATAACGGGAAAGCTTAAGAGGGTGATGTAATAGGACATGTTAGTCCTGAGAAGGTTATGGATGGATCGCTGGTAACTATCAAGGTAGACAAACTTGAAGGTACATTCAGTTTTATATGTAAAAACATGGTGACAGGTTCCCTTTAAGGGGCCTTTTTTATTGGCACAATATACGGGACACTATAGGGAAAAGCGGCATTATTTGGGTACAGTATGGGGAAGTGGAGCACTATGGGGGAATTTGGGGGCTCTAAAAGGGACCTTTTTTTACTGGCACAATATTGGGGGCACTGTAGGGGAGAACAGCACTATGGGGCATCTGGCGGCACTATATGGGCATTATTTGGGGGCAATATGGGAGCATCTGTGGGCTCTAAAGGGGTATTTTTTTCTGGCACATTATAGGGGGCACAATAGCATCTGGCACTAAGGGAGCATTTTTTACTGGCACATTTTGGGAGGCATTATATGGGAGAGCAGCACTATGGGGCATCTGGTGGCACTATAGATGGATTTTTATTGGCACGTTATGGGGAGAGGAGCACTATGGGGGAATCTTGTGGCTCTAAAGGGACGTTTTTTTACTGGCACATTATAGGGGGCACTGGCATCTGGCACTAAGGGTGCATTTTTACTGGCACATGGGAGGCACTGTAGGGGAGAGCAGCACTATGGGGCATCTGGTGGCACTATAGATGGATTTTTTTTTTTTTTGCGGTGGCGGTCGATGGGATCCCCCACGAACTCCTGTACGGTACTCCTGATCTCCTTGTCCTTGTGCCTGGAGCGGTGGTCAACACTTCCCCTCCATGTATCTATGAGATACACAGCACTTGTGTATCTCTGAGTCTTCCATAGAGATACATGGAGGGGGAGTGTTGACCACACCAAAGCTCCGTGCGGTGGTCGACACAGCTTATTTCTTGAGGACTGAGCCGGGGCCCCGTACAGGAGATCACGAGCATCCTAATGATCTTCATGGGGGCCTCACATTCGAGTTTCCCCTAAGGCCTCACAAAGTCTAGAGCCACCTCTGCTTAGGCACCCGTTTATTTTGAAAGAAAACCGCCACCAATAGTTTGCTGGGCTGGGAAAGCCCTCAAACGTGGGATCCCCAAGGGCCAATACCTGCGCTTGCGACGCAATTGTTCGGCCATGCGGGATTTTCATTTGGTAGCGGCGGACTTACAGCATAGATTTAGGCGCCTGGGATACCCCACCACGGTCCCAAATCAGGCATATGGACACCTGGTGGGTGATGCATCGTCGAGCGCTACGGCCGTAACATTAGGGATCAGTTAGTACACAGCTTCCATCAAACACTGCCCCAAACTAGGGTTGCATCTGGTATCGAATTATCGATACCCAATCAATACTTTTGTATCTATTCGATACTGGGATTTGCCATTTACCGATACTACCGCTACTGCACAGCCTAGTATCACAGAACATGGCACGCGCTACCATTTTTTCGTCACATTGTCCCCCAAAAAATAGGATTGGACTGTTTGATTATGGGCCGGACGTTCCATAAAATGCGGAATGTACGCGGCTTTTTTGGTGTTTTATTTTTTTTGCATGGTATCGAGTATCGCAATACTTTTTTATAGTATCAAAATCGAATCAAAATTTTGGTATCGTGACAACCCTACCCCAAAGCTTCCAATGGCTTTGCAACCCACTTAGGGGTAATTTTAAATGTGGCAAATGTATTGCCTGCGGTATGATTAAAAGGAGTGGCATGTTCACAGGCCGCACTTATGACATAAGAACTTTCATCTATTATAGAACGATGGGATTTGTCTACTTGGCCATCTGCTCGTGCGGCATCCAATATGTGGGGAAAAACCACTAGAGAATTTAGAAGAATTATTGGGAAACATCTAAGTGACACACGCAAGGGTGCTGACACCCTGATTGCACGTCATATTACTGAATGTCTTTCTACAGATATTGTAGTTTCAGGGCATCGAGGTCCTTAAACCTTCAGCAAGACACGGGGACCTTGACAGAAGCTTGTTACAAAAAAAGCGACAGTAGACCTTTCGCCTCAGGACAGTACGACCTGATGGCCTCAACGACCATATATCATATACGTGATTTTTGTAGATGATGGGATATTCAAACCACATATGTTAACTCATTTAGTGGGTGGTTTGTTTCTTTCCCCATTACGACCTTAATTTCTACTGAAATAGTAACCATGAGAGGGCCGATTTTAAATTCAAATCGCGTGTTTTTAGTCATTTATCTTCATGACGTTTGTTCATTTCTACCGAGGTAGTATTTGGGAATGGAGTGGAGATGAGTGTCATTGGCGCCACTTATCTTGGGGGAACCAATAACATCTCTCAGATACATATGATGAGAGGGGCCAGCTCACTGTAAGTCATACAATATATGCATAGCGCATACCGCGGTATGCACCTTATAAGTACCGTTTCTACATCTGTCTATCACTGTTTATCACCATTACCTGAGTGATAATACGGGCCTGTGTTGTTGAAGGGGGTAATGTTTGATAACCAGGAGTCCCTGTTCTTAATGGGACCTCTGGTTGTGCGTTTATGTTGGCCCCAGTCATAAACCATCAGTATTGATAGGCATCTATGGGGAACAGATGGCAAGACGCATTATAATAACAGGGTGGTAAATTATCTGACCGCCTGCAACCATATAAATTGGGATCAGTTGCATGTACCATTTTAAGGTTGTTCCATTATATATCTATACTACACTTGGCCGATGCATTATTTGTAGCATCAATATCTTTGCTACCCTCCGTCCATAATCGCCATCCAATATGGAATAAACCTTTTGCCTCGATCTTCCTGCATTTCTACTGCCTACAGTCGAGATCCGCCGATGGGACCCTGCTTGACTTAGTGACAGCCAGAAACTTGCCCCGGGGAGTGGCTTATCTTGAGCGCTCTGTCCTCCGGTGAAGCTTTGGCTGGGTTGGTACGCTTGGTGGTGGACCGACCCTGGGAAATCCGGGGTCCTCCAGCCACAGCTCTCCCTGCTCTGTTCTCATTGTATACAATAGGGGCATATCCTAGCGATAGGCCCCCATTGTATGTGATGGGAATACCCCTTTAAATTCGGGCACGGCTAGTCATGGTTGGGCTTCCTTAACCCTGGGAACACACCTGAGCGTTTTTCAGCGCGTTCATACGCGCTGAAAAACGCTCAACATGTGAAAAGCAATGCATCCCTATGTGCATGGTTCACATGTCGGCATTTTACAGCGCGGACGACCGCGCTGTAAAACGCGATCGCGTCGGCTGCCGTGACTATCGCGCGGCAGCACGCGCGATCCAACCCATATTCTATTATGGGAGCGCGCATATGACGTGCGCTTCCATAAAACAGCCACTTCGCGGCAGAAGCGCGCGTCATATGCGCGCCCTGGGAACACGCAAAGTGTGTTCCCAGGGTAAAGGAATTGTTGATGAACCAAAGCTGGTGAATCCCATTAAAACATAACCTTTATTGGTTACAATTAAAAATATAGTCCCTTCAATAAGTAGTTATTATATAAAATACATATGGTGCACGGCGGCACTCCACAAAAGGATGAAACCACAGGTCCTACCTTAGTTTTCTGGAAATTCTGGACCTTATAGGAGGAAACATCATTGTTAGTGTATAAATCTTAATGCATATCAGGGAGAGACTGGTGTCGGCAGGGAAAAGGGGTACCGATGTCAGGTCCCTAGAAGTCCCTACACTGGTGGTCCCTGGGGCTATCCCTACAGGCCTAGCCACAGAGTAACCGCCCTGAGAAGGACGACCCCGTCTGGAACCTGTCCCTCAAGCTAGAAATCGGCCCTATATTCCCTGGTGTAGCTAGTCCCTACACGCATGTTTCGTCGAAGGACTAATCAGGGGAAAACATTTTTTGCTTACACCAAAGCACAGCAAAATATATGCAAGGCTATTTGTACCAGAGCATATCAAATATATATATACAAGAGGGTTAAACAAAGTGAAACCTGTGAGTCCGTCCCCCAAGGCAGTCCAATAAAGCCTAGAGGCCAATACCCACAGTATAATATGCAGTCCTATCTAGGGGCTAGCGCTACCAGCGGTGAGGTGGTCCGCCTGGTGTGCCGATATGCCGCTATGGAGTGGGTCCCATAGATGTAAAGAGGAAAGGAATTGTTGGCCTTTGTGACCCGATGTTTCCTGTTTCATTAGAATTTCAGAAGCTGTGGAGGAGCGTTCCAGTAGACTCCATGGATGAAGAAAAGATTGAGGAGTACCTGAAGAGACAAGGCATTTCCTCTATGCAGGAGTCAGGACCAAAGAAAATGGTAAATTGTTGGCTGAGATAGGAGTCTTGGTGGCATGTATCTTCAGCTTTTTATAAGCTAGACATAGAAAAATGTATGCCAGGCATCCTCAAACTGCGGCCCTCCAGCTGTTGTAAAACTACAACTCCCACAATGCCCTGCTGTAGGCTGATAACCTGTAGGCTGTTCGGGCATGCTGGGAGTTGTAGTTTTGCAACAGCTGGAGGGCCGCAGTTTGAGGATGCCTAATGTAAGCACACAGCCCTTGGGGTGTCCCACTATAAACATGTATGGCCTGTTCAGCTCATAGGCTACCAGTGTCTGTGTACAGGCCGCTGGCATCCCCACCAATCCCAATAGTGGTATTGCCTGATTCCCCCCCCCCCCATTCCCAACTTCTAGTGCATATGAAGTTACTTTATTAGGATGAATTTGCACGTGGCAGATTGTTCCATCTCTCTGTACAAGCTTGCAGAAACCATGTACAGTAAATGCTGGACAACCAACCACATTAAGATGCAGGGAACAGATTTCTGATTTTTTTATTTTTTTTATTTTGCCGCGTGAGAATTAAGCCTTATAGTGAATGGGAGATAGAGAAACGGCCATAAATGCATAGACGAAAAGTGTAAAAAAATATGTTGGTACTGAATCTTGCATATAGACTTCTTAGATTAAATTGAAAAAAAATATTACACGCACACACAAAAAAAAATAAAAAAATTAAGATAAAAAGTAACGTGTGATAATAAAAAGTTAGCGGCAAAACCAGTTTCCGAATGCAGAGCACCCATTGACAAAAACTAGTACTGACCACATAGCTGTAAACACTAATATAGTTCAATCTAGATGCCACTGCACACACTAAGGTCCACGTATATTACTGCATGTGCATATACTAGTAACCTGTGATCATTTGAAGCATCTGCCCATTTGTGTTGAGAGTAGAATACGCAGGTTTAAGACCTGTTCACAGTTACGTTTGAGTACCGGGCTACTGGAGATCACGGTCTCCAGCATTGCACAGACAGCCTCATTGACTATAATGAGATCAGGTGGGAAACCGGGCACTTTTCTGGCTTAAATGCCGGGTTTCTGACGGACAAATAGCGCTGCAGCCGGCTATATTCACAATGCTGCTGTGAACATAGCCTTAGGGTCCCCTGCATTTCAATATGGGTGCTGGATCGGTTCTCGGTATCTAAATGAGTTACAGCAGTTATCTGTAGGACTATCCTGTGTTAAGAAACAGCTTATCTTGAATACAGAATACGCTGGAATATTCCAGTGCTACAATGTTACTCCCGAACATCTGCCATGAAGATGTAGATCTGCAGCGTCTCCTCACTCGCCCAATATCCTGCACAAGCCTGTTGGAGGTGGAGGTCACAAGCAGTGCTGGCTTTTTCTAGCGCTAGAGGTTACCTTGCTGAGTGGTTTAGTACCACAGCTTAATGAGGAGCTGTTTTGTAGAAGGTGTACGATGGGGTAATAATAAAAGGTAATATTATGTATCCTATTGTCATTGACCGCTAGATACTTATTGGCCATAATAGCGATCTTGTATAAAGTTACTCAGGATGCCACAAAAATCTCTAAAATAAATACATTTGAGGCTAAGGCTTCGTTTACATCACCGTTCAGCCTTTCCGTTCTCCTGCTCCGTTTAGGGGGAGAACGGAAAGGACGGATTTGGCACATAACTGACCCCATGGACTATAATGGAGTCTGTTAGGTGTCTGCTCAGAAGATGATTTTGGAGCGGAGACAAAACTCCTGTATGCACTACTTTTGTCTTCGCTCAAAAATTATCCTCTGAGCACACACATAACGGACCACATTATAGTCTACAGCAGGACTGGCCAACCTACGGCTCTCTAGCTGTTGTAAAACTACAACTCCCACCATGCCCTGCTGTAGGCTGATAGCTGTAGGCAGACTGGGCATGCTGGGAGGTGTAGTTTTGCAACAGCTGGAGGGCCGCAGGTTGGCCAGCCCTGGTCTATAGGGTCTTTAGGCTCCGTTCGGCTCAGTTATGGGCTGAATCCGTCCTTTCCGTTCTCCTGCTACTAAACGGAGCAGGAGAACGGAAAGGCTGAACAGTTACGTGAAAGAAGCCTAAGATGCATTTTGGGTGTCCTGTCCCCTTCCCCAGTAGCATGTGATTTGTAAAGTCTGAATAGGTCCTGAAGGTTCAACCTCAAGATATAAATACCCCACAGGTTTAATCTAAACTGTGGTCTGGTATCATTCCATTTAATACAATCAGATGAACAATCAAAAAATGGAATAGATAATAAGGATAAAGTGAAACAAATAAAAAAATAAATATAACCCAGATATGACTAAATATCAAATCAATGTAATGCAATAAAAAACAACTAAAAAAATAACAAAAATGATATTAAAACTATGACCAGAATAGATCAGAAAAATAAAAAAAAATATTAAAAATATACGTCAAAGAAAAAGAAACGTATATATAAAAAAAAAACAAAAAAAACAGATGAATCAAAGAATTTGAGAAAAGTGTACCAAACATGTCAAAAGATTGTACAGAGACTGATCACTATATGTTAAAGCAGATCTAGCCATGCTACAGAATGGGGTTTAGGAGTTCCAGGACCAAGAGAACTTTCCATGGTTTAGATACGTATGATAACTACAAGAAGTGTCATCACGGCCTAGTACATCTGAACACGTATACACAAATGGCCAGATGGAGCAGTTAAATGTGATGGTATCCAATATGATATGAACAGAAATCAGTCAGGCATCTGACTGTTTAGTTATAGACATATATTATCCGTGTAAGATTTGTAACGGTTTGGCCTAGTTGTTTCTCGGCTCTGTCTGTTCCTGGGTCAGCACTGTATGAAACTTGTGAGGCAGGTTTCACTATTCCTCATGCATGTCACTTTTGCCTAGCCCCATAGGCCCTGAGCAGAGTGTCAGGGCACATGCTCAACCACTGCTCCTTTCAAACTGAATGAATGCAGCACTGAGGGTCTAGTGATCAGTGGGACCCCCATTACTCTGGCATATATAGAATATGTCATAAATGTCCTTTGTGGGAAAACCCCTTCAATGTGTGACAGGGATGATGCTTACATATGACAAGCGAAATCTACCAGCAAGTCTGGAGTAATTTTGGGTGGATAGGTTTGGATAGATTTGGATAGGTTTGGATAGATTTGGATAGATTTGGATAGATTTGGATAGATTTGGATAGATTTGGATAGATTTGGATAGATTTGGATAGATTTGGATAGATTTGGATAGATTTGGATAGATTTGGATAGATTTGGATAGATTTGGATAGATTTGGATAGATTTGGATAGATTTGGATAGATTTGGATAGATTTGGATAGATTTGGATAGATTTGGATAGATTTGGATAGATTTGGATAGATTTGGATAGATTTGGATAGATTTGGATAGATTTGGATAGATTTGGATAGATTTGGATAGATTTGGATAGATTTTATAGGCAGGCAAGAGAGGCAGTACTCAGAATTCAGTGAAAAAAGTGGATATCTTTATTCACCCAATACTCAGTGCAACGTTTCAGCTCAAGTCAATGGAGCCTTTGTTAAGCTTAACAAAGGCTCCATTGAGTTGAGCTGAACCTTTGCATCGTATTGGGTGAATAAAGATATCCACTTTTTTCACTGAATTCGGAGTGCTGTCTCTCTTGTCCACTTTAAATACATTGAGGATCTGTGTCCAGGATCTTTTGAGGAGTTGCACTTGGCTTTTGTTGAAGTGCTGCTATTTTTTGTATTTTTGGATAGATATTAGATACAGCGAGATTAGAGAGAGCGCTGGATTGTTGGCTAGCTGGGCAGATCGATGGGTGGATCAGTATAGCTGGATGAATGGATGGATAGCAGAGAGAGTCGGATAGATCTGAGAAATGGCTATATATGAGATGGCTAATGCATGCTACTGTGACTGAAAACATTGATGTGTTTATTAGCTGTTTTCAATATTCAGATTCCAGTACAAAAAAGGAAGAAGGCCAGCTCTCAGAAGAAGCGGAGATTTAAGACTCACAATGACCATCTGGCGGGCGTGCTGAAAGATTACACCGATGTTACTCCCGGCAAACAGTAGGAATCCTGCAGTCATCGGCAGTAAGGATGTTTACAGAAGAGTGGGGCTTGACGTCGCTCTTATTGCCTCGGAGCCTTAACGCGACTCCACGTGTTAACTTTTTCCATCCATTACCAGAGACCTGTCTTTTAGGATCTTGCTATGTATTAAAGGATTGAATTTAATCTATAAATCCTATAAACCAGATCATGGCTAACGCTGATCTGGAGTGCTTGCTGTAGTGGCAATTATGTGGATACAGCAGCAGTCTGAACTCTTCACTGTATATAGTGCCAGCGCATTTTTTTTGGAAAATGTATTTTGTTTTACAGTATGTTTTCACGTGTTGCATAACGACTTATAGACAATATTTTATATGAAGTATTGCAATGTCTACTTGCCTTTTTTGTGTTGTTCAAATAAAAATCATTTCATTTCTGGAGTGAAAAAATGGCCAGCAGTAACTATGTTCCATAATCTCCTACTTAATGGATTTTCCGAGACTTTTGTCTTCTGGATAGGTCTTCAGTATCTGACACCCAGGACCCCCGCTGATCAGCTGTTTGAAAAGGCAACAGCGGTCGTAGTAGCGCTGCGACCTTACCTCAGCTTAGCCTAAGCCATATGTTACGTCACGGGACTAAGCTGTGATACCAAGAACAGCTGCTGTACAATGTACGGTACTTGGTGAGCTGAGAGAAGGGCGTGTCGCTAATGTGAGCGTTGAGGCCTTTCTTAAACAGATTATTGGCGGTCCTGGGTGTCAGACTCCCCACCGATCAAGATAGTTATGATCTATCCATAGAATAGGTCATCAGTATAAAAGTCTCGGGAAACCCCTTTAAGGAAGATCATTTTTACATTGTTATGTTGATAAAATGGGGTTGATTACTATGCAGAGGCACAATGGTGGAGATTTATTAAAACTGGTGTAAAGGAAACTGGCTTGGTTGCCCATAGCAACCAATCAGATTCCATTTTAAACAAGCTCTGAATAATTAAAGCTGGAATCTGATTGGTTGCTTTGGGAAACTAAACAAGTTTTCCTTTACACCAGTTTTGATAAATCTCCCCCAATGACTTCACTGTTTTTAGAACTTTTGTCAGATGTTTCTGTGCTCCCGGATCATTGCTCTTGGAGGATGTGTTGATCGCAACCCCACACTGGACTGGTCTCAGAATGCTTTACTGTTGGTGCGCACAGTGAGGCGAAGGCTTTTGGAGGATGGCCTAGTGGAGGAAGCCATTTTCCTCCAAGAACAACTTCAAGGACAGACTGACGTTCTTCAGGAAGTACAGAGACTGGACTGCAGAGGACTAGGGTAAAGTTATTTTCTCTGATGAAGCCTCCTTCAGAGCCTTTGGGACATCTGGGAAAAATGATTGTCCAGAGAAGAAAAGGTGAGTGTTCCCATGGGTCCTGTGTCATGCAAATAATAAAGCATCCTGAGACCAGTCATGTGTGGGCTTGCTTCTCATCCAAGGGAGTGGGATCACTCACAGTTTTGCCTAAGAACACTGCCATGAATAAAGAATGGTGTCAACACATCCCCCAAAAGGAACTTCCAGAATGATGAAACATGTTACAAGGCAAAAATGATATCCAAGTGGCTCGGTGAAGAATACTTTAAAAAGGAGCCGCTGGAAGACAAAAATTTGTGATGTTATCACATGGGTTTGTCATGCTCCGATGTCATGGTGGTGGAGGAGGGTTTACTTCTACTAATGAGCTAATGAAGTCTATATACACTCACCTAAAGAATTATTAAGAACACCATACTAATACGGTGTTGGACCACCTTTTGCCTTCAGAACTGCCTTAATTCTACGTGGCATTGATTCCACAAGGTGCTGATAGCATTCTTTATAAATGTTGGCCCATATTGATAGGATAGCATCTTGCAGTTGATGGAGATTTGAGGGATGCACATCCAGGGCACGAAGCTCCTGTTCCACCACATCCCAAAGATGCTCTATTGGGTTGAGATCTGGTGACTGTGGGGGCCATTTTAGTACAGTGAACTTATTGTCATGTTCAAGAAACCAATTTGAAATGATTCGAGCTTTGTGACATGGTGCATTATCCTGCTGGAAGTAGCCATCAGAGGGTGGGTACATGGTGGTCATGAACGGATGGACATGGTCAGTAACAATGCTCAGGTAGCCCGTAGCATTTAAACGATGCCCAATTGGCACTAAGAGGCATAAAGTGTGCCCAGAAAACATCCCCCACACCACCACCACCAGCCTGCACAGTGGTAACAAGGCATGATGGATACATGTTCTCATTCTGTTTACACCAAATTCGGACTCTACCATTTGAATGTCTCAACAGAGATCGAGACTCATCAGACCAGGCAACATTTTTCCAGTCTTCAACAGTCCAATTTTGGTGAGCTCGTGCAAATTGTAGCCTCTTTTTCCTATTTGTAGTGGAGATGAGTGGTACCCGGTGGGGGTCTTCTGCTGTTGTAGCCCATCCGCCTCAAGGTTGTGCGTGTTGTGGCTTCACAAATGCTTTGCTGCATACCTCGGTTGTAACGAGTGGTTATTTCAGTCAACGTTGCTCTTCTATTAGCTTGAATCAGTCAGCCCATTCTCCTCTGACCTCTAGCATCAACAAGGCATTTTCGCCCACAGGACTGCTGTATACTGGATGTTTTTCCTTTTCACACCATTCTTTGTAAACCCTAGAAATGGCTGTGCGTGAAAATCCCAGTAACTGAGCAGATTGTGAAATACTCAGACCGGCCCATCTGGCACCAACAACCATGCCACGCTCAAAATTGCTTAAATCACCTTTCTTTCCCATTCTGACATTCAGTTTGGAGTTCAGGAGATTGTCTTGACCAGGACCACACCCCTAAATGCATTGAAGCAACTGCAATGTGATTGGTTGACTAGATAATTGCATCAATGAGAAATAGAACAGGTGTTCCTAATAATTCTTTAGGGGAGTGTATAGTGGCCAGAATATGTGCCAAATTCCCGTTCAGCTGAAAGTCCTTGGAAGTGAATTTGACCCCTCCTTTATAATGATGAAGATAATATGCCGTTTCATAGTTCCGCTACAATTATTCTGGAATATCAAACCGGTAAATTGACCATATGTGTGTCTGGCTGATGTCACGTACAGTTGTCTAGGGATCATCCTACACTGGCAGCTCAGTACAAGAGTCAAAATGAGTCCATGAGAGTCTAAATCGCCCTCTATGTATTTGATAGAACTCTGCTACTGCTAATTCAGTTTTGTATATATGACACCCATTGGACTTGATTTCAAAATGTAGAGATGTTATTATGACGTGATGTTGAGTTTGCCCTTGATTTTCCGGCACCTGTAACAATAGGATTGGGCATATTAAAATCCATCTGTTGAAGGAGAGCCAGAAGACGTTTGTCTCAGCACCCATCTAGACACCTGGTAGACTTTCTCGTCTCCGGTTTAACAGAAGGCTTCCATACGGGTATCGTACACATACAAACCGGAATTCTAGAATGCCCCAATCTACAATCGGCACAACACAACCCCACAGCGGTTGACTCCCTCATAGCCCAAGAAGTGGCCGAGGGCTTCGTATTGGGTCCTTTCAGAACTCCTCCTTTTACAGAATGGTGCACAAACCCTATTGGTGTTATCACTGGGAAATCTTCCCAAAAACAGAGACTCATCATTGATCTATCAGCACCCCATTCATTGGCCAACCCCAGTCTCAACTCCCTCATACCGGAGGAATTCTCCTTGCAATACACCACCATAAATCACGCCATTACTACCATCATACAAGCAGGGAGGGGGGCCTGGCCGAGTAAGACTGACATTACCAACGCTTTCAAACTACTACCAATCCAGCACCTACATGGCATTAAATGGGCCAGATACTACTATTTTTTCTCCCGTCTAACTTTTGGGTCCAAAAGTAGCCCTACGATTTTCGATACTTTTGCTGAAGCCTTATGCTGGTTACTGTTGAATATAGCCAAATGCCCCACGGTATTACATTACCTGGACGATTTCCTACTGGTCGAGGGGAATACCCCCCCCCCCCCCCCCCCACTAGTCTCAAAGCTACCACCAGGTTATTTGAGCATCTAGGGGTACCTATCTCCCCCAAGAAAACAGAAGGGCCAGACACGGTCATCACTTTTCTGGGCATCCAATTGGACTCTGCCACAATGCAAGCGAATTAACCACATGACAAAATAGACAATATCCTTATCCTCATCAACAACTACCTTCAACTCGGTACTTGCAACCGCAAGGAACTACAGTCTCTGCTGGGATCAATTAATTTTGCCATGCGCATCATACCTCAAGGGCGCTCCTTCATTTCACGACTGTTGCATCTTTTTCCACTTTTCTTACATGATTCACACAGGTTGTCCTTGGATACCCATGCTACGGCAGATCTAAGCATGTGGAAGAGATTTTTAACCACCTGGAATGGTAAAAGCATGTTCCTCCCTCAATTGTCAGATTCATCTCCTACCATTTGGTCAGATGCGGCATCTACCATGGGTTTTGCAGCAATTTTTGGGGACGAATGGCTTTGGGGCAGCTGGCCTCCAGCAGTACAGGATTTGGAGGGGTTTTCCACGACCTCAGCCCTTTTCGAGATCTATCCCATCGTGGCGGCTGCCGTAGCATGGGGCCATTTATGGGCAAATATGCCAGTGCGTTGTTACTCAGACAACCAGGCAACCTGTCACATCATTAACAAAGGTCGTTCCAAATCCCTTATGATCATGCGGTTGTTGAGGAAACTCACTTGGTTGGCAGCATGTCATAATTTTTTCCTGTGTTGTGTCCATATCCCTGGTGTCTGTAACACAGCCGCTGACAATTTGTCTCGCTTTAAATTTCAGGCTTTTCACCAGGCGCTCCCGTCAACTGCACCCACAGCCACCAGCACCCCAACATTCCAACCGCTCATACTGGAATAACACACATCATGCAGCACAGTAGGACACTGTCCCAATTGGCACTATCCAATAACACACACAAAACATACAACAGGGCTTTCATACTTTTCAAAAGATTCCTTCTGGAACATAACATCAGGCAACCATTCGCCATGACATCCCTTTTGGGATTCGCTTCCTTTTGCCACCTGAAACTCAACATGTCATACAACACCATCAAACTCTACCTCACGGGCATTCAACACCATATGCTAATTTTACAAACGAATAACAACAGTTTCATGGCCTCTCACCAGATCAAAACCATACTTAGAGGCATTCAGAAGTCAGAACCCACACATGCAACCCAGAGGCTGCCCATAGATTTTTCGAGGCACTGTCAATCCTGCTGGACTTAAAACCATTTGACACCAACACAAATTCTATCGTCAAGACAGCACTATACTTATCTTTGTATGGGTATCTTAGGCCTAGAGAGTTCACTACTACAACCACGACCCAAACCACTCCTTACCTCCTCTACTCCCACTTGACAAAACACGAGGATCATTATATCCTGACTCTTCCTCACTCCAAAACCAGCCAGCATACACCCGTAAACATTCCGTATTATCCCACGCACAACAGATGGTGTCCCGTCAAGGTTCTGGATGCACACATACAGCCGCACAACTCACAGTCCTCCCAGCCGTTACTACAGTTACAAGGCTCCGTTCTCACTACCACGACCTTCATGACCTACGTCAGGTCCTTGCTCACACAACTAGGCCTCAACGCAGCCAGCTACTCCGGGCACTCCTTTCGCGTAGGAGCCGCGTCCACAGCCTCCAGGGCCAACATCCCTACTCATGTCATTAAAACGCTCGGACGCTGAAAATCATCCGCCTACTGTCAGTACATTCCGAACCCAGTACAGGAAATAAGGGATGCTTTCAAAAACATGACTGGTTAAAAATGTATCTGCATTGATTGTAGGGAATAAATCTGATTACTTATTTTTTGCCCTCTTCTTTCTCAGGCCTACCTCATCGTCTGTTCCGGCACACCACAACCGACTTGCTCTTTAATATCGTCCTACGTTCATGGTATCGTACACTATACTATAATCAGCACCTCACACAGCCCAACCACCACACACAACGCACACAGTCAATTTCGTAGGAAGCTAATCTGCCTATTTGTATAGTTGTGTGTGGGTAGAAACCGGAGAGCCCCATGCAATCACAGGGAGAACATACAAACCTCATGCAGATGTGTCCCTGATCGGATGTCCAAATAAAAAGGAAAGTGCGAAATTGAAAAAAGTCAGGTCTTTTTATGGCCTCCTGCAGTACATAATATGATTTTTTTTTAAAAGGGAACTAATCTTAATATTTAAAGAATAAAGAGCTATAGGTTGAAAAATAATTACTTTTTTAAAATTGTTTTACAGTTTCACCCTAATAATACGAAAAAAAATGTTTAAAAAAATATTGCAAAAATGATTTTGGTAGTTCAACAAAAAGTTTCTGGTCATTAAAGCCTTTTACGGGCTAGTTATTAAAGGGTTAACCAATAAGCACTTTCCCCACTAGTAAGGAAAAGTGCTTACTGGTTATCGCAGGACACCTACTGGGGGGCAGGAGGCAGTAATAACCAGTGAGCTCTGTCCTCTTCAGTGAAGGAAAACACTTATTTGGTGTATGAATAGGAGACAGGAAAGAAGGAAATGTCACCACTTAAAGGGGTTTTGAGGTAAAATTATTATTTTTTTAAACAATTTCCTGCGGCATTGACCCTAAAACAGAAGATTTATACTTTCCCTTCCAGGCAACCCCTGACGACTCGATCTTCTGGTCCCTGCGCTGTTTACGGGTATGGTCACATTCACCACTTCAGCAGTGAAATGCTGCTTGTGGCCACATCACTGCGGAAGCTAGTCATTGGCTGGAGCGGTGCATGTGACTTCGCCCATGCACCACCGGGTGTAAGCCGCGCCAGGATCAAAAGATGGAGACAGTCGGGGCAGTGCGGAGGAATGGAGCAGCGGAGAGTGGGTAAGTATAAATCTTGTGTTTCAGGGGCCATACTGCAGGAACTTGTTAACAGATCATTTTTACCAGGAAACCCCTTTAACCACCTGACTGTTTTGCCTGAGCACAGCTGGGGCTCTGGGAAAAGTACTTAAAGGGATGTCCCACATCAGCAAGTGGCATTTATCATGTAGAGAAAGCTAATACAAGGCACTTACTAATGTATTGTGATTATCCATACTGCCTCCTTTGCTGGCTGGATTAATTTTTCTATCGCATTATACACTGCTCATTTCCATGGTTAGGACCACCGTGCAATCTAGCAGCAGTGGCCGTGCTGGCCTCGCTGGTAGCTAGGACCATTGGAATGGTTATAGTCCAGCAGTTTTTTTTTCTATAGTGGTGGTCATAACCATGGAAACGAGCAGAGTATAATGTAATGGAAAAATGAGTCTAACCAGCAAAGGGAGTAATATGGACAATAACAATACATTAGTAAGTGCCTTGTAGTAACTTCCTCTACATGATAAATGCCATTTGCTGAAGTGAGACAACCCCTTTAACTGTGAAAGTGGAGGGGGAGGGCTGCTTTAGCTGCTGATATCTCCTGAATGGTAGCAGCTAGAAACATGCAGCTGGTCTTGTTTGAAAGTTGGCATTCCACAGCATTAGTCCAGAGAAGATATATCACTATTAGAAATCGAGTCTTGGCATCCCGATTTCTAACAGTGATATCTTCCCATGTACTGAACATATTGCTGTCATTCTGGTATAGTCTGAAAGTTTGGAATGTCAGTTGTAGAGGTGACAGGCAGGCAGGAGTACAGGAAAAATAGTACAAATATATAGAAATATAGCATTATCATTAATGTAGTGACCCACCTTAGTGAACATATCGACAAGAAGAGTTTTGGCATTAGCTGATCAGAAACTAATTGAAAAGTAACATTATGGCTGCACTTCTTGTTGTCAATTTTGCTAAAATGGCTGCAAATCCACAGCAAACATAAAAATTCATCAAAGTATGATAGAATATATCTATTGCTAGGCATAAAGCTTTTCTGAGGATCAGATGTACAATCTGACGTTCATTCAGAATTAGAAAGTTTGATATCTCTAGACGTAATCAAATTTGCTGATTGCTGCAAAAATTTGATTGCTCTTTTTTTTTATTTCCAAACATAGACGTTGTTGGTTTTAATTCACGGGGTTTGTACAAGTGACTGTATATCACCCTGGATCAGTTAAACCATCTTCACGTCTAAAAGCCCCTTTATACAGGCCGATGAGGTATTTATCCGGAAGAAATGCGGATTTCCAATAACTGTCCTGTGTCACCAGTCAACTGATGAACAAGCAAGGGCTTGAAACGGGTGAATGCATCATTTCTGAGCAGCAGATCATCCCGTGTAAACAGTGATCTGCTGCCCAGAAACAATGCATCTGTATGGGGACGAGCAGTCACAAGAGGAGGAGGTGATTGTTGCATGTAAATGCAGCTCTCATCTCCTCTGGCAATCAAGCAATTATCAGGAGGGAACGGTTCCGATTATTGCCAGCTGACTTAGCTCATGTAAATGGTCTTATGTCTTCTGCAGTATTATCAGTACATACCTGTCTGGCTGAGTCTGACAGCTGGAGATGTGACTGATGACCCGGATATAACTAGACCTGTGTGTAATGCATTAGTGTGACACACCATAGCCTACGTCTTAACGTTCGTGGGTTTAGTGATCAGTCTATATTTTCCTCATGGGAACACGGCTATGTCGGATTGCAGACATCTGTTCATGTTTTCCCCTACTTGATGAAAAAGTCTAGAAATGTATCTGCTCGCTGGCAAAACTATACATTATTGTCTAGATTTAAATTTACCTTTCTGTATACATGTCTCTTATGTCGCACAGCATTGGGCCCTCATTTTGTAATCATAAGGAACCAGGAAAAAAAAACTGGCTTTTTGGAACAGTCTAGAAACCAAGGAGAGATTCAGCGAGTAAGATATAAAAACTTAATTCGCATTAAAAACGCACAGCTTCATGTTCTCTGACGCGTTTCAACTGAATTTTCGGTCTTAAACTAAATTACGTAGACATAGTATCACTTATAAAGGCAGATCAATCAAATCCCTGAAGTAGTGAGCCACATTTGTCGCATCTTTAAACATTTTGGAAGGACACTCCCCTTATGCAAGTGATAAACATATATTCAAAACGAGTGGCAGGCTAGGAGCATTTAGTAGCTCCCAAAGACCTGTATGTATATGTAAAGGAAAAGCAACTGTTCATATTATATTTAGTAAAATGTTAATAAATCCTTGCCATAGTTTAGGCACACTGGATGACGGGTGTTTAGAGTCTTCGTCCAAAAGGCTTCACACTCTACTAAGAGACGTTTGGTATACCCACCATGCGAAGGGAAGCAGCTTTGCCACCATGATACTCTGTCAAATGCCTTGAAGCCCCTGAAATGTTACATTTATCATTTCTGGCCGTATCCTTTAAATGCTCCAATGCCCGCACTTTGAGGCGCCTGCTTATACTACCAATGTACATCTTATTGCATAGTGCGATGTTTTTGAAACACTTGGTGCTATCTATTGATCTACAGTGGAAGCTTTTCTATAAACTCCCTTGCAGCCTTGGGATAGAATACACTCCGACTTTTCATCCTCGTATAACGTTGGTAAATACCTGTAAATAATACTACGAATGTTGAAAAATTGGGGGCTGTATTGTAATACTAAGGTTGGAGCTTTGTTGTCATACCTTTCTTTTTTATTTATTTTTTATTTTTATTATAACTATTTTTATTTTGTGAAAACACCAAAGCTGAGCCTGAAGATTTTTGGATTTTACCTAATGGATGGTCTGACATCCAAGCAGGGTAACCCCTATTGCGCAGCCTTTGTTTCTTGTTGGAAGGCAGGATCAGCGCTGCAGATACTCCTAGATTGCACCATCTCCCCCCCCCCCATTGGTATAGCTTTAATTTTGTACTGGGGATCAGTACAATATTGAAGTTTCTTTTCTAAACGTAGATGACATCATTGTTGAATTCTCATAACCTTCAAGTTTTAAATGCAAAAAAGAAATGGTGTTCCTTTGTAAATTAAACGTAAAAGAAAAATTGTATTCATTGTCATTCAAATGTGAGACAAAAGATGGCACGGCATAGACATCTCTCTGCCAAATAAATAGCGGATCATCAATTTATCTGCCGTACTATCTTATGAAACCGGTTCTCAACACTGTACTAGAGTTGTTTCGATACCAAAATTTTGATTCGGTATCGATACCATAAAAAAGTATTGCGATACTCGATGCCATTCGATACCACGCGGAAAAAAAAACCTCAAAAATTTTTTGGGAAAAAAAACGTGAATTGTGCGCATTTTGTTTTTTACTTTTCTGTTACGACATTCACCGCATAGGTTTTATTTTATTTTTTTAACAGTTTGGACTTTAGATATGTCGATATGTGATATGTTTATATATTTTATATGTAAAATTGGGAAAGGCGGCGATATATACTTAATATTCTGGTGTGCTCTTTTTTTTTTTAACTTTAACTTTTAATTTAATTTTTATTTACCATTTTCCCCCTTAGGGGTAGAGCCTGGGATCTTTTCATCCCTTGTCCTATTTACCCTAATGGATCTCTATCAGGGTGAATAGGACTTCACATTTCCCTGTGCTCTGCTTACAGAGGACAGCAGAGGAGCACACAGGAGGAGGCTGCTGCCGTTCGCCCGGCACAGCAGTTCTTTCCTCCCATGTCCCTCCTCCCGCACTAATCACCGGCGGCCGCGTCATAGGAGGGAGTGATTGCCTACCTTCCCTCACTGTCTGTGGCCGCAGAGAATAAGAGTTGTAGAGAAGCACACACCAGATCTTTACGGTCTCACGAGTCCTAGATCCATAGAACATCCCTTGTGCATAATCCAATAAATGATAGCGTAGGCAGCATGTCCAGTGAATGTCCCTTTATTGGGAACTGCTTACATGTACAAACGTGAATATAAATTGCTACGTTTCGGCTGATCATGTGTCCCTAACAACAGAGCCAGTGTATATTGAGGAGGAGGAGATGTTTTAGCTTGTCACATGATCGCACTAACGTGTGAGGCAGTGGTCAGGTGATGCGGGCTGGACATAGGATTGTATACTCCTCCTCCTCGAACATGCGCTCTGAGTGCAGCAGGACGTGCAATGAGGTGAGATCGCAAGGCTCTGAGCTCATCGGGATTGTATGGTGAGAATGTCACTTATTAACACATGTTGATCGAAATCCTATTGATCTGTATTGATTACATATTCACATTGAATCTATATTGTCATAATTTGATACATTGTTTGATTGGCCATCTATACTGATTGGGGGTGTGTCCTGCACTATTTAAACTTGATCATATGGGGATCATACTATGCTTGAGAAAGGCTTGGTGATAGCCGAAACGTAGCAATTTATATTCACGTTTGTACATTTAAGCAGTTCCCAATAAAGGGACATTCACTGGACATGCTGCCTACGCTATCATTTATTGGATTATGGCCCAGAGAAAACAGCGTGTGCCAAGCGCTGCACACGCCGTGTACTAACAGGAGATACTAGACTGCGCAGTAGCGCGGTCTAGTATCGAAAAAACGAACATCCCGATACCGAATCGATACTGGCATAAAAGTATCTATTGGGTATCAAAAGTTCGATACCCGAAACAACCCTACACTGTACACAACTTTAAATTCCCAATAAGCAAATGTTAAATTGGCTAAAGGTGGCGAGTATTTGGCTCACATCAGGACACCTTTTTTGTAGAAAAAATGAAAAGAAATTTGCCTCATTAGGAAAGCATCAAGAATGTACAGTATTTTTCACCCTATAGAACATACGTTTTAGAGGAGGAAAAAGAATAAAAATAAGCCACTATTTGAACAGAACTCACATTAGACGTGTTTGTGAATAACCCCCTATGTGAAGTGGACCTCAGATCAGACGTCTTTGGAAATAAGCCACCATTTGAAGCAGACCTCAGATCACACGTCCTTGTAAATAAGCCCCTATGTCAGGCATGGCCAACCTGCGGCTCTCCAGCTGTTGTAAAACTACAACTCCCACCATGCCCTGCTGTAGGCTGATAGCTGTTGGCAGTCTGGGCATGCTGGGAGTTGTAGCTTTGCAACATCTGGAGAGCCTTAGGTTGGCCATCTTTGCCCTATGTGAATCAGACCTCAGCTCAGAGAGAAAAACCTAAACAAAACCAACCTCTCGAGCTCCAGATGCCGCTACTCCTAACATCTGGTGCGCTTCCTGGTCTTCGTGCTGCGCTATGACCTGATGCCGCACACCGTGAGGTCACAGAGTGTCGACGTCCTCAAGCTGTGTGCAGTCACAGCACAGCCAGCGGCAGAGGAGGACCAGGAATCTGTGAGTACAGAGCCCGGGGAGCACTGCATTCATTGCTTCCCAGTCTTCTTGTACTAATGGAAGCACTCATTTGTATTTTCCCCTAAGATGCACTAACCTTTTCCTCCAACTTTGAGGGGAAAAAGTGTGTCTTATAGGGTGAAAAATATGGTAATTGCAAAGATCTGATATAAAGTTACTATATTGAAATAAGTGGTATCTCAAGGCTTCTAATCTGACCTGATGTGGAATGGAGGGATACAGTCCCACCGCATCACAGGTAAGCCACCGATTATGTGGATACCAAATCCAGCCAGAGAGAAAGTAAATTGTCTAGCCAAGTACCAATTCTCTCACTAAAGGATCCCGTCTGAGAGGAGAAGGTCACGTCCGTTTGTGAACCTTGGGAAGACCATATACACTGTACTTTAGGGGTAATGGGCTCCTTAATTTGCATATGTTCTGCTTTTCCCTAATGCCAAGCCCTCTGCAAGTAATTGTGTCAATTCAGTTTGATATACAGAGATAGGATCATCGAGCAAAACCTCATAAACCTCTCAATCATTTAACAAAAATTTGCTGAAAATACATATTCTTGTCCATGACAACAACACTACCCCCTTTGTCAGCCGCTTTAGTAATAATAGTGTTTTTTGTCAATGTGACTAGAGCATGACGAAGGGGAGTATTAAATTGTCACGAACACAAGATGATCTATTGGTATCAAAGTATAATTTATTGTGTTTGGAGCTTATCCATTGCCTCCACCCTAGATTGGATGGAACAAGGAGTTAGAAGTCTTATAATCAATGGCTTGATTGACATCATATGTCACATGGTGGATATTATGTTCCAAAGCAACAAGAGATACTTGTTCCTGAAAATCCAAATCCTGATACACATTGTCAGTCTGATTAGAAGTAAGGCCCTGTTTGCATATGGGTTCCTCCATATCAGGGACTTAACGCTAAGATAGCACTTTTCTGATAAATTTATTAACATATTTTAGAGTGAGAAATAAATCATGTATAAACTGGTGAAAATTTCAAACCTATACTTAATAAATACAACAGCACTGGAGTTAGCTGTACCAATGATAGTTGATAAGGTCCACTAGGTTTTCTTCTGCTGCCGAGTAATCGTTCCTTTTCTTGCACCTGTGTTTTTGTCCTTCTCTGTGTTGCTTTTTGAGAAGGATTTACACAGATATGATTTTGGTATAGGGTTTATGAAATAGGACAACTGTGCTTCCCGAGACATTGTTATATGTTCCACATCAGAGTCCTCCGAGGCCTTGTCAGATGAATCAAATATCAGATGAACTGAACGTAACGCAACTTGGTGTGAATTGCATCTATAGATGATGTTGTTGGCTTTTCCTTTTCTTTAGTATACATTTAGGTGGCATGTTTGTGATCTCCCACCCTACTCATAAACTTGGTCTTGTTGATAGTCAGACATCCTGATCATACTTACGTTTTTTTCACCTCTGTGATATGTTCTTCAGTATTAGCAACACATTGTTTGAGTTTATCCATTCTTTTATTATATATTGGCAAGTTGTTAAAATGGCCTAATTCAGAATTTATGAGGCTAATTTCTGATGGTAGAGGCTCCAACTTAAATTGCTCATGTTCAGTATAAGCTTTTTAGAACAGTCACAGCAGTGGGAACTTTTTTCAGTCTTAACCCACAAGGGATCGTATGCTTATTTAGTTAAGTTTGGAGCGTTGAGAGATCCCACCATCACTATGTTTATGTAATTTAGTCTATGAGTAAAATGGATAATTTGGTCAAAATGCTTCAGAGGACATAAAGCTGTGCATTTTTCAATGCAAATTTTGGAAAGTTTTTATCTTACTCGCTGGATCTCTCCTTGGTTTCTGGAAAGTTTGGCTGGGTGTGAACACAGTGGATCTGTTACCATTCTGCCTTATTGACCATATTATTTGGTGCTAGAACACAAAACTTGGTTACAAGGTTTTTGAAACGGGGGCAGGACATCTCAACAGCCCCTGGGTAAGATCCATAATCTGTAAGAGAGGGTCTAAGGTTGAAGGTCAGCAGTCATCCAGGAGCTAGATTTGTGATAACAGATTTGTGATAATCAGATCCAGTAAAACAAGAAGCATTGATCACAGTTGATTTGAAGAACATTAGGCCCACTATTCGTGTTCCTGACACTGCACAACAAGAAAATTGGCGCTTGGTGCGAAGTGGTTTCATCAGTCAAATAGGGATTTTCAGCGGACCAGTACCTTGTATTCTGGAAATTTAAGTCACCTGATAAATGAAACAAAGCTTCGTTATGAAGTACAGCAATGGGTCAAAATGTCTGTCCGCAATCCTAGTCAGCAACCAAGTCCGGTAATTTACACTTTCAGCTTTGTCAGACCGCTGCTGAATTCCATCACAACTTCAGCCGTCCTGATCGATGGAGGTCTCAGTTTCTTCATCTTTACAACAGAGCCAGTTTGATGCCATTCCTGAATCAGGCTCCGAATACAACATTTAGCTGTTGTTTTTGTTCCTGGGTACTTGTTGGCAAAGGTCTCACACGTATAGCCTTCCACAATCACTATTCGCTGTTCCAAGGAGAACACCATCTTTCTGACGCAATAGGCCACTTTTATCAAACTGAATAATAAATCAGTCTTAGTTACCCATAGCAACCAATCAGAGCTCAGCCTTCAGTTCCTACAGGGCTCTGGAAAAAAATAAAGCTGAGCCCCGATTCGTTGCTATTTACAACTAAGTCAGATTTACTATTAGGCAGTTTTATTTGGAGATATTGGAGGCAGGCTACTTTTTTGTTGGTCCCCCTGTGCCATTAAAGGGGACTTGTGATCTTCAAATGCAATACAATCTGCAGACAACATGTTAAAGAGCAGGAGGAGCTGAGCAGATTGATATATAGTTTTGTGTGTGGGGGGGGGGGATCTTTAAAACGTTTATCTCTTTTATGCATAGGAGTCTTGTGGGCAGTGCTATTCAATGACTGACAGGTAATTCTGCCTGACTAAGCATATGGGAAGGCTGTCAATCACTAGGACCACCCCATGACTCCTAAGCTTAAAAAGAGCAGAAGATTTTTTACATAAAGACACTCCTAATATTGCAGGTGCCTTTCAGGAGTTTTATTCCTCCCTATACAATCTACATTTACACGCCAGCCCTGGGGAGGATGCGCAGCGACGCTGTTCCATTGAAACCGTTTTAGAGAAACTTTCCCTCCCTAAAGTTCCAGATGATATGGCCCCCTCCTTGATTGCCCCGATCACTGATGAGGAAATCAAAAAAGTAATAAACAGTTTCCCTCCAGGAAAAAGTCCGGGGCCGGAGAAGGTCACGTCCATTTGTGAAACCTTGGGAGGGAGACCATACACTGTACTTTAGAGGCATGGGCTCACTCAATTTGCATATGTTCCGCTTTTCCCTAATGCCAGAAGCTCCCTCTGCAGAAGCAATTGATGCCAATTCAGTTTGATATGCAGAGACAGGATCATCAGGCAAAAGCACTCATAAACCTCCCAATCGTTTAACAAAATTGCTGAAAATACATATTCTCGTCCATGACAACAACACTACCCCCTTTGTCAGCCGCTATAGCACAATAGCCGTGTTTTGTCAATGTGACTCAGAGCATGACGAAGGGGAGTAGCTAAATTGTCACGAACACAAGACGATCTGCCATTGGTGATCAAAGTATAATTTATTGTGTTTGGAGCTATCCATTGCTCCACCCTAGATTGGATGGAACAAAGGAGTTAGAAGTTTTATAATCAATGGCTTGATTGACATCATATGTCACATGGTGGGATATTATGTTCCAAAAGCAACAAGAGATACTTGTTCCTGAAAATCCAAACCCTGATCACACATTGTCAGTCTGATTAGAAGTAAGGCCCTGTTTACATGTGCTTCCTTCATATCAGGGACTTAGCAGCTAAGATAGCACTTTTCTCTGATAAATTTATTAACATCTTTTAGCGTAAGAAATAAATCATGTATAAACTGGTGAAAATTTCAAACCATACTTAATAAACACAGTCAGCACTGGAGTTAGCTATACCAATGATAGTTGATTAAGTCCACTAGGTTTTCTTCGCGCGAGTAATCTGCCTCTTTCTTGCACCTGTGTTTTTGTCCTTCTCTGTTTTTTAGACAGATATGATTTTGGTATA
Source organism: Bufotes viridis (assembly GCA_033119425.1). NCBI lineage: Eukaryota > Metazoa > Chordata > Amphibia > Anura > Bufonidae > Bufotes > Bufotes viridis. Next base: position 387,520,904 of record CM065589.1, on the reverse strand, counting down.
GGGTTTATGAAATAGGACAACTGTGCTTCCCGAGACATTGTTATATGTTCCACATCAGAGTCCTCCGAGGCCTTGTCAGATGTATCAAATATCAGATGAACTGAACGTAACGCAACTTGGTGTGAATTGCATCTTTAGATGATGTTGTTTGCTTTTCCTTTTCTTTAGTATACATTTAGGTGGCATGTTTGTGATCTTCCACACTACTCATAAACTTGGTCTTGTTGATAGTCAGACATCCTGATCATATTTACGTTTTTTTCACCTCTGTGATATGTTCTTCAGTATTAGCAACACATTGTTTGAGTTTATCCATTGTTTTATTATATATTGGCAAGTCTTTAAAATTGCCTAATTCAGAATTTATTAGGCTAATTTCTGATGGTAGAGGCTCCAACTTAATTTTCTTATGTTCAGTATAAGCTTTTTAGAACAGTCACAGCAGTGGGAACTTTTTTCAGTCTTAACCCACAAGGGATCGTATGCTATTTGAGTTAGTTTGGAGCGTTGAGAGATCCCACCATCACTATGTTTATGTAATTTAGTCTATGAGTAAAATGGATAATTTGGTCAAAACGCGTCAGAGGACATAAAGCTGTGCATTTTTCAATGCAAATTTTGGAAAGTTTTTATCTTACTCGCTGGATCTCTCCTTGGTTTCTGGAAAGTTTGGCTGGGTGTGAACACAGTGGATCTGTTACCATTCTGCCTTATTGACCATATTATTTGGTGCTAGAACACAAAACTTGGTTACAAGGTTTTTGAAACGGGGGCAGGACATCTCAACAGCCCCTGGGTAAGATCCGTAATCTGTAAGAGAGGGTCTAAGGTTGAAGGTCAGCAGTCATCCAGGAGCTAGATTTGTGATAACAGATTTGTGATAATCAGATCCAGTAAAACAAGAAGCATTGATCACAGTTGATTTGAAGAACATTAGGCCCACTACTTGTGTTCCTGACACTGCACGACAAGAAAATTGGCGCTTGGTGCGAAGTGGTTTCATCAGTCAAATAGGGATTTTCAGCGGACCAGTACCTTGTATTCTGGAAATTTACGTCACCTGATAAATGAAACCAAGCTTCATGCGTTATGAAGTACAGCAATGGGTCAAAATGTCTGTCCGCAATCCTAGTCAGCAACCAAGTCCGGTAATTTACACTTTCAGCTTTGTCAGACTGCTGCTGAATTCCATCACAACTTCAGCCGTCCTGATCGATGGAGGTCTCAGTTTCTTCATCTTTACAACAGGGCCAGTTTGATGCTATTCCTGAACCAGGCTCCGAATACAACATTTAGCTGTTGTTTTTGTTCCTGGGTACTTGTTGGCAAAGGTCTCACACGTATAGCCTTCCACAATCACTATTCGCTGTTCCAAGGAGAACACCATTTTCTGACACAATAGGCCACTTTTATCAAACTGAATAATAAATCAGTCTTAGTTACCCATAGCAACCAATCAGAGCTCAGCCTTCAGTTCCTACAGGGCTCTGAAAAAAATTAAAGCTGAGCCCCGATTCGTTGCTATGGACAACTAAGTCAGATTTACTATTAGGCCGTTTTATTTGGAGATATTGGAGGCAGGCTACTTTTTTGTTGGCCCCCCTGTACCATTAAAGGGGACTTGTGATCTTCAAATGCAATACAATCTGCTGACAGCATGTTAAAGAGCAGGAGGAGCTGAGCAGACTGATACATAGTTTTGTGGGGGGAAAATAATCTGTAAAACTTTTTATGCTCTTTTATGCATAGGAGTCTTGTGGGCAGTGCCATTCAATGACTGACAGGTAATTCTGCCTGACTAAGCATATGGGAAGGCTGTCAATCACTAGGACCACCCCATGACTCCTAAGCTTAAAAAGAGCAGAAGATTAAATTCATAGATTACAAGTTTTCACGGAATCTTTCCAACTTTGCTGCAATGTTCTAGGTTTCCTCCTTGTGCTGTTGCTTAGACACCCTGTAATGACGTAGACTATGAGGCATGTACAGATGCAGTGGGAGAGCGAGTATCTGATGGCTGCCAGCAAATTGGTTGCGTAATAATCTATGTAAGTTTCATCCAGTTTGGTCTCAGCAGTGATGAAGACTCAAGTCCAGTCCATAATTTAACATCGAAAAATTATGTTTATCGCATATTCCTACTTAAATGTTTATAGCATCTGTTTTTAAAGTATAACTGTCAATTTTTTATTTTTTTTTTACTATTGGATTTTGGTGATTAATATCACCTTGTTGGCCCTGTTTAAATTTCTGATTGTTTAATAAATAACCCCTAAAAGCCACCTAAAAGTCCCCAGTATTGGCTATTGTTGGCTGAGATAAAATCAGGTTGCTATGCTCCTTCCATCTAACAGATGAGGACGGAGCACGCTGCACTGGGAACTGATAGTGAGTCAACATTGTAAGGGAATGTATAAAAAGCCAGCTTATTCCTGACAGTAGATAACAGGGCTGGGCTGTGTGTGTAAACTTCTCCACATGCCTGTAATTGGCAGACACTCCCTTAGCAGTTCTGGAGAATGTACATATGCCGGCTGCTCAGTGTATAAATGACAGCCTTATCTGATAAGAGGAGAGCATATAGAAGGACTACAGGCTTCAGCCAGACCTGGGAACTTCACTGCAAGACCCCCCTATACAGAGCTGGTCTTCACTAACTTCACTGCAGGTGTCCTATGGATTAGCCTCAGGGCTGAGGGCGGCCATCTTAACAGAATAGTGAAGTTGTAGTTTTATGCAGACTGGTTGCTAAGGGCTGAACCTATTAAATAAGGGGTAAGTAAGTCTAATAGTTATTGATTCAGGAATATTATCATATTAGTAACTACATATATGAAAACTGAAATTTGGGTCTAAATGTGACAGTTATCCTTTAACTGATGATTTACAGTACCTTGAAGGTTCAGTACAGAAGGTAGCTGGCAGTATAAAGGTCCATACCAGGTGGTGACATTTCCTTCCATCCTATTCATGAATGAGAGCGCTCCTTCACTGCAGAGGAAGACGGTCACTGGTTTTTGCTGTTCCTCAGTTATAGGCTACATCTATGTGACAGGCGCCTTGCAGTAACCTGTAACCAGTTTCCTTAGTAGCGGGGAAAGCACTCATTGGTTAACCCTTTAATGACCAGGACTAATGATAGTAATTTAGTAATTTAGCACACATGGTTTATCGGTTGAAACTTTTTATTTAGGTAACACTGTGCAAAAAAAGGTAATTCTTTTAAAACTAAATAGCTACTTATTCTTCAAAAATGACACCAAAATAAATTAATGTAGTATAGTTAATGTAGTTATGTTATGTTGGTCCTTTTGATATATAATTTGTGTGAAGTGGGCCATTTGCATTTTTATTTTTTGTATTTTATAATATTTTTTTACCAATTTTTTTTCCAATAATTTTTGGTACGTAATATAACAATTTTTGCCAGACCTTGCGGACTTTAGAGAGAATAAAGTCTATGCTTTGATCAGTGAGAAAGCGAGAAGTCTTGTTCTGGAGACTGATCTTTCATCTACAGAGACGGAACACTCAGACTCAGATAAGGAGCAAAACATCAGAACTAACAATAACCAAGTGAGAGGTAGGGGCAGAAGAAATTTTAGGGAAATTTACAAAGCCGAGGCAGTCAATGTTTTTTACACCAGGCCCCTTCCTATCCTCTACGGAATCGCCCACAACAGTACCCAGCAGCAACACCGGCCCAAAAGTAGTCAATTTATCTGCCCAACCGCTCATCGGTGTTTCCGACAGCCAAACTTAATTTGTTTAGAACCATTGTTGATATTAATTTGTTTGCACGTAAATTGAAGTGGTTTAAACACTCTTCTAATTTGGACAAAAAACAAAGTCTTGAACTTGGGGTTCCTGTTGAAATTTTGGAGGACATTAGATTGTTGCAAGGATTGTCTTCACAGGGCGGACCTAGGGAAGGGGAAGGCTCCTTCACATCCCTTAAGAATAAAAGTACTAAAACCCTGCCTTGTGGTGATACAACCTGTATTGAGTTGTTCCTGAATCTAGTGAGCAGTGAACTTGGAGTCAACCGTCTTGCATTTTTCCCCATCTAATTGTACAGAGGAGGAACTAAAAGCCCTAAGCACTCTTGAGGGAGATAAAAATATAACTATTAAAGCTTCTGACAACAGAGGGGGGGCAATACGGTCATTTTAGACACCACACTGTATAGATCTATGTGTGAGGACTTGTTGGCACCAAGGAACTGTTATGAAATTTTGGATGGGGATCCAACCAATCATTTTCAACAAGAACTTAAGATCATATTGGATAATGCAAAAAATAACAGACTGATTAACCAAGATGAGTATGATTGACAGCCCTTCCCTCCTATGTACGTGATACTGGGGATCTTCTTAAACAATTGGAAAGTCATACATCTTGACGCTGGCTCCATCTTGGTGAGCATTGATGTCAAGGCATTGTACTTGTCCACACTTCCTTTCCACTCGGGGACGCCAATATTCATTACATAATAAACTTCTTCCTCTTTAACGGCAGATTTTACCACCAGCTCAGGGTCACCACGATGGGGAGTTCCTGTGCCCCATTTTATGCTAATTTGTTCCTGGGCTGGTGGGAAAGTACCTTTATCTTTGGGGATGAATGCATCAGTAGATACGCAGAGTATTCACATGTGGGCATGGTTTATAGACTATGTTTTTGTGAGTTGGAGTGGTCAGTGTGGTGACATGTCACCACATGGACAAACAGTTTAAATATTAATGAGGTTGGTCTTAGGTTTACTTCTAAATGCAATGAAACACAACTTCCTTTTCTTGATATCTGCATAATAAAAATCCAAATGGTGTATTAGATACCTCCATCTTTAGAAGCCCACCTCCACCAATTCCTTTTTACGATGGGAGAGCAGTCATCCCTTTTCCTTAAAGAATGGGATCCTCACGTGGCCAATATTTGTGTATTAGAAGAAACTGTTCACGACAATCTGACTATTTAGAACAGGAGACGGATTAAAAAAAAGATTTCTCGATCGAGTATACCCCCTAAGTATACCCCTGCAAAAAGATTCGTACATCCCTCTTAACACCTAAAACTGCAAGCATATCTGCAAATGATGTCAACAAAAATGACAAAAGGGAGATCCTTAAGTGATTTTCTCTAAACATTGGAATCTTCTACTGATGGACCCAGATATTCGCAAAGTAATCCGAGAATATCCCAGAATTACATATAGAAGAGGGAGAAGTGTTTGCAACAGACTAGTTAAGTCACTATATAGCACCGCCAGCGATTAGAACTTGGCTAAATAAGCCCATTTCTGGCTGCTATAAGTGTGGAGGTTGTGTCGCCTGTAAATACATTTGTTGTGGGAGGACATTCAAGAGTAATGTCACCAACAAAGTATATGAAATCAGAGATATGATTAACTGTAAATTGAGAGGAGTCATCTATAAGATGACATGTGTTTATGGAAAGGAATACATTGGTAAAACCACAAGGGAGCTGAGACATAGAATTGAAGAACACAGTGGTGACATAACAAATCAAAGAGACACATCTATAGCGCGCCACATTAGGAATGACCATGAGGGTAGGACTGAATGTCTTAGCTTTATGGGCATTGAAATGATTAAACAGACAGGGAGAAGGGGTAATTGAGCCAAGAGAGTATTGCAATGAGAGACCAAATGGATTTTTTACTCTGAAGACAGTCCATCCTAATTGTCTCAATGAACAGCAAAATTTTAGTTGTTTCATTTAATTTACTAATGGTCTTTTGACTCCATATGCAAAGATGACTTTGCATATAGAAACTTAAATTATTGTATATGTGATCTACACTATCTCTGTTACCTTATTTTGATCCCAGGCTATATATATATATATATATATATATACTGAACAAAAATATAAACTGAACACTTCCAGTTTTGCTCCCATTTTGCATGAGCTGAGCTCAAAGTTCTGAAACATTTTCTACATACACAGAAGACCCATTACTCCCAAATATTGTTCACAAATCTGTCTAAATCTGTGTTAGTGAGCATTTCTCCTTTGCCGAGATAATCCATCCCACCTCACAGGTGTGGCATATCAAGGTGCTGATTAGACAGCATGAATATTGCACAGGTGTGCCTTAGACTGCCCACAATAAAAGGCCACTCTGAAATGTGCAGTTTGATCACACAGCACAATGCCACAGATGTCGCAACGTTTGAGGAAGCGTGCAATTGGCATGCTGACTGCAGGAATGTCTACCAGAGCTGTTGCCCGTGCAATGAATGTTCATTTCTCTACCACAAGCTGTCTCCAAAGGAGTTTCAGAGAATTTGGCTGTACATCCAACTGGCCTCACAACCGCAGACCACGTGTAACCACACCAGCCTAGGACCTCCACATCCAGCATGTTCACCTCCATGATCGTCTGAGACCAGCCATCCGGCCAGCTGCAGCAACAATCGGTTTGCATAACCAAAGAATTTCTGCACAAACTGTCAGAAACCGTCTCAGGGAAGCTCATCTGCATGCTCGTCGTCCTCATCGGGGTCTGGACCTGAATGCAAATCCGTCGCCGTAACCGTCTTGAGTGGGCAAATGCTCACATTTGATGGCGTCTGGCACGTTGGAGAGGCGTTCTGTTCACGGATGAGTCCCGGTTTTCACTGTTCAGGGCAGATGGCAGACAGCATGTGTGGCGTGGGTGGGTGAGCGGTTTGCTGATGTCAACGTTGTGTTTCAAGTAGCCCATGGTGGCGGTGGGGTTTATGGTATGGGCAGGCGTATGTTATGGACAAGGAACACAGGTGCATTTTATTGATGGCATTTTGAATGCACAGAGATACCGTGACGAGATCCTGAGGCCCATTGTTGTGCCATTCATCCACGACCATCACCTCATGTTGCAGCATGATAATGCAAGGCCCCATATTGCAAGGATCTGTACACAATTCCTGGAAGCTGAAAACATCCCAGTTCTTGCATGGCCAGCATACTCACTGGACATGTCACCCATTGAGCATGTTTGGGATGCTCTGGCTCGGCGTATACGACAGCAGGTTTCATTTCCTGCTAATATTCTGCAACTTCGCACAACGATTGATGAGGAGTGGACCAACATTCCACAGGCCACAATCAACAACCTGATCAACTCTATGCGGAGATGTGTTGCACCGCGTGAGGCAAATGTTGGCCACACCAGATACTGACTGACCCCCCGTAAGGCAAAACATTTCAGTGTCCTTTTATTGTGGACAGTCTAAGGCACACCTGTGCAATATTCATGCTGTCTAATCAGCAACTTGATATGCCACACCTGTGAGGTGGGATGGATTATCTTGGCAAAGGAGAAGTGCTCACTAACACAGATTTAGACAGATTTGTGAACAATATTCGAAAATAAAGGTTTTTTTTGTGTATGTAGAAAATATTTCAGATCTTTGAGTTGAGCTCATGCAAAATGGGAGCAAAACCGAAAGTGTTGGGTTTAGAAAACCAGTCAGTATCTGGTGTGGCCACCATTTGCCTCAACCAGTGCAACACATCTCCGTCACATAGAGTTGATCAGGTTGTTGATTGTGGCCTGTGGTATGTTGATCCACTCCTCTTCAATAGCTGTGCGAAGTTGCTGAATATTGGCAAGAACTGGAACACGCTGTCGTATACGCCGATCCAGAGCATCCCAAACATGCTCAATGGGTGACATGTCTGGTGAGTATGATTGCCATGCAAGAACTGGGATGTTTTCAGCCTCCAGGAATTGTGTACAGATCCTTGCAATATGGGGCCGTGCATTATTATGCTTCAACATGAGGTGCTGGTCGTGGATTAATGGCACAACAGTGGGCCTCAGGATCTCGTCACGGTATCTCTGGATGTGCATTCCAATGCACGGAGCAGGTAGGTGGGGATTGGTCTAGGCCAGGCATGCTCAACCTGCGGCCCTCCAGCTGTTGCAAAACTACAACTCCCATAATTCCCTGACAACCTAAAGCTATCACCCTACAGAAGGGTATCGTGGGAGTTGTAGTTTTACAACAGCTGGAGGGCTGCAGGTTGAGCATGCCTGGTCTAGGCGATTAGACGGGAGCATTTAAAAGGGTATAGGCGCTCTACAGCGCGCCCCCTCTTTACCTGCGGTGAAATTAGGGACATGTGGGGGACACTTCCCCACCCCATCAGGACACGGACCACTTTTTATGTGCCCTAGTTTTTTTTGGATGAGTTTTGGGATCTATGACACGTGTTCCCATTACTCCATGCTTTGATTGTGAATCTATTTATTTATTTATCTATTTTTGTCCTTGTTATTCCACAAGTCTTTTACTTTTCTTCACTTTCAAATCCCCTGATAAGTCTCCTTTTCTGAGATGGGACAATAGTGGGGAACAGGTGTAGGGAATAGGCCCCAGTTAGGGATAGGTTCCTGACGGGATCGCCCGTATCGGGGCGGGTGCTCTGTAATTGCTAGGCAGGGATTGTTAGCCCCCATTCCTGGGAAAATCCTGCCCTTTGTTGGGCATGGTATACAGGCAGAGCAGATCAGGTTTCATTAGTGATGAGCAAATCGATTCATACAAATACATCCATTCATCTGCATGAATTTACACTTGTGAGGGAGCATCCTTACAATTTTAGATGCTCACTCTTCTGACAGATTAACATGACAGCAAGTATTGCACATGTGCCGTTACTGCATGGGTAATATGCCTACGAATCGGCATCAACTAATTTGCATGCACCATTTGCTACAGCTTCTGATTTGTTATTGTAGGCATATCATTTGCGTATGTGGCGATACTCGCAGTAGCAGCGCATGCGCGAGATGAGCTGCCATGATAATCTGTCAGCACACTGCGGAATTGTCTGTAGAGGGACAGTCCCTCACAGACAGAGAATTGGATCATATGAATCGATTCGCTCATTACTACTCACCATGGAATATGGAAAATAAGACCTCATCCTCAAAATTTGCGTCTGACAGTGGTTAAAATACCTGAGTCATCTCAATTTGTAGTGCTTTACAAAAGAAAAAAATACAACTTTATACTTAACAGAGCCATAAAAATAAATCCTAGTAAAATGTACAGCAAAAATGACTAAGGCAAAGCATAAAACCTGCATTATTATGAAGCACATTGTATTTTTCAGCCTATATGACGCACTCTCCCCCACACACCCCAAAGTGGGAGGGGGAAATGTCAGAGCATCTTATGTGGCGAATACTAATTATGGAAGCTCATTAATATAGAAGGACCGAGAAACTGGTCTTCTCCTGCAGGGCTCTGCAAACTGTGCTGTGACCCGTGGACGGCGCAAGGACGTTGGACTTAGGAGTGATGGTGGTCGGAGAAGGAGAGGTTGTTTTTATTTTTTCCTCTGATCTGAGGTCTGGTTAATATGGGGGTCTTATTAACAACATTGAGGGTCTGAGCTGAGGTTTTATTAACATGGAGGTCTGGGGCCTGATTAATATGGGGGACATTAACATGGAGGTCTGAATAGTAGCCTTATTAACATTGGGCGTCTAATCAGAGGTCTGAATGTGGGCCCTATTAACATTGGGGTCTAATCTGAAATCTGATTGGGGGTCTGTTCTTATGTCTGATTAACGTTCGAAGTCTCATCTGAGGTCTGATTGGGGGTCCTATTAACATTGTTGGCTGTTTTGAGGTCTGATTAAGGGCTCATGCACACGAACGTATTTTCTTTCCGTTTCCGTTCCGTTTTTTTTTGCGGTCCATATGCGGAACTATTCACTTCAATGGGTCCGCAAAAACAACGGAAATGACTCCGTGTGCATTCCGTTTCCGTATGTTTGCTTGGCCGTTCCGCAAAAACGTAGTGCATGTCCTATTATTGTCCACAAATCATGGTCTGTGGCTACATTCAAGTCGAGGGGTCGACAAAAAATACGGAACACATCCGTATGTTACCCGTATTTTGCAGATCCATGCCCACTTTGCCCATGTGTTTACTGTTTACAAACATTACAGTAATGATTACAAATTTTCTGTTTCTGGTTGCGATCCGCAAAAAACGGATTGCATACGCAAACCATATGGATACATTTTGTCGCATAACGGAACGGATGCAGACACAAAACAGAGAAAAAAAAACTCATATACGGAACAACGGATCTGTAAAAAACAGACTGTAAAACTACAACGGTCGTGTGCATGAGCCACTGAGGATCTGATTGGGGTTCTGAGTAGTGTTGAGTGAACAGTTCGAGCATAGTTCGGGTTCGTACCGAATTTTGGGGTGTTCGGAACACTGACCCGGACCCGAACATTTTCAAAAAAGTTCGGGTTCGGGTCCGTTGTTCGGCGATTTCTTCCCGCTTTCTGAAGGGCTGCACAGCAGCCAATCAGCTAGCGTTTTACTTCTTGCCCTAAGAAGACATCACAGGCATGCCTACTAATGGCATGGCTGTGATTGGCCAAGTGCAGCATGTGACCCAGCCTCTATTTAAGCTGGAGTCACGTAGCGCCGCACGTCACACTGCTCTGATTAGTGTAGGGAGAGGACGCAGCTTCTGTGAGGGCAAGATTAGGCAGGGAAAAGTCAGCAACAGCACCTAATGAACTGATTGACCTACAGCTGTGAATGATTCAACTTCTGCTAGTTAATTGCTCACTGGTTTTTAGGCTGCACAGAGCATTTTTCTGTCACTTTTGTCTGGGGTGATCGGCGGCCATTTTGTGACTTGTGGTGCACCAGAACAAGCTGCCACCAAATCCATCAATACTATTTTTTTTTTTTTTTGCTATATCCCACATCAGGGGCTTGGCTGTGCTAATTGTCACCCCTAGAAACTCAGGATAGCAATTTCTATATTTTATTAAGGGGTTAAATACAATTGCCAAAACACCAATCCCCTAAATCTGGTGTTCCAGCTTTGGCTAGCCAAGTGTGATACTGTCTGCTGTCTGGCAAAGGATAGATCATTTTCTGTGGTGAAATTCAATAGCCAAAATAGCAATACCCTGAATCTGGTGTCCCAGCACTGGCTGGCAAAGTATAATGGTGTCTGCCAAAACATATATTTTGTTTTGGGGTGAAATTCAATTGCCAAAATAGCAATACCCTGAATCTGGTGTTCCAGCTGTTGCAGGCCAAGTTTTAATCTGTCCGTAATAGGGTATATTTTGTTCTGGGGTGAAATTCAATTGCCAAAATAGCAATACCCTGAATCTGGTGTCCCAGCAGTTGCAGGCCTAGTTTAAATCTGTCTGAAATAGGGTATATTTTGTTCTCGGGTGAAATTCAATTGCCAAAATAGCAATACCCTGAATCTGGTGTTCCAGTAGTGGCTGGCAAAGTATAATAGTGTCCGCCAAAACATATATTTTGTTCTGGGGTAAAATTCAATTGCCAAAAAGCAAAACCATAAATCTGGTGTCACAGCTGTGGCTGGCAAACTATAATAGTGTCCGCCAAAACATATATTTTGTTCTGGGGTGAAATTCAATTGCCAAAATAGCAATACCATAAATCTGGAGTCACAGCTGTGGCTGGCAAAGTATAATAGTGTCCGCCAAAACATATATTTTGTTCTGGGGTGAAATTCAATTGCCAAAATAGCAATACCATAAATCTGGCGTCACAGCTGTGGCTGGCAAAGTATAATAGTGTCCGCCAAAACATATATTTTGTTCTGGGGTGAAATTCAATTGCCAAAATAGCAATACCCTGAATCTGGTGTTCCAGCTGTTGCAGGCCTAGTTTAAATCTGTCTGCAACAGGGTATATTTTGTTCTGGGGTGAAATTCAATTGCCAAAATAGCAATACCATAAATCTGGTGTCACAGCACTGGCTGGCAAAGTATAATAGTGTCCGCCAAAACATATATTTTGTTCTGGGGTGAAATTCAATTGCCAAATAGCAATACCCTGAATCTGGTTTTCCAGTAGTGGCTGGCAAAGTATAATAGTGTCCGCCAAAACATATATTTTGTTCTGGGGTGAAATTCAATTGCCAAAATAGCAATACCCTGAATCTGGTGTCCCAGCACTGGCTGGCAAAGTATAATAGTGTCCGCCAAAACATATATTTTGTTCTGGGGTGAAATTCAATTGCCAAAATAACAATACCCTGAATCTGGTGTCCCAGCTATTGCAGGCCAAGTGTAAATCTGTCCGTAAAAGGGTATATTTTGTTCTGGGGTGAAATTCAATTGCCAAAATAGCAATACCCTGAATCTGGTGTCCCAGCTGTTGCAGGCCAAGTGTTAATCTGTCCGTAAAGGGTATATTTTGTTCTGGGGTGAAATTCAATTGCCAAAATAGCAATACCCTGAATCTGGTGTTCCAGTAGTGGCTGGCAAAGTATAATAGTGTCCGCCAAAACATATATTTTGTTCTGGGGTGAAATTCAATTGCCAAAATAGCAATACCATAAGTCTGGTGTCACAGCTGTGGCTGGCAAAGTATAATAGTGTCCGCCAAAACATATATTTTGTTCTGGGGTGAAATTCAATTGCCAATATAGCAATACCCTGAATCTGGTGTTCCAGCTGTTGCAGGCCAAGTGTTAATCTGTCCGTAAAAGGGTATATTACACTAAAGGTGTATATACAAGTGCTGAGATGGTCATCCTCATTAACTTCACATGCTACCGTGCATCTCCCATTGTATTTCTGTCTGTTAAAGGGTATATTACACAAAGTGTTAAAATACAATTGCTGAAGGCATAATGCTACATATTTTTTCTTACGCTACTGTGCATCTCAAAGTGTAAATCTGTCCATAAAAGGATACCTTTCATCCAGGGCCTAAATACTAGCCCTAAAAAAAGGCCTGAATTTAAAAATCAATACATTGGGCCAAATATTTTTTTTCTTATTGTGGTGCTTGGTGAACGGTAACTGAGGAAAACATCTAGTAAGGGACGTGGACGCGGTCGTGGTGGTGTTAGTGTACCCTCTGGTGCTGGGAGAGGACGTGGCCATTCTGCCACTTCCACACATCCTAGTGAACCAACTACCTCAGGTTCCAGTACCCACCAGAATTTACAGCGATATTTGGTGGGGCCCAATGCCGTTCTAAGGATGGTAAGGCCTGAGCAGGTACAGGCACTAGTCAATTGGGTGGCCGACAATGGATCCAGCACGTTCACAACATTATCTCCCACCCAGTCTTCTGCAGAAAGCGCACAGGTGGCGCCTGAAAACCAAGCCCATCAGTCTGTCACATCACCCCCATGCATATCAGGGAAACTGTCTGAGCCTCAAGTTATGCAGCAGTCTCTTATGCTGTTTGAAGACTCTGCTGGCAGGGTTTCCCAAGGGAATCCACCTAGCCCTTCCCCAGTGGTGGAAGACATAGAATGCACTGATGCACAACCACTGATGTTTCCTGATGATGAGGACATGGGAATACCACCTCATCGGAGTCCGCACGTCTCTGATGATGATGAAACACAGGTGCCAACTGCTGCGTCTTTCTGCAGTGTGCAGACCGAACAGGAGGTCAGGGAGGAAGACTGTGTGGAAGACGATGCAGGGGACGATGAGGTCCTAGACCCCACATGGAATGAAGGTCGTGCCACTGACTTTCATAGTTCAGAGGAAGAGGCAGTGGTGAGACCGAGCCAACAGCGTAGCAAAAGAGGGAGCAGGGGGCAAAAGCAGAACAGCCGCCGCCAAGAGAGTTCGTCTGCTACTGGCCACCGCCACCAGGGACTGAGCACCCCAAAGGCAGCTTCAAGGAGTTCCCTGGCATGGCACTTCTTTTAACAATGTGCTGACTACAAGACCTGAGTGGTTTGCACGCTGTGCCATCAGAGCCTGAAGCGAGGCATTAACGTTCCGAACCTTAGCACAACCTGCATGACCAGGCATCTACATGCAAAGCATGAACTTCAGTGGAGTAAACACCTTAAAAGCAAGGAACTCACTCTGGCTCCCTCTTCTGCTGCTGCCTCCGCCTCTTCCTCCGCCTCGGGAGGAACGTTGGCACCTGCTGCCCACCAAACAGAGGATGTGCCACCGACACCACCACCTGCGTCACCAAGCATCTCCACCATGTTACACAGCAGCGTTCAGCTCTCCATCTCACAAACCTTGGAGAGAAAGCGTAAATTCCCACCTAGCCACCCTCGAGCCCTGGGCCTGAATGCCAGCATTTCTAAACTACTGTCCTTTGAAATGCTGTCATTCAGGCTGGTGGACACAGACAGCTTCAAACAGCTGATGCCCATGGCTGTCCCACAGTATGTTGTTCCCAGCCGCCACTACTTCTCCAAGACAGCCGTGCCTTCCCTGCACAACCAAGTATCTGATAAAATCAAGTGTGCACTGCGCAACGCCATCTGTGGCAAGGTCCACCTAACCACTGATACGTGGACCAGTAAGCATGGCCAGGGACGCTATATCTCCCTAACTGCACACTGGGTAAATGTAGTGGCGGCTGGCCACAGGCGGAGAGTTCCTTGCTGCACGTCCTTCCGCCGCCAAGGATCGCAGGGCATCATTCTTTGCCTCCTGTAGCCGCCTCCTCCTACTTGGCTTCCTCTTCCTCTGCTTCCACCAGCTCATCCAGTCAGCCACACACCTTCACCACCAACTTCAGCACAGCCCGGGGTAAACGTCAGCAGGCCATTCTGAAACTCATATGTTTGGGGGACAGGCACCACACCGCGCAGGAGTTGTGGCGGGGTATTGAACAACAGACCGACAAGTGGTTTCTGCCGGTGAGCCTGAAGCCCGGCCTGGTGGTGGGCGAAATCTCGTCGCACCTCTGGGACTAGCCGGTTTGACGCACATCCCTTGCCTGGCGCATGTGCTGAATTTGGTGGTGCAGAAGTACATTCACAACTACCCCGACATGTCAGAGCTCCTGCATAAAGTGTGGGCCGTCTGTGCGCTTCCGGCGTTCACATCCTGCCGCTGCTCGCCTGTCTGCGCTACAGCGGAACTTCGGCCTTCCCGCTCACCGCCTCATATGCGACGTGCCCACCAGGTGGAACTCCACCTTGCACATGCTGGAGAGACTGTGCGAGCAGTAGCAGGCCATAGTGGACTCTCAGCTGCAGCATGCACGCGTCAGTCGCACTGCGGAACAGCACCACTTCACCACCAATGATTGGGCCTCCATGCGAGATCTGTGTGCCCTTTTGCGCTGTTCCGAGTACTCCACCAACATGGCCAGTGGCGATGACACCGTTATCAGCGTTACAATACCACTTCTATGTCTCCTTGAGAAAACGCTTAGGGCGATGATGGAAGAGGAGGTGGCCCAGGAGGAGGAGGATGAGGGGTCAGTTTTAGCACTTTCAGGCCAGTCTGTTAGAAGTGGCTCAGAGGAAGGTTTTTTGCAGCAGCAGAGGCCAGGTACAAATGTGGCCAGCCAGGGCCCACTACTGGAGGACAAGGAGGAGGAGGAGGATGAGGATGAAGCAGGTTCACAGCAGGCTGGCACCCGACACAGCTCAGGCCAATCACTGGTGCGTGGCTGGGGGGATACGGTGGACGATGACAATAAGCCTCCCACAGAGGACAGCTTGTCCTTACCTCTGGGGAGCCTGGCACACATGAGCGACTACATGCTGCAGTGCCTGCGCAATGACAGCAGAGTTGCCCACATTTTAACGTGTGCGGACTACTGGGTTGCCACCCTGTTGGATCCCCGGTACAAAGACAATGTGCTCACCTTACTTCCTGCACTGAAGCGTGATAGGAAGATGCGCGAGTACAAGCGCACGCTGGTAGACGCGCTCCTGAGAGCATTCCCAAATGTCACAGGGGAACAGGTGGAAGCCCAAGGCGAAGGCAGAGGAGGAGCAAGAGGTTGCCAACGCAGCTGTGTCACGGCCAGCTCCTCTGAGGGCAGGGTTAGCATGGCATAAATATGGAAAAGTTTTGTCTCCACGCCACAGCTAACTGCACCACCACCTGATACGGAATGTGTTAGCAGGAGGCAGCATTTCACTAACATGGTTGAACAGTACGTCTGCACACCCCTCCACGTACTGACTGATGGTTCGGCCCCATTCAACTTTTGGGTCTCCAAATTGTCCACGTAGCCAGAGTTAGCATTTTATGCCTTGGAGGTGCTGGCCTGCCCGGCGGCCAGCGTTTTGTCTGAACGTGTATTCAGCACGGCAGGGGGCGTCATTACTAACAAACGCAGCCGCCTGTCCACAGCCAACATGGACAAGCTAACGTTCATAAAAATGAACCAGGCATGGATCCCACAGGACCTGTCCCTCCCTTGTGCAGAATAGACATTTTTTAACTGCCTCCCCCTCAACCATGTATTCTTGTACTCCGGGGCACTTCTTTATTGAATCCTCATTTTTTTAACTTTACCATGATCTTGCGGTGCAACCCAAAGTTGAATGAACCTCTCCTCAATCTGGGTGCCAGGGCCTAAATAACTGAAAGTGGCCTTCTCCAGTGGTGGGTGATATGACGCCTTATTCCTTGCTGTGGGACCTCTCTCCTCTGTCTGGGTGCTGGGGCCTAAATAACTGAAAGTGGTCTTCTTCAGTGGTGGGTGATATGACGCCTTATTCCTTGCTGTGGGACCTCTCTCCTCTGTCTGGGTGCCTGGGCCGAAATAACTGAAAGTGGCCTTCTCCAGTTGTGGGCGATATGACGCATGATTCTCTGCTATGGGACCTCTCTCCTCTGTCTGGGTGCTGGGGCCTAAATAACTGAAAGTGGCCTTGTCTAGTGGTGGGTGATATGACGCATGATTCCTTGCAGTGGGACCTCTCTCCAGTTGATATTGGTTAAGTTTTATTTATTTTATTTTATTTTAATTCATTTCCCTATCCACATTTGTTTGCAGGGCATTTACCTACATTTTGCTGCCTTTTGCAGCCCTCTAGCCCTTTCCTGGACTATTTTACAGCCTTTTTAGTGCCTAAAAGTTCGGGTCCCCATTGACTTCAATGGGGTTCGGGATAAAGTTCGGGTCGAGTTCGGATCCCGAACCCGAACATTTTCGGGAAGTTCGGCCGAACTTCTCGAACCCGAACATCCATGGTCGCTCATCTCTAGTTCTGAGCTGAGCTCTGATGAAAAATATAATTTTTTCTTGTTTTCCTACTCTAAAACTTAGGTGCAGCTTATAGGGGTAAAAATAAGGTAATTTTTGGCGGAGCGGAGCCTGGCCGCTGGCAGTGATGGGCGCGTGATCCTGCAGCTCCCTCACAAGTGCACCTCGGGGTCGCCTGTTTAGCAAGTTAAAAGCCTCACAAAATGGTTAAAACCTCCAAGGAACGTTCAGGGAGCTAACGGCCACTCCGAAGCTAAATGAAAAACATAACCATAGCAAAAGCAGGTGCACTCTGCGGCAATACTAATCCCTCACACTGATAAAATTGAGGGGTTAGTTCGACATATCCTACTAGGAGGACATGTCTTAAGCTCGGACACCACGGCAAGGTCCCTCAAGTAGCCCGAGGCCCTACCACTCAACCTACCTGAGCCATATGGGCGATACCAGGAGCCGTTGGGCATTACGGGAGCAAAAGGCCTGACTCACAGACAGCTCACCAGTGACCTCCAGCATGTAACCATGCTTGCAATGGGAGGTGGGAGGTGCCTGTGAGCCCCACCCGAGACCAGCTGATATGGCCCAGAGCCTCACAGGTGCACCTGAATGTAGCCTGTAGATGAAAAGCAGGCACATTTAAATCGGAGTTTATACACCTCCAAACATATTATACAATCCATTAGAAAACGTGGTGTGGTGTTTAACAAGCAGAATATGCTCAACCCATATGCAGTTGTGGATGTATCTAGGGGAGCACATCCTGCACTTGTAGTCCGTTGCTAGGGGCAATCAACAGCAAAAAATGCATACAATGGAAGATGCCAGCAACGGACTACAAGAAGCTAAATGCCAGCCAAATGGACTTGCAAAAATGCTGGAAGAAGCAAACTGTACAGCCCGCCGGAGACACATCCAAGATGGTGGCTGCTGCTAGCGCGGGAAATCTGGCTGCTGACTCAGTGTGGCGGAGAGTGATTATGGTGAGTCTGTCTCTGCCCCTATTACTAAGGCTTTCTTAAGGAAAACTATCCTTCAAGCTATGAGACCTGTGATTTGGAGGAATTGGCTGACATAAAAGCTGACTTATAAGAAATAGCTCACAGGGTGGAAGGTCTGGAAATGGCGCAATCCAGCATAGTGGCCTTTTCTGATGCTGTAGCAATGCGCTCTTCTCAACATGCGGAATTTATCAATAAGGCACTGTTACTTATAGAAGACCAAGAGAACTGGAGCCAAAGAAAAAATATTAGAATCAGGGAAATCATTAGAAACCATAGCAGTTTACGCCAGAGTCCCTTGGGAAGGTGGCGCACGAGATCTTTAGCAACCTTCTGGGCCCAGAGAGGGCTTCGGGAATAGTGATTGAGCAAATTCATACAGCATTACGTCCCAAGCCAAAACAAGGGGAACCACCAACAGATATAATTTGTGGTCTGTTATCGTTTGTGGATACGTCCCAGATTTTAACAGCTGCCAGAGAGAAACAGCCCATTATATACGCTGACGCTACCCTACACTTTTATCAAGATTTAGCACCAGCTACTCTAGCTAAGCGGAGAATTCTACGCCCATTACTTGAAGTTCTACGGTCAAAGAATATTCAACATTCGTGGCTTTTTCCGTTTGGCCTAGCTGTCTGGCTCAGCGGTCGGAGGCTTACAGTACATAGCCCTGCTTGACCTGGATAAAATGTGGGTGGCACTGGGGATTCCCCCGCTGCAAATCAAATTCTGGATGCCAATGCTGGATGATCAGGACCTCCCACAACTGCCCAAAGTGGAACCATGGAAGACAACGCATAGGAATCAAGCGCCGAAGGAGAGGAGGAGACTACCCAAGTCAGCTGCTTCAATCACTTGACTGCCTTGACTCCCCGGGTTCTAAATTCATGTTCCTCATGCAGGACGTTTGGAGACACAAGCTACTATGAAGATTTGGGGTCAGCGAGCAACACAACACCTACCTCTACCTGTTTTCTTGGCAGCCGCACTGTAGTGGGCACGAGCTCCCTCGTTATATTGTCTCATTGTTATTATATTATATACTGGTTATTATGTTGCTTTGGCCATAGCTTTTAAATATTGGGCCCTCAAACTTGAGTATATGACCGGTTCCAACCTGGACCCAAATTCCCCAAGTCTGTTAGTCCTCCTTTCCTTCCCCCTTACCTTGCTAGGGGTTGCCATACACCTGTCCCCACTCTTCTATCTTTTTAGAGAAGCCAAAGAGGAACATCAGCCTAACACGGGGTAATTATCGCAGAGATTGCCATCACCACTCTAAACATAAAAGGCTTAAACTCACCTAATAAGAGACATCACACCATCTTTCTACTATGTAAACTCAAGACCATTATTGCCTTTCTACAAGAAACCAACTTTAGAAAAGACAAAATCCCAAAACTTCCTACTCAGTTGTCAGGAGACTTCTCGCTCGAAAGGGGTAACAATTAAAATCCACAAATTTATTCCATTTCGGGTCTTGCTAGTTTTCTGATGCTGAAGGCAGAGTTATCTTTCTTAAAGGGTCTGTAGCCTCCACAACATACACTTAGCAAATATCTACGTACCTAACACAAAACAAGTTCACTGGTTGTTACAAGTTTTGGATGATTTAAAAATGTTTGCGGAGGGTCAAATTATTCTAGGAGGTAATCTAAATTTAGTATTAAATCCAGTGTTGGAATCGTTTTCACAACGTTCTCATGTATCGCAGAGAGCAATTGGAAAGCTCCATTCTAAACTACAGGAGTTGGGATTAGAAGATTTGTGAGAAAACTTCATCCCCATACAAGGGACTATACCTTTAGGTCAGCCACACACAACTCTTCAAAGATTAGACCACATCCTGGCTACCAAATCAGTGTTATTACAGACGCGTTCAGCCTGCATTGGTAATATTACCATTTCTGATCACGCACCGTGCTCTATCACACTATCCATGAAGCAATTATCCAAAGGGTAATGGTCATGGAGGTTAAATGAGTCCCTCTTTAGTGATGAAAAGGTCTGTCAGGAAGTCAATAGACACCTTAGAGAATACTTTGCTATAAATTCAGTGGAAGAAGTAAAAGCGCCAATGGTTTGGGAGGCTCATAAAGCCTATATTAGGGGAATATTCATTGCTCTTGGCTCAAAACTAAAGAAAGACAAACTAAAGGAGGTGGATAGTATATTGCAACAGATCGCTGCAGTAGAGAGATCAAGAAAAGTTTTAAGTCTCTTTCCCTGCAGGAATTTAGTGATCCTGAGAGCAAGGCTCAAAGCTTTTCTGTCGACACGATCAGCTAAGAAATACTTATACTTTAAACACTTTATTTATACACATGGGGACAAGGGAGGGCGACTTATGTCTTCTCTCCTTAAGAAAGCCAGAACTAAATCCTTCATGCACAAAATCAAAACTGATTCTGGCAAACTGGTTACTACTACAGAGGAGATTGTGAAGGCATTCCATCTTTTTTACACCAAACTATACAATCACAAAATTCCTGGCGACAAAGACACCTACTTGAGTACTAGGGTTGCAACCCAGAAGTTTTTGCAATCCTTAAAACTCCCCTCTATAGCCCCCAAGTTGCATTAGACCTGGTCCGTCCCTTTTCGGAGGAGGAACTCAAAGACGTTATTTGCAGCTTCTCTCTCAAACAGAGTTCAGGTCCAGATAGATTCCCCCTCCATTACTTTAAAACCTTTTAGGAGATTTTAGTACCTCATTTGACAAAAGTATGTAATGCTCTTCTTTCTGGGAGCTCCCTCCCTAGACAATCCCAAGAGGCTTTTATTACCTTAACCCCCAAAGAAGGAAAGGATCCCACAGAATGTGGCAGCTAAAGGCCAATTTCTTTGTTGAACCAAGATCTGAAAATTGGGCTAAACTGCTAGCTAACAGAATTAGAGCTATCATCCCCTCCTTAGTAGGCCCAGAACTGGTTGGCATCATCCAGGGGAGAGAGGGTAAGACAAATACCGCTAGACTGTTTCATGCTATTCACACGGCTCACACCTCCAAAATGCCATTGGCCCTCCTCAGCATTAACGCCGAAAAGGCTTTTGATAGGGTCCAATGGGCATTTATGGAAGCGACACTACGTAGATTTGCATTTCCACAGCCACTGATACATGCAATTTTCACACTGTCCCCTCATGCACGCCTTAACATAAATGGCACACTTTCTCCCGCATTTAAAATTACAGACAGAACGAGACAGGGGTGCCCATTATCCCCCACCCTGTTTGTCCTTGTAATGGAAACCCTACTTCAAGCTCTCAGAGAACAAGAACACATACAAGGGTTACCTTTAGGTGGGAGACAGCTGAAATTTTTAGCTTTTGCTGATGATCTATTGTTTTTAACGACAAATCGAACTGTTAGCTTAACGATGATTGCACAGTTGTTGCAAGAGTATGGGGTTTTGTCTAATTATAAAGTCAACACAACCGAGTCAGACGTTCTAAATGTTTCAGTCCCCCAGTCACAAGTGCCCAGCCTAAAGTTGAGCACTGGCTTCACAAGGGCTCCTACATCCATTACCTATCTAGCAGTATGTCTCTCTAGAGACCTTTCAGATATCTATTATCTAAATTACCCTATGTTGGCAGAGATTACAAGGTTGCTGAAATCTTATGAGCCATTGTGGATTTCCTGGCTTGGTTGAAGAAACCTATTGAAAACATACATTATGCCAAAAGTTCTGTTCATACTACAGATGGTTCCCATTCACCTATCCCCTGCCTTTCTTTTTACTTCCATTAGAAGCCTTTTCTCTAGGTTCTTATGGTCAGGAATAGAGAAAAGGAAGGTCTGAGTCTACCTGATGTGCATTCATATTATAAAGCGGTACAATTGAACAGATGGTTACAATCATTGTTTCCTGCTGGTGAGGAGGACCCCTTTGCAGTTTCGTCCTCGTGGAACAATGTCACAGACCTAGAAAACATGTGGCTCCCTAAGCCCAGACCATCTAGGAGTAGCAATCTCATGTTACTAGGCCCAATAGAGGTTTGGCTGCAATTGGGATAGATCCTAGCTCCACGTCCCTCTCCTCTCTTACCAATGTCCCTCTTGCCCGTTCTGCTTGACTCCCCAGGAGCAGCCAGGGAAAGCTTGCGGCGCTCCTTGATAAATTGGAACCTAGGAGATGCTCTCACCGGAAGGGTCATTCCCACAAAATAAGCTTTTAGAGCCTTCCTTACAGTAGATGTACCTGAAGTATCACTATCCTTCTATTATGCTCACTTTAAATGTATTTGCTCTAAGTTCTTAGATAAAGCAGTGCTGGAGAGGGACCTTACAGAATTTGAGTAGCTGATGTTGTCAAAACTCCCCCAAATCTCTCACATTTATCAGCACTTTATCTTGCACAACACCTTATCCAAGCCAAGTTTCCTGAGCACTTGGGAGAGGGAACTGGGAGTTGCTCTTTCTGACACAGAGACACAGTTTATACTGGCGCATTCTCAGGGCACCTTCAAGAAAGACATTATAAACCACTGTGTAGGTGGTATAAAGCACCTGAACTTCTGTATTTGCGGAATGTCTCTGACACAGACAGATGTTGGAGATGTCAGAAGTCCAGTGGCTCTTATTTGCATATCTGGTGGACGTGTGACCTCATTCAAACATTTTGGAAACAAGTTGAATCTGTTATACAGAAAATTTACAAAACACCTTTTCTCCTCTCACCAGAAATGATTTTTCTGGCCAAACTGAGCGGCACCTATCGGCCGTCTAAGTCAAACTTAATCACACATTTACTAGCAGCAGCTAAGGCATTAATTCCATTTCACTGGTTACAATCAAGCCCTCCCTCTATTGGGGAATGGCTCGCTAAGGTAGACCAGATATGCAACTTTAAGAAACTTATTCGTTGGACAGAGAGGAGGCATGATCGCTTCCTGAAGTTGTGGAACCCTTTGAGGCTCTGGAGAAGCCTACCAAAGGGGTTGCGCCTCTGCACATTTATTTCCCCCCACCCCGTAGGGAAAGCAAAAATTCCTTCTGTAAAGTAGATTGGTGTATCTTGATGGGTCTGATGCCTGTACACTAGTTAGAATAGCAGCACAATCTTAAGCAATAAACCCCGCCCCCTCCTTCTGTGTTTTTTCCTTGTAAGTCTGTGTCTGTCGGTGTATTCTTTTTGTCAAGCACATAGAGGTTCAAGGGGTGAAGGAATCGCAAAATCTCCACTAGCCTTCACACTTTTGAGAGGGTCTAACACCAGAGGGCTCTTGGATGGATTTCATTGGCTTGCTCACACACATCCATACCTAACCCTGACTTATGTTCTTCTCTTTAGATAACTTGTATGTAATCTCCTTATATGCAACAACAAAACTTTGTTCAACTTCTTGAATGACCTATAAAATTGTAATATGTTTTATTCGTTATATACTTGTAAGGGTACTTTCACACTTACGTTAGAGGATTCCGGCAGGCAGTTCAGTTGCCGGAACTGCCTGCCCTATCGGAAATCCATATGCAATAATATAGCATTTGTTTCCGGATCCGGATGCGGATCTGTCTAACAAATGCATTGGCATACCGGATTCGTCTCTCTGGTGTCATCCAGAAAACCGGATCCGGTATTTATTTTTTCACAGATTTACAGCTCTGCGCAGGTGCAGACCGGGAAACGGATCAGTTTTTCCGGAACACTTGGTACCGGATCCGGCATTAATACATTTCAATGGCAAGTGTTCCGAAATTTTGGAAATACCGCAGCATGATGCGGTATTTTCTCCGGCCAAATACCGTAAGAGGGACTGAACTGAAGACATACTGATGCATTCTGAACGGAATGCTTTCCATTCAAAATGCATTAGGATAAAATTGAAGCATTTTTTTTTTTCCGGTAATGAGCCCCTGTTTAACGCTAGTGTGAAAGTACCCTAATAAAACCAATAAAAGTAAATTTAAAAAATCAAAGGCTATAAAATTATCATATTTTTTTATTTTTAAGCCCAGAAGCAATTCTTTATTTACCCAGTTCTGTGCTGCACCTTTGTTTTAAGCTGCCATGGCTTGCTGTGGGTGGGATTAACAATGTAAAGGACTAGATTTGCCATGATTGCTCTCTCCATTCACAGACATTGCCTTCATTTATAGCTGTTACAAGGTATCATGTAAGGCTCGGAGTACTGTCATTCATTCAGCCATCACCAGGGGGAGCCAAGTGCAAATAGATTTTACAGCCGCCAATGCATTCAATGGTAACTGGATACATTCTTATGCACTGAGCTGTCCCTAGTGGTAGCTGCAGGCAGCCATTTTTTTACTGTATTCATGCCAGTTGTCAGGTGTAAATAAATAGTGTTTAGAATACTGTAAATGCCATATTAATTATGCACCTATTCAACTTTTTGGAACACAAAAATTGTGTAGAGTGATGGGGAGCGTGACTTTTTTTTGTTAAAAATTTCCTCCACTTATTTAAAAAAATAAATAAATAATATATATATATATATATATATATATATATAGATAGATAGATAAAAAAATGGAAACTAGGAAGAAATCTCTATGGAGAGCATGCAAAGTATTGCTATGGGGCTGTATGACATCTGTGTATGCCCCTGTATCTCAGAGATACATCTTATTACATGAAAACATTTGCATAGAATTGTTAACAATAATATGTATTATAGATGATCCGTGACAGTTTATAGAAAATCAGCACGAAAATGAGGAGAAAACAGCAAGCAAACCATACAATAATGTATTTTATTCAAAAATAACCATAGAAAAGTACCTTTTGAACAATGCTTAAGCTTCAGATACCATTTTATGTTGGTATACACACAGAAAACACAACAAGAAATAAAACTTGGCTATACATTGCAACAATATCCCTTGTTTTTTTTAAAGCAATCTGTAATCTTTCATTTAAATAAACCATTTACATAGGACATAAGAAAATAACTAAGTTCAGTTCTTGAGTATTGGCAAAATACTATAACAAATAAGAAACTAAATCAAACAGGAATGCACATGAGGAGATAATGGATATATATATATATGTGGATATATGTATAAAATATACAACCAGCTTTATCTCACCATATATGAGACTGATGACCATATGTCATGCCAAATAACAGTAACTGAAGAAAAACTGGACTGGTCTAGAAAGGCTAGAGATTCTCATTGAAGGCCTGAAATGAATTGCTTCATTTTTTTGCTATTCCTATATGTGTTTCACCATTGGATAGATTGGGTAGATATTACAAACATACAGTATATAGTTGGGGGACTGCATAGCAAAAATCTAAATGGAGCCTCCCCCACACCATTGTTCGAACCTGACACTTGCTCATATCTTACTTCTTACCTTGTAGGAGGAAAGGACAACATGAACCTGATCTGGCCCATGTGAAAAGGGAATTGGGCCGACCTGTGATGGTGGGACTGACTCTTAAACCTTTAGCTTCCAATTTGTATACCTTTGGGTTATATAGCAAAATAAAATCTGCACCCCCACCCCCCATTGATGTTTCCTCCTTGTAGTCCCTGGTCATTTCTAATTTTAAATATATAAATATGAAAGATTTATCTAAGAGTGGATCTCTCCTCCCAAGCTGTGGATGTTAAGAGCAGTCCATGAACGTTCACAGACTCACCCTGAAATAAACAAGTAATAATATTACGACAGGGGGAGACCTGTGAAAAGGGGCTGTTTAAACTGAACTTTCCCTTATAATTTTAAGAATGCGCTCTTAATTGTAGGGAGTAATTGATCGGATTAAACTACTAGCAAGTTTTAATTGAACAATTCAAAATCGAAAGCATTAAAAACATATCAATAGCATGTCTAAACGAGCAATCTGCTAATGAGGTTGTACTGCCCTGTATTATATAACATGGCATTTAAAGCTCTAAAAACCTATATAAACAAATGAAGCCAAATAAATAAACTCTCTGTAACCTAATGTTAAAGCACTATGTACTACATCACAGAATATACCACTGCAATTATAATGCCCTTATTCAGTTAAAGGCCTCAGCGCTATTGATTTCTGGTTTATGTGAACACTCAAGGATCTGGTGACTGTTATCCTGACACACGCACAAACAAAACGCACCAAACATTGCACGAAACATACTATAGTGCAGAACCAAGCACTTGTACTCCGCTATCCCCGATAGTCCCATAGAGTTTAATGGAGTGTGACCATGGCTTCATTCAAATGGGAAATACTGGGTCTCCTTTTTCATGCTCAGCGAGGACCCCAGTGGTCAGACCACCACCAATCAGACACATTCCCTAGCCTATGGATATGGGAATCATTCTTTATAATGGGACAATCCATTTACCACATGACTAGAGAACAGTCATAGGCAACTAGAATGGAGCCACTTTGTATTGTATTACATACTGCATAAAAATACTGGCATATATGAGGCAAAAAATGCCAACGCATTTCAGTCGCGCATACGATTTTGCACTATATGACCATTTTTGCATTTAAATCTACATGTATAACTCATTCACACGCAGCAGAAAAATAATCTGTGCAGAATAATAAACCTGCTGAAGAATTTTCTGTGCAACATTTTCATCCACGCCAGATATCTGCATTCTTTGAAATTATACCAGGAATTTCCCACAATTTAGACTATGTTTAGGTTAGGTAATAGTATCAGTATCACGCGATATGGCTCCCCTGAAATGGTGAATCCTACAGTGCTGTGAAGAAGTATAATCTGCGGTTCTTCAGCGAGTTCACAAAGAATGGATTAAACGTTTAACCTTGTGCATCCGGCACAGAGGTGGACACATAAAACACGAAGGAAACTTTGACCTCGCTTAACTCCTAAACCAGTAAAGATAGGTCAAAACTTACACTTCCAGTGTGTTTCTGAGTAAATTCTAGCCAAGACTGTTATATCACATGATCCCCTTCCTACTGGAAAAGTCAGAGCTGAATTCAATATGGCGGATTTCAAAATGGTGTCCAAAAACCTTTCCTCCACCAGATAATGCAGTCTCCCTCCCAATTAATAGTTTCACACATTGGAAGTCAATTGTCTACAAATGACACCAGTTGAAAGGGTGTTTCCTGACTTTTGCCTTACCCTGTATGGCCCCTTTCACACTGGCGAGTTTTCTGCGCGGGTGCAATGCGTGAGGAGGACGCATTGCACCCGCACTGAATCCGGACCCATTCATTTCTATGGGGCTGTGCACATGAGCGGTGATTTTCACGCATCACTTCTGCGTTGCGTGAAAATCGCAGCATGTTCTATATTCTGCGTTTTTCACGCAACGCAGGCCCCATAGAAGTGAATGGGGCTGCGGGAAAATCGCAAGCATCCGCAACCAAGTGCGGATATGTTGCGATTTTCCGCATTGTTGCTTAGCAACGGGACTCAATCTCTATTATTTCCCTTATAACATGGTTATAAGGGAAATAATAGCATTCTTAATAAAGAATGCATTGTTAAATGATGAGGAAGGGGTTAAAAATAATAAAGTTAACTTACCTTAGCCACTTGATCGTGTAGTCGCGATCTGTCCTCTCTTTCCCTGCAGCATCTATGATCTAAAGGACCTGTGATGACGTCACATCACATGGCCCAATCACATGCTCCATCACTATGGTGATGGAGCAGGTGATTGGGCCATGTGATGCTGTGACATCATCACAGGTCCTTTACCTAGTAGCAAGCTAACGGAGAGGAGGCCGGGCTTCACGATCAAATGGACCAGGTAAGTTATGATTAGTTCATTATTTTTAACCCATTCAGCACGGGGTTCAACATTATGAAGATGGCCAAGGGTATTATTTCACATTATAACTATGTTATAATGTGAAATAATACCACTGAGATACTTTCTGACCCAAACATGCACTTCTGTGAAGAAGTGCAGGTTCGGGTCTGGGTACCAAAAGTGCCGATTTTTCTCCCGCGCGTGCAAAACGCATGACAGCGCTTTGCACTCGCAGGGAAAAATCGCGGCGATTCCCGCAACGCACCCGCACTGTTTGACGGAGTGCACCCGCAACGCCCGTCTGAAAGAGGCCTATGTGTACATACCTATATATATATATATATATATATATATATATATATATTAGAGGTTTGAACTTTTCACCAATGGACAGCCCTGAAAATCAGTCACTCAGTGATAACAGACAGACAAGAGTTAACACTGCATTTCCTCCTCCATCTTCATGCAATGTATTTCATTAGCTTCATACCATATGCTGACTGGTGTAATTATACACAACTGCTCCTCCATTCCCAAGACTTTCAGCACCAACAATTTTCCCTAATTGAGTATAAACTGCTATCATGTTTCTAGAACGGTAACCAAGGAAACAGCAACAAATGAACACGGAGTGATGAATCATGGCCTGGCATTCCCATGTGTATGAACACGGGCCAAAAACTTAATCCCATAATAAACTTTCATTTTTTATTTTATTAATTGCTGTAATGCTCTATAAAGACTGGATAATAAGAGATCACTGCTCTTGTACTAACATGTTTTTTTTCATTAACACAGTGATGTTGAAGTCCATATTGCCCTGACATTTCTTCCTAGTGGAAGTCAGAGCTGGACATCAAGAATCTTGCCAGTTTACTAAATGTAATATTGCATTGCAAGAACGGATCAGTCTCTCCGCTTGTCATGAGGAGAGACGGATCCGTTATATATTTTTTTTACATTTTTACTGGTCTGCGCATGCACAGACTGGAAAGACGGATCTGGCATTGCAGTATTTTGAATGCCGGATCCGGCACTAATACATTCCAATGGGAAAAAATGCCGGATCCGGCATTCCGGCAAGTGTTTCGGAATTTTTGGTGGAGATAATACCGCAGCATGCTGCAGTATTATCTCCTTCCTGAAATGTCAAAAAGACTCAACTGAAGACATCCTGATGCTTTCTGAACTGATTTCTCTCCATTCAGAATGCATGGGGATAAAACTGATCAGATCTTTTCCGGTATAGAGCCCCTAGGACGGAACTCTATGCCGGAAAAGAAAAACACAAGTGTGAAAGTACCCTTAGGCCCCTTTCACACGAGCGTGTCCGGATGCGTTGCCGATGAGTTCAGTGAAAACTGTGCGATTTCACAGGCAAAGCCATTCAGTTTTGCCTGCGATTGCGTTCAGTTGTTCAGTTTTTTCCCCGCGGGTGCAATGCGTTTTGATGTGTTTTTCATGCGCGTGATAAAAAACTGAAGGTTTACAAACAACATCTCCTAGCAACCATCAGTGAAAAACGCAACGCACCCGCACTTGCTTGCGGATGCAATGCGTTTTTCACGCAGCCCCATTCACTTCTATGGGGCTAGGGATGCGTGAAAAACGCAGAATATAGAACATGCTGCGATTTTCATGCAACGCACAAGTGATGCGTGAAAAAAAAAACGCTCATGTACACAGCCCCATTGAAATAAATGGGTCAGGATTCAGTGCGGGTGCAATGCGTTCACATCACGCATTGCACCCGCGCGGAAAACTCGCTCGTGTGAAAGGGTCCTTAGAAACACTAAAGGAAGGAGTACATTGTTCCCTTTGAGTAAGTTCTATATGCGCCTGGGCAGCCTGAGTGAGGACCCTGCAAACACTCTCCTGAACGCTGAGCTCTGTGTAGCTATAACATGGGAGGGAAATCAGAAGCTTGTTATCTGAGGCTTATCAACTGAACAGCTTTAGACAAACACAGAGGTGTAACTGGGTTAGTACTGTTATCCTATGGAGTTTTTTTTTATACCTCCACATGCTGCCATATGTTCATATGCACTTAATGTGCCAATTTTCCTCTGAAGGAGTCAATGGGCAGTGAAAAATTGTGTCAAAACCTTGTGCTGATTTTATTTCCTTAACCCATGGCAAAGAAGACAGGCTTTGCAGCAGACAATGCATCAGATCTCATACAGTACCCACATGGAACAGAATAGAAAACACATACGGAATTAAATGGAAGTTTTACGGAACATCATATGGAAACATTGTGAACAAAATACGGAATTTCTCAAGATCCACTTTGCACATCTATACAGAGAATTGTATGGTAATGATGCATAAGGGAATATTTACATGAGCATGTTTTGCAAATGGTTACTGAGCCCGTACCCACCTTTTGTCTTTCACTATTGAAAAGATTCATACTTACACGCGCCCGGCTGCTTCTGGTGCCTAGCTTGTTTTGTTCCAGGTGGATACGGTCACCTGATCCACTGAAGCCAACCACTGGCTTCAGCGGTGACTTGTTGCTTGAGGACCTGACCCTGCTGAAGCCAGCAACTGGTTGAGGTGGAAGATGGAAACATGGGTGGCAATGCAGAGGACCAGAGCGTCAGAAAGCAGGCAAGTATGAATCTTTCAATAAAATATGAAAAAAGGATTTAACCTTTAAAAACCGGATGGCTTCTTCCCGAATCACAAAACCACTGAAAAGGCTTCAAATGTTCCAAACTTTTATCAGTCAAGTTGAAAGACTAAAGGCACCCACATAGCTTCAATAGCTATCAGCCAACAGGTATCTGTCACAATTCCCAATCCCACATACATATACGCTCAGTTCGGCCAAACATGTGTGTTGTCAATAGGCAGAGAAGAGAAGGACGATACCAGACACCTCTGGAGAAGTCCGCCCGATCCTTCGCTGCCCTGACATCATGTGTTGGGGGGAGAGTCGGGAGCTCCCCATACACATAAGGCCTCTTGCACACGACCGTATGGCTTTTTCAGTGTTTTGCGGTCCGGTTTTTTCGGATCCGTTTTTCCATTTTTTGCTTCCGTTGTGTTTCCGTTTCGGTTCCGTTTTTCGGTTCTGTTTTTCCGTATGGCATATACAGTATACAGTAATAACATAGAAAAAATTGGGCTGGTCTTAAAATTTTCAATAGATGGTTCCGCAAAAAACGGAATGGATACAGAAGACATACGGATGCAATTCCGTATGCTTTCCGTTTTTTTTGTGGACCCATTGACTTGAATGGAGCCACTGACCGTAATTTGCGGACAAAAATATAACATGTTCTATCTTTAAACGGAACGGAAAAACGGAAACGGAAGGCATACGGAGACACTTCAGTATTTTTTGCGGTCCCATTGAAGTGAATGGTTCAGTATACTGTCAGGATACTGAACTGAAATAACTGCCAGTATACGGTCCGCAAAATACTGTCGTGTGCAAGTGGCCTAAGGGCGCTGACAGCTGGTAAGACACTAATGTGTATGGGAACCTTAAGTGCTACATCAATATAGAGTGGGTTAAATGCAATTATTGCCATGTAAATCTGTATTGTTCAAGTTTTGTAATCCTATGTTGAGCACCAAATATAAACCATGACACAAAAATCCCTATAAGGCACGCTGAGAGGCTGATGCCTCCTTCTGCAGTTTTTTAATTTTAGCATTTGTATAGAAATTTACGTACCATAAACCGTATATATATGTACAATACTAATGAAAAGGTAGAAAGATGTATGCATTCTGTACAACTGTATACGAGGACGTTCTTTGGACTTGAATGTATACATTTGACCTAGTCTTTTCATGAACCATAAACACCTCACAGAATCTGTTTGTTTATTGTAATCGTCTTCTTTAGTCTAAATATTTACTTCATTTATTAAAATAAACTAAACTAATTATAAATAGCTCAAACACACTGCAAGGAACCTAAAGGCACTAGGGAGAGGCCTGTTTGGACTATACAGACTATGGACTGAAGAGGACAACTGCCCAGGGGGGGACGTTTATGGTCACACTTGTCTGCAACAGTTGAAAAAAAATAATAATAAAAGAAAAAGCCACACCACCTTCACCATGAACTGTGTCTAGTATTGCTGTTCTGTCACATACACTTAACTGGGGTTGAGCTACAATACCAGACACAGTCCACGGACAGGTGCTGTTCCGGTTAAAAAAAAATTTAAATGAAAGTTTTTTCTCCCCCTAATTCCTTTTTTGCCTACTGTCGATGCTATAGTGTATTGTAGACTCTCCAGCATGTCATAAAACAGAAGTTCACCCTTCACAGATTATCAAAGCATCAGCATGCCATTGAGTTACATTCACCTTATTGTTACGGGATACTATTACAAGTGCAAGTTAGTGACCACAGGTAGCACTTGCGACTGACTGATGATTTTCAGCGGCAACTGGGCTTTGCAGTTGTTTCAGGTGTGGCCCGGCATTTAGCAGTACAGCAAATCACTACCTGCAGCCACTAACGCCCATGTAATGGCACCCAAATTCTCCTACCAGACATAAATGGTCTCAGATTTTCACACTCACCCTGGCCTTCAACCCCTCCACAGTATTTGCTTTGCAGGCTGGCGGTCAGAAGCAGCAGGGAATATTAGTCCATTGCTGCCTGCATGTGCCATGGAGTGAATGCAGTCAGAGAAGTGGTTTGATTGGGGCATGTAGTCTGGGATCCAGCTATTGATACCAGATGGGGAGGAATTGATCTTGAAGCCACATCCCTTTTGCATGCCACTCAGTATCAATGACTGGTAGGGTGTGCTTCCAACTGAAGGTAGGCAAAGAGGTATCTCCCAGGGAAAGAGAACCAGCTCACTAGTGCCACCTTATGGAAGTGGTTCCCTATGAATCAAAGTCTGACTTTTTAACAAGCCTTGGGACCTGACAAGGGAAAATAGCCAAGCCAAATATCCGTCCGCAGGCAACTGTTTTAGGATTATTTTCCCATGGAGCATTGCCACTTAGTTGCCATACACAGCGACCTCCCTATCCAAGTGTTTGCATGGACACATAGCTGTGGTTCATGTGATTAAAAAACTTTTGTTGATCCGAGGCTCTGTTCCCGAGTTACTCTTTTCTTAATATGCACATTAGGCTTTTGGTGCAATGAGAGTGTCACCATTGCTCTTGTTGCATCAGAGCTCCACTCCTTTCTGTGGCCATCCCCTCTGTTTTACCATTGCCTTGGCCATAGAAAGGAGTGGAGCTTGGAAGGCAACAAGAGCAATAGTGACACCCTTATTGCACCAAAGGCCTAATACGCATATTGAGAAAATAGTATCACTCGGTATGTTATATTTCTACATAGGGCTCAGCTGTAATACCATCAGACACAGCCCATGCACATAGTGCGGCTATTGCTGGAAAAAAAAATTTGTTGGTCTGTTGTAAATGTCAGTATGGCTTTTGTGAAGCACATTCTTAAAGGGGTTAGCCCGCCAAAAATATTTATCATTTATATAAATGTACAATCGCTGTATGTGCGACCACTGGGATCATCACCTATCACATAAGAAAAGATTCCTATGTCCCCCCTTTGAATTCAGTGGTAGAGTGCATGCGTGACCACAGATCCATTTAAAGTCTATGGAAATGGTGGAGATAGGCGAGCACTGTACTCAACCATCTCTGGCAGTTCCATAAAGACTAACTAGATTTTAATTCATAGGCAAGAAGTCCGCTTCATTCAAATGGGGGACACAGGACACGTTCACATGATAGGTAGGTGTCCCAGAGGTTGCGCCCCCTTCAGTAATACATTTATCTCCTATTCTTTTTTAAAGCACAACCACCCCGATTGATATTTGCATTTGTAACAACATGCAGGGGTATAGCTAGTAATCGGTGGGCACCACAACAAAGCTTAGATCCCCTACACAAAGTCACTTTCTGACACTGACAAACTGAGCTAATAAGCTAAGAAAGACCTGCAGAAGACATTTTATAGCATGAATCAAACGTTCCTTCTTACCATGCAACGAGAATTTTAGCAGCAAACCGTGGAAGTAAAGAGACACAGATGTGCCAAGTACCACTCACTGAGGGTCCTATAGCTGCTGCTTAGGCTGCCATAGTTTAGGAATGCTTAGTGTACAGTTGCAGGCAAGAGCTGGCCAAGATCTATACAAAGTCTATGCTATAAATCTTATGGAAGGGGACATAGGATCAAAACGGAGCATGCTGAAACATGTGGTTGATACTGTAGTCTCATAGACCATCTACTGGCCACTTGCTAACCACCGAATGGCTGGCGATCATCAAACCTGGAACTTCTCAAAATCAACTATAACCATAAACTTGAAAACAGATGTTCTTGTTTTGGTCTATAAGTCTATATTCATTTTTTTAAAGAAATATCTAACTAAACTTAAATGTTTGTCAGTACACAAAAGAAGTAGGGTCCATTCACACGTCCGTTGTTTAGTTCCGCATCTGATCCCGATTTTTCGGACTAGTCACGGAATAGTTGCGGACAGAATTCGGACCCATTGATTTTCAATGGGTCTATAAAATATGCGGACAGCACAAAGAGTGCTGTCCGCATAA
Organism: Bufotes viridis; assembly: GCA_033119425.1. Lineage (NCBI taxonomy): Eukaryota > Metazoa > Chordata > Amphibia > Anura > Bufonidae > Bufotes > Bufotes viridis. The sequence goes on along the minus strand of CM065589.1, from coordinate 387,486,640 downwards.
TTTTCTCAGTACATAGTGTCCGTAAAAAATAAAACATGTCCTATTCTAATCCGAAAATTGCTGTCCGTCCAACTTTATTTGAATAGGAAAATGTATTCTTCTATCCGTTGTTTTTTTGCGGATCCGCAAAAAACGGATGACAAACGGAAAGAATTCTTGGAAAATAGGATCCGCAAAAAACGGTCCTATTTTCGGATTATAGAAAAACAACGGACGTGTGAATGGACCCGTAGGTGATGATTCAGGATGAACTGTCGATATCTCTATGGGGAATTGTTGGCTCACTGCATAGCTGATGTTTGCTGTTGATTTTCACATACAGTAGGCCTGATATTTGTTGATGTTCCAGCTATCATACATTTAACCTGTCCTAGAAAAGTGATAAATGGGTTGGCTCTCAAAGAACATTTAACTTGGGAGGGGTGTGTTACTGGAGGGTCCAAATATTCAAATAATATCAGTATTTTTCTTGAATACCAGAAATTAAATTATGCATATTGGGATACACAGAAGAGAGGGGGGGCATGTAAAAGGTCAAAATGGGTCGTCCATTATGGTGGCAAGTTTTGTCACATAGGCCTGATATTTGTTGCCCTTTTCATATCCTTTGCATAGCCATTAGGTCAACTTCCTATGCTAACAATACAGTTTATGTGCACAGGGGAGTCCTCTTAGGTTCTCACCACCTAATATGATCTCCTACATGGTTTGCCTCTATGGTATATAGGCCCTTGAATGTAGCCATATAAATATACCACATTTGTCTATGGAGGAAACAAACTCATTACACAACGGAGTTATCGTAAGTTATAGATATTGCACATAATGTGATCTACTACACATTCAGTATGAAGCTAATACAACAACAGATAATATACATTGCACTAATATGTATGTTAAGGAGGCACTTCCATCAGAAAGTGGAATTAAAAGAAAACAGTATTCAATGGTCATAAAAAATGTTTTTTTTTTAAATATTTGCTTTTTTGTGTTTTTTTTTTTTTATTACTCAGCATTGCACTATTGATAATTAAATACAAACTAAGGTCTTTCCTTAGCAGTAATCTCCCCCTAACTGTCAGACCAGGGAGGAGTGAGGGGTGGTGACTCAATAAGAGTACCACAAGTGAACCTTTCTGCTAAAAGTTCAGAAAGAAAATAAGATAAGAGCTAGGACAGAAACTAGAATCCATGGAGTGACTTAAAAAATTTAAAAAACCATCCCCCTATTTTGTGTTTAAAAAAATACAAAGAATATTCACATATAGGTTAGTCTACTTTCACACTCGCGTTTTGGCTTTCCGTTTGTGAGATCCGTTCAGGGCTCTCACCAGCGGTCCAAAACGGATCAGTTTGCATTCTAATGCATTCTGAATGGAAAAGGATCCGCTCAGAATGCATCAGTTCAGTCTCCATTCCGCTTTGGAGACGGACACCAAAACGCGAGTGTGAAAGTAGCCTTAATATGTGATCAAAAACTGGAAGGGTGGAAGTGACCCTTTAAAGTATCTGGTTTTTGTTAGGACTGACACTGGATTTATGTGAGATAAAGTAGTCATCATGGCAGTGGGGATTTTATTCTGGTTGAGTGTTGAGTTTTTGATGTGTGATTACTGACAAAGTTCACTGATCAGCAGGAACGATAAATTTGATTCAATAAGGGCTGATTCAGACAGTCATACTCAGTCAAGGAAACATGGTCTGTGTGTTGGCCGCAACTGCCGAACCAACCGTGGCTTTCCAGACCCAGAATGATTGCATTATAGTGATTTATGTGACAGTCGGTTCCTATCAGCTTGCAGGTCTATTGTACTGTACTCACATGATGAACTGACTGCATCAGTGATTTATGATGGTCAGTTCCTATCTGAACACGGGTCTATTGTACTGTACTCACATCAAGTGAGTACGGTACAATAGACCTGCAATCTGATTGCATCAAAGTCAATTATGATAGTCAGATCCTGTCAGTTCCTCATGTGAGTACAGTACAAGAGAACCAAGATCTGATAGGAACTGACTGAAACATCATGATAAAGTAAGTTTTGGTCAAGGGAGCCGTCGTAGCCCCAGAAGATGCGGCCAACACATCAACTGTGTTTCCCGGACTGAGCACGGTCATGTGAATCAGCCCTCACACCACAATTGTAGATTGAATCGATTCAGCCATGTGATTGAGATGCACTACAATGGTAAATGGGGAGATACCTTCCCCACGTTTACTGATAAAGATTAGGATGGAGAATAAAGAGGACATTATCACCAGGAATGTGTCAGCCCAATCTGAGGGAGGGGGATCCAGTAAAGGAATTCTTTTAACTGCACTTTCCACAGGTTTCGAATACAACATAATTCACATAAAACAAATTCACAGAGAATTATATTAAATAAACCACTTCTTACTTTATAACATTAAGTACAACTAGAAATTGCTTCTCTACTCTGATTAGTTCCCGGTATGGTTATAATGGTACAAGGCAAAATAATACTGGGCACATGCTGATGTAGTGCATGAAATATGTACAGCCCACACAAATAGCACAGACAGAATCTCCATATTGTAAAAATACAGTTCTCTTTTCTTTCCTTTAAACATATCTTAATATTCAGAAACATGCAGCTTAAATTTAAGAAAAAAATAGATTTTTTTCTTGAATTACAAGTATTGAACAAAGTCATCGATTAAACTAGAGTCTCTCAACACAGTAGATTTTTGGAGGATGGAGACTGCTAGTTACATGCCCCCAGATGGTTCTCTTAGGGTTAGCCCGCAATGAATAGCAAGCAAAGCTTTCATATAAGGCACTTGAAGTTCTTTACAGTGTACAAGGGGAAGGGGATATTCACTTGCATGTCAGTTTGACAAGGCAGATGTGTGATGGAGGCTTGGTCAGATCTTGAAGGAATAATGATGTAATGGTGATGGGTTGTCTTCAGTTGTTGTAACCTGTAGTAGCCTGCATATGAGAAAAATGAGAACAATGTTAAAAAACGATGGTGTAGTTTAGTATTTGCCAAACCTTTCACCACAATTCATCATTTCTGTATACAATGATCACCCATAAAATTAAAAGTGAATAACATTGAGAATGACAATGGTCACTTGCAGTCCTAAGTCAGTTCTTGAAGCTGTTGTGTTGAAAGCAGGAAAAATGGACACGTGTAAGGACCTTGACTGGTTCACAGCATTTTGAAAATGGCAGACCTTGTGGGGAGTTTCCAGTATACAGTTATTATTACCTACCAAAAGTGGTCCCTTGGCTCTTGTCCCCTTGGCTGGGTGCCACTTCCATTATTAACCCCTTAAGGACCGGGGGTTTTGGGATTTTTGCGTTTTTGTTTTGCGCTCCCTGCCTTCCAAAAGCCATAACATTTTTATATTTCCGCTCACATAGCCATAGCCATATTTTTTTTAGGAAATGAAGCGTCCAAAAATGGCGAATTAGCCATTTGGACACTTTCTTTCCGTTTTTATGTTTACCGTATGGTGAATATTTTTTAATATTATTATAGTATGGGCGTTTTCGCACATTGCGACACCCATTATGTGTAATTTTTTTTATTTTTTTATTTATTTTATTTTCATTTTGGGGAAAGGGGGGTGATTTGAATTTTTATATTTTTTTTATTTAATTTTTATTTTTTAAACTTTTTTTTTTTTTTTACCACTTTCTTATAGTTCCCATAGGGAACTATAAGATGCAATCATCAGATTGTTATTTCATATATTCCAATGCAATAGCATTGGAATATATGAGAAAATCGATATTTCCTATGGAGCCTATTACAGTCATAGGCTCCATAGGAATACTGTAGTAACCTAGGTTTCATTCACAGAAACCTAGGGTACTACATGTATGCCCGGCCCCCTTGTGGCCATCAGGGAGCCGGAGCAAAACCAAAGTGAAACTTTCGGTTTTGCATGATCAGATGCCGTGGTCAGGATTGACCACGGCATCTGAGGGGTTAAATGTCCGCGGGCGCCATCTTTAAAGTGCGGACGAAGGGCGTACATGTACGCCCTTCGTCCTTAAGGGGTTAAAAACATTGAGAAGTCAGATTTATGTATTACAAAAGAATTACCTTTAACCCTTTTTGGACCTCCGTGGTACATGTCTGGTCTTTATAAAAAAAAAGCCACCGGTGTCTGCTGTTTCAAACAGCAGACACCTGGGGCTAATGTCTGCGATCGGCAATAATGCCGATGGTAGGTATTTAAATCCTTAGATGCCTTGGAGAAAAATAAAAGATTTTTAAAAATAAAATAAAAGCTTAAAATTCAAATCACCCTCCTTTCCTCACAATAAAAATTGACAATAAAAAAAATAAACATCATGGTTATCGCCAAGTTAAAAAAATGCCTGTACTAATATAAAAATATTTATCCCATATAGTGAATGGCGTAATGGAAAAAATCAAAATGGCCGATTCAGCATTTTTTGTCACTTCACCTCATGAAAAAAATAACTGAATAAAAAGTGATCAAAAAGTCATGCACACTCTAAAATGGTATCAATAAAAACTGCATATTGTCTGGCAAAAAATGAGCATGCACAGCTCCGTAGACCTAACTATACAAAAGTTATGGTTTTCATAAGTTTTTATTTTTTCTGACCTAGAGAATAAATGGCAAGGGTCAGTTATACCACATAGGGAACACCAATAAAAAACAAATCCCATAATACGGGCAGAATTGTGGGTTTTTTTTGTATTTGTTTTTTATCAATTCCACACCATTTGGATTTTTTTCCACTACATTATATGCAATAGTAAATGGTGCCATTAGAAAGTACAACTTGACCCTCAAAAACAAGCTCTTATACTGCTATGTGAATGGAAAAGTGAAAAAGTTATGGCTCCTGGAAGGCAGTTAGTAAATAACAAATGGAAAAATAAAAATCGCAAGGTCCTAAAACAGTTAATTACCGGTATACTTTTTCTGGTATTAAAGAAGTTGTTTTCTACAATTATATCTATCCCGGTGATTAGCTAATCACTGTGGGTTTGATTTCTGGAACCCACAGCGCTGAGGGAAGGTCCCTCAGGTTGCACATTTCCCTGCTGCTGTTAAATGATTGGCCGCCCATTTAATGAATGGATTAGTTGGCCCCGTCAGAGCAGGTGTCTTCCTCACGTGGTGGCTCTGGCTCTTAAAGGGGATTCCTGACTGAATTTCGGAAAGAGACTGTCGACAATTTTTTTTCATGGTATACCATTATAGTTTTAGTGAAAACATATAGCCCACTGTCACGGCTGTGTCACTAGCACTGGTTTTCTAGATTGCTTGAAAAAGGGATCCATCAAAATACAATATTAAAAGACTGAGAAGTGAATGACATTTTCTGTGTCCAATGTGACTCAAATCACAGATGAGGACTTTGCACCATTGATTGGAAATCTTCAGTGCATGCGTCCTCTGGAGAAAAATCTGTCCTGGTCCTATGGTCAAACAAGTCATCAGTTTCTCAGACAGAACCGTGCTGTAACTGTAATCAGTCCTGGGCCTATGGTCAAACAAGTCATCAATTTCTCAGACAGAACCGTGCTGCAACTGTAATCAGACCTGGGCCTATGGTCAAACAAGTCATCAGTTTCTCAGACAGAACCGTGCTGTAACTGTAATCAGACCTGGGCCTATGGTCAAACAAGTCATCAGTTTCTAAGACAGAACCGTGCTGTAACTGTAATCAGTCCTGGGCCTATGGTCAAACAAGTCATCAGTTTCTAAGACAGAACCGTGCTGTAACTGTAATCAGTCCTGGGCCTATGGTCAAACAAGTCATCAGTTTCTAAGACAGAACCGTGCTGTAACTGTAATCAGTCCTGGGCCTATGTGCTCATCACATGAGATGGTTATAATCTGGAAGTAAATTATAGTGACCAGATGAATGGTGGGTCTCCATTTTGACTTCATAGAGGTGAGTCTAAGCAGGGGAACTCCACTTTTGACATCTATAAGGAGACACCTCCTTTAAAGAGCCCCTGTCACAAGGCAGATTGCCTAGCAGGGTTGATCCTCCTGATTAAAATGCCTGCCTTGTGAAAATCAGTTGCTCTGTTCCCAAGAGAAAAAAAAAAAACTTTATTCTTTGTGCAAATGAGGGTTTCAGTACCCTAGAAAGCTGAAGAGCTGATGTGCCACCCCTCAGTGCACCGAAACCTTCATTTGCATACAGTAATAAAAGTTTTTTTTTTTTTTCAGGAACGATTTTATAGGGTTGATCCTACTGACAAGTGTACTTTAATGCAAAGCTGAAAAAATAATAATAAGCAGACATGTCAGTAATAGATATTTTTTATTGTCTGCCAAATTATTCTTCCTCTAAAAAAAACTGATAAAAAGGAGCATAGTGTGCTTTTCTTATATTCTCATATAATGTGGAATGATTCTGATACTGTACTGTTATAGCGGTTTTATTTAGTGTATTAGTCATCATGAGGTTGTGTCTGATCTACCACTGTCATGCTAGAAAGGAAACTGTTAGGCCCCTTTCACACGGGCGAGTTTTCCGCGCGGGTGCAATGCGTGAGGAGGACGCATTGCACCCGCACTGAATCCGGACCCATTCATTTCTATGGGGCTGTGCACATGAGCGGTGATTTTCACGCATCACTTCTGCGTTGCGTGAAAATCGCAGCATGTTCTATATTCTGCGTTTTTCACGCAACGCAGGCCCCATAGAAGTGAATGGGGATGCGGGAAAATCGCAAGCATCCGCAACCAAGTCCGGATGCGTTGCGATTTTCCCGCATTGTTGCTTAGCAACGGGACCCAATCTCTATTATTTCCCCTTATAACATGGTTATAAGGGAAATAATAGCATTCTTAATAAAGAATGCATTATTAAATGATGAGGAAGGGTTAAAAATAATAAAGTTAACTTACCTTAGCCACTTGATCGCGTAGTCGCGATCTGTCCTCTCTTTCCCTGCAGCATCGATGATCTAAAGGACCTGTGATGACGTCACATCACATGGCCCAATCACCTGCTCCATCACTATGGTGATGGAGCATGTGATTGGTCCATGTGACCATGTGACATCATCCAAGGTCCTTAATCACTATCCTCAGGCTGTGGATAGTGCTTAGGACCTTGGATGATGTCACGTGGTCACATGGACCAATCACATGCTCCATCACCATAGTGATGGAGCAGGTGATTGAGCCATGTGATGCTGTGACATCATTACAGGTCCTTTACATCTTTCAAGCTAACGGAGAGGAGGCCGGGCTTCGCGATCAAATGGAACAGGTAAGTAATGATTAGTTTATTATTTTTAACCCATTCTGCACCGGGTTCAACATTAGGGAGATGGCCAAGGGTATTATTTTACATTATAACTATGTTATAATGTGAAATAATACCAGCGGGACAATTTCTGACCCAAACATGCACTTCTGTGAAGAAGTGCAGGTTCGGGTCTGGGTACCAAAAGTGCCGATTTTTCTCCCGCGCGTGCAAAACGCATGACAGCGCTTTGCACTCGCAGGGAAAAATCGCGGCAATTCCCGCAACGCACCCGCACTGTTTGACGGAGTGCACCCGCAACGCCCGTCTGAAAGAGGCCTTAGACTCCTATACTATGAGAAGTAACAGGCTTCCCACCGCTGTCTGTGCCATACGAATAGATCTACTCCATTTCTTACATATTAGGAAAATCCCATCAAAGATTTCCTGCCAATTAACCCAGAAAGTTTAATTGTCTGGAACTGGTTTCCAGTATAGAATTGCAAGCTAATGGGAGCTTTCATAAGACTAGAAGCAAAAGACTGAAGCTTGCATGGTTGGTCCTGATAGGAATGCTTGGTCCTGATTAGGGATGAGCGAATTTCAGGTTATAAAATTTGTTTGTGCTTCGTTTGGTGGTGAAAGTTACCACGGACCATAACGCAATTCTAGGACGGAATGTATAACGGAATGCCTTTAGAATTGCCTGCTCTCTCTGGCAGTCCCATAAAGAATGAATGGAGTGGCAGGATGCATGCTCGACCTGCTGCGCCATCAGATCAGGGGAGCAGGTCCCTCATTCTCGGGATCAGGGTGGGGGCTCCCAGCAGTAGGTCCCGACAGATCAGCAAGTTACTACCTATTATGTGGATAGGAGATAACGTCAAATAGTCAAAACAACCCCATAAAGCTCTTTTAGATGGCCCAGTGATATGCCCAATGAACTCTCGTAAGAACGAATGTTCCTGATCGCTCAGCATGTTTACACTGATCAAACGATAAAACACTTGTTTGTTGCTGATTGCATCTTTTATATAGCCATAAAAATGATTGTTACCTGCACTACTCGCCATGTAAACAGGGGGTATGTTGCCAACGAACAATGCAGGAGTTTGAAATCTTCCTATTTTGAGGAGCAAATCCTCTGCCTGTGTAAAAGGACCTTTACTCTAGCTACTAGAGATGAGCGAACTTCTATTTTTAGTTCGGCGTCCAAAGTTCGGGTTCGGGTTATCGTAGCATCCCGTTATGGATTCCATAATGGCATTTGGAATCCATAAGAGGCTGCTTCATTGAACCCGAACCTTGGACAACCCTAAGGACCTGGGGTGACGTCACCGTCATGTGATCAGTGCAGGGGGCATGGCTCAGCACTGGATTGGATAAGAGGTGATCCAGTACTGAGCCACGCCCCCTGCACTGATCACATGACGGTGACATGACCCCAGGTCCTTAGGGTTGTCCAAGGTTTGGGTTCAATGAAGCAGCCCCTTATGGATTCCAAATGCCGTTATGGAATCCATAACGGGATGCTACGATAACCCGAACTTTGGACGCCAAACTAAAAATAGAAGTTTTAGAAGGCTTTCCAGCCCATCAGCTACGAGAGTATTGGTTCTGGAGCACATTATATGTAACCCTGAAACAAAGTTGTATGTAGATTAATCAGTTTGCTAAAATGAAACGTTAATCTGGGCTCAGTTCTAACCTGCAGCTCTGTTCTAATCTGTCCTAATCTTTGGCACCCAATTTCTTAGACTAATTCAAGTGAATCATTAAGTAAATAGCGTAAGACCCGGAGAACTCGGAGTATCTGTGTAATTTGTGAGTATGAGGTAAATTCTCTGAGCACTTAAGAGCATCTTGATTCACTTTGTTAAGCTTTTTATAGCATATTCTGTTTTATAACAAAACATAAATCTGTCAACCTCTTCTGGCACTGACATTACTGATAAACGCTGTTGATTAACCCCTTCCTAGCAGGTAATATACTGCTGACTAAAGATAAACAAGTTTCCTCAAATTCAATTCGGTTGCGATTCTATCAATCTGGCCATCAGATTCGATAAATTTGACTCGTATTGACAGTACCCCAATTGCCATGAAAAGCCATGTATGACGCTCTGGGGTCTCCTAGGACTGTATTCAACCGCTTTCAAGCTCTTTAATGTGAAGGTAGCATTAGTAATGTCAAACTGACAGCAACATATATGGCTATGGGTAAATAGATGGTAGCCGGTGGGAAACAGCCTGTTTAATAACACACTGCACTGTTGGATTTATGACTTTTAAAATTAAAAAAAGTTCCAAAAATAATCCCTTTGTGGCGGCAGTCCTTCCGGTGTTTATATAAACTTGGCGATATCATAAGGTGAAATGGCTTGTTTTATATTGGCCTAGAAAGTGAAGAATCAATGGCTTTTTACAAAAGTCGTCAAAAAACGATCCCTTTTTTGGGAGCAGTTTCAGGTTTGTTATACCATGCAAGGTAGGGTTGTGAGCAGCAGCCATACAGCATGGAACATAATGGTCAAGGCAGAAGATGTGTGGCTGTATGGGAGTAGTAGTAGCTGCAGCAGCACAGTATGGAACATGGTAGGCAAGGCAGGAGATGTGTGGCTGTATGGGAGTAGTAGTAGCTGCAGCAGCACAGTATGGAACATGGTAGGCAAGGCAGGAGATGTGTGGCTGTGTAGGAGTAGTAGTAGCGGCAGCAGCACAGTATGGAACATGGTAGGCAAGGCAGGAGATGTGTGGCTGTGTACCCAGGAAAGAGAGGAGTGGTGGTGACTATGAGTGACTATGATGGTGGTAGTAGTACTCACAGTTCATGGTAGCAGTCCTTACCTGGGCTCTTCCTAGGCCAGGGATGGGCAAACTGCAGCTCTCCAGCTGTTGTAAAACTACAATTCCCACCATGCCCTGCTGTAGGCTGATTGCTGTAAGCAGTCTTTGCATGCTGGGCGTTGTAGTTTTGCAACAGCTTGAGGGCCGCAGTTTGCCCATCCCTGGTAGGGCATGTAGTAAATGGAGGACGCACATTTTTTAGTTTGGGCACACCCTGGATTTGAGGCTCCTGCCTGGTGTTAGGTGGGGTTCCCTTGATGGTGAACAATTAAAAGGGTGCAAAGCATAAGATCAAGTAGGGTAAGGGTCAACGTATATATTGAAGACAAAGACCAAGCCCAGTTTAGTGATGAAAAAGAACAGTCTCTTTACTGCACATAATGGGTGATGCACTACAAGCATATTCCAGGCACAGTTTTGAGGTATTCCACAGAGCTTGCTTCTCCTAATGGCTGTATGTAGGCAGTGGCAATAATGGTAGTGGTAATCCCTGATTCTCGTTCTAAACACTTTGCAATTGCAATTTTTCCAAATTGACCACAGGTGTGCAAGTCTCTCAAAAATGTAGTAGGCACCAGAGGCTACAACCCGTTTCACATGCAGCAAAGTCCAAGGTTATCTTTATTGTCCCTGCACATGAACTCACCTGGTCCTAAAGAGCCTGTGGATATCTTTCATGATTTCTCTCAGGGTTAGTTTCCTGGCACAAATGCTTTTGCCCTAGCAGCTTCTCCGTTCACAGGAATGGTGTTTTTCCTGGGGAAAATAAATTTTCCTTGCCACCAGCTTCTGCCAGGCTCACAAGCTTCATCCTTCGAGCCTGGCTGATCTCTAAATTAGAGAGAACTAACCAACAGCGGTGTGAACAGCACATGATCCTGGCGACTATACCAGAAGGCTGCCAGATGTTAACTATTTGCTTTCCCATATTGAGCCATGTGGGATACATAGTGCATAAAATAAATTACATTAACGCTTTCAGCAATAATTAACCCTTGCTACAGGGGGTGCTGAAGAAGTAGCGGCAGAGTTTTGTTATTTCCTGCCCACACGTTCTGTTATGGATGACTGATGCTTGAGCAGAGGAGGAGAAGTCGGAGCAGCTCATGATGTTGACAGTGATGATGACAACAGTGACCATGTACTAATTATGGATGTGGCCTGGCTACTAGAATGCCAACAGGGGGGAGGAGAATCTTGCTCAAATTGCTAGCTAGTTCTATTTTATTGCATGAGCCTGTGATGCCGCTCAAGTGCTGAAGGAAATCCGTTGTTACTACATTTGTGCCTAAATGGCCACATACTATTCTCTAACTGCAGAGCTTGCATACCTCGATAATTTTGTTGGTGGGCAATACTGTGAAAAATTCCCACATGGGAGATGCCCACACAAGCCCACACAAGAGATTGCCCTGGGTCTGATAGCTTTTATTGACCCTACTCCAACAACAACCTGTTCTCGAGCTGATTAAAATAGAAGCAGCTTTGCTCATGGCAGTTTTTTTCCTGATATTTTGGCCGTATGTAAGCTCTGCTCTTGGTCGCCACCACCACTACTCATCTCCTCTGATGTCATCACCTCTTCATTACCCTGATTTAGTCTACAGGTCCTGCACAACAAACACTCATCATCGTTCCTGCTACTTTTCTCAGACTTTGATATGTCAAGGACACCACCTCATAATTCCCACCTCTATATATGCCCCTAGTGCCACTATCACCACAGCCACCAGCTTCCCTACCACGACCATGGCTACAAATGCCACTCCTACCACCACAACAAGGTTATACATTTTAGTCATTATGCTCTTCTCCTCCGCCTGCAGTCCAAATGCTGACTTTACTCTTGCAACAGAAACACTATCTGTAATATCTTCCTGGGCACCCAGAGTGTTGTCTCTTAGGAGAAAGGAAGGCACAACACTAAGAAAATTCAGTGAAGGCATAAATGATGGAAAATCCGTCTTCAAATTAACTATTATAGAGAAGGAGCAGGAGGAATGCTCTGAACATTGGCTTACACACATGGTGTTAAACTAAGAGGTAACAACAACCTGCTTAGACTGAGATGATAAGTAAGTCACACAGTCCAATGTCATCTGCTCTCTCCGCAATAATATGATGTTGACTACCAAAGGCAAAGGACAACTATGGTCTGCTACTGCTGGCAGGATGGCAGGTGCTGACAGTGCCGCTGCTGATACTTGTGCTACAGCCACCCACATTCCCACTAATAAATGACATGGTACAAGTGTTTGATTTTACATTACCCCATCCATTGCCAGTCCGTATTTTACTAGATATTTTATATTTAACGCTATTCATATAAAAAAAAAAAAACTGAAGTCACACAATCTATCCACAAAAGTACAATATAGCTGTGATGCAGAACAATACGTCAAGCACAATAGTCTCTGATCAACTGATGTTAATAAATGAAATTTTATAAATTGACTGAAAAATATCCAGTACATGATACGATAACTGTGATGCAGGACCATATGTCAGCTTGGTACACTAGTCTATAATCAACTGAATTTTCTTAATAACCTTTAAAACGTATTTTTTTTTAAGATGGTCAAGTGGAGAAAGAGTCTGCTACAGTATATGGTCGGTAACTGTGATGCACACCAATATGTCAGACACACTAGTCTACAATTAACTGAAAGTTTTTAATAAACTTTGAAATAGTTAAAATAAATTAGTAAAGTAAATTAGACAGAAATATGGTTGGTAACTGTGAGGCATACCAACAAGTCAGGTTGATACAATAATCTGTGATCAATAAAAAATTTTTTAATAACCTTAAAAAAAAAAAAAAAAAAAAATTATATATATATATTAAAAGGTCATTTGGACAGCGTGAGTCCACTACCATACATGATCAGTAACTGTGACGCACATAAATACTTCAGGTACTCTAATCTGTGATAAATACACTTACGGTACTTTTTTTAATTTACAGGCTCGATGACAATATATTGAGCACTTGAGCAGTAACTGTGACACACACCAGTACGTCAGGCAGCAGACTATCAGCAGCAGAATTAATACTATAAAAAGCTTATTATGTGATAAAGAATGGGGTGATCCACATTATTAAAAATAAGTTGTATAACTTTCAATGCTGCACACTATCACGAACGTTCTTAAATAAATTACACAATGGCGCATTGACTCCCGTCTCTAAAACTTATCTCTCTATAAATGGCTATGGTGTTCTTCTCACTGTGAAACATCTCCTCTAGCATGAAAATACAGTGCCTTGCAAAAGTATCCACCCCCCTTGACTTTTTTCGTGTTTTGTTACATTACAGCCTTAAGTTCAATGTTTTGTTAATCTGAATTGTATGTGATGGATCAGAACACAATAGTCTAAGGGTCCTTTCACACTTGCGTTCTGAGGATCCGGCAGGCACTTCCGTCCCGCCGGAACCGTCAGAACGCAAGTCGCCTGAAGCATTAGAAGACTGATCAGGATCCTGATCAGTCTTTGAATTGCTTTCAGGTTACTATGGCAGCCAGGACGCTACTAGCGCCCTGGTTGCCATAGGAGCGGGAGCGGCATACTACATTCTGCGGCTCTCGGGCGCCCAGAATGACGCCAGAGCGCCTCATGCGCATGGATCACATGATCCATGCGATCACGTGATCTATGCACTGGGGCGCCCTGACGCCATCCTGGAGCGCCCCGGAGCCGCACGGAATGTAAGTATGCCGCTCCCCGCTCCTCGCTACATTTTACCATGGTAAACCAGGACTTTAGCGCCCTGGCTGCCATGGTAACTCAGTCAGAAAAAGCTAAATGTCGGATCCGGCAATGCGCCAAACGACGTTAGTTATAGGTCGATCCGGATTAATGCCTTTCAATGGGCATTAATTCCGATCCGCCTTGCGGCAGTGTTCGGATTTTTGGACGGAACAAAAGCGCAGCATGCTGCGGTATTTGCTGCGTCCAAAAAACGTTCCGGTCCTGAACTGAAGACATCCTGATGCATCCTGAACGGATTTCTCTCCATTCAGAGTGCATGGGGATGATCCTGATCAGGATTTTTCCGGCATAGAGACCCGACGACGGATCTCTATGCCGGAAAACAAAAACGCCAGTGTGAAAGGGCCCTAAGTTAGTGAAGTGAAATGAGAAAAATATATAAATAAAACTATTGTTCAGTAAAAGAAAACAGAAAATTGTCATGTGCATATGTATTCACCCCCTGTGTTAGGAAGCCCATAAAAAGCTCTGGTGCAACCAATTACCTTCAGAAGTCCCATAATTAGTGAAATGATGTCCACCTGTGTCCAATCTAAGTGTCACATGATCTGTCATTACATATACACACCTTTTTTGAAAGGCCCCAGAGGCTGCAACACCTAAGCAATAGGCATCACTAACCAAACACTGCCATGAAGACCAAGGAATTCTCCAAACAAGTAAGGGACAATGTTCTTGAGAAGTATAAGTCAGGGTTAGGTTATAAAAAAATATTCAAATCTTTGATGTTCCCCAGGAGCACCATCAAGTCTATCATAACCAAATGAAAAGAACATGGCACAACAGCAAACCTGCCAAGAGACGGCCACCCACCAAAATTCACGGACCGGGCAAGGAGGGCATTAATCAGAGAGGCAGCACAAAGACCTAAGGTAACCCTGGAGGAGCTGGTAACCCTGGGGCAAACCTAACACATCACATCACCCAAAGAACACCATGTTTTTCAGCAGCCGGGACTGAGAAACTGGTCAGAGTTGAGGGAAAGATGGATGGTGCTAAATACAGGGATATTCTTGAGGAAAACCCGAACCACTCTGTGCGTCATTTGTGGCTAGGACATAGGTTCACCTTCCAGCAGGACAATGTCCCCAAACACACTGCTAAAAAAAAACTTGAGTGGTTTAAGAGGAAACATGTAAATGTGTTGGAATGGCCTAGTCAAAGCCCAGATCTCAATCCAAAAGAAAATCTGTGGTCAGACTTAAAGATTGCTGTTCACAAGCGCAAACCATCAAATTTGAAGGATCAGAATCAGTATTGCAATGAGGAATGGGCAAAAATCCCAGTGGTAAGATGTGGCAAGCTCATAGAGACTTATCCAAAGCGACTTGGAGCTGTGATTGCTGCATAAGGTGGCTCTACAAAGTATTGACTTTAGGGGGGGTGAATAGTTATGCACATTGACCTTTTCTGTTATTTTGTCCTATTTGTTGTTTGCTTCACAATAAAACACTGGCATCACAGCTATAGTCCATCATGATTGACTAAAGCTCACTACAAGGCATTATGGACGAACCTGCTGGGATCTACCTTCTCCCTCTTCTCATCTTTCCTCTATTCTGGTATGTAAAATAAGTGAATTATTCAAGAAGAATCACCAAGAAAATGGATTTGCTAGAAACCAAGGTTTTGGAGAAATTTGTAACTTATCTGATTTGTGTATAATCACATTGCTCATTGATACTGCACTTAGGAGTGGAAAAGAAAAAGTGTGTGCCATGCTTGAAATTGGCTGCCTTTGTGTATCATCTAGGGCAGACATGCTCAACCTGCGGCCCTCCAGCTGTTGTAAAACTACAACTCCCACAATGCCCTGCTGCAGGCTGATAGCTGTAGGCTGTTCGGGCATG
This sequence comes from Bufotes viridis, assembly GCA_033119425.1. Taxonomy (NCBI): domain Eukaryota; kingdom Metazoa; phylum Chordata; class Amphibia; order Anura; family Bufonidae; genus Bufotes; species Bufotes viridis. The sequence goes on along the minus strand of CM065589.1, from coordinate 387,470,942 downwards.
CTGGGAGTTGTAGTTTTACAACAGCTGGAGGGCCGCACGTTGAGCATGCCTGATCTAGGGCATGTGTTATATCTGGCACATATGGTTGCAAGCATACTTGAAATGGCAGACAAAAGGTAGACCCAAATGCAGTGTGAACAAAGGGTGCCATTTTGAACTTTTTTTTGTTTTTGAAGACAGTTTTCCAGTTTTCATTCTGGTATGAGTATGACCAGGTATATGCATATATTCATGTATGGATTTATGTACATTTCTCTTCTAGTTTATACTAGAGTAGATATACAAATGTACATCTGTACTAAATGTGTTGAGTATTGTAATAGTATTCAGGGTATAGGTTGGATGTGTGCTCTATGTAGGTTACACTAATACATGTAAGAAGGGTTTCTTCAGGGGGAGACAAGATTTTTTCAGGTTCCTTTAAGATTACAAAAGGCTTGAGAATGTCAGGATCTGAATAGGTTAAAACGGACAGTAATATAGACAGTATAATTGGAGGAAACAGTAGTTTGAACCCTTCTCCTCACTTATGTCTAGTGTCAAAGAAAGTACAGAGGTGCATGGTCTAGGAGTAAGGACCATATTTTGTGGGTCCGAAACGCGTAGATCGTGTACTACTGTTCTGTGTGTGGAAATTTTACTGCTGGAATAAAGGACTTTATTTTTAGACGCTTCCACCTTTTTCTATTTACAGGTTTTACAGCCAAAGTCCATGCTTCTGGATGGCCGGGTACAGGTGAGCGCTGCACATTTTTTTCAGTTTGTTTTCTATGGTCCAGGGTTATATGAAAAATATGCATAATAAATAAAGAACAAGCATTTCAGCTTACGGACATTTATGCAGTGGGGTAACCACAGCTCCATCTGCATGTGTAATAGCACCATAGATCACAGGTCAATTATCTGTCTTTATTAGTGTGTCAGTTTTTTGTTTTTTCGTTTTTCATCTTGGTGTTCCTTTGTTTTTGGTGGCAATACTATTAATTAAAAGGGATTGCTTAAAGGGATTGTCCGCGTTTGGGGGTCTATCGACCTGACCCACCCAGGTAAGCACACTTACAGTACCTGCTCCCAACCACTGGGTTTTGGCTCCTTCGGTCCTCCACGGCCACACTTTAGTCCTGCATGTCATGTGTCCCCCAGCACCCATTGACGTGACGATGTGGAACACATCACCCTATGGCCAGTTATTGGCTGCAGTGGGACACCTGACCCTCATGAAACTGGATGTTGACAGGTGGGACCAGAGTGTGTCAGTGGCAGCGGGGGACTGAAGGGGTCTGAACATAGCGACAGAGAACAGAAAAGTATGTTTTCCCTCTGGATGTTCTGTGATGTGGGGCCGAAAGGCCTCTGAACATGGGCAAACCCTTTAAAGTCAAAATTGTATTGTTAATTAATACGTACACTACAGATATATTAGGATGGAGAAAATATGGAAATCATATCCAGTGTATTGTCAAGGGGTCTGTAACTTACCAGCACACTGTTTTAATGAATAGCCTGAGACTCCAGTGGCCAACAATGAATAACACATCAATACCCACAAGACAGAATATAGCCGCCATCACACACCTGGTACCTGTAAAATCAAATCTTCAATTTAGTAATTTTAATGTCTGACAAAACAATTAATCAATTTTATTACAATAACACTTGATCTGTACAAGGTAATATATCCTAACTTGAACCTCAGGCAAGACATGCGACACCAAAATGTGAAAACTGTCAAGTCTTCTTCCTGGTTTAATTACTTTTATTAATGGTATGATAACAGGATATTGGCTTAGAGTCTGTTTATTAAATATCCTGGTATTGTATGTGTCAATATTTTTATGTTCTGTCCGTACAATGTGTTCTATTAACGCTCTAGATTTTCTATCTTTACAAAATATTTGAGAGTAGGACGACAGATTCTGGATTCCCCCCTCCAGAACCAGAAAACACTCGTAGAAAAACAGATACACTGTGCAAGTGCAAGGCCGGAGAGGCAGTGCATGACTCAGCACAATGAATTTACCACTTCTTGGGGGGAGATTTAGCCCACTCTTCTGCACTGCCGGAGGATGTAACTAATTTATGACGAGGCTCAGGCCTCATCATAAATTATGTGCACCCCCGGCAGTCCATGCACCAGAGAGAAAGCTTCAGCATTTCACTAAAATATTGATGCACACCGTCCCAGATTTTTGTCTGCTCCAAAAAACTGTTGAAAAAGTGGTGCAAATTGGAGCAATTGGTGCATCTAGGATTTCTATGCTGTTTCAAAGGGGAGGGGTTTAGTGGGAAGGGGGCTGGGCCTCACACAGAAGAGGCGGGTCTAAAACACTGGCATAAAAATATGTAAGTAAGTAAGCTGACCAATAGTTGGTATAGAGTCAGAGAAAACTGTCTATCCCTGCACCAGAGTTATCATGCAGCCAGAGCCCTGGGATAAATCTGGTGTAGGTCTAGACAGCCCAAGTAAGCTTACGCCATTTTTAGGATTAGTAAATTAAACCATGAGCCTTTCATCTCGTTGTCACACTCGTTGTCTAGTAAGTCACAAATCGTGTCTAAAACACACAATTATTGTGGTGCAGCAACCCAGGGGAATTGCAGACAGGATGGATATTGTAGTGGACAGTGGTCCAGTGGCAGTCACAGTGGCCAGGCTTCTATCCACCAAATCTCCTTCACTCCTGGGGCTGGTGCAGTGATGAGGGGGATGGTTTTGGATTGATAGGAGTAGTGGTTCAACTTGTGCATACCCTGTGTAGGTTCTTCTCGATAGTGGAAAGTAGGATGCCCTTGGTCTAAGGCCTTATGCACACAACGTGGTATGGGTCTGCATCCGAACCGCATTTTTCGCAGGTCAGATGCAGACCCATTCACTTCAATGGGGCCGCAAAAGATGCAGACAGAACTCCGCGTGCTTTCCACATCCGCAGGCGGAACATATCCTATTATGGTCCAAGGATCACGGACAAGGATAGGACTGCTCTGTTGTGGGTTGGACGTTCTGTAAAATGCGGAACATACCCAGCCGGTATCCTTGTTTTCCGGATCCGCAATTTGCAGACCGCAAAATGGACACAATCATGTGCATGAGGCCTTAGTGTATGAATTGAAAGGTAGGAGACTGAGATGAAGTAACTCATGTTTTTTTTACTTGACAGCAAGTTGCAGAACACTTCCACACAGGATGAAGGTATACATTCTCACAAGACAGATTCCAGCAATGGTCTGAAAGGTCTGTCAAGTCTCACTGTTCTCTTGGGTGCAGCAATCTATTTCTCCTGATACAGTTCCTCTAACTGCAATTCCTCTACTATGCAGCTCCAGCTGGGGGTGCACAGAATTCTCAAATTGCTGCTTCCTACAGCAAGATGCAGAACTTCAAATCCCAAGCAGCAATGACAGCTGCAAAGATGTTAAGCCAGGCTGGAAACCTAAGGTTTATTTCACGAGAGATACGGAATAATTCAGGGTCTGTTCAGGGAAAAACTGATGGTTTTGCATGAAAGTTTAATCAGTTTTCTCTGCAATTGCATTAAGTGTTTTTAAATTTTTTTTTCCATGCAGGTGCAATTAGTTTTTGATGCATTTTTCACGTGCGTGAAGAAAAATCAACATGCAGAACATGACAGAACCTCAAGGCTCATCTTCGGCATTCTTCTATGTCTTCCACAGGCAAAATATTTGTTGGATGAGTATCTTACCCATGTGGACACACCAGTAAGGTATGCATTAGGGTACTTTCACACTAGCGGCAAGGAACTCCATCAGACTGTTCCGGAGGGTGAACAGCCTGTCAGATCTGTGCTGCTGCAAGTGCACGCATGCCCCCGGACTATTGCTCCGGTCCTATTGACTATAATGGGGCCGGGCCGGAGTTCCGGCAGCAGCACGGCAAACATGCCGAGAGGCGGCCAGAATAGAACGACATGTCGTGCTTTTATTCCGGCCGCCTTTCGGCATGTTTGCTGTGCTGCCGCCGGAACTCTGGCCTGCCCCCGTTATAGTCAATGGGGCCGGAGCAGTAGTCCGGGGGCACGCGTGCACTAGCACGGATCCGACAGGCTGTTCACCCGCCGGAACAGCCTGCCGGAGTTCCTTGCCGCTAGTGTTAAATTAGCCTTAAACAATGGCTTATTTTTACTGTTGCTGGGGCAATTTATTGCTGACAAGCTACTGGCTGCAGTAACTGACATTGTACCACCCTTTACTAGATGTCTCCTGGTCACAAATTAGTATCTGCACTGTGTATTGTCACTAATATTCATCTACAGAAAACACTAACTCAGAAATGCCGCTCCTCTTTTATGACCTTAGTAGGCACCACCAATTCTTGGGCCTCCGTCACATGGATGTATCCAGTTTACGGTCTGCAAAAACTGATCTGTTAAAACGGATACCTTGCATGGCATTCTATTGTATTCTCATTCCTATAACTAGAAAGAACCATTCTGATCTACAAATATGGACAAGATAAGGACCTAAGACTTCTTTCACACCAGGCGCTCCTTCATGACGTCAGAGGTCCCTGTGGAGCATAGATCAATGCGCCGCCCAGACCTGAGGCGTCATGAAGGAGCGCCCAGGAGCCACAGCGCAGGTAAGTACACTGCTGCGGAGTATTTACCATGGCAGCCAGGACTTCAGTAGCGTCCTGGCTGCCATGGCAACCGATCGGAGCCCCAGCTTACACTGGGGCCCCGATCAGAACTTCTGCTGCGCATGCGCAGAGCTAAACGTCGGATCCGGCGATGCATCGAAATGACGTTTAGCTTAATTCCGTATACGGATTAATGCATTTCAATGGGCATTAATTCCGGATCCGGCGTTATGGCATGTCTTCCGGATTTTTGGACGGAGACAAATCCGCAGCATGCTGCGGTTTTGTCAACGTCCAAAAAACATTCACATACTGAACGGAAGACATCCTGATGCATCCTAAACGCATTTCTCTCCATTGAGAATGCATTAGGATAATCCTGATCAGTATCTTTCCGTCCTAGAGCTCCGAGGACGGAACTCTAGGACGGAAAGGAAAAACGCAGATGTGAAAGGGGCCTAAGGTGAGATTTTAGGCACTAAAACTGACTGCAGAAGAATTCTTGAGATATGACACTCATGAGAGCAAGTCACTGTCATGTTTGAAGATAGGCATTAACTTGTCATCAGGTAGGGAATATTTTGTGCTTTTTTTTTTGTCTTTTCTTTAAGACCTAACATGTTATAACTTGTACTTTCATGATGTGTAAATCTGGTTAAATTACGTGGAAAAATTGATACTTTTTCCCCCCAAAGATCATTAAACTATTGTGATTAGGATAGTTTAATATACAGTGCAGCTCTTCATACCAGTTGTTTACGTTGAAATCTGTGTATGTGGACCACTAATGTTACGGAAAATGCACCAGTGGTACACGTTTATAATCTATATCTGTTTTTGATCACTAGTTTAATATGAAAGAAGTACGGTATATAAAAAATGTAATTGATATATAGGCCTATTGTGACAATGCAATTAACTGATGGTCTATTTATAACCTGCTTTTTATATTTAGCATTGATATATAACACATCCATGTACACAGAATGCCCTAACGCTCAGTCAGAGAAATACTACTCTGGTGACTTTCTGAAAAAGGTCTACTGGATTGTTAGCTCTATCCCGCTTAGTTAAGTTGAAGGAGAACTTCCTTTTTAATCTTTTTAAAGCCTCATGCACACAACAGTATGTATTTTGCGGTCCGCAAAAACGGATCCGCAAAAAATACGGATGACATCCATGTGCATTCTGTATTGCGGAACAGAACAGCTGGCCCCTGATAGAACAGTACTATCCTTGTCCATTTTTTTGCGGGACGGAAATACGGACATACAGAAACGGAATGCACACTGAGTAACTGCGGACCCATTGAAATGAATGGTTCCGTATACGGTCAAAAAAAAAAAAAAAGGAACGAACACGGAAATAAAATACGTTTGTGTGCATGAAACCTAACTGTGCTCTATTTGTGCAGTTTTCCACTCACTTCTGGTCCTCAGCTGTGTCATGTCACCGACTCACCAACTGACAGTGGGGGACATTTACTAAGCATGTTGCACCAGAATTATGGCGTAAAATGCGCCAAAAAGAATGGTGTTTTTATTTGCACCAAATATATCAACCGTTCTCTGCAGAATTTTTACCATGATAATGCATCACACCAGAAATGAGCTATAAATGTCAACGTGGGCGGGGCTATCAAATTGGCGGATATTATGCCTCACTCTTATCGGCAGAAATGGCTTAAATTGTTACAGACATTTAAGCCAGCTTATGTGGTGGTGTTTTGTCAAAAAGTCGCATTTATGAAAAGAAAACCAACCCGTCGTGGGAATCAGTGATAGGCAAGCACTAAAGCAGGATGATATAAATGAGCTAGACAGCAGGGTTTTGTCAGTAAATTGTCATTCAACAAAAAAAACTAAAACATCCCGAGTCTGAGACAAAAGTTGCAACTTACCACTTAAAAATGTCGAAAATATGCTTCAAATGTCACAAATGTGGTCTGGCAGGGGTGAAATGGCTCATTTCGGTTTGAAAAAGTCACATTTTAATGTCGCAAATCGAGAGAAATAGGCGGATAATCATGTTTATATTTTAAAAAGTCACATTTTAAAAGTGGCGCGCACCTTTTGATATATGGTAAAACAAATCACCACTTTTGATTTGTAATGTTAGTATTTTTTTGGAGCATATTACGCCATTATTGATAAATGTCCCCCAGTGTCTGCTGAGTGAACAGGAATTCAGTTTCTTTATTTTTTTCCTATGACAGCCTTGACGCCAGTCTCATAGGATTGAATTGAGAAACTGACTGCCTGTCCACACATAAGATGCTGTGTCAGTTGGGGAGTCAGAGTGTCAGTCACCTGATAAAGCCGAGAACCATAAGGGAGTGAATAACTGACAAATACAGCCACAGGTAAAAAATTACCTTTACTTCTATTTACATCATATAACCTTTCTAACGGGCCAGAGAATTGAAAAAAAAAAAAATTAAGTGCTTCTTTAATTATTTCCAGCTAGTCGGTTTACTGAGGGGTTGCTTCTGCTTTGAACAATCCTGTGTGGAAGGTTACCACTTTTTAAAAAGGAGCAGAATCGGTAAAAAATACTCAACTTTTACTGATCCTCCGCCACATACCGGGCCCCTGGTGGGGTCTGCTTCCTGGTCCACTTGTCGTGTGGGAAATGCCTGGAGATATCTGCTCAGGCTGAGGCGATTCACCGTTGTGGCCAGTGATTGGCTAGGCAGGCATCTTCTGCCATTTCCTGTATGTCACGCTAGGACCAGGACGCAGAAACCAGCCAATAAGGGTTGGAAGGGCAGTGGTAGTGGATTGGTGAGATCTTTTATTTAACCCATTTAATGCTCAAAGAGTTCCTCAAAGATAAGCTTGCCAGAGTTAAACCTCCAGTGATCAGTTGTAATAGGTGTGGGGATTTCTCCTGAAGTGCCAACAATCCAAGATACAAAAAAGAAGGAAGAGAACTTTCAACAACATGGCAATGTAAAAGAAAGATCCTAAAGCGAACGTGAAATGACCTAAGAGTGGGAAGGTATGTGACCCCACTCATTTCAGAGCAATGACATCACATGAATGTATCATTTTTTTGTGCTGCTTATCTTCTTCTGGAATGTATTAAGGGATTACGTTGTATCAGTAAAGTAAAGTTTAACTCGTTCATTGCTCGATATTATTTCGAATATATTTAGTCTTTTTGTGGGATATGTTCAAAGGGAATCTGTCACCATGACCTCCCTATTTAACGGTTTGCATAGACACATAGCTGTATTTCACCTGATTAAAATAAACTTTTCATTTGTTGATCTGAGGCTCCCTTCCCGAGTTCTGATTCTTAATATGCAAATTAGGCCTTTGGTGCCATGAGGGCATTACCATTGCTCTTGTTGCATCCACGCTCCCCTCCTTTCTGTGGCCAACCCCTCCCTCTCTATGTTGCCACTGCTTGGCCCTGTCAATCCAAGCAGCTAAGGATGGGCTGGCCACAGAAATGAGTGGAGCTTGGGTGAAACAAGAGCAATGGTGACGCCTTCATTGCCCCAAAGGCCTAACTTGCATATTAAGAAAAAGTATCATAACTTGGAAATGGTGGTGGATGGTGAGTAAAGTAGTTCAATTTGCATTGTTAGCTATTTCTGAACATTTTGTCTCTCCTTTTTAAATATTACAGCAGAAAAGCCGTTCAATGGTAAAATTAGGGAACATTTTCTGACTTGTGAAAGATAGAGGAGAACAGGAGGGGCACTGGGTCAGTCTGTAATCCTGGACCATCAATGAAATGCTTCTACGTAGTGCTTAAACCCCTTCAGCTGGCAATACATATTATAGAAAAGTCAACCAAAGTAGTCTTTTTTGGTGGGATCAGTGAACTAAGATTTATAGGAATCTTCTAACTATCCCTTGATAGCAGATATAGGAAACAATGTTAGATTTTAGGAGTCTAGTAGTGAATCTTTACCCTCTAGCCATGGAGAAGACATGCATGCTGGGCAATTCCAAAGAGATTTAATGAAACAGGAACATTTTGACCAGATTGTTTCACTGTCCCATTGAGATTGTGTTCCCAAATTCAAATTTAATGTATATACTGGACAACATATGGGACACTAGGATTCAGGTTCTTTTTAGACAAAACATTTGTAGGAGAGAATATTTTTGGTAACCTTTGTGTCGATACTGAAGACAAACTAGTTCTGGATCTGTAACAGGATGTATAGTCTGATATTAGTTTTATAGATTTCTTTATTTGACCTTTGGTTTAAAGGGGTTGTGCAGGCAGTCTATATTGATGACCTATGCTGAGAGTAGGCCACCCCTAAAGACTGTCGGCACAACTACTTTAAGATGCATAGAATGGAATGAATGGAACACACACGAGCGCATATTACATAGTTCTACAAACATATTTTTGTTCCATAGACAATTTATATGTCATGGATGAACGAGGAGAGCATAAGGAATGTAGGAAGAACATGCCTTGCGGATATTAACAGATTGAAATCAAAGTAAATATTTATTGGTCTACCACCGGGAGAGGGGTGTTTTATCTTTGTAGTCAACCACCTGTCAAATATGTTTTGGGTTATAGAAGGGTCTCAAATTCCTAAGTCTATATTTTACCATTAATTAGTAGCTTAGTGCAAAGACAGCTTGGTCATGTTACTTGCCTAATGAATTCATGTAATGGCTTTGCAAACAAGCGGCAGGCATGAATTATGGGTATTTGTCACATCTTTTTGCTTTGCTCTGTTATAAAACACATCTCCCAAAACCACATTTTAAGGACTTGATTTCGAACAAAATGAGTAAACGTTCGGCATGTGTGCTTTTCTTTATTTAGATTAATCAGAGCAACAAATGGCTATTTTTCAGAAAAGACATAGGAGCAGATTTACTAATCCTAAAGATAATGTAAACTTAGACAGGCTGTCTAGACCTGCAGCAGATTTATCACAGGGGCTCTGGCTGGATGATAAATCTGGTGCAGGGACAGACACTGTTGTCTAACTCTATGCCAACTATTGGTTGGCTTACTTTAAGACATCATTTTTTAAGAGAATTGTGGCACAAAACATTGCATTAGGCCATGCTCTTTCCACTAACTGTCCCCTCCCCAATTTTTGAGGACATTGCAATAAATTGGAGAAGTTCTCGTGCCAAATCTAACTAATTTGTACTACTTTTTAGACAAACTCGAGGTGCAGACACTAAATCTGGGTCATTCTATTTTTACATTTGACGTTTTTTGTGGGTTTCCCAAGTTCAAATGAGTGGTTCATACCAAGTTAGACAGGAACAAATGCATGATTTTTAAATAGTGTTTCTAAATTCATTGGTGTCCATGATGAAATGTTGAAGCTATGGGCCACCTATAATTTTACTCAGTTTCTGATAAGGTTTTAAATCCCCTGTTTCCGTTTACACAGTCATAGAGTGACATGATAGTTCTGGCTCCCTGTAGCCACCAATAGGGGGAGCTCACTGCATATGGAAGGGAACCGGTCTTGCCTTTCTCGTGGCACTGCCCCATCCCCTACCGTGAAAAAGCAGTTCTAACTTCAGGAAGCATGTTATAGAACAGGAGGAGCTGAGCAGATTGAGATATAGTTCTATAGGAAATGATTCAGTGTAAGTTATATTTTATTGTATTGTTGTAGGTTGTATTTTATTCATTTAACTCTCCACCCTTTCTATTCTTAGGAGTCCAGCAGGCATACCAACTCTGACAGCCTTCTTTGTATAAGTGAGTATAAATAGATAGCTGTCAATCACTGAGTAGGACCACCCATCGGACTCCTAGGTGCATGCTTATGACAGATGTAAAGGAATAAAATCCAATTTATGCTCAATCTCTTCCCGTGAACTATGCATCAACTCAGCTCCTCCTGCTCAATAACATACTGCCTGCAGACTGCACTGCATTTGCAGGGTAACAGGTTTACTTTAACTCAACATGGTAGCCTAAAGGTGTACCAGATTTATCATCCGGCATCAGCCACTTTGATAATCCTGGCACATTTGTAGACTGTCTAGTTTAAGTTTTTACCACCTATTAGCTTAATGTGAACCAGAACGCTTAGTAAAAATTTTGGTGCAAATTAACGCATTCATGCCACCTCTGTCCCTAAGCCATGCCCACTTGTCAGGTAAAGGAAAGTGTCTGAGACACTTAATAAATGTGGCACGTGGCATAGGTGCCAGAATTCTGGCACATTTTCAATAGTGACCCAATGTTTTCTTTTTAGTTGCTCGGAGGGGAGTTTCCATGTACTAAGAAATCACCCCTAACCCATACACAGTCTAATGTTGATCAAAACGGACGATTTCAACCAACATAATCATTCGTTAGTCGACCGGTGACAGATCATTATCATAAGAAAAAAAGTCGGCCATGTTTAATATTTCAAAGAAAGCTCATTCATGGACAAAAGGATCTTTGTTTGGAAGAATGTTTCCAGAAAGATCTTTCGTTCATTGTCCGATTTCAATGAACATATATGGGCAGTTTGAACAACTAATATGGACTAAAATGTGTCTGGCTATGTCTGCGAGCAGATTGTTCACCAGATGAGTGTTTGTACAATTCTGTTCAGCCATCAACCTACTTTTACTATCAAATTAGATAAGTTGTATCTCTCAAGTTTATCACTTTTGGAGGGGCAGTTTCTTTTTTTTACCAAAATCCCACTTTCTCTTTTTACATGTCATATGCGATCTAAAATAGATACAGCATTTTAGGTTTATGAGTATCTCAATCTAGGTGACTTTTTTGAAGATCTGATAATGAACATGGAGATGCAATGGAGTTCACACACACGCCACCACATCTATAATGCAATTTTATATTGCTTTTTTATTTTCTTTGGGATAGCTAAGAACCTTAGAAGAATGTAAGGACTCTTTCACATGAGGGGATGCCATGCGAGTAATCCGCTGTGTGAAAGAGAGATAAGCCCCGTTCCGGACAGTAGAGACACGGAGCATTGACAAGATTGATAATGCTTCGTGCCTCTCTGTGACCTTTTTTTACTACAAAATCACGGTGACAACTTTATCTCACTGTGATTTTGTAGTAAAAATATCACAGAGAGTCATGGAGCATTATCAATCATGTTAATGCTACATGTCTCTGCTGTCCGGAGCGGGGCTTGGGTGTCTTTCACGCAGCGGATTACCCGCACGGCATCCACTCGTGCGAAAGAGCCCTAAGAGTTCTGTTGGGTAAGAGATATTAGGCCCATGGGATTCATTCAAGTAACATGAAACAACTGTTTATAGATAGTGTTGGGTGCGAATATTTGAATTGCGAATTTTAACCGTGAATATCGCAACTTCGAGAATTTGCGAATATTTAGAATATAGTGATATATATTCGTATTTTCGAATATTCTAAATTTTTTTTTCATCATTAACCTCCCTCTTGCTTGTGGGCCAATGAGAAGGCTGCAATGTCTTTGTCTGAGCTTAGCAACATCCCTAGCAACCAATAGGAAAGTTGCCTACCCCTCACTATATAAGAACCTCCCAAGGAGCCATTTTCTACAGTTTATTACAGTTCTGAGAGAGACAGCAGTGTCATTGCTGTGCTCTCTGCTTTAAACTCATTACATTAGATAGTTAGTTAGATAGCTTATATGTATATATATATCTATATATATATATAAATACAGATAGTTAGTGGGAGATAGTCAGTGTAGGTTAGATTGTGATATAGTGTAGCTAGTTCACAACAACAGTGCACCAATCACTAATATGTAGTCAGACCTGCTAAAATGTGAAGTTGCACGTATTGCGCCAAAATATTCGCATTATTATTGCCGATTTGCGCAATCGCGAATATATTGGAGAAATCTATCTGCATATAAAGCTATTGTAATGTTCTGCCGTGCCAACCATTTTCTCCAGTCTCATTAAACTTTGAGCAGTTTGAAAAATGTAGCTATAGTGACCCACGCCTGTATTGCACGCACATTAAGCGAATATTACATTGCCGATTTTCGCAATCTAGAAAATAGAGAATTTGCTAATTCACGAATATATGGCGAATATCCTACCAAATATTCGCGAAATATCGTGAATTCGAATATTGCCCCTGCCGCTCATCACTAGTCATAGATATGACAGCAGATCTCATCAAGTTTACAAGGAAACAACAGATCTAATGTAATGATTAAGGACATGTAGTGTCGGGGTGCTGTGATTATTTGTATGTTCTTGCTGTACTCAACAATAAAGGATCGTCACAGCTTTCAAGAACGGTGCTGGTTTTTCTTTATGAATTACAAAAAGTTGGGAATCGGACTATAACTGTGCACGTCTGGTACAAAAAAGGTACAGGTGAGCTGGAGCGTACTTTTGCAGCAGATTTAATGTCTATGGGGCTTCTGGATGATCCCCGTAAAACTGCTTTTAAGACAAATAAAGATCTGACAAGTTGGACTTTGTTTGAATTTTCCACTTTCTTGAGGTGTCACACTGCTCCTTACCTTTACTCCTTTTCTGGCTTTAACCTTTTTGTCTAAGGCAATTTTCCATTTAGTTTACCAATATTCCTTGTAGCAAACTCCTCCATACACTTTCTCAGCTTCAGTACGATTATTATACAGCATTTGTAGTGCCCTGGAGCAAGGGTACGTTGGACTATGGACGTTTATGGACATTTGCCCCTACTGTTACTATGAAAAGCTCACAACTTTATCATCAATTCACTACTTTATTGCACTTTGAAGTTTTACCTTGCACTCGGAATTATACTGTTGTGGGCAAGTTTACCAGGAAAGGCCAAACTTCGGCTCTCCAGCTCTTGCAAAACTACAACTCCCAGCATGCCCAGACTGTCTACAACATGGTGGTAATTGTAGTTTTACAACAGCTATAGAGCCGCAGGTTGGTCATCCCTGATGTATACTGTTTCAGATTGTTGAACCGCATTTTATGTTTATTGTAAGGGTACTTTCACACTTGCGTTATTCTTTTCCGGCATAGAGTTCCGTCAAAAGGGCTCTATGCCGGAAAAGAACTGATCAGGCATATCCCCATGCAATCTGAATGGATAGAAATCCGTTCAGTTTGCATCAGCATGCCTTCCGTTCAGTCACTGTCAGGCGTTTTGGCCGGACATAACACCGTAGCATGCTGCGGTATTATGTCTGTCCAAAATGCCTGATCAGTCGCCGGAATGCCGGATCCAGCATTAATTTACATTGACTTGTATTAGTGCCGGATCCGGCACTGCAAAACAACTGAAGGACGGATCCGTCCTTCCGGGAAAACTGTGAAAAAGACTGCGGGACGGATCCGTCCATCCGCATGACAAGCAGAGGGATGGATCCGTTCTTGCAATGCATTTGTAGACGGATCCGCACCCGACGACGGAACTGTCTGCCGGATCACACTAACGCAAGTGTGAAAGTACCCTAATATATCCTGTTTATTTGCACTTTTATTACACTATAGCTGCACTGCACTGTGGAAAGTTTAAAGGGGTTTTCCGAGATTTTAATACTGATGACGTATCCTCAGGATAGGTCATCAGTATCTGATAGGTGGGGCTCCAACACCGTAGACCCCTGCCGATCAGCTGTTTGAGATGGCATTGGCACTCCTGTGAGCGCTGCGGCCTCCTTCTCCGTGCTTACCAAGCACAGTGTCGTATATTGTAAGGCGGCTGTGGTTTGTTTTGCGCTCAGCCCCAATGAAGTGAATGGAGATGAGCGTGATACCAAGCACGGGCACTATACAATGTAGGGTGTTGTGCTTGGTAAGGTGCAAGAAGGCCACAGTGCTCACAGGAGCACCAATGCCTTCTCAAACAGCTGATCGGTGAGGATAGGTCATCTGTATCAAAATCTTTGAAAACCCCTTTCATACACAGCCAGCTAATACTGGGAACCAGAATTATATTGCACTAAAGAACCATACTTTAGTGCAACATTAAGTATATACTAGCTTGTATAGACTCCCCTTATTAATAAGTATCTCTACATTTCATATTCTAAACCTGAATATTATGGTATGCCTAGCTGCACCAGGATGATCACTTTATTGTGATTTTTTTATATTACTGTAATCTGTGTTTTTATTACATTAACGTATTAAGGCGGCTAGTTAAGATAGTGGTGGCTACATCTGTAAGTGTTGACCCATTCTACGGCTGTTATAGATGGACAATGAAGGATTACCCAACATTACCAAAGCCAACATCCCAGGCCTTACTAAGGTTAATAGGCCGGCTGGGTGCACAGAGCTGAGTAGCTTATGTCTGTCTTTGCTCTCACACTCAGATTTTGTTGCAATGTCTGCCATTTGCTGCTATATCTAATGATATCATGCCCAACCCTCAGCAAGCACAAGCTGCTGCCAAAGATTATTTCACTAAAAGTAAAGACAAGGGGCGGAGTGAAAGTATTTTAAGGTCTCTTAAGCACAAGGCCAAGTAGACCATTTCTACAATGTAAAGGAGATCTCAGGGTCATAATCTGTGATTTCTTTCCTTTATACATGCAATTTGAGAAAATAAAGTTAGATCAGTCATGAAGTATGTTTATACAGAAGATAAGAGGCGAGAAGATTAGCTTATATATGAATGATGTCACCTCAAGTAATAATAGACATCAAACACAAAGCTGATTCTCATGTCTATTAAATATATTCAACGCTTTTATAGCGTTGTTTGAAAAATCGACAATTACTCAAAAATTTCCATTTTCAAATATGCTGCTTTATGTTGGATTAAGAAATTCATGTAAAGCTGGGGCTTCACCTTTTTGTAGCATTTTTAATTGATTTTAACTATCAAGCGACACCTGCAGTGCACAAGACTGCATTCAAGTCAGTTTACTGTTTTGGACTAGAGCTGTACCTCAATAGTTAACATCAATTAAGGCCTCATGCACATGACCGTTGTTTTTGCAGATCCATTGTAATCATGCCTATCCTTGTCTGCAAACTAGAAAAAAATAGGACATGCTCTATTTTTTCTGCGGAACGAAAAAACAAACATACAGAAACGGAATGCACACGGAGTACCTTAAGTTGTTTGAAATGAATGGTTCTGCATATGGTCTGCAAAAAAAACAGAGCGGACACGGAAAGAAAATACGTTCGTGTGCATGAGGCCTAAAGGTGCTAAAAAAATTATAGGTGCAGTATAGGTACAAGCCTTACTGTGCGATTAATATACCTAAATTTTTTTATACAAGACATTTCCTATATCTGTTGGAATATACTATATATTTACTGGTTGAAATACAATAGTATTATATATAATATACAGTATGTACACACTCACACACAAATACTTACACGTTACTCAGCAGAACTGGCGGGATTTCCAGCCCTGAGAAGTAGCATCTGAGGGAGGGAGCCAACGGACCTGAAAAGAGATAACAAATGTTAAGAATGGAGGGATACATCAAATGGTTCCAAATTAAAATGAATTAAACTTCCCTATAGTGAATTATTTGTATTTTAATAAAATATTTCTACCTAAGGAGTGATCGTAAAAGGAATCTGCTTTAGGATGGGGCCTTAGGGTCTATTCACACGTCCGCAAGTGTTTTGCAGTCCGCAAGTTGCGGATCCGCAAAGCACGGACACCTGCTATGTGCGTTCCGCATTTTGCGGACCGCACATGGCCGGGACTTTAAGTAGAAATGCCTTTTCTTGTCCGTGTCTGCGGACAAGAATAGGACATGTTCTATTTATTTGCTGAGCGAAAGTGTGAATGCGGACAACAGACTGTGTAATGTCCGCATCTTCTCCGGCCCTATTGAAATTGAATGGGTCCGCACCCGTTCCGCACAATCTGGAATGGATTCGGACCAAACTTGCGGACGTGTGAATGGACCCTTATTTTGCCCTTTCCTCTTGCACACACAAGTACAACCTCTTCTTGCTCTGACCCTCCATTCACCACCAAGCCAACCATTCAGCTCTGTACGGAAGCAATATCCACAAATTGGCACAGAGACATGGAGAGGAGAGGACCAGTGCTGAAACCATGGATGTCATAACAGTACCATGACTTGATACTGACCATAGGGCGCCTATAAGGGGACTATTGTAAACAATAGTCATGTGAAATCCAATTGTAGATTAATTTGCAAACAAAATTCATTACAATAGCCCACATTTGAGTATATGAGTATTCCAAACTTATAAATTGATAGAACACCAAATAGAATATATTAACTGTAAGGCAAAAATGTGACATGAACCCAGCCTAAGATATATTCTGAGGGCCAGGCACATTTTGAGTCTCATTTTATTATCATTCTTTTCATCAGCAAAATTGCCACAAATTATACAGGATAGATCACATAGTCAGAGAAGAAGAAAACAATGTTATCCAATTTCGAACTTTCGGCAAGTACAGTGTAAATATATGCGCAATTTATTAAGATCCAAGTAACTTTAGCAGACATTCCTCAGAATATGCCATAAATGTCTGACAGGTCCAGGTTACACCCAAGTGTGGTGCACTCTCTGGGGGGAAAGGGTACCCTTTTTTATACCAATTCTGAACAACCCTTTTGATATTAAAATGTACATTTCCAAATTATTTTTACAAATTGATTTACTTTCAAATCTTGAGTTAAAAGCTGAACTAATGAAAATTGTTGCACCCAGCTCAAAGCTTCACAATGTGCTAATCTGGAGGCTCAGAAGAGGAGAGTCCCACCGTCCTGACCACGTACGAAACAAGGACAGAAATATGTTTGTCACCCCTCTAAGCATATAGAAATAAAAAATAAAAATAACAGCCGTTGGTACGTTGCCTTTCTTTTGGTGCGTTGCGAGTTCTAATTGTGAAGTGGGTACTGTTCACATATACAATCGCGTTTGTTCAAATGGACCGCGCTGCTCCAGAGGAAACAGAAAGATCCTCCCTTTCAAATCCCCACAGACTTCCTTGGATATGGGAAAGCGATCAGATCATCTGTATTCACCTTCCGTTGTGAACCTTTGTGAGAGATCAAGGTTGCCACAAATAGTGAAGTACGACCACAAGGGTTGAACTGCAAAGTTTTATTATACTTACAGGATGCAAGAAGGTAACAGGCAGTGTATATAAGTCAATCACCCGACCCGGGTTTCGCTTTGAAAAGCTTCATCAGTGGTATTTCCTCTTAGGGGCGGTCTTTATAAGCCAACAGGTGGGGATCTACCACATCTCCATAAAATCGTCATCGCCTTTACGGCTTAATACAAAAATTAAAACCCCTTGTGGGGTACATAAAAAATAAGAGAGGATTTAGTGAAATGTAGGAAAGAAATAGAAAAAGAAAGTGAAAGGGAGGGAGATGCACTAAAAATAAAAAGAGATTTTCGCTTCTCCTTCCTTACACAGTTTAATGTCCATGCCGGGATAATTAAAAATGGAATAAGAAAGAATTGGTCAACCCTAAAGAACGATCCAATATTAGAGAAGGATATCCTGGATCAACCAAATGTGACTTTTAGAAAAGCACCAAGCTTAAGGACTAAATTGGTGCATAGCTCTTCATGTTCTGAGGGGGTAAGGAAGGGGAACAAATTTACCTGGTGTGGGTTTTGTCTGCTGTGCCGTAATAGGAAAAGAGAAAGAGGGATACCCATACTGTACATTCCAATCAGAAAGGTCAGGATCATAAAATAAAAGGGCTTATTACTTGTGAGAATGTAGGGGTGGTGAACTTACTGGAGTGCCCTTGTGGCCTCCAATATGTGGGCCGAACCACGAGGAAATTGAAAGTGAGGGTTCAAGAACATGTCCGGAATGTCAAAAAGGGTATTGAGACGCATGGTTGTATTTTATGTACCCCACAAGGGGTTTTAATTTTTGTATTAAGCCGTAGGGGCGATGACGATTTTATGGAGGTGTGGTAGATCCCCACCTGTTGGCTTATAAAGACCGCCCCTAAGTGGGCGGAGGAGATACCCCTGATGAAGCTTTTCAAAGCGAAACCCAGGTCGGGTGATTGACTTATATACACTGCCTGTTGCCTTCTTTTATCCTGTAAGTATAATAAAACTTTGCAATTCAACCCTTGTGATCGTACTCCTCTAAGCATATAAGCCACATCGCTTTGAGAATTCCATTGGAACTATATGTTAGAAGTACTTTCAGATAAAGGAAGGCTTGACATTTGCAGCTGTATAGGCATGCAGTAGCATACTTCGCCCACCAGTACCCCTTGTGAAGTACATTTTATTTTTATTTTTTGCAGGATTCCTCTTTATAGGAAAATGAAGCAGTCTATGCTCCGCAGTGGCGTAAATAGAAATGACTGGGCACCACTGCACTGTTTTTGCAACCCCGTCCTCCCGTGCAACCTCAACTCCTGTGGCTAGTCTAGATCGCTCTCTCAGATGAAGCCCAGCAGCCGTACCATCAGTTTCCTACTTGTACTGTATATAATGTAATTGTATAATACTGTTGAGGAGGCCCTGACAATAACATCTTTTAGTCTCCTCCTGGGTGGTCTCCTTCTGAGTTTAGGCCCTAAAGCAGCCGCTTCCTGGCCTTCCACTATAGCTTCGCTCATGATGCTCTCCTATGCATTTAGAAAAGTATACTGACTCTGCCTGTCTACAAATGCTATAAAAGACACTTTTGGCATCCCCACCCCCACCTAGCAGGACCTGTGAAAGGAATAAAGTTTACTTTTAAGATAAATAATAAAATTAATGTTTTAAATCTAATACTGTGAACAACCCCTACAGTAACTTTTGTATGAGTAATTTACATCCCTAGGCACACTAAAGGGTCTCAGTGCTTCTTCTCCCGTTTTATGTCTATACACTACTATTTGGAATACATAGGGGGATATTTATCATTTGAGATAGTTTTCTTGTCACTTTTAAGTCTGGCCAATAACATATCTGGCGTGAGTGCAATGTGGTTTACACCTATATGTGTAAAAGTAGACTAAAGAGTTGCATGGTGTAAGTTGTGACTTTTTTGCGACTTTTGCAAAAGTGGCACATAGTAAATGAACCATGATCATAATCATACTTTTAGTTCTTAAACATAGACCACTTTGAAAAGTGATGAATAATACCAAATGTTGCAAAACTGACAAAATGACGCAGAAAACGGTGTACTTGCCAAGACTTGCTACTTTTTTAAGCCACAAAACTGACATATCTGATTTTAACAATGACCCCCATGGTGAACCAACCATTTTGATTTTTGTTCCACTGTTCACCACACAGGTTAAATACATTTATATTCTACTAGTACAAGCATTTTGGGATGTGGTAAAGATAACACTTGGAGCTGGTGTATTTACAAAAGTGCAGAAAAAACACCACTCAAAACAAAAAAAAAAAACAGGTTAAGCCACCCTAAATATAATTTTAGCAAAGCATTTAGTGCCATGACATGCCCCTTGACTACATAAAGGCCTAGTTCATTTGATGTATATTCCTTAGCTTTTCTCTACGCTGATAATTGTAACTTTACCACACTGTATTGTTTTATTGAAAGAGAAGAAACATAAATCCTGCCATCTGACAGGTAAATATAGTACATCTTATGGTACCATAACATCTACTCAATCCTATATTCACTAATACGTTAATAGTCTCATGTAGCAGAAGAGGTTTTGCATGCTTAGGCACCAGGGCCTGGATGCAACCAGTACATTTGCTTGTCCTCTATGACCATGGCCAAAAATATGTGCTTGTGCTAATGCAACAAAAAGATTTATTGAAAAATTCAATTTAACCAAGCATACGGCCACATGGTCTAGTTTCCGGGTGAAGTTTTTGTGGCCAAGATCAGGAGTGGATTGTAAAATTAGAGAAAGTATTAAGGGCAGACACAACTTCTCTTTTTTTAATTCACGCCTGACTTTGGCTTCCAAAACTGCATTAGAAAACCTGACTGTATGGCCGTACCCTAAATGCACAAACAAGCAAGTAAACCAATGATTACATGAAAGTGTCATTATAGTTCAGGTTTGACGGACTTCTGAATAGCAAATCTGAGAGCTGCCCAGTAACAAATGCCTCATTCGATTATTGGTAGATTTCCCTTCAGAACCATTGAAAAAACAGCTGTGGACATCAGAAGGGTTCAGACTGGTGACTTTCTCAAAAATAGACATAAAAAATGATGAACAAAACTGATTATAAGAGGACAACTCAAAGGCGGGCAAGCTCTTTTGTTGTCAAAGACTAGGGTTTCAACATGTACCCAATTACTCTGGCTCCTGATGTTCATTATGATAGCTGTCTGATGGATAGTCTGTAATTAAATTCTTCTGTCTCCCCCTTTTCCATTAATCCCTGCTGCTGTTCTTTATAATACAAGGCCTATTTTCACTCCCATACAAACACTTCTCAATGCAGCACTGGCTGGCCACCAGACTCACCATGGTTCTAGGCAGATCCATACAACAAACAGTTATCATCTGATCCGCAAAAACCCTTCCAACACACTAAAACTGAAACCTTTGGAATCGAAACAGTTCCTTTGCTTTGTTCTCCTAACTTTGAAAGGTTACCTTGCAGACATCCAACTGAAGAAGTCACTTTAAAAGCTAGAAACCCTGGGAAGAAAGTATGCAAAATAGCTCTCCCCCAACATGAAGAAAACAGTCTTTCTAGTGCCATTTATAGATAACCGCCATGTATAGTAAGCCGCCATGTATATTAAGCCAATGTTGCACACATTAAGGAGCCTTGAAACATGAATAGACACACAAATCACAAATTTACATTTGATGTATTAGCCAGTAGGCATCCTCTACTGTTTTAACATGTAGTAACAGTATTGGACTATATGTATATGGAATTGGAATTTATTGTTTTTCATATTTATATTATGGTTACCATTAGTTAACCATTTTAAAGTATGGAAGGGGTTGTATTTTCTACCAGTTCATTAATATTTAACCAAAGTTTCCTAGAAAAGGCCACAGGCTGGTCAGGGCAGCATGGATCAGTGGTCACATAACTTGATTTCTTACAAAAGAACATTGTGCAGCCATTACTCCTGTCAAGAACTTCTAGTTCTACCTAAGACAGACATAAATCTAGTGAGTAGAAAAGAACATTAAGCTCTGTCAGGATGTCACCTGACTGATGGTGATATACTTTGGGGAATGCCATATTGCTCATATGCTGAGAAGTTTCTTTCCAGATATCAAAGTGAAATTACCTTGTATCTGTTCTTTCTTCAGTGTCCTTTCATCCTGTTCACTGAACCGTATAATACTTAGGAGGAATGCTGACACAAGCTTCGCAGGCCCGTGAAGGACTTCTTCATCCTTCATGTCTTGTCAGGTGCATGAATGAGCCTTTATGACGAAGGATGTCTATAATAAATTAGTACGTATCTACTGCTAAATATCCAAGGTATCTGAAGAAAAACATAAAGGCTGTATATGGAAGAGTATGTATGACAACTTGCCATGATAAGAATTCTAGATCTGTGATGTTCAGGCTTCATGCACCTGTTGTTTTTCAAAGGTTTTCCAATACTTTTCAAAAAAATTGCCAGGGAGCTACAAAAAATATGATCGCAGATGGATCGAATAGACAGAGTTCCAGTCTTATCAAGAAGGAGAGGGAGGGGCTGGCAGAGGAAGCAGGTAGAGCAAGGGTGCACAGAGTGGCTTGGGCCTACCAGTGGTGCACTTAACTACTCATATGCATACAGATTGAAAATACTCTCTCTCCAGAATAAAGCTACATACTACCAAATTAAAGATATCATTACATTCAGCTGAGCTAGCCTAGAAGGCTTTGTGCCTGGTTTAAACAGTGAATTTACTGGTGACAGATTCACTTTAAGAACAGTTGGTATTAACTAACTGCATGTCATGACCTGCATTATTATTGTTGGACCAATATTCTTTTGAGGTTTCCAATAACCCACCCTTTTTCCAATGGCTTTCCTTAGGCCCTCACCTGCCCCCCACAGACTAGTTCAACCCTACGGCATCTGCAAATACACACAAGTCATCTCCACCATACCTTTTTCATGTGAAGCCCATACCAGTACAGCACAGTTGTACCAGACCCTTCCCAATTATGCCTCATCCATATTTACTCACAACATAAGATATGTTAAAGAGGACCTTTCATCATGTTAGCTCTTGTCTAATTAGTATCCTACCTTATAGGGCGGCCCACTGATAGCTTGCCACGTTTTTTTTTCTTCTAAAGAACTCCCCGTTCGTCCGCTCTTGGGCCCCGTACTTTTTACCGCCTCATATTATAATGAGGTGACTCGGTTATACTAGGCGGAGTCTAGTATTTCTCCTGGGAGTGGTTATCTTCTTCCTGGCTGTGAGTGCATCCAATCAAAGCGCTCAAGTTCTCACGAGAATCGCGATAACTTGAGCGTGTAGACATCCGGAGCGTTCTCCCTGGCTAAGAGCAGGGCGCTCTGATTGGATGCGCTCGCAGCCAGGAAGAAGATAACCACTCCCGGGAGAAATACTAGACTCCGCCTAGTATAACCGAGTCGCCTCATTATAATATGAGGCGGGAAAAAGTACGGGCCAAGAACGGACAAACAGGGGGTTCTTTAGAGAAAAAAAAGTGCCAAGCCATCAGTGAGGGCCGCCCTATAAGGTAGGATACTAATTTGACTCCAAGCCTAGTCTCACCAGGACGCTTAGCCATCAATACCAAATGCTGATCTCTCCCAAATAAGACACACCAATTCATCCTATTTTAGACAGTTTATTGACCCAAATGAATGGGAGCTGATCTGCAGTATGGCAGCACCAGAAAATACACAGTGGACAGAGCCTTCTGCTTCTGGCTCTGTCCACTGTATAGTTTCCACTGCTGGCAGCTGCCTGAAACACCTAATCAGTGGGATTGCTAGATTTTGGACCTCTACCAATCTAATATTCAATATCTAAGTCCTGGAAAACCCCTTTAAAGTAGTGCCAAATGAATTACATCATCTCATTAGAGTATAGAGTCCAACATACATACAGAGTCTATAATAAGATTTAGCAATTACACTCCATCCCCCTCAACTGTAAAAAATGGGACCAAATGATGCTTTATTAGCCAAGCTGAATGCTAGCTCTTAAAGGGGTTGTCCGGGTTTAGAGCTGACCCATAATTTCACCCCAGGCAGCCCCCCCTGATGTTAGCTTCAGAGCATCTCATGATGGCACAGGGCAAGGGCTTTTTTGTTTGCAATAACACACTGCCGGGCAGAAGCTTCCGCCCGGCAGTGTGTTCGGTGATGTCATCAGCTCTGATGGGCGTGCTTTAGCGTTGGCCTAGCCGTTTTACAGGCTAGGGCAGTGCTAAAGCCCACCCATCAATGCCGTTGACGTCACCGGGATTCCTGGCAACCTCATGGAGAACCCGATTCGTCACCGGAACTCCGGAAAATGCCTTTGTCCTGCGCGATTTAGTGCAGGGCAAAGGAGAGCATCAATGCATGAACAGGGGGGCTGCCTGGGTGAAAATGGAGGTGTGTCAGGGTTCAGCTCTGAACCTGGACAACCCCTTTAAAGATGGTGCTCCATCCTGACAACTAATTTCTATATATACATCCCATTTTAAATCTTCCCTCTAAGTGTCAGAACAGAGGGGTAGTGCAAAGTATATCTCTCATTATGTTGGACATGCAAAGAGAGGCATCTCCCAAGGAACAGAACCATCTCACCAACACCACTTCTTGGAAGTGGCTCCCTATAAGTTAAAGTCCAACTTTCCGTCAAGCCCAGGGATATAACAAGCCATATATCCATCCACAGACAGCTGTTTCAGGGTGCTTGCCCCATCATCAGTACAGAGTAGGATTATGGCTGGCTGGCTCCATACAGGTCTACTCTCTTTAGGGAGACTCACCACCCTGCCTAAGCCACATTTAAAGAGGACCTTTCACTGGTCCACAGTTTATGAGTTAAAGCTATTTACATGGAGAGCGGCACCCAGGGATGGTCAATCGCAGCGCTCAGCTCATATCCTGAATATGAGCTGAGCGCTGCGATTGGCCAGTGCTCCAGCCCTGGGAGAAGGAGACGCCCAGGGCAGAAGAAGTCTCCGCCCCAGGCAAAATTAGAGCAGCAGGAGCGCCGGTACTGGGGGCTACAGAGGACGAACGGAGCGGCACCCAGGGATACAAGTAAGTGCAGGGACATCCCTGGGTGCCGCTCTCAATGTACATAGCTTTAACTCAAACTGTGGACCAGTAAAAGGTCCTCTTTAAGACATCTTACCCAAGTTATGTTACCTAAGGGCCCTTTCACACTTGCGTTTGGAAGATCCGGCATAGAGTTCCGTCGTCGGGGCACTATGCCGGAAGAATACTGATCAGGATTATCCCCATGCATTCTGAATGGAGAGAAATCTGATCAGGATGTCTTTAGTTCAGTCACTGAACGTTTTTTGGACGGAGAAAATACCGCAACATGCTGCGGTATTCTTTCCGTCTTGGGATGCAGAGCAAAACAATGCAAGTCAATGGGGACGATCTGTTTTCTCTGGCACAATCGGCCACAATACAAAATGGATCCGTCCTCTATTGACTTTCAATGGAGTTCAAAATGGATCCGTTTTGGCAATGTTAAAAAATAGTTAGAGTTAATACAAGCGGAACCGTTCAAACGGATGCATGCTGTTGTATTATCTGTAACTGAAGGGTTTATTTCCGTCATAGAGCCCCCACGACGGAACTCTATGCTGCATCTTCTAAACGCAAGTGTGAAAGGGCCCTAAATTATGTTGGACACAAATGAATTCCCACAAAGAGCTATACCAGGGATCACAACTGATTACAGAGGATTAGAGAATTCGGGCTCGTGGCAGTTGACCCATGTGGCTTCATTCTCTGTAGGGGCTGTCCAGATGCAATCTGCTTTTGCCCATATTTATTTTAAGAGCCAACTGAAATTAAAATCGCATTAAGGACCGTTAATAAAATAAAGGGTTCTAAAGGGTTAGTAAATGATACCAGTAAAATATTGCCAAACACAAAGTATTGCTAATCTGATCTTAAAAATAAGGTATCTTTTGTAACATGTACTATACACAGATGAGCTTCCTGGGGCAGCCCGGAGGAGTCAATACCTCTGGAATTCTATTCATCTAACATGTTTTCTTAGTTACAAAAATGTTAGAAGACAAATGTACTCCACCTTTGACTCCTTTATAAATCAGTACAAACATGAAGTTATTAATATAATTCTGAAATATACACTTATACATAACTCACTTGGCAAATCCTGTATTCAAATATCACAAGTGCATCTGAAACATCTTAAATTATGACAAGATTACGAAACACTGTAAGTACGTAGTTTAGGGATTCTGTAATTACTCTGATAAGAAAGCAGGAACCTTCTTATTTTCCGAAGATGCCTAATCTAAACTGATTTTTTGTGCGGTGGTATCCAGTAAAATTCTTATAGTTTGATGTCCTGGTGGATTAAGATTCAGAATTCATTCTAAAAAGTATACAGGATATGTTATAAATATAGGATTGCTATCAGCTACCAGTCTGGACCCCTGTGTGAATGCAGCTCTCTCTATCAATCCCCCTGAAGTAAATTGACCAGTGGTCACGCCTATGCATCACTGCTTCATTAACACAGGAGGCTCCCTTCAGTTCTCGTCATCGATAGGGTTCCAAGTGGTAGGATGCTCAGTGATTATACATTCTTCAACTATCCTGTGTATAGGGCATAAATGTTATTAATGAGAAAGTCTTGTTAAAATGCTTTCCCTGTCTGAAGTATCTCCAGTTTAGTTGTTACCTGAAGCTGCCACTAGAGGGAGACCACTGCATACATACTGTATTTATACAGTCCCCATTGAGTTCATTAAGTAAAGCTACAAAGCATGTAAGAATGATTTCAAGTGTTAATGGTGGAAATTGTCATTTATTCTGCAGCAGAACAACAACTCCAAACATGCGGCCATTGTCATTAAGAACTATCTTCAGCATAAAGAAGAAAAAGGAGTCCTGGAAGTAATGATAAAGCCCCCACAGAAGCCTGATCTCATTGTCAAGTCTGTCTGGCAGTACAAGAAGAGACAAAAGGATTTGAGCAAGCCTACATCCACAGAAGATGTTTGAAACAACCTCCCTGCCGAGTTCCTTCAAAAACTGTGTGCAAGTGTACCCAGAAGAACTGATGCTTTTCAGAAGGCAAAGGGAGGTCACACCAAATCTTCATTTGATTTAGATGTCTCTTTTGTTCATTTGCTTTGCATTTTACTAATTGTTAAAAATATATTCTTAACACTTTTATTTTTGTAAGCATTCTTACCTTGCAGCATTTTTCCCACATCTGTCCAAAACTTTTGCACAGTGCGTTACTTTTCTAAAATATCACAAAGTAACTCACTAACCATGAAAACTTCATACCACCTATAAAACGTAACTATCCAGCATATGTAGATTATAAAGAGTACTATTCCTTCCACCAGAATGATTGATAGTCACACAGTCCTGCTCAGAACCGATACTGATCTGCATTTGGAGGGATCTTGGCCACTTTAGTGATGATGTAGCAGCCCTTCATAATTTTGGCAGGACAGAGATTTTGCATACAGTGGACTACTTGCAGCCTCATTGGCATATCTTTTGGTTCTCTGCCAAACTACTCTGCCACAGGTAGTTACTGTACTCTGCAACTGGCAGCATATATCATGCAGATCACCAGGATCAGACTGGCCTACTAAGTACCAGAGGATCCTCAGGTGGTCTCAGTCTATGAAGCCATAATGGGCCCAAAGATCCAAGAGGAAGTTGCATTTAGAGCTGCCATTGGAGCCAATTGCTGGCCACTAGGGTCTATATCTGGGGTAGGCCTTGAGGGTAATTTCCTCTGGTGGGGCCAAGGAACCCCAGTCTGATGCTGCAGTTTACATACTGACTATTTACTAATTATTGATCAAAATTTTAGCAAGCACATTGCATGTGCTGCAGAAAAACATTGGTTTCCCAAATAAATGTCATACTAACCATTTAGGTAAGTGGAGAAATATCAAACATGGCCAAACATGAAATGTACAATATACCCTGACACAATTGCTTGCTTTAGGAAAGACACTATGTAATCTAATGGCCAGCTGCCAACCCAAGCAGTAACACCATTTGTCATGCAGTCAAAGGTTATACAGTCGAGGGGACACTGAACACCCCAGTGTAATGCTTTCCTCCCTGTAATAATAATTCCCACTAATGTGGGGGAGTTGCTGATTAGCTTATGAGCTATATATTTCATGAAATATGTGAAGGCAGCTCAGGCCGATTATGTAGACTTATATATTGGACCAAAGTATTAAACTAAAGATGGCAGTTAAGGTTACAAAATTGGCTGTGCTCATATGTTGAAATCATTTTCTATATCTTGTGCTAAGCCAACAGGGATCTGCAATCATCTTGTTTCCATTCTGAGATATTCAATTACATATAACATTTAAACTAGATGGCACGCCCCAGAGAAGGCAGACTGCGCATTTCTAAATCAGCCCATATGTCCATTTATACAATATCTCATCGTCCACATAATGAAGCTTTGACAGCATGACACACTGTATAGGTTAAGATTATACATTCTTTCATGGGATTCAAGCTTACCAAATGTTATGCATTTTTTGGATCTTGGCCCAGCCTTGCCTCATTGAGTCGCATTTCCAAAAATGTATATATTTTCTTTTTGTGGATGGGTAATAGTCAACGATGTGTTGGACTGATCGTGATTTCATTATACCAATTACCAGATTAAGCTTCAAAACAGTCACGAATTGTGCATTAAAGGATGTGTGAATGATTTGTTATTCCATTAAACTCTGGCACAACACAGCAAGAGAAAGAACAATGGGGGGAGATTTATCAAACTGGGGTAAAGTAGAACTGGCTTAGGTGCCCATAGCAACCAATCAGATTCCACCTTTCATTTTTCACAGCTCCCTTGGAAAATGAAATTCTAGTGTTAGTAAATTCCTTCCTTAAGTAGTACGGAGCTGTAGTATATGGAATTCCATCTGTCAAAATCCTTAAAAAAGTGGTATGCCATATTAAGGAGGTAATTTCCCTTAGGAGCACTGTGCTATAGCAATATCTCGTACAGAAGCACCACACAGCGGAACATGGGCTGCCTGAAATCCCTTTTACATGGGCCAAGGATTGGCGCAATTATTGGAAGGGTTTGTACGATACCTGCCTGTGCATTGACCCATGTAAAAGGGCCAGAGGACATTGCCATGTACATGAGGTCAAGCTTCTAATACCTATTGGCACTTTAACAATCCTTTCACGCGAGATGAGGATCAGCCAATTATCCTGATCGTTTCCCAATGATGCTGCTCATTACCCAACAAATGAGCAAAAACTTGCTTATCTGGTGACTTTATTATATCTTTTTATGTGACATAAACTAATTGTTTGTCGGCAGCAGATCATCCTGTGTAAACAGGGATGAGCCGCCAGTAAACAATTAATCTGTTTGGGGACAACTGATCCCAGTAGTGATCATTTGTTCCCGTACAGAAAGGATGATTGTTGGATGTAAATGCAAGTCTACACCGTATCTATAATCTAGCGATTATCAGGAAAGAAACGTTTGTTCCCAATACTGTAAATGCCTTTGCATCGGACTGTGTTAAAGAGCCATTAAAGGGTTGTCCGGGCTACAGATATTGATGACCTATTCTCAAGATAGGTCAGCAGCAGCAGATGGGCACCATCCCTGCTGATCAGCTGTTTGAAGAAGCAGTGGCGCTCAGGAAAGCTCTGCATCTTTTTCAATGATTACCTGCACGCTGTCTACTTTGGAGCAGTGTAATGACAACCGTTCATCCTATTCAAGTAAATGGGAGAAGAGGCCATCTGACACCGATGACCTATCATGAGGATAGGTCATCAATACCTGTAGCCTGGACAACCCTATTAAAGCTCTTTTACACAGGTCCATTATTGATCCAAGGTGGAGCTGCATTTACAAGCAGCAATCATCCCCTTTAAGTTACAGCATTTAATACATGATTCCTTGTTCAAATCTGGCATGGTCGCTTCAATCATGCTGAATGATTTCATGTTAAATTTCCATTGAACAAATGACTACCACTTAGAGATAAATTCCATGTTAAACTGTAGAGAAAATCTCAGATCAGTTGAGTGAATAGTGTGATATGGTATTAATTCTAGATTTACAAATCAGAGGTGTAGGGTTCCCGACACATAAGGAGAGTCAGAAGGCATCATTGGCCTCCTTGTAGTGAGCCAGTTAGCTGGTAGAACAGTGGTTAGTGTGTGGAGTGCACCGTGGTACCAGGAAAGGGCAGGTGGGATACAGAGTGAGGACGTGGCTGATTGGTATCAATTACCTGGGCATGCAGTGAAGCGGGATAGGTAAAAGCAGGAGGAGGTAGAGCAGGTGCTAGTTCCGCTGGGTAGAGGGGATACGGCGCCCACACTTCAGGGCTACCCGGGTAAAGTGCAGGCACTGTGAGTTCATCTGTAAGAAAAGAATAAGGACACCAGGTTAGTAATAACAATGCCGGAGGACCATAGTGAGAACTGCTGGTTAGGACTGGTATGTTTTAGCTTTGTACCTTTTATACATAAGAGTTAAAGTGGCTCCATAAGGAAAAGTTTTACAATAACATACACTGCCTATAGAGTTATTAGGGATATAAGGCATTCCTATAATAAACAGAGCAAGTACCATAAAATCACATTCTCGTAGACACACGATGATGTTGACACCTGATGATGCATAAATGGTACAAAAAGCAACGTGATAAACCCTTGAACAAACATGGTGATTGGTTACATAAAACAATTAGTAAAATCAGACACTGGATAGTCTGGATAGTTATCTAGCACAAAGTGCTGAAAGTGAAATGAAGAGAAGCTAGGTATGTGCAGTGGAATGGACTACAAGGAGAGGACTAAACCAGTGTGTATTAGACTCAACTAATATGAACCAGCTTTGGCGTTTATTCATGACTTTGGCCCTAACTACATTAATTATATTGCTCAAAATAAATCTAAGTATAATATCCATAAATACATACAATGGATGTAAAAAAAGTCTACACACCCCTGTTAAAATGTCAGGTTTCTGTGCTGTAAAAAAAATGAGACAAAGATAAATCATTTCAGAACCCTTTCCACCTTTAATGTGACCTATAAACTGTACAACTCAATTGAAAAACAAACTGAAATCTTTTAGGTAGAGGGAAGAAAAAATATAAAAATAAATTAATATTTTTGCATAAGTGTGCACACCCTTAAACTAATACTTTGTTAAAGCACCTTTGGATGTTATTACAGCACTCAGTCTTTTTGGGTATGAGCCTATCACCATGCCAGATTTTGACTTGGCAAGATTTGCCCACTTTTCTTTGCAAAAACACTCCAAATCTGTCAGATTGCGAGGGCATCTCTTGTGCACAGCCCTCTTCAGATCACCCCCCAGATTTTCAATCGGATTCAGGTCTGGGCTCTGGCTGGGACATTCCAAAACTTTAATCTTCTTCTGGTGAAGCCATTCCTTTGTTGATGTGGATGTATGCTTTGGGTCGTTGTCATGCTGAAAGCTGCAGTTCCTCATGTTCAGCTTTCTAGCAGAAGCCTGAAGGTT
The DNA here is from genome assembly GCA_033119425.1 of Bufotes viridis. Taxonomy (NCBI): domain Eukaryota; kingdom Metazoa; phylum Chordata; class Amphibia; order Anura; family Bufonidae; genus Bufotes; species Bufotes viridis. The sequence goes on along the minus strand of CM065589.1, from coordinate 387,439,815 downwards.
TTGTGCTAATATTGACTGGTATTTGGAACTGTTCATAATTCCCTCTATCTTAACTAAGGCCCCAGTTCCAGCTGAAGAAAAACAGCCCCAAAGCATGATGCTGCCACCACCATGCTTCACTGTGGGTATGGTGTTCCTCTGGTGATGTGCGGTGTTGTTTTTGCGCAAAACATATCTTTTGGAATTATGGCCAAAAAGTTCAACCTTGGTTTCATCAGACCATAACACCTTTTCCAACATGCTTTTGGGAGACTCAAGGCTTTCGTCTTGCCACTCTACCACATAGCCCAGACATATGAAGAATACGGGAGATTGTTGTCACATATACCACACAGCCAGTACTTGCCAGATATTCCTGCAGCTCCTTTAATGTTGCTGTAGGCCTCTTGGTAGCCTCCCAGACCAGTTTTCTTCACGTCTTTTCACGTCCAGTTCTTGGTAATGTCACTGTTGTGCCATATTTTCTCCACTTGATGATGACTGTCTTCACTGTGTTCCATGGTATATCTAATGCCTTGGAAATTCTTTTGTACCATTCTCCTGACTGATACCTTTTAATAATGAGATCCCTCTGATGCTTTGGAAGCTGTGGACCATGGCTTTTGCTGTGGGATGCGACTAAGAAAATTTCAGGAAAGATGACTCCTATTTAACATGATTTTGAATATGGTTGCTTAATTCTGGACACAGCTACATCCCCACACTTATGCAACCACATTATTTTAGTTGTTTTTGTTTTCTTCCTTCCACCTAAAATATTTCAGTTTGTTTTTCAATTGAGTGGTACAGTTTATAGGTCACATTAAAGGTGGAAAACGTTCTAAAATGATTTATCTTTGTCTCATTTATTTACAGCACAGAAACCTAACATTGTAACAGGGGTGTGTAGACTTTTTATATCCACCGTAGATGTATCAGTGTATATCAGAACCTAATCACGAAACATATGGCCACGGGTCCTTAGCAGTGCTTGTAGTATATGGAGATGGTCTTTTTTTCTGCTGACTTTGCATGTGTGTTGGCTATATAAAATGACGAGTGGTTGGTTATGAACTTATGTATGTGACCTTGGAATAATAGGCCAATTATGTTATTTCCTAATTTATAATTATTAAACATTTACTTGTGCTCAATAGATGGCCTACTGATATTTCCCACTGATTAGCAGAAGGAAGGGGTCAGTGCTCTCATTCTGGATAGACCATCAACTAGAAATCCTTTAGAATCCCTTAATATGTGCATGCTTTCTTAAGCCATTAAGAAAGAAAGCTCTGTCTGCACGTAATAATATTCATTATGATTTTTTCACTTCCCAGCGATTAAAGTAATGATAAAATTATTTATCGTTGATGAAAGCAGAGTGTGCATACACATAAATGATTATCGTCAAGAGTGGGAGATGTTGCTTGTCTGAAACCTTACAATATATAGTATATAAACTAATGATTGTACTAATGGAAATATTCATTAGATAATCATAATAATTGCTACATATACACAAGCCTTAAGACATATACCCAAATTAGGTGATCAGTTCCACCCCTGATGGTATATTTCATGGGGAAAGAAGGATCGGCAGCTGGCAACAACCAAGATGAATTTACATGGGACTATAATTGGACCATTATTGGGAACGAACGTTTGTACAAACACATGTTCATGATAATTCGCCCCCATAAAGGTGCTGCCGATCATCGAGTGAATTAATTGTTTATGTAGACGCCTAAATCATCATTTCTGGGCAGCAGATGATACTGTGTAAACAACACTCTGCTTTCCAGAAACAATGAATCTCTATGAGGACGAGCAATGGTAGTAGCTATCGCTTGTCCCCCATGCATGTGAATGCAGCTCTTTCCTCCACCGACGAAGCAGTTGTCGAGAAGCTACAGTTCCTTCCCAATAATTGCCTGCCCTGATTTTGAATGTCACACAACAACGAAATAAAAATAAACAAGGATGAACTGTGATTATTCGTGTCGCACATAGAAAAAGATATTTGTAAATTTTTTATTTCATTTTATTATCGCATTTAAACTCTGTTATTACGTCGTTTTGGCTATACTTTTGTATCGTTGTATCAGATGCTGGCTACAGAACAAAGTAATGAAATGTGCAATGCCCTAGATAGCTGCTAATTAATTGTTACATTTGGTTTTCGTCCCTGGGAATGGATGTTGCTTGTTAATTCCAATAAATTGTGTGTGTGATTTTTTTTTTTTTTAGGCTAAGCTCTATGTTGTTGACTCAGAGCTTGGGAACATCTTAATGCACAACTTTAATTTAAGTTTCCTACTTAGCAATGATGCAAGATTTTGAAATGCTGAAAGTATAAGCACCAAAATTCACAGGGCATCTGGGGGAACCTCTATGTAAGGTACATCTACAGACATAGATAGACATTCAGCTGATATTAGCAAAAGAAGGCAACGGCACAGCAGATATTGAGGCAGAATAGGCTCTCTTAGTGCACAAGACAATACTTCCCACCATCCTTCATCTATATTAGATGGCAGGCATTTATTTCATTGCTGTCACCTACCAATCACTTTAAAGGGCATCTAAGATCAGATTTGTACCTATGAAACTGGGTGACCTGTTGTATGTGCGCATGGCAGCTGAAGGCTTACCTCATCACTAGATAGCAAAGAGGCCGCCGCGGCCATCTTGCGAGAAGATCCAGCGCGAAATCTCACACAGTACGTAATTACGTCATCATGCCAGCCAGCGTGGTGAAGTCATAAGTCACTGCTCACGAGATTTCGCGCAGGATCTTGAATCAAGATGGCCATGGCGGCTTTTTTGTGCGGCGGCGTTTTTTTTTTTTTACTATCTTTTCAGGGAAAATCGATTCGTTACCACTAAGTATGAGAAATTTTTCCTGAGATTTGGATCGAAGTCAACTTCGTGAACTTTGATTCGCTCAACTAACGAATTAGTCTACATACCTCAGATGGGACAGTTTCCATCCCAAACACATTAAAAAGTCTATTATGTACAGCACAATTAGGCCATCAGATATAATTGCATCTGTTCCAGTCCAACAAACAGGTATGGACAACCATCTTAAAATGACATTTTTACATCAGGGCTACTATTCGTCTTTAACTGATTATCAAATCACTAGAGCCATCAGGATACCCAGAAATCAACTTCTCCTATGTAGGAAAAAGAAGAGAACAATGAGGTGCCTCTGGTAGTGAACTACTGTACAACCCACAACTAGAGCAAGGAAAACTGTAAAAAAGTTATATCATGTCCTACACAAGGATGACTGAAATTCATTTTCCCAGACTCTCCCCTGCTATGTGGCTGTTAACCTTCAAATCTGAAAAATGTGCTGATGAGGAGTTCATTGCCCTCTGACGCACAAAAGGAACCTCTCTCCAAAATGTATGGAGATGCAAAACCTGTTATGTAATAATGACCACAGACAGGATCCAAATCCCCAACATGCAGCGACACTACAAGGTTTCTGGGACATGCATATGTTCTACATCTAATACTGTGTACCTCATTAGTGATGTCGCGAACATAAAATTTTCAGTTCGCGAACAGCGAACGCGAACTTCCGCAAATGTTCGCGAACGGGCGAACCGGGCGAACCGCCATAGACTTCAATTGGCAGGCGAATTTTAAAACCCACAGGGACTCTTTCTGGCCACAATAGTGATGAGAAAGTTGTTTCAAGGGGTCTAACACCTGGACTGTGGCATGCCGGAGGGGGATCTATGGCAAAACTCCCATGGAAAATTACGTAGTGGACGCAGAGTCGGGTTTTAATCCATAAAGGGCATAAATCAACTAACATTCCTAAATTGTTTGGAATAACGTGCTTTAAAACATCCAGTGTGTGTATACGATCAGGTATGATGTTGTATCGATCAGGTAGTGTAAGGGTTACGCCCGCTTCACTGACATTGACAGACCAAACTCCTCTTTAATGCACCGCAAACAGTTCATTTGCACAACCGCAAACTCCCCATTTGCACAAGATTGGATACCAAGCTAGCCACGTCCCGGTGATGTCATTGAAGGTTTCTTCCTCCACCCAGCCACGTACAACACCAAGGGTCCCCAAAAGATGAATTGAATTGATTTTTCGAACGGTGAGATGGTTAAAAACGCTGGCTCCCTCCACTCTGTTTTAAACCACGGTGACTGCGCCTGCGCCGTGCAATTTACTGTCACACCCGATATGAGTGGTATTTTCTGTAGTACTATTCTCATCAGTTTAATCCTCTAACGTCCCCAATCTGGGGGCCATTTATTGAATAGATTTTTCGAATGGGGAGATGGTTAAAAACGCTGGCTCCCTCCACTCTGTTTTTAAACCACGGTCACTGCGTCTGCGCCGTGCAATTTACTGTCACACCCGATATGAGTTGTATTTTCGGTAGTACTATTCTCATCAGTTTAATCCCTCTAACGTCCCCAATCTGGGTGCCATTTATTGAATAGATTTTTCGAACGGGGAGATGGTTAAAAAACGCTGGCTCCCTCCACTCTGTTTTAATCCACGGTGACTGCGTCTGCGCCGTGCAATTTACTGTCACACCCGATATGAGTGGTATTTTCTGTAGTACTATTCTCATCAGTTTAATCCTCTAACGTCCCCAATCTGGGGGCCATTTATTGAATAGATTTTTTGAACGGGAGATGGTTAAAAACGCTGGCTCCCTCCACTCTATTTTAAACCACGGTCACTGCGTCTGCGCCGTGCAATTTACTGTCACACCCGATATGAGTGGTATTTTCTGTAGTACTATTCTCATCAGTTTAATCCCTCTAACGTCCCCGACTCCCCAATCTGGGGGCCATTTATTAAATAGATTTTTTGAACGGGAGATGGTTAAAAACGCTGGCTCCCTCCACTGATATGAGTGGTATTTTCTGTAGTATTATTCTCATCAGTTTAATCCCTGTTACGTCCCATATCAGGGATTGCCTTTGTGAAAAAAATTTAGGCCGGGTACCTTCGACTGCCTTCACAGTGACAGACCAAACTCTCATACACTAAACTGAATTGATTTCAGGAACCGGGAGATGGAAAAAGCAGCTTGGTCGGTCCTCTTACTCCCAAATTGGGGCACTGCGCGTGCACAGAGCAATGTGCTGTGACACCCTATATGAGTGGTGTCTTAACTAGTACTATTCCTATCAGTTTAATCCCTGTTACGCACTCCTATCCGGGGACGTGTGCCGAATTAGACTAATGTGTAAAAATTAAATGCCTTATTTATCGGCAAGCTACTGTGCCACCCGGTATCAGTGGTTGGCACTGGCAGTGGGCACACTACAGTCAGTGGAAGCGGGCCTGACACACACTGGCAGCAGGCAAGCAACTGAATTTAGACTACTGTCTAAAAATTAAATGCCTTATTTATCGGCAAGCTACTGTGCCACCCGGTATGAGTGGCTGGCACTGGCAGTGGGCACACTACAGTCAGTGGAAGCGGGCCTGACACACACTGGCAGCAGGCAAGCAACTGAATTTAGACTACTGTCTAAAAAATTAAATGCCTTATTTATCGGCAAGCTACTGTGCCACCCGGTATCAGTGGTTGGCACTGGCAGTGGGCACACTACAGTCAGTGGAAGAGGGCCTGACACACACTGGCAGCAGGCAAGCAACTGAATTTAGACTACTGTCTAAAAATTAAATGCCTTATTTATCGGCAAGCTACTGTGCCACCCGGTATCAGTGGTTGGCACTGGCAGTGGGCACACTACAGTCAGTGGAAGAGGGCCTGACACACACTGGCAGCAGGCAAGCAACTGAATTTAGACTACTGTCTAAAAATTAAATGCCTAATTTATCGGCAAGCTACTGTGCCACCCGGTATCAGTGGTTGGCACTGGCAGTGGGCACACTACAGTCAGTGGAAGAGGGCCTGACACACACTGGCAGCAGGCAAGCAACTGAATTTAGACTACTGTCTAAAAATTAAATGCCTAATTTATCGGCAAGCTACTGTGCCACCCGGTATCAGTGGTTGGCACTGGCAGTGGGCACACTACAGTCAGTGGAAGAGGGCCTGACACACACTGGCAGCAGGCAAGCAACTGAATTTAGACTACTGTCTAAAAATTAAATGCCTTATTTATCGGCAAGCTACTGTGCCACCCGGTATCAGTGGTTGGCACTGGCAGTGGGCACACTACAGTCAGTGGAAGAGGGCCTGACACACACTGGCAGCAGGCAAGCAACTGAATTTAGACTACTGTCTAAAAATTAAATGCCTTATTTATCGGCAAGCTACTGTGCCACCCGGTATCAGTGGTTGGCACTGGCAGTGGGCACACTACAGTCAGTGGAAGCGGGCCTGACACACACTAGCAGTAGGCAAGCAACTGAAATTACACTAAAGTGTAAAAATTAAATGCCTTTTTTGATGCAAAGTACTGTGCCACACGGAATGACAGGGGTGGGCACTGGCAGTGGGCACACTACAGTCAGTTGAAGTCGGCCTGACACACACTAGCAGCAGGTGAGCAGCTGAAATTACACTAAAGTGTAAAAATGAAATGCCTTTTTATGCAAAGTCCTGTGCCAGCCGGTATGAGTGGTGGACACTGGCAGTGGGCACACTACAGTCAGTGGAAGTCAGCCTGACACACACTGGCAGGCAACTAACCTTAGATTGAAGTGTAAAAATTAAGTGCCTTTTTTTAAGCAAAGTCCTGTGCCACACGGGATGACAGGGGTGGGCACTGGCAGTGGGCACACTACAGTCAGTTGAAGTCGGCCTGACACACACTAGCAGCAGGCAAGCAGCTGAAATTACACTAAAGTGTAAAAATTAAATGCCTTTTTATGCAAAGTCCTGTGCCAGCCGGTATGAGTGGTGGACACTGGCACTGGGCACACTACAGTCAGTGGAAGTCAGCCTGACACACACTGGCAGGCAACTAACCTTAGATTAAAGTGTAAAAATTAAGTGCCTTTTTTTAAGCAAAGTCCTGTGCCACACGGGATGACAGGGGTGGGCACTGGCAGTGGGCACACTACAGTCAGTTGAAGTCGGCCTGACACACACTAGCAGCAGGCAAGCAGCTGAAATTACACTAAAGTGTAAAAATTAAATGCCTTTTTATGCAAAGTCCTGTGCCAGCCGGTATGAGTGGTGGACACTGGCAGTGGGCACACTACAGTCAGTGGAAGTCAGCCTGACACACACTGGCAGGCAACTAACCTTAGATTAAAGTGTAAAAATTAAGTGCCTTTTTTTAAGCAAAGTCCTGTGCCACACGGGATGACAGGGGTGGGCACTGGCAGTGGGCACACTACAGTCAGTTGAAGTCGGCCTGACACACACTAGCAGCAGGCAAGCAGCTGAAATTACACTAAAGTGTAAAAATTAAATGCCTTTTTATGCAAAGTCCTGTGCCAGCCGGTATGAGTGGTGGACACTGGCAGTGGGCACACTACAGTCAGTGGAAGTCAGCCTGACACACACTGGCAGGCAACTAACCTTAGATTAAAGTGTAAAAATGAAGTGCCTTTTTTTAAGCAAAGTCCTGTGCCACACGGGATGACAGGGGTGGGCACTGGCAGTGGGCACACTACAGTCAGTTGAAGTCGGCCTGACACACACTAGCAGCAGGCAAGCAGCTGAAATTACACTAAAGTGTAAAAATTAAATGCCTTTTTATGCAAAGTCCTGTGCCAGCCGGTATGAGTGGTGGGCACTGGCAGTGGGCACACTACAGTCAGTGGAAGTCAGCCTGACACACACTGGCAGGCAACTAACCTTAGATTAAAGTGTAAAAATTAAATGCCTTTTTTTGATGCAAAGTCCTGTACCACACGGGATGACAGGGGTGGGCACTGGCAGTGGGCACACTACAGTCTGTGGGCCTGCAGCTCCTCACACACAGGCAGGCCAGGCAACTGCAATATGTATATAAAGGAAAAAAAAAGCAGACTAATGTTGCAGCCCTAAAAAGGGCTTTTTGGGGTGCTGTCAGGAGGCTGTCCTTACAGCAGAGATCAGATGAGTCTTTCAGGACTGGAGTGGACACTGAATTCACTAGCCTAGCTATCAATTTCCCAATTAAATCAGCAGCAATTACACTCTCCCTCCTCTCACTAAGACTGCAGCTTCCGAATGAATCTAAAATGGATGCTGTGCAGGAGGTGGGAGGGTCTGGGAGGGAGGGTATGCTGCTGATTGGCTGGAATGTGTCTGCTGACTGTGAGGTACAGGGTCAAAGTTTGCTCAATGATGATGTATAGGGGGCGGACCGAACATCGCATATGTTCGCCCGGCAGAGGCGAACGCGAACAAGCTATGTTCGCCGGGAACTGTTCGCCGGCGGATAGTTCGGGCCATCTCTATACCTCATTCTGTGCAATAAATTCCTTTTGGGGGTCTCTGTGCTTAAGAAACAAGATAGAAAGGAAGGACGAGGTCTTATCACCACAGAATTAAAGAAACAAAATACATTTCCCTGTGACAAAACATGTTTGTAGCCCCGACTACAATGAAGAACCTATGAAAGTAGTCTTAAGAGTCAATTTGAAATCCCAAATCTCTATGACACTGTTGGAGATAGCACAGTATGCAGGAGGTGCAGGGAGTGCTGACTGTAGAGCTGCCAGTGCTGGCTTGACTCAATGTTCCCTAGTCTTCTTCCAGGTGCCGCACTACAGTGTCAGAACAAGTCACATGCATGTAGGCGCACACTATTACCTGCTGCTGGGCGACATCAGGTCATAGTGCAGTGTGAGCTGGAAGAAGACCAGGGATCGGTGAGTGCAGGAGAGACCTCCAGATCTGCAGAGTGGCACTGCTGTCCGGAGCAGAAGGGGTAAGTTCATTTATTGTATTATGTCTGAATTTAGGTCTGATGGAGCATGGGGGTCTGATTTGTGGGTCTGATCTGAGGTCTGATGGACATCTTGGGCATCTGATTGGGGTCTTCTCTGAAGTCTTAAGGATCTCGGGGGTCTGATGGTGATCTGATCTGAGGGCTGAAGGATCTTGGGGGTCTGATTTGGGGTTTGAAGGATTTTGGTAGTTTCATAGGGGTCTGATCTAAGGTCTGAAGAATATTGGTGATCTGATCTGAGATTTGTTGGAGATTGGGGGTCTGATCTGAGGTCTGATGAAGAATGGGAGTCTGATTTTGGGGTGTTAATTGAGGTCTGACAAGAATTGGTGATCTGATCTGAGGGCTAATAAAAACTATTTTCATATCTTAAGTACACAATGTACTTAGTATTATGAAAAAGTTCATAATGATTAAGTGTCAGCAGCTATTCTGTCCTTATACAGATGTGTTTTGTCACGCTTTACTGCTAGTGGGCCAAAGTCACAATCATTGAAGATGTGTAATTCTCACACACTGTCTTGCCTGGCACAGTGCTCTGAGTTTCTCAGGCCTATTTTTCCACAGTCTGAGAAATAAACATAAAGACACATGTATACCCACAGGCCATTACTTCGGTTCCCAGATTTTGTATTTAATGTCGAGTATGTTCCCAGAACTCTCTGGAGACCATATTCCCAAGTCAGTATTAAGGTGAAAAGGAAAAATAAACAGATTACTTCCTGGAAGTTTGGTTTCCTGTGGCTAGCAACATTTTCAGATATTAAGGCATTTAAATGACATAGGATTCTAGGAGCACAGCAGTTCTAACAAATCAAGAACACATTTGTCTCCTGAGGGATGTTAATATATTACACTGCGACTTCCATTCACATCATGGACATATATTACCACAGTTAATGACATGTAACATAAACATCTGTAAAACATTGATAATAGCAGTAAAAACTAATCATATTACTTTACAATTACAGACAGACCTTGGTAGCCTGTATTCTGCTTATGGTGCCTCACAAAATAGATCTGCTGTTTGTTGCAAAGACTATTACGCACCAAATAATTTTTTCGAGACAATATGAAGCCCCTAAGCCATGTGGCAACATCTAGAACCGAGCACCGCCAGCTACTGAATCATATGCTGTTTATAGTTGCAGTGTCCACTTTAGTCAAAGTTGTAGACAGGCTTTCCATTACCCAATTCAGTTTGCAGACTTATCCCTGTACCTCAATACCTTAGCCAAGGCTGAGTGGCTTGTTGGTGTCCAGCATGGACGGGTACTTGAGTAGACTAAGACACATGGGCAACCTTTGCACCTTTTATATTAACACGCCTGAAAGTACAAGAAAGGATAGCGGCATGTGCAGAGTCAACCTGCAGGCTCTCCAAGGTCTATGACTTGTGAATTCTGCCCTCAGTGTTTCAGCATAGAGCTGATATAGATTGGCAAGGCTGCCCGGCTTAGTTATAGGTAATTATATTTGCACCTAAAACATAAAAACTGTTATAGGGCTCATGCACACGAACGTATATTCTTTCCGTGTCCATTCCATTTTTTTTTGCCGTATACGGAACGATTAATTTCAATGGGTCCGCAAAAAACAAACAAACGGAAGTTACTCCATGTGCATTCTGTATGTTCGTATTTCAGTTCAGCAAAAAAATAGAATATGTCCGCATTACGGACAAGGATAGTACTGTTCTATTAGGGGCCAGCTGTTCCGTTTTTGGCAGAAAGCAATACATACGGTCGTGTGCATGAGGCCATATACTGATGTTTTCTATTCAGTTGTAGCAGCCGTGGTATCGTAAGTTCAGCCATATTGATTATCTCTTGAAATTATAACATACTATACATACTGACAATACTGACAAATGGCAGGTCAACGTCTGTTTCTGCAAAGGTATCCAATAAATGATAACTGATATGGTTTTGTATAAATGTCCAATGCAACAAAACAGACAAATGCTACGATCAGTGAAACTAACACAATGACCAAAACTTGGCTACTTCTTATTTACTGATATTGATGTGCTAATAAAATTTTAGCAGATTTATCATAGCCTGACGGTGTACACCGAGCTATGATAACCACATGCGCTGACGAATGCTGTGCCTGATTTATGACGAGGCGTACTCCAACTCATAAATTTGGCAAAGCATCCGGCAGTCCATGCGCTATGGGTTAGCATAGATTTCGCAAGAAAACTGGCATAGAAGATGATAAATGTGGCTCGGCCTCACCCCCTACCTTTTTGGGAAAGTGGCGAGGCCAGCAGAGTAACAGCACTTGCGCAAAATCTAGCCCCTAGTTAGTTTTATTCAATAGTAGCAACATCAAACAAAGAGAGCTAATTTGCTAAAGTTTTTCCAAATGTTTCCTGGCCTATAATACTCCTTATGCTTACTAGGTGTTCGCAATAAGGAGACTAGTACCACCTTATCCTGAAGAAGGCCTCTCACCAAGTTAAGCCAGTTCTCTCTGCTTCGATGAGGGGCAGTCACCCCGAAACAGCTGTCTCCAGATGAGGGTTATAGGCAAGTCAGTGCCTAAGTCATGTCTCAAGGCCTGTTTAAAAAGTCAAGCATTGATTTATAGGATAGCTACCTTACATCTGGTGGCATTAGAGGCTCAGCTTTCTTTTCAGCTAATTTGCAGGTATTAAAAAATTAATTCTTTAAAACGTTCATGTAATTTCAATAGTAATGCACTGATGAACCACACATTTATTTTATGACTAGCATTTAAAAATAAAAAAAAATTATGTAGTTATTTCAGGATATAAATTGAGCCATCTGGAAGTAATAGTGCAAACAGTTGTCTACCATGGCAGAATTAAAGGGGCATTCTGGTTAGAACAAGTTACACTGGATAGGGAATAACTGATTGGTGGGGGTTGGAATACAGCACCGCCACCACTACTGCTCCAAACAGAGCATATCTTGTTCTAACCAGAATACCCCTTTAATCCAACCTCATGTAGAAGATAATCAATCTTTTGGCATTAATTGGCATTTAGGTTCCTGGAAATTTTATGAAATCAAATAGAATATGAGGGAACTTGTATAAAATACCCATGAGTTTCTTGATATAAAAACTCATTAGTGCAGAGATTAAACCGAGATGTTCTGTAACACTTGAAATCCGAACAGAAACACTTATAGGGGACAGTATGGAAAACGTCTTGTTCTAATTATACACAGGAAAGGAAGATGAATGATATCAAAGTCAACTGTCATCTACTGCCTTAATTGACAATTTACGGCTCTCATAGCTTTTAAAAGCATTACACATACCAAAGTGTATTTAAGGTTCATTTCCAGTTTAGTTTAAACAGATGCTTTTGAGCTGAGTCATTAGTTACATTTGAGAGGAGAGAAAAGACAAGATCACTTATCTGAAGAAAACAGAATCTTACAGGAACGCATGAAAAGGAAATGATATCTTTGGAAAGAGACCTCAGTACCTCCAATGATCATTAATAATGAATAAGGTGGACTTTACTTATGAAGAGCAAATGAGACAAAGTAATTCTTCTTTTCTTAATGTAACCAACTAGCTTTACTCTAAAATAAACAATTTTACCAGAATGTTAAAAAAGCTCACATATTAGCTCTCCGCCGGATAACAGAAAACAGTGTCTCTAGTGTCACCTATTGGTAGTTACCTTGTGAGACTTAAAGGGGAACCGGTCACATAGAACATGGTGTCTGAGCTACAGGCTGCATGTTTTAGAGCAGGAGGAGCTGAGCAGATTGATGTATAGTGTTATGGGAAAAGATTCAGTAAAACTTGTATTTTATCCATTTACATCTCTGCTCATTCTGAGCTTTGACGTTAAGGAAGCGGTCCTATCAGTATGCCCTCTATGGCTGCGTATACAGAGACAGCTGTCAATCACTGATAGGACCACCTCCTAGACTTCAAAGCTCAGAAAGAGCAGAGATATAAATGAATGAAATACAAGTTATACTGAATCTTTCCCCATAAAACTATATATCAATCTGCTCAGCTCCTCCTGCTCTAGAACATGCTGCCTGCACATAAAATTAGCATTTTATGGTGACAGTTTCCCTTTAAAGCATAACTACAGATATAAGTCAAACCAGACAATGATCTGTAGGTAAGAGGCTTGGAAATCAGCATTTCCTCTTTTACAAATAAAACTGTATCTTTTATAGTAACTGTTTCCTTTTGTGGTGGCAATAGCATTGAGTTCACTGCTAATGTGACTGTTGCTAAAACATGCCAGCATTGTTATTATGTCATGTTTATGCATATCATTATATCTTTCAACAATTGTAGGGCATTTGTTAGCAGATTTGTACCTATGAAACCGGCTGACCTGTTACATGTGCGCTCGGCAGCTGAACCTGTGTTGGTCCCATGTTCAGTATGTGCCCGCATTGCTGAGAAAAATTATGTTTTAATATATGTAAATGAGCCTCTAGGAGCAACGGGGTGTTGCCTTTACACCTAGAGGCTCTGCTCTCTCTGCAACTGCTGCTCCCTCTGCACTTTGATTGACAGGACCAGGTGCAATGACATTTTCACTGCCTGGTCCTGTCAATCAAAATGGAGAGGGCATGGCAATTGCAAACTAGGACCCTAGAAGTAATGGTTATACGCTCGTTGCTCCTAGAAGTTCATTTGCTTATAATAAAACATCATTTTCTCAGCAATATGAGCACATATGAACATGTGACCAACACAGATGTCTTCAGCTGCCAAGCGCACATGTAAGCGGTCAGCCAGTTTCATAGGTACAAATCTGCTGACAGATGCCCTTTAAGTGTGCCATGATACTTACCCTCACGATGATACACTATGCTGTGAGAGGTGTTTTACCATGTACTGTGCCCTTAAGCCACCGTGAGATGACATCAAGAGAATGGCAAATATGTGTGGTTAGGTACCCTGTAAGTATAAAGACCATGGTAGGATTGAGTAGTGATGAAGTAATAGTGTACTAACACTATGGGAGAGTCATATGCCTTAGGCACCTCACTAAAGACAAGGGAGAATGGATATATACTGTATTGTAATATACTGTATAATGTAAATGTATACACTATATAATGCAAATATGTGCATTGTAAATGGGATATGCAGCCTATATGCAGCAGTGTTTTCGAGACTGTGTGCAATACTGTGTGTCATCTGGAAGCACATACCATGACTGTGCATAGTGTGCACAATGGTTGTGAAGTCACACCTGGGAGTGCCTGTGCACATTATGTAGCGCTGCACCATGTGGAGAAAGTCACAGCGATCAATGCAGATACAGCCATTTTGATTGCTGTCACCCTGAGAAGAGGAGCAAGAGTGTTACCACCCAGGAAGCTAGAGTGAGAGAGAGAGAGTTGTTGTTTCTTAAAGGGACAATGTTATATTTGTCTGTTTTCACTTAAAGGGACAGATGCAACCAGTGGAGGACTGGCCATGTACTCTGCAGGGAAATTTCCCAGGGGGCTGATGCCAAGTGGACTGTCTGGGCCCTCCACACAGCCGTTGGCCTGGTACATAATGATCTGATGCTCTCAGCAATAATTAATACTAGGAGCAACATGTACTTATGCACCTGGGCAGCAGTAGCAGGTGTCCTCCTATATTCAACTGCATCACCGTCCTCAGGTCATAGGGCAGCACTCTGGTATTTGATTTTGCTGGGGTGGTATTTGTGCCGCACTACAGTATTACTGGCTCTCAATACTAGAGTCATATGACTCGGGGCCACTTTTAGTTTTTTTTCCAGGGCCACTTTAAGTTCCCAGGCTGCCCCTGAATGCAACAGGATAATTTGGTACAGTACACTAATCCTCATTGAGAGACTGCAACCACTAAGCCTGTTGGCTGTCAAAGGCCATTGCAACCGTAAGCTTTTTGCCTCATGTGAGTCAAGTTCAAACCCCCTTGTCACCCTGTTGAAGTTACAACTTTGTCTTGCGGATTCTTTCTGCTATCGTAGAGTGGGGAGCCACACAAAACACTCAGAACCAAGACGATGCTTCTGTAAGGTTTGACTCCCCTTACATGTACAGTGCCTTGAAAACGTATTCATACCTCTTGAACTTTTCCAATTTTTTTTTATGTTACACCCACAAATTGAAATGTATATTTTATTGGGATTTTATGTGATAGACCAACAAAAAGTAGCAAGTATGTGTGAAATGAAAAGAAAATGATACATGGTTTTTAAAGTTTGTAATAAATTAAAAAAAAAAAAAAAAAAGTGTGGCATACATTTGTATTCAGCCCCCTTTACTCTGATACCCCTAAATCAGGCATGCTCAACATGCGGCCCTCCAGCTGTTGTAAAACTACAACTCCCACGATACCCTTCTGTAGGGTGATAGCTTTAAGTTGTCAGGGAATGATGGGAGTTGTAGTTTTGCAACAGCTGGAGGGCCACAGGTTGAGCATGCCTGCCCTAAATAAAATCCAGTGTGACCAATTACCTCCAGAAGTCACCTAATTAGTAAATAGAGTCCACCTGTGTGTTATTTATTCCCAGTTTTACAGCTGTTCTGTGAAGGCCTCAGATGCTTGTTAGTGAACATTAGTGATCACACAGCATCATAAAAAAACAAGGAACACACCAGACAGGTCAGGGATTAAGTAGTGTAGAAGTACAATGCAGGGTTGGGTTATAAAAAAAATATCCAAAGCTCTGAACATCTAAAAGAGTACCGTTCAATCCATCATCTGAAAATAGAAGGAGCATGGCACAACTGCAACCCTACCAAGAAATGGACATCCACCTAAACTGACAGCCCAGGCAAGGACAGCATTAATTAGAGAAGCAGCCAAGAGGCCCATGGTCACTCGGGATGAGATCCATAGCTCAGGTAGGAAAATCTATCCATAGGACAACTATTAGGGTCCATTCACATGTCCGTAGTGTATTGCGGATGCTCAAATTGCAGATTCACAATACACCCGGCCGGCACCCCCATAGAACTGCCTATTCTTGTCCACAATTGCGGACAAGAATATGACATTTTCTATTTTTTTTTTCGGAGCCACGGAACGGAAGTTTGGGGCTGCACTCCGGAAATGCGGATGCGGACAGCACACCGTGACTCAGCCGCCAAATGTCTGCATTCAGCAGCTATGGCGCCTGCTTAGCTCCAGAGAGGGCACCATCTCTAAAGACCTAATATCTAATCTACATGTACGATGGATATGAGAAAGGGGTTAAATAGTGCCATTAATACAACTTCTCCCATAGAAAACAAGCCCTCATACAGGTCCGTGAATGGAAAAGTAAAGGCTCTTGGAAAGTGGGAAGGAAATTGTTTATGGTGGGTAGGGGTTAAGGCTGTCAGTACATGTTCCAATTTTAATGCTGTTTTTAAGCTAAAACCAGGAGTGGATAGAAAAAAAAAAGAGAAGTAGAATTTTCTTTCCCTTTATGATCAACTCTCGGTTTTAACTTCAAAACTGTATAAAAAAAAAACCCTGAACAAGATCTGATAAAAATGCGTACAGGCACCCTTATTGCTTATGTAATAAAATTATTAGTTACCACATTTCATTTTTGGTAAGAATCCCTTCAGCAAATGTATTAGTAGAATCTATATATATAGTTTTTAATACACAATAAATATTGGTTAATATAGCACCCTTTTCTCATAAAAAAAGGTCTTCTAATGTGAGGTCATCAGCTAGAATCCTTCACCCTGGACTTCATAATTGGCTCACCAAAACATTCCTGTCAAGCTCACTGAGATCACAAAATGGGATCACATTTCCTAATTATCACAGGGCAGTGTGGGGGATGTGTTCTCTCCAGCTGTCATGGCTTTGTCTCTTGGAAATATTTCATACTTACAAATAGAAGGCAGCAACTGTAAATTGCATTTTTTTTGTCACCACTTGCCTATCTGATTCTATGATTAGCGTAAGGCATTTTACAAGTGACTTGCTGCATTAGCTAAACTCTTCTGTTAGTCCATCTGCTTGTTTGTTTGCTCTGGCACATCATCATAGTTATCTCAGGTCGCATGCTGAGGTGAATGCAGGATTGACATACAGTACACAGACCAGGAATATCTGCTCTGAAAAACAGTGTCAACGTCTTACTTTCAAGACAAGACAGATAGATAGGTAGAAACACAAACACTAGTTTGTCTAATTACAGAATGTTCTTAAAGGGGTTGTCTCAAAAATAAATAGGACTTTACTTAGATTATACAAAATGTAACAATAGTTGAATTAGAATAATAAACAAAACTGCTCCTATGTCTAGATATGGCTTTTTCAAGAATTGTTCTCCTCCTTCTTTTGAACGTCCACCTCAAGTGCCAGAGCTGGTGGTCACACATGTCCAGTAGCTCAGTCTTGTCCATGGCAATAAAATGATTTCTGACATTCTGTAGGTCAGGCAATAAAAATGAGCTCATTGGAAACCGATTTTTCTTACCAGCCCTGGACAAATGAGGTAGATGTTCTTAGAGGAGATTAAAAAAAAAAGCAGTTAAATGATTTCAACTAAAAACTTGTTATGTTTGTGTGATCTAACAAACAAAATTATTTAATCACGGGACATGACATTTAAAGAGGTTACTGGTTAGATTTGTTTAGTAGTAATATGGATTAGTGTAGCGAGAGAGTTCAAACATTTTACAATAAAGAATTGCTGAAATAGAGCCAAACATCAAAGGGATAGTACCAAGTTTTAAGAGATAAAAGTTAAGCTCATGATCATTGGGAGCCCAACCGATGGGAAACATACAGTAGTACACTATACAAAGGGATAAGTTCACTTCTTTTTAGGTGGGTTTCACACAAACATGATATGGGTGCATTTGTGCGCTTGAATTATGGTAGCAAGTCCCAGCTCAACCGCAGGTATAATGACTTGTACTAAATAGCATCATCGATTCCTGTATTTCCTTGCTATACATCTTCCCAATGCTCATGCCGAAACAAAAACTTATTTTGCTTCTCTTGCTTCTTTTGTCTAGACGCTTATAACCTGTTCAAACCTAAAACTGTTATCCATCCCTTTCTGTCAATTGCAGTGTTTATCAAAATTGGAAACATTGATTTTAATGGGATTTCATTTAGATAAAAATGCATCTATTTTGTACTGAATGTCATAACAAGTGTAGCTTACAAAGGATAACGCAATGTTACATGTAGTGATTTCCAGTCAAGAAAATTTTGTGTGTTTTCCAATCCTTCTTCTCATCCATTTTTATAACAATGTCAGTTAGATGGACTGTAAAAGACTGGAATGACAGACATATTTTTTTTTCCATCTGGGTCAGAATAGCTCCAATAAAAGAAGACCTCATATTTTCCCATCAATGGAAATTAAAGGGACAGTGGATAGATGAACACATGAGACTGGTGACAGCTGTTTTCATGAGTCACTCTAGTATCTTTATGAATGATGAAACAATGACAAAAGTGAGACTAATAGGTGTCAACATACCTGCATTGCTGAGATGTCACATGCATAAGGAGCCACTTATAATTTAGAAGCTGGTAAATTCAGATACAACTAACATAACTTTCCTTGAGCTTAGAGGCTATGGTACACTAAAAGTGTTCGATAGAGTGCTCTGGAGGCAGGTGGTAACCAAGGTGCTCCTGCTTTCCCCTTAGGTTTAGTACCAGTTTTCTGCCTCCTAAAAGCCATGTGCAGTGACTCACTGGTTCATTGCTAAAGGGTTACATTTGTAAACAAGAACTTCAGACGTATTTTTGTTTCAACATTCGTATAATTATTTCATTCAGCCATAAAAAGTGCAGTTACTAGAATAGCAAAATTTCAGGCTCTTACATTAAGGTGGCCCTTTTTAACGCAAGTATGGAACACTCCTGTGTAAGTACATAGGTTTTCAATTTTTTTTATAAATTAAAATCTGGAAAGTGTGGCATGCATTTGTATTCAGTCCCCTGTACTTTGTGAAAAATTGCCTTCAGAAGTCACTTATTAGTAAATAGGGTCCACCTGTGTGTAAATTATTCTCCGAGTAACTATAGCTGTTTTGTGAAGGCCTCAGAGGTTTATTAGTGAACATTAGTGATCAAACAGCATCTTGAAAACCAAGGAACATACCAGACAGGTCAAGGATAAAGTTGTGGAGAAATGTAAAGCAGATTTAGGTTATATAAAAAATCCCAAGCTCTGAACATCTCACGGAGCACTGTTCAATCCATCATCTGAAATGGAAGGAGTGTGGCACAACTGAAAACCTACAAAGACATGACTGTCCATCTAAACTGACAGCCCAGGCAAGTAAAGCACTAATCAGAGAAGCTGCTTAAGAGACCAATGGTCACTACGGAGGAGCTGCAGAGATCCACAGCTCAGGTCGGAGAATCTTTCCACGGGACAACTATTAGTTGTGTACTCCACAAATCTAGACTTTATTAAAAAGTGGCAAGAAGAAAGCCATTTATGAAAGCAAGCCATAAGAAGCCCCATTTGCAGTTTGCCACAAGCCATGTAAGAGACAGAGCAAACATGTGGAAAAAGGTGCTCTGGTCAGATGAGACCAAAGTTGAACATTTTGACCTAAATGCAAAATGCTATGTGTGATGGAAAACTAACACTGCACATCACCCTGAACACACCATCCCCACTGTGAAACATGGTGGAGGCAGCATCACGCTGTGGGGATGCTTTTCTTCAACAGGGACAGAGAAACTGGTCAGAGTTGATGGGAAGATGGATGGAGCTGAATACAGGGTAATTCTGGAAGAAAACCTGGTAGACGCTTGACACTGGGTTGGAGGTTCACCTTCCAGCAGGACAAGGACCCTAAACATACAGCCAGAGCTACAATGGAGTGGTTTAGATCAAATCATATTCATGTGTGAGAATGACCCAGTCAAAGTCCAGACCTAAATCCCACCGAGAATTTGTGACAAAACTTGAAAATTGAAAACTGCTAATCCACGTGAAATGTGGCCCTTAGTGTTAGTGGGGCTCTGGTCAGCACTTCCTCTGCAGCAGAGGATCCTTCTACTCCCCCGTCCCCAGCCTGTTATGGAAAGTGCTGCCTCTAATTCTTTCACACCACTGTTCTTCATGGATTCCCCCAATATTGTTCCTGCAGTGTCACCTTTAGGACTACTATTACAGTGCAAAGTTTACTCCCTCTGGGTCACCAGTCTCAGACAGGCTTCACTGTCAGCATCTAGTGGGGAGATGCAGGAGGCGTTCTAGACACTTTTTAATATGTTTCAGGTCCTTCGGGCATGGTCATTGATCCAGGTCCTCTTAGTGGTGTTCCCCATTGTCATTGAACAAGTCGTTGTGCACATCTGCGAGTTTGCCAGATATGCTTATTCGAGAAGCAAGAGGTGGAAACCTAGTGTTTCCAGGGCAGCGAGCCTGGTCCTTTCCCACGCCCAAGGTGGTGGAGAGGCTGTTTCTGCACCAGTGGTGGATCCTCTGTCCTCGTCCTGGTGGGTTCAAATATTGGCTGCGCGGGAGGCCGGAAGAGCTCTCATGCTGAAATTATCTGCCACACCCCTAGTCCAAATTACGTGGAAATCCAGCTGTCCAAAATGAGTAGAAGGACCCAGGTATATGTCTCTACGATGAGGCTGTGGCTCTGTCTGTACCCTAATAAAGATGCAGCAGCCAAATTATGATTTTTTTCAGTTACTAGCTTTTTACAGCAGGTCATCCATCTCTACAGACAAATAGAGATCCGCTAAGTTATATTCTGAGGGAAAAAATTCTGATGTATTTGTAGTAGAATTATTGTCCCTTCTTATACCTTCCCTGGGGTTTCCACATCGGGGTGGTTCTCAAGAAGGAGTCAGGCAAATTCTGTTTGATTCACCATCACTCCGCGTCGAAGGGCACATTTTTCAATGAGGGTATTTCAGAAGAGGACTTGTCTTACGTTTCCTTTGACATGGCAATGTCATTACTCAGAGAGGCCCTTTTGTCAAAATATGGCATTGTATGTGTATTCTGACTACTACTGGTCCAGCTGGTTTGTCTTCATCTTCAAAGGAGTTTTATTGAGAACTATTATTACTATGATGCCTGCCGTCCTACGGGTTGTCCTATACTGTGCCCTTATGTCAAATTGTTCTGCTAATAGGTTGTATGCTATGAGTCTGGTTGTAAAAGCATCACCCATTATCTGGATGCTTTTTTTGTTTGTTTCCCCTGATAGTTCTTGTGCTACTGGTTGTGATTGGCAACAAAGGGCATGAAATGGCCTTCCTAGGATAACCATATCACACGGCAATTGCATTCTGACTTATATTGGATTTCCTGATTTCTTTAAAAAGGGCACAATGCCAACTCCTGACTAGTGGCCTCAGTAGTTGGCATTATTTACAGATGCAGCTCTTCTGGTTTTGGTGCAGTTGTTGGTAATCATTGTACATGAGTGAATTGCTTGATTCCTGGAAAGAGTCAGGTTTCTGCCAGAACCTGACCCTTCTAGTGGAAAATATGTTTTTGGTAGGATAATTAGAATATGGTGTAGTGCATTAATAAGCGTAACATTATCTTCACTTCACGTTTTGTGTCTGTTGCACATGTGTCTGTTGGACATTCCTGCCCGTTCCATGTGCAGGACCTTGTAGAGACCTAGTGATGGCTATGATCTTCAGTGGCATATGGATAGTTTGACGCAGGGCACATACAGACAACAGCCATTTTGTGTTGTCTTGCACTTCCTCTAGCCCAGTGATTCCTAACCAGTGTGCCTCCAGCTGTTGCAAAACTACAACTCCGAGCATGCCCGCACAGCCAAAGGCTGTCCGGGCATGCTGGGAGTTGTAGTTTTGCAACAGCTGGAGGCACACTGGTGGGGAAACACTGCTCTAGCCTATGTGGTGACAAGGGTGCGCATCTGCAAAATGTATCTGTGTGTATCCAAGTCACAAGCATATATCATCAAAATGTACAAAGGACAACAATACAATAAATATTCACAAGAACACGCTCATATTGTTCTTATCATTAAATCCTAAAGGGCCCATCAGGTTAGTATTTTTTATTAACCTAGCTTCTTTTAGCATCAACACCTTATCCTGAGGGTGCAGATACATTTGAAATAAGGGGGGTCCATGCAGGTGGGGTCCATGCAGGTGGCATCCATGGTCCAGATTGGTGACAAAATCCCATGCCTTTAAATCTTTTCAGAAGAATAAAATCAGACAGGATTGCAATATGAACTCACCACTCAAAACTTATGCTGGCCATATAGTTTGAGCTCTCCCAGAAAAGTTTTGTAAATATATATAGGATATTATCATATTCTATGTACTCCTGCTATAAAAACTATAATATGGCCAGTGTTAAATTTACTGTATATCGCATCTGATCCAAGTTCATGAAAGGCGATACAGTCTGATGGAATAACTTTTGTCTGGTCCAAAAAACAAACTTCTATTTGGCTATAGATATAATTGAACACAAAAGAGAAATCCAATACTTACATTGATCCCTGGAGATAAACTGAGGTACATTGTTCAGTTGAGGTGTGCTGGGATTTGGGGTTCCAACAAGTTTGCTTTTGGCCATTTTTGTATTTGCTTTTGCAAACTCCAACCGTAATGTCTGAGGAATTTCTGGATCAAAGCGTATACCCTGAAACCAATAAATGAGAAACATTTATTCACTAGACTAATAACATTTAAGAAAATCCATACAGTGAAAGGCTTGTGAGATGTACTTCATAGCATGTGGATCAAGTGGTGATGAAGTGTAATCCATAACATGCCAGTAACATACTGTACATATCAGCCTGTAGCAGTCTGGTGTGGACACATGCATAAATATCATCTACGTGCTTACTATAGGGCACACCATATTTAATACAATGCTCCAGTACATTATATACAGTATTTTTTTTTATTATTTAGGGTACTTTCACACTTGCGGCAGGGCGGATCCGACAGGCTGTTCACCCTGTCGGATCCGTCCTGCCGCTATTTCGCTGTGCCGCCGGACTGCCTCTCCGTCCCCATTGACTATAATAGGGGCAGGAGCAGAGTTACGGCGCAGCACGGCAGCGCATGGAGAGAGGACGCCAGACTAAAAAGTCAGACATGCAGTACTTTTAGTCCAGCGGCCTCTCGCCGTGCACTGCCGTGCTGCGCCGTAACTCCGCCCCTCCCCCAATATAGGCCATGGGGACGGAGCGGCAGTCCGGCGGCACAGCGAAATAGCGGCAGGACGGATCCCACAAGGTGAACAGCCTGTCGGATCCATCCTGCCTCAAGTGCTAAAGTACCCTTAAATAGAAATTTTGTTTTAAACAATCCTAACTGAACATAACATATAATGATGCATCCTTCAAACGGACAATAACTGATCATAATGGATCAAATCATGACTCCTGTTTGTACAGAGCATAAAACGGTCAGTCACTGAGTGAGACCACCCTCCAGACTCAAATGCAGAATGAGAAAGTATTTAAAAAGGTTTTCCAATAAAACATACATATATTTGAGTGAATTCTCACCAGACTATACCACTATAGTTTAGAAAAGGTTCTTTTTCATTTTTATTACCTTGCCCAACTCTGGACAGCACCTTTGTTTTGATGCTACTAGGGCTTGCTGTGCGTGGGATTACCATGTAAAGGGCTATAGTTCCTCTCCACCACATCGATACTGCATCGCTTTATAACTGCCTGCATTCCCCTCTATTACAAGGCGTAAGGTTTAATATATATTTGTGTAGCTCTAAATGACTGTGCTGAGAAAAGCTTCTTCTAATAATACAGTATATTGTGAACTTCAGAAGTATTTTGTGTTTTTGGCACAAAATTTGCCAATACAGAAAATAAATGTAGTAGGTGTCATATTTCTGTACTTTTGTTTTAATATTTCTGTAATTTTAATTACTATCCTCAAATGACTGCTCTATGGACTCACGTACATTGGCAACACCATATCAGCAATACAATAGACACTAAAGGTTCTGTTTTCTTGGAAATCTCAACATCTGACGAATAATAATCCATTTAAATAAGCAGTTCCATGAGTCCTGGAGGATGTGTGGGAACAACTTAATGAAACCAGTAACAAGGAAATTGTGTAACGGCTATAAAAGCCTCAGGCATTGGGTACCATAGAAGTCCTTATATGGGATGATGTAGAGATCAGCTCAGAGTAGACTCTCTATAGAAATGCCATACAAGTACTGACAAAAGTAAAACTGATTCTATATCACATGTGAACTGTATCTCCCATTGTTTAAAGAACACCTTTTACTGGTCCTGACATTACAATATGAGTACCAGCACTGTAGGGCATTATTGTTAGTAGATGTCATTGCGGCCTTTTTTTTTTTCAGATCGGCTGCTCTGTTACCCCCGCTGTGCCCCCCTGGTTTTGCATTCTGTATGCTAATAGATAGCATCATACAGGGAAGAGGAGATGCCAGCTTTTCTCAGGCCTTCTCCCTGGCTGTGAGCTGTCCAATCACAGTGGAATGATTCACAGTCAGGGAGAAGGAGCTGCCCTGGAGAAACACGGCCGTCTCCTCCTGCCTGTATCAATGCCATCTATTAGCATATAGGGTGCGAAACCAGAATGGGGGGCACAGCAGGGCCGGTGAAAAGTCCTCTTTAAATAGTACATGTTCCACAGCTCCTATCCAATATCCTTATATCATTTATTGACTACAACTCTGACTCCCAGCATCCCTGCCAATCAGCTGTTTAAAAAGACAGTGTTGTGGCCTCTTTCTAGGTCAGTGGCATCACTATGCGCAGGTCAATCCTATTATTTTATTAATGCAAACTGTCCTGATAATAAAAGACTTCTACTCAACTTTCCAGCATGCTCCAGCTGTGCCTCTCCTTTCTTGGCCCAGGCAGAAGCCTGTGATGTATTGTAGTAGCTGCAGCAGTGATATCCCATACATGACTGCAGCCAATCACTGGCCTCAGCAGCCTCGGGCCATATACCATACACTAAATGTGTCAAATGAGCACCAGTCAGCATGCTAGATGATTTATGTTGTTAATGGGCAGATTATCAGCTTGCGTAAAAGACCCCTTCTTCAACATTATTTCTCAGAACCCGATCTACATTATCTACCATACCACATGCAATTAAATGCACTATATATATATATATATATATATATATATATATGTATATATATATATACATATATATATATATACATATACATACACACACAGTATGAATATACACAGATACCACAGGTGACTGTGTCATCTAGCTTTTTATGTTTTATATTTTCAAGAAAGCTGGACCATTGTACAAAAAACAGGTACTTTTTACCTTGTGTGTCACCCCTATTTCCTCATTGATCATAAGCCCTTGCAGGTCTAACTTTGAATTGTTGATTCGTTTTTTACTCAGTAATGTCTGATTTTGTGTGTACGTGTAAGTGCTGCAGAATATGTTGGGGCTATATAAATAAAATTATTATTTATCATTACTGTACAATGTGCCGGCATACTGAGAACCAGAATGCATAGTTGTGCTGGTGGTATTGGTACTCCTAATATACAGTATGATTTTGAGCTCCTGAAATGTCCTAGAAGATGCCTGACTTCCCCCAAATGTTTCCCCAGTGTGTGTTATGAATGCTCAATGGGGTATAAATCAGGGAATCACTGTCCACTCCAAGCACTTTACAACCTTTGTTTGTAGGTAATCATTCAGCATGGTACTTGGTGCTACTGCTCTAGATATCCTGTAATACACCTGAACTGTCATCCTCTGCTGACTCTATTCCAGTCTACACAGCACAACTAACAGGGTGGTCAGTCTATTGTGACTGCTCTACTGCTCAGTGCAGGGCAGATTGCCCAAATACCCTACCGAGAAACTTCCCCTTGGACTCATGCACAGAGTCCTCCTCACAGCTACTGGTCAGGTACATAATGATCTGACACTCCCAGTGTTAAGTAACACTGGTGGCATCAGGTACATATGGATCTAGATAGTAGCCACAGGTTCCCTCCTGAATTTAACTCTATTGCTCTCCTCAGGATGGCAATACCATTAAATACTGTGGCGGGAAATGGGAGCTGATGGCTCTCTACCCTGATGCTCACCCTTGTAGGCCACAGGCCTCTAAGCCTGAAGCTTATAAACCCGTAGAACGGTACAGGTGGTCATAAAGCAATGACATTACAGCAACGGGTCTCAGATGTTTCAATGACATCATCACAGCAGCATGGGCTGGGACAAAGATATCACAGGCTGTAGGCCAGAAGAGGCCTGTTTTCTGCACCGCAGATGATGGTGTGGAATGAAACTTAGGTGTGTATTACAGTTAAATAGAAAAAGTCCCAAATCTCTTTATTGCTCTAGCGCTGCTGGTTCCAAGTGAAGGGGATCCCATTCACATAAAGTCCATAAATAAATCGGAACCGCGCTGCTCTCACTCAGCAGAAACAGGTTCTCTGATGTATCAATCACTGGTTTAACAGAGGCGGCCGCCACAGTGATCCTTGCTCCTACCTTCTGTATAAGCCAGAAAAGGAGTACAACAAAGTGAAGCTCCGCAAACTTTTTTTCTTTCACCCAGCATTTTTTTTTTATATTTGGAGCACTATAGGAGCATTATTATTGCTGGGACATTTTAGAGGACATTGATATTACTAGGGTAACTGTTGGGAGAATTATTATTACTGAGGGCATCAGTATTGCTACAGGTGCTATAGAAGCATTATTATTACTGGGGCATTTTAGGAGGCTTTACTATTACTGGGGAAACTGTGTGTGTGTGTGTGTGTGGGGGGGGGGGCCATTATTTTTAAATGGGCGCACAACATGGGACTTTATTATTGTTGGAGGCCCTATTGGGGGCATTATTATTGCTAGAGGACCTGCTGGAGGGGGCACTGTTATTACTGCACTATAGGGGGAATTTTTCTGACTGGTAAACTATTTTTAATTCAGTATTTGAGGGCACTGGGGGGTGCAGTGGGCACAGTATTGAGGGTGGCAGCAGTATGACAATTGGGGCACCAAGATTAAGAGTTTGTATTGGGGAGGGTGATGGAAAAGTGAGGAATCTCTCTGCAGAGAGGAAACATGGCTGAAAGAAGTCATCACGGCGGTCTGGACTGAATGGAGAATTAATAGAAAAAGAATATCTTCACGAGAGGAAACATTACTGGAGGTAATCGATATGTAGCACTATATTCTCCTATATGTTTGGTAGCAATGAAAGACCAGGCATCATGCTGAAGGTAGGGCTGGTTCAGTGCTGTGGCCTAGGTCTCCGTTCCTCAGTTCCCTCCTGCATATCTTCATAAGAGACCACCGGAGGAGGACAAGGAATGTGGCACCTGGCCACCAAAGAGGGACAACTTCTAGGGAGGCAGTTTATGCTGCTAGAGCTGTATATTGTGCTGTCCTGTGGTGTATATAGATGTATTTCAGTAAAATGTCTATGGCCTCCACCAGATGTACTAAGAAATTGGGGTCTTCCTTAAGATTTGCTATTTGTATGAAGCAAGAGAACAACATATTGTACTCATTTTCCATAATAAGGTCCATAATACTTCAGCATTTAATAAATGTACATTTTTAGCGACAGGAGACACGGGATGGCTACCTTTCTAAGCTACTCTGATCACTGCTTGTGCACGCTAATAAAAAGCAGAAGGGAATATGATCCATAAACCTGGGGATATCAGTACAGTGCACACACAGATGGCAGCCTTGGAGCGGGCCATGAAGGGGGCTGTTGTGGAGAATTAAAGCATTATTGTGCTAACATCTTTAAAAGCTCAAGTCAAATGAGCTCATTTGTTTGGCAGAGTTCACCATAGCCATCAGGCTCTAAGGCAAAAGTAACATTCCTTCTATCATCTTTACACAGCACAGCACCATATTTGGAGGGCTGTATCCTACTTCGGTCTGCTCTTATCCCCTGGCATCGTAAGAGTAGTATTTCAAAATAGGTTCAGAGGAACAGACTACATAACGTTCGGCCCAAAGTTAAAACTGATGTTATTACTTTGTCTCTGGGCATCTTGACATCCAAAATGTTACCATGATAAGATTTAGAGTGAACTGGCAGTGGCAGCCTATTCCTAGTTTACATCTCGGGAACTGCCTTATACATGCCTCCCAAGTGTCCCTCTTTTTGACCCATATCCCTGTAAGCTCCCTAAATGTCCTTCTTTTCGACCTGGTAAATACAGTAAATGTGTATTAATAAACTTACTAAACTGTCCCAGAAACAATCTGGTTCCTAGCTGTATATGTAACACCCAAGAGTGGTGTTACCACTCCTGCACCCTGCTACTGTCTTTAATGGGCTAACACAGTGTCATCTTGTATATTTCTATCCAGGTCCTTTATATGGTGCAATGATAATAATTCTATGTAACTGTTATAAATGTAATTTACCTGGTTCACCAGCAGGTGGCAGCAAACACGGCAGAGCTATACTTAGATAGAATGGAACTTACCACCCCATTCTAACCTTCCTCTGGAGAGAAGTGGGCGAGTCCTACCTTCCTGCAGGAAGGGTGGGGCAGAAGTTCTAGTTCGTCTAGCTAACCCCCAGCTAGGGGACGGGTGTGCAGGGGCATGTCTCTGCTGGACGTGCCCACACCAGCCAGAGCACCTTAAGCTCTGCTGGCCATGAGGCCAAAGCTTAAAGCCTCAGGAGCCAGGAGGAAAATTCCCTGGTATAACTTAGAGTCAGACTACAGAGAGAAAGTGCAGCTTACAGAGGAAGCCAAGTTACCTATTCAGCTTATCAGTACAACAGAGAGAGAGAAAGTAAGCAGAGGTATTGAAGAAGTCTTCCAGTTTAATGCTAAAGCCATCTGGGACCAAGACAAAGCTTGAAGACTGTTTCTGATGAACCTTTATGCAAAGTAAAGCTGCTGTTCAACTACATACAAGGTCTGGACTCAATCTTTCTTTCAAATCCCTCAATTATTCCCCCTATTTATTGCTTCAGAGTCAAAGCCTGGGGTCCAGCGGTATCCAGGTAGGAGCACAGTGACACACAGAGACATTTTAGGCCACACTATACCACTTGCCATTCCTACACCTGGGTCGTGTTATAGAGGGCCCTAGGGGGAGGTGCCCGTTGCATATATTACATTGTCCGCTGCTGTTCTTCTATCAGTACCAGGTCCCCTCTACACCCCACTTCTGGCTACTGCCTCAGCATCAGAAAATGGCTATGAATGCTACTCAGCCACTTACAGGCTGCAGTTATGACCCGCCTCAGCCAGTGGTCATTTATCAAACTGGTGTAAAGTAGAACTGGCTTAGTTGCCCATAGCAACAAATTCCACATTTTATTTTTGACAGCTCCTTTGTAAAATTAAAGGTGGAATCTGATCGGTTGCTATGGGTAACTAAGCTGGTTCTACTTTACACCAGTTTGATAAATCTACCCCTAAGTGTCCTTCTTTGACCATCCAAAAAATTGGGTGGTAGGCCTTACTAGCATTGATTTGGCAAGATATGAAATGCACATCAAGGGCTGAAACTTTTAAAATTTTTAAAAACTCCGTGGTTATCTAATATCCCAAACGGACAGATCGGGAGAATTCATCGGAATTGTTCAGACGCTGCGGTTTTTAAGGAACAAAGCAATATAATAGAAGATAGGTTTGCGGAAAAAGGATATTTAAAAGAGAAGTTGGTAAAATGTAGAAGGGATTTAGAGGAGACAGTGAAGAAGGGGGAGGGGAGTAAAAGTGACAGTAATAAAAAGACTATGGATTTTCGATTTGCGTTGACACAGCATACAGTGCATTCTGGATTGATAAAAAATGCAATTAAGAAAAATTGGACTACCCTCAAAAATGATCCAGTACTTGGAAAAGAACTCCCAGACTGTCCAAAAATGATTTTTAAAAAGGCACCCAACATCCGCAACCATTTAGTGCATAGTGCGATCTCCGGAAAAAATGGAGAAAAAGAAAAAAGATCAGTTCACATGGTGCGGCTTTTGCGCGGCATGTAAGAATAGAGATACAAAAGAGAGAATACAAAAAACAACCACAATATATTCTACTAGGAGAAATAAAGATTTAAGGGGAACCTGTCACCTCCAAAAGACATATTAAACCGCCATCATTACCTTACAGTGGCCCCCGGCTACCGCACTCACCGGCCGCTTTCCTCTCTGTGCTCACGCTGAGGAGAAGAATCGCTGGGCGCGCGCGCACGTTGAAAAATCCCGGCGCATGCGCACAGAGAGGCAAGCGGCCAGTGAGTATGGGAGACGGAGACGGGATTGCGCGATCCCGGCCTCACAGCAGGATGTCAATCACAGTGAAGGGAGGACGGGTAAGGGGCGACTTTAGCTTGACTTGAAGCAAGGAGGCCGCTGCCTCTTTGACTTCAAGCTGACTCTGACGTTAGGGAAAATCAAGATTAAAACTGCATTTTTTTAAAGTTTACAACCACCGATGGAGGAAAGAAAAACACGATTAGGAACACACTGGGGGCCGCTGTAAGGTAATGATGGCGGTTTAATATTTGTTTTGGAGGCGACAGGTTCCCTTTGAAGATAAAAGGAGACATTTCCTGCGAAAGCACTGGAGTGGTCGATATGCTGGAGTGCCCATGTGGTTGCACTACGAGGAAGCTTAAAATTTGGTTGCAAGAGCACATTAGAAATATTAAGAAGGGGCTTGAAACCCATGGAGTTTCGTTACATTTTAAAAATGCACATAAGAAGAACCCGAAGGGGTTAAAATTTGCTGGAGTTGAGCAAGTGAAGGGAAACTGGAGAGAAGGAGATCCCATTGCTAAAATAGATAAGTGTGAGGTTAGGTGGATTTATGAAATGAACAGTTTACAACCAGGGGTTTAAATGTTGAGTTTGATTTAAAAGCATGTTTGAAAGATTAGGAGGTCATATTAGGAGGTGAATCAAATAGCGAAAAGGAAAGGGTTAACTAATAGGATAGAAACGGACACTGCGTTTTAAAAATAGAGTGGAAAAACAGTTCTATGGTGGATAAAGTTTGCTATTATCGGGGATTAATGAGAATACTGCTGTAAGAATGTTATGAATGGTGCAGTTTTGAATGGTGCAGTTACCCTATGTAAAGAAGGGGGGAGGGAGTTGTAGGTATGCCCCGATGAAGCTAATGGAGCGAAACCCGGGTCGGGCTGTTTGAGGACGCGGAATTAATGTCTATATTCCTGTTTTTAAAGGACATTTGTGAGTACAATAAACCCCTTTTTTATACGGTGACCGATGATATTTCACTATGGAAGCAACTTTATATTCCTAGGAACATAAGGGTATAAAAGTTGGTTGATTGAAGATAAAAGGATACTCCAACTCAATTGATCTGCCTGCAATCTGTGTGTGCTTGTGAGTATATTAGCATGAATATAAGCTGAGATATAAATAGCTGTGCTTCACTATTGGCGAATTTCTGATGTCCCACAGGATGTTTTAAATAGAGGACGTCTGTGAGATCTGACCCCTCTTTGTGGTGGAGGTGTGGTTATACCTGTGTTCGGGAGAATTGAAAGACGCGCGGTCCCGTCAATCGATTAATGCCTTGTGTGAATTGAACCCACTTCACTTTGGAGACACGCTGCGAGTACCAACGAAGTTAACGGACTGGAATTATTGTATTGTATTAATAAGTATGAGTATATTTTTTTTTTATTAAAGATGCCGTAATCAGTGATGAACCTGGCATCTGAGGGGTAGAACGAGAGGAAGCGGCACAATCATCGTTCTCTGTCATTGCACCCAATACTTACAAAGAAGTGCGCTTCATGACAAAGTAATTGACCGAATCGAATTTTCAAGAACTTCGCTCATCTCTAATTATTATGAATAACATAACAAGTCTACGCCAAATACTAGTCAAAACTAACCTCCTTGGTGTTTCTAGCGGCAGTGGGCGAAAACTGGGGGTCCTATAGTGGTAAATTATTTACTGTGAATAATACCTATGAGTCTTTTTAATTACCTTCATTTGGCATACTTACATATTCTCATACAAACTATATGGATAAAGGTATTCTCTTTCTCTTAATCACTGAATTCGGGTGTTTCGATCAGTCCCATTGCCACAGGTGTATAAAATCCAGCACCTGGCCATGCAGTCTGCCTTTATAACCATCTGTAAAGGAATGGGTTGTTCTAAAGAGCTTAAAGGGGTTGTCTCACTTCAGCAAATAGCATTTATTATGTAGAGGACGTTAATACAAGGCACTTACTAATGTATTGTTATTATCCATATTGCTTCCTTTGCTGGCTGGATTAGTTTTTTTTTCACATTATACTCTGCTTGTTTCCATGGTTACGACCAACTTGCAATCCAAAAGCGGTGGCGGTGTTTGCACATTATAGGAAAAAGCTCCGGCCTATGTGCGCTCCCACAGTCCTGGCCACCAGAGAGGCGGGCACTTTTTCCTATATTATGCAAACACGACCACCACTGCTGGATTGCAGGGTGGTCTGTAACCATGGAAACAAGCAGTGTATAATGTAATGGATAATTGAATCCAGCCAGGAAAGGAAGCAATATGGACAATCATCATACATTAGTAAGTGTCTTGTATTAACATTCGCTACATATTAAATGCTATTTGCTGAAGTGAGACAACCCCTTTAAAGAATTGCAGTGTGGTACTGTAACAGGATGCCAGCACTGCACCTGCAAGTTTGTGACATTTCTTCCCTCCTAGATATTCCACAATGAACTGTGAGTTGTATTATTACAAAGTGGAATTGTTCAGGAACCGCAGCAACTCAACCACAAATTGGCAGGCTATATAAAGTTACAGGGTCGAGTCTTCGCGTGCTGAGGCACATTGGAGGAGATTTATCAAACTGGTGTCAAGTAGAACTGGCTTAGTTGTCCATAGCAACCAATCAGATTCCACCTTTCATTTCTCACAGCTTCTTTGTTAAAAGAAAGGTGGAATCTGATTGGTTGTTATGCCCAACTAAGGCCCCTTTCACACCTGCGTTCTTCTTTTCCGGCATAGAGATCCGTCGTCGGGTCTCTATGCCGGAAAAATCCTGATCAGGATCATCCCCATGCATTCTGAATGGAGAGAAATCCGTTCAGGATGCATCAGGATCACTTCAGTTCAGGACCGGAACGTTTTTTGGACGCAGCAAATACCGCAGCATGCTGCGCTTTTGTTCCGTCCAAAAATCTGGAACACTTGCCGCAAGGCGGATCCGGAATTAATGCCCATTGAAAGGCATTAATCCGGATCCGACCTTAAGCTAAACGTCGTTCGGCGCATTGCCGGATCCGACATTTAGCTTTTTCTGACTGGTTACCATGGCAGCCAGGGCGCTAAAGTCCTGGTTACTATGGTAAAATGTAGCAGGGAGCGGGGAGCGGCATACTTACATTCCGTGCGGCTCCGGGACGCTCCAGGATGACGTCAGGGCGCCCCAGTGCATGGATCACGTGATCGCATGGATCACGTGATCCATGCGCATGGGGCGCTCTGACGTCATTCAGAGCGCCCGGGAGCCGCACGGAATGCAAGTATGCCGCTCCCGCCCTCCTATGGCAACCAGGACGCTAGTAGCGTCCTGGCTGCCATAGTAACCTGAAAGCAATTCGAAGACTGATCAGGATCCTGATTAGTCTTCTAATGCTTCAGGTGACTTGCGTTCTGACGGATCCGGCAGGACGGAAGTGCCTGCCGGATCCTCAGAACGCAAGTGTGAAAGGACCCTTAGCCAGTTCTACTTTACACCAGTTTGATAAATCTCCCCCAGAGTGCATAGAAGTCACCAACGCTGTGCTAACTCAATAACGGACCTTATTCTGACCTTAGGAGTCATGTGGGTGCAGTTACATACTGACTGCTGTCTCTCTATGCTTAGTCATAGCTGGCAGTCACTGATTAGGAACACGTGACTTCTAAGGTCAGAATGAGCAGACGTTTAAATGTATAAACTACAAGCTTTACTGAATCTTTCCCCTCAAAACTATATATAAATCTGCTCAGCTCTTCCTGCTCTATAACATGCTGCCTGCAGGTTGCACTGCATTTTCATGGTGACAGGATCCCTTTAAGAGCCAGGACAGGAAGTAGAATACATAAATGCTGCAGTTAACAGTCATCCAAAATCACACGTCACAAGTAATCAGGTCAATTGATTTATCGCTGACGTATAGAGGTGTGTAAAACAATAAATGATGATGGATTCTGGCTTAGACAAACATACGTTACAACCATGAAAGCATTGATTTTGGGCCACACTGTTAGTATTCCCAGCACAAAAGCATCTTTGAGTGTGCATAAGGCACAAAAAGCATGTGCCATAGTTGAAATTGGTAGCATTTTTCAGATTGTCCATCACTCAGCAAGTGCAAGGAAGAGATAATAAGGTTGTCTATTCTGGGGATCTTCTAAGCAAGTGCATGTTTGCCCTCTGGCTTCTAGTAACAATCATATATACCGAGTTGGGAAATGAGCTATGCAGTGCATTTAACTGTAGCAATGAGAGATACATATGGAATGATTGCCAACATATATCAGCATCTCAGAAGGCGTCATTGATATTGTATTGAATACATAGAGAAATGCATTAAAGGGGTATTCCCATCTCAGACAATGGGCGCATATCATTAGGATATGCCCCCATTGTCTGATAAGTGCGGGTCCCACTGCTGGGATCACCAGCACCTATATCAAGAACGGAGCGGGGAGAGCTGTGGCTGGAGGACCTCAGATTTCCCGGGGTCGGTCCAGCACCAAGCGCTGCTCCCCGCCCCTCCCATACAAGTGAATGAGAGCGCACACGCATGCGCTGCCCATGCTCCCATTTATTTCTATGGGGCCGACGCTCGGCTATATTCGCCGGCGCCATAGAAAATGAATAGAGGGCGGCTGCACATGCGCAGTGCGCCCTCCTTTTCTTTCGAGGCTCCGTTCTCGCTGGGACCTGCACCTATCAGACAATGGGGGCATATCCTAGCGATATGCCCCCATTGTCTGAGATGGGACAACCCCTTTAACAAAACTTGAGTTTAAAGCCTGCGCTTGCGCCAGACAATCTAGTATGGAACCAGTGTGTATTACAGCTGAGCTGCTGAACCAATGCATGGGGGTGACGTGCTCAGTGAAATGGCATATCTTCATGTTATGCTGTTATAGCTCTTTTTACTATAAACTGGTCATCCGATGCAGTTTGATATCTCTGATTGCAATAGGTTACACTTTTTCCAGGCCTGTCCCGTCAGAAATGTAGGTTTATCTTTTAGATGTATTCAAGTTCAGTGAGGCTGTACTGGGACGATAGTTTAGTCTTCAGCAACGCGAGGCGTGGACTCCGGACCAGGAGCGGCGGGTGCCCCCAGTCCGGGGGTGGCCGCTCGGCAGGGGAATAGTGTGATGTCATTCGCAGCTGTGAGCGGGGAAGCGGCGGAGGCGCATAGGCCGTAGGAGATGAGCGGGCAGCATGGCGGAGGCTCCACCCACCACAGAGGGGATGAAGAGAGATGGCCGTTATGGAGCGCATCTAGCAGGGGAGATGCAGGAGTTGCCAGAAGAAGTGCCTCTGGGGCTGAGAGGTGAAGAGAGGGCAGAGCAGGAAAATCATCAGGAGACAGGATCATCAGCTGCGGGGTTCATAGCCCCCCCAGCAGCTAGGTGAGGCTAATTGTAGTACACCTAATACATTGATGGGCTGCCCAGTAGGGGTTGGGGGGCCACAAGGGGACTTGGGCAGGGGTTTAGGCCAGCGTTCCATGTGTACGAGGGGCGGGCTGGCTGCTGGTGTGGGTTATGGATGCGGGTGATGACACCGGTGCGTACGGGGAAGTCCTTTCATGGTGAGTCAGGAGGATCAGGGCAGTCAGCATTCTCGGCAGCTTCAGCAAAAGGGCTATGCTTCCTTTTTAATGAGGGTAATTGCAAACACGAATGTTCGTCGTGCGGCGGTAATCAAGGATTCAACCACTCCGGTGCGGGTGGAAAAGATGGGGCCCTATCTAAGTAGATACCCCAATCAGGGGTTGGGGGAATTTTCGAGGGATGGTTTTACAAGTGGTTTTTGTATTCCTTCGGAGGCTTCCTTGGGTCATATGGACGTCCCCATTTTGGAGCCACCCTTGGTTAATTTGAGAGTATCACCTTTGGGTATTGTACCCAAGAAGGAGCCGAATAAGTTTCGGTTCAATCATCATTTATCCTATCCTAAGGGTGCGTCGGTCAATGAAGGTATCGATCCGGAACTCTGTTCGGTGGTGTACACTTCATTTGATGTGGCTGTGGCTTGGGTGCGTAGGTTGGGTGCGGGTGTGTTGTTAGCGAAAACAAATATTGAGGCAGCGTTTCGTCTTCTGCCAGTTAATCCAGACAGTTTGCATATGTTGGGTTGTAATTGGGAGGGAGGTTATTTCGTGGATAGGTGCTTACTGATAGGTTGTTCGGTGTCGTGCGCATACTTTGAGGCATTTAGTTTGTTTCTGGAATGGGTCGTAGCGGACCTTTCGGGTTGTTCATCCATTATTCATTACTTGGATGATTTTCTTTGTTTGGGCCCGACGGGGTCCCGGGTTTGTTCGTTGTTGCTGAGCACGTTGAAATAAATTTTTGGTTCGTTTGGGGTGCCGTTGGCAGAGGAAAAAACTGTGGGTCCCACAACGGAATTGAGTTTTCTGGGTATAGTCATTAACACGGAAAGGATGGAATGTCGATTGCCAGAGGAAAAGGTACAAGATGTGAGGATGGTGGTGGACAGGGCTAGAAGGCGCCAAAAATTAAATTGAAGGGTTTACAATCCTTGCTTGGAAAACTCAACTTCGCGTGTTTATGCCAATGGGGAGGATTTTTTGTTGACACTTAGCGGGGGCTACTGCAGGTGACGGCCCACATCATTTTGTTAGGTTAGGGAAGGAGTTGAAGCAGTGTGGGCAGAATTTCTACAGCACTGCAACGGTAGAACTTTGGTTCTGGGTGAGGCTGCGGATAATTTAGATTCAGTTGTTTTCAGACGCAGCTGGGGGCTCTGGCTGCGGGGTGTATTGTCATGGACAATGGTGTGCGGATAGGTGGCCGGAGTCTTGGGCAGAGAGGGGATGGGTTCGGAACCTAGCACTGTTAGGCCCCTTTCACACGGGCGAGTTTTCCGCGCGGGTACAATGCGTGAAGAGGACGCATTGCACCTGCACTGAATCCGGACCCATTCATTTCTATGGGGCTGTGCACATGAGCGGTGATTTTCACGCATCACTTCTGCGTTGCGTGAAAATCGCAGCATGCTCTATATTGTGCGTTTTTCACGCAACACAGGCCCCATAGAAGTGAATGGGGCTGCGGGAAAATCGCAAGCATCCGCAAGCAAGTCCATCTTACCATGGTGATGGACCATGTAATTGGACCATGTGATGTGACGTCATCACAGGTCCTTTAGTTCTTAGCTGATGCAGGGAAAGAGAGGAAAGATCACAACTATGCACTCAAGTGGCTAAGGTAAGTTAACTTTTATTATTTTTAACCCCTTCCACTTCATTTTACTAAGCATTCTTTATTAAGAATGCTATTATTTCCCCTTATAACCATGTTATAAGGGAAAATAATAAATTCTCCAGAAGACCCGAAACCGGACTTCAGTGATGAAGTCCGGCTTCGGGTTGGGTACCAAACATGGCGATTTTTCTCACTCGCGTGCAAAACGCATTACAAACGTTTGCAACCGCACGGGAAAATCGCGCATATTCCCGCAACGCACCCGCCTCTTATCCGGGCATCAAACATGACGCCCGTGTGAAAGAGGCCTTAGAGCTTTTTCCTATTGTTCTTGCAATAGTGTTGTGGGGGATCGGTTTAGAGATAAAAAAAAAATCAGTTTTCATTGTGATAATCTGGGGGTAGTGCAGGCCATTAATGGTATGACGGCATCGCCGCCGCCCTTTGTTCATTTATTGCAGCATTTAGTTTTGGTTTGTTTGTCACTGAATGCTTGGGTAGTGGTGGTACATGTGTCTGCGGTGTTTAACTGTATCGCGGATGCCCTTTCTCGTTCGCAGTGGGAGCAGTTTCAGCAGCTGGCGCTAGAATCGGATATCGAGGGACTGGAGTGCCCGGAGTCCATGTGGGAGCTGTTGGAGCTACCATAGAAAGGTTGCTGCAGGATTCAATGAGTACAGGGACGTGGGCGGCTTACGGTAAAGCGTGGAGTGAGTGACAGCTGTTGTGAATGAGGGGCATATCCCTTTATTATTGTTTCTAGGCCATGTAAAGGAGCTGTGTTAGTCTGTAGTGAAACTGAATAAGTGGATTGCGGGAGAGGTTGGAGGCATGGGAAGAAGGCAGAGGATAGAAGGAGGCCAGTCTCTTTTGATTTGTTACTAAAGATAGGCCTGCAACTGGATTTGGTTTGTCGTTCGGTTTGGAAGGTGAGGCTGTTCAAGGTAGCTTTTTCCCTAGCATTTTTCGGAGCATTTCGGTTAGGGGAGTTGGTATGTACCAGCGTGCGGGGCATAGGTGGGGGGTTATTGAGGGAAGATATTGTTCTTTCACAGGACAGGGTGGTAATTAAGGTTCCCAAGTCCAAAACGGATTAAGACGGTAAGAGTAGTTATGTTCAGTTATTTGAGGTGCCAGGTTGTTCACTTTGTCCGGTTCGATGTTTGCAGGAGTATGGTTTGGGTGACGTGGATCACGTTACCAGTTTTTGGTGGTGTTTAAGCATTGTTTAAACAAGCTGGGTATTGAAGAGGAGGATTTTACAGGGCACTTGTTCAGGATAGGAGCAGCTACAGAGGCAGCAAGGTCAGGGATGAGTGATGAGGTATTTAAGAAAATTGGTGATGGACGGCAGTTGGGGTTTGATAGGGACGTTGCGGTTGTTCGGTGGATTGGAGTGAGAAGTATGTTGTGGGAGGGGGTGTTAATAGAAGTTCATCGATATGTTCGGTAGGGTAGGTCCCCGGATGTGTTGGTATTACACAGGGGGGAGGGGAATGATTTTGGTGTTAAGCCAGTTAGAGAGGTAATAGGGGACATGAAATTTGATTTGTTATGTTTGTGGTCCTTATTCCCAGACACGTTAACTGTATGGTCTGACATTGTGCCTCGTCGGGTGTAGCATGGGGACCAAGACTTGTGGTCCCTGGGGCTCCAGGGAGGGATTGAGAGAGCACTTGGGTTGTGGAGGAACACACAATCCTGAGGGAGATTGGTCAGGTTGCGCGTTGTTGGTGGTGGGAGGTCCTCGAAGTTGGTGGTACTGATGCTTTGGGAGAATGGGAGGGCCTCAATGGTGGGGCTGGACTCCCATGGTTGGACAGTTGGCTTATGTGAAAGGCGTCCATAAGTTGGTCTCCGAGCTGGCGTTTTAAGGCTGGAGGCAAGATGGATGTGCCAGTTTGGGGAGTTCTGTTAAACAAATTTGGGGCTTCGAGGACCTCCCTCATCAGACTTTAAAAAAAAACCTGCAGTTTTATGTTATTTATGGTTATGTATGTATTTCATTAATAAATGGCTGCTGTGGCCATGAAAATCCGAATTTGGTCTCGGTGTATTATTTATTAAGTCTAGAGTAATAAAGGGGATTATATCAAGTAAAGGAGGCCCCGAGAAAATAGCCAATAACCTATTCAAGTGAGTCTGTACTGGGACGATAGTTTAGGGGAGGCCGGCATGATCGGTTTTGGTGTGAGGGGGCCGGGCTTCAGGTTTATATGTTAGGGGGAGATCAGCGCAATTTTAGTTTAAAAATTGAGAGAGAAGAACTCCCGCCCTCCCTCCCTTTATTATATTGGGGTTCAGCAGGAGAGGGGATGCGGAGTTGGGTGGGTTATGATATACATGTGAGATGTCTTTTTGTTGTTTGTGTATGTTTGTCTTATGTTGCGGCAGTCGGGGCGGTGGGAGGTGGTACTGATGCTTCGGGAGAATGGGAGGGCCTCAATGGTGTGTATAACTGCAAACAGGCAGAGTACAGGTGATATTTGGGAAGGTCTCTCTTCTCTTGAAGAATATCTCCTCTTTGAATAAACAACTGCTCGCAAATAGGTATAGTGGCGACGGCCGTTTCGCGCAACAATGCGCTTCGTCACTTTTTTCTGACTATATAACAGCCAGGGGCGTAGATACTATGGAAGCAGTGCTACAGAGCCTGAATTCAGGAAAGGGCTCAGGAGGAGGACAAATGGATTCATTTTCAGGGCCCAAGGAGCGGTAAGTATGGTGTGCACTGCAGTTCCTTATAATGGCAGCAAATTTGGTGTAAGAACAAGAATCGACTGCTTTATCTTCTCTGGCATGACACCCTCCTAGTGTGTGTCATTTAGTACAAATGCTAACAGGCTTATCCAACACATTTCATCAAATTGTAAATGGAGAAAAATGACCATATGTTTCAGATTATTTCACTTTCTAGCATTGTGAAAATTCATGTGAAAATGTGCTAGCATGAGGAAAACACCTGTATTAAATTGTGGATTACATACATGTGAGCCAAACCATAAAATTGTCTTTGTGGAAACTAAATAGATATTTGTGAGTCACATCTCAAATCCCAAAGCAGATATTATGGTAGAAAACAAACTAGTGTCAATGAAGATTTAGTATAAGCACATAATGGAAGATTACCCCCACGAAATGTAGGAATACTTCCATAATACAGCATGCGATGGAGCATAAAATCAAAGACACATGAAAGTACAGTATGGCCTATAAGCAGGTCACAACCTCCGTATTACAGATCCATAACCAAATGGATACAAAATAGAAGGAGAAGAGTTAGGAAGAACTGGCTAAAGGAAAAAAAAAAATTGACGCCTAAAGCAACCAATCACAACACACCTTCATTTTCTTAATAATGCCAATAAAAAATGAAAGGTACATTGTGATTGGTTGCTTTTGGCAACAAAGACAGATAATGGGGGAGATTTATAAAAACTGTCGATCCCTGCTCCAGCCTTGAACTCCTGTGCACTGGAGTGAGATGCGCCTAGTTTCTGGAGTAAATTATGTTAAATCTGGTTGGCCCGCAGGAGGCTCTCTCCCTTCCGCTAAGCCCACCCCCTATTCCCAAGAAGCACAAAAAGTTGCAAATTAAGGCATGAATATGACATATGCCATAACTTGCTGCTTTTTAACACCACTTATGTGGTATAAAAGTCTTTAAGGGGTTCTGCAGCTTTTTAACAATTTTTGACTCCTCCACCAGACACATGGAGGGAAGCACACTTGCCAAATCCCCCACCGCTCAGTTTTGGACAAAAGTTTACAAGTTGGGACCAAAGTGAAGCGAACACAGCAGTGGACAGAAGGAGCTGGTATGGTTCCCTACAAAGGTCCAGCAGGGAAAGGGGGCAAAGAGACAACATTTGTTAAACAAAATGGAGAACCCCTTTCATAAACCTCCTCCATTGTTTCCTTTTGACATTTTCCCTATTAGGCTGGCCACACATACAGATTCAGGAAGTGTGTCCCGTCTGACTGCAGGTCTACTGACCCAAACGCACAGCGTCATAATATCCTTCCCATGTTTCATCACATCTAGGTAGTCAAGACTGTAGCAGAAGTAAAAACATCAATATAACATTTGGGAGGATTTAATTTTAATTCTTTATATCTTGCTATCATTTCTCTTACCCACAAAACTCCCGAGACGACACCTTCATACAAAACACTATTCACAGTGGTCTACAATATTTTATTAGAAATTACTGCACGGAGAGATAAAACTAGTATACAGACCGTATTGTCATCTTACTGCTGTTTTGTAGGAAAAGTGTAAGATACAAGGTAATCCTCATCTAATAATAGGTGAAGAATTGGGATATCAAAGGCCTCAATAAAGATGTCCACAGAAAAGTATTGCATTGACTAATGTAATGTGCTGAGACACTTCGGGGCGGGGATTATCTCACTGGTCGCACTGATGGTCTGACTGAAAAATTTAAGCCAGACTGGCAGTGCAAAAAGGAGGTTAAAGACTCAGGACAGGAAATAGAGTATATAGCGTGACTTCAAAAAAATCCAGAAAACCATCCAACATTTTTTTGTAAAAAAAAAAAGACACATACATACAGCTGAAACTCGAAAAATTAGAATATCGTGCAAATGTCAATTTATTTCAGTAATGCAAATCAAAAGGAATTGCATTAATGCAGCTTAAAATTAGAATATTGTGAAAAGGTTCAATAGTTAAGGCTCAAAGTGTCACACTCTAGTCAGCTAAATAATCCATACCCCCTGAGCAAAGGGTACCTCAAAATTGTGACTTTGGGGTTTTCATAAGCTATAAGCCATAATCATCCAAATTATAACAAATAAAGGCTTGAAATATCTCGCTTTGCACGTAATGAGTCTATCTCATATATTAGTTTCACCTTTTATGTTGCATTACTGAAATAAATTAACTTTGCACAATATTCAAATGTTTCGAGTTTCGAGTTATAAGCATTTTTGGTTTTACTATCCCTTTAAGGACCGGCCTTAAAGAGGACCTTTCACTAAGATTTAGGTAGTGAAATACTTACACTACCTTCCTCGGCGGCCCCCGCTGACGTCCAAGCAACATTTTGTTTTTTAAAATAACCCACCGTTCGTGCGCTTCGATCCCCGTTAGTTTTCACATGTGGGGATTTCTTGTATGAGGCGGGGACTTGTCTTTTGCCTGGGGAGTGGTTTTCCTCCCCCTGGCTGCGGGCCGAGCACTATGATTGGCTGAGCTCGCAGCCAGGGGAGGAAACCACTCCCCAGGCAAAAGACAAGTCCCCGCCTAGTACAAGAAATCCCTGCATGTGAAACCTAACAGGGATCGGATTGCATGAACGGGGGGTTATTTTGAAAAAACAAAATGTTGCTTGGACGTCAGTGGGGGCCGCCCAGGAAGGTAGTGTAAGTATTTCACTACCTAAATCTTAGTGAAAGGTCCTCTTTAAGTCAGTAGTACGGAGGAGAGGAAGTAAGCTAATGGACAGTGGAGTCACCATGCCTCACCATTCCTGGGTTGCCACAGCATGTTAAGTGATCCTGTCTTCCGTGCTTATCAGTATACATAGGGAGGAAGCTAAAAGGTCCAGGACAGGAACTAGTTTGCATGGCAATTAAACTGCATCGAGAAAACCCAATACTTTTTTTTTTTTTTACATATATAAGTCACGTATAGCTTGTTGATACATAATAAAAAGAATTTACGGAAATGCCCCTTTAATAAACAAAATCACTAATTACGAATTTACGGATGTCTAAACCAGCCTTAATTCACTTTGTATACCCTCAGCATACTTACTTCATAACCTCATGAAACCTATTCTCACTTGTAATTAGGGGGACACAAAAAAGTTATATAAAACACAGTAAAAATAAAACATGAAATACATGGCGCACCACATGTGAAATGTTCAAAAACTACACATATAGCACAATATTGCACTTACGACCATAGCGCAAAATCTGAAATCTATCATCTGAAGACGCAGCAAGAGTGCACTTTATAAAGCAATATTCTCAAATTTAACACAATTATTTACTCAAGGACAGTAGTATTTGCTTACACTGACTCTTTGAAGGCGATAACTATACCGTATACTGGTAAACTTTCTGTTTGACAGGGATCGTGTGGCTGTTGCAGCCAATGGCTGACCACAGCGGTGATGTGACCTCATCAAGCAGAAGGTTTACAAGCAGAGCCTGGATCATGGCAGTGGTGGCAGGGGAATGAAGGAGCTTGGACACAACATTGGGCTTCCTATCCTAAAAACCTCCGGATGACTGTGCCACTTCCGCTGCTGCAACCAAACACTGGCCTCAGCATAACCCTACTGAGGTCAGTCATTGGCTGCAGTAAGCACGGTCAGTCCAGAAATGTACAGGCTGGGGACCAGAAGACTGCTGAAGAGAGCCAGGGAGGTGGAACAAACTGACAGGGAGCAGTATCATTTTTTTCAACAGGTACAACACTCTGCTGCTCAACCCATTTAACTGTTCCTTAAATTATTACTATTTCATGCTACACTGCATATGTCCAGGAAAGTGATATACTATATTTTTCTCCAATACTGCATATTTCATTGTAATGTCTGTGCCCCTCAATAACCTCTATACATCTTGTAGGTAGATCAAAAAAGTTTAAGATGAACGTACATTTGTTGGCAACTACTTTTTGTCCAAACTAGAGTATTAAACTAAAGTTGCACAAGGTTTTAATTTTTTTTCTAAAGAAACTATTCAGCAAAAAATCAAAAATAAAAATAAAAAAGAGGCAAAGAGGTGATATCAGAAGGCATGAGTACTACTCACATTTAATGCATTCTTGGCAGCTTCTGCTTCTGATCTGCTATCAAAACTTACAAAACCAACAGGCTGTGGATAAAATAAAGTTAATATTAAAGTGCGTTCAGGTATACTCTGAACAAATCGTACTTCAGTTTGGTCAATGTTATTTATGCACCAAGCTTATTGAAGAAATAAGTCACAGTTAGTGATGTATAAGATTAGAATTAAGGGTCTGCTTTTATTTTTTAAATCTCCACAAACAGCACCCCTCTTGTCCATATGCAGTGGCCAGGTTTGGTGTGGTTCCAATGCTATGCTGGGTCCGTCAGACACCATCGAGGTGTCACCATGTGTTGCTGCTCTCTGGAGGGGATGGTAAGGAGAGGTGAACCCTAATGAGAAATAAGTCCAGAGAGTCAGCATCTGCAGTAAACTAGTGTGCTTTTTTACCGGAGGAACTCAACTCAAAACCATACAGGAACGGCAGTGAGCTGGTTTCTCCAGCCTCCTCCCTGGCAGAAGAAGGTCCTGTGATGAGGAAAGGTCTGAGCTAGCTTTTCCTCTCTCTTAGAAGGCTGGTACCCTGGCCAAACGGCTGGTGACCCAGAGTCTGTGGCAGAGTATACCCAACTCAGCATCTTCTTCTAGTTACTTATGCAGTCTAGTAAAGTTT
This sequence comes from Bufotes viridis, assembly GCA_033119425.1. Classification (NCBI taxonomy): domain Eukaryota; kingdom Metazoa; phylum Chordata; class Amphibia; order Anura; family Bufonidae; genus Bufotes; species Bufotes viridis. The sequence continues at coordinate 387,395,156 of CM065589.1, read as the reverse complement.
TTTCTACTAAACACTGGTCCCTATCTACGGACTGGCAGCGCCTATCCTGCTAAACACTGGTCCTTAATTGCAGACAACTAGAAGGTCTTATTCCTCTCCATATATACAGTTTCTAACTGAACTAGAAACGTCTAGTGGGAGGGGTAGATTGGAGAAACACTACCTAAACAGAAACAATGTGGCAATTTCAGTCTGTTTTAGGCTTGTATAGAGTTTCAATACAAGTCTATGGGAATGACTAAGGCTAGTTTCACATCTCCAGCATTAACATCCAGCAGCCAGTTTCGGCAGAGAATGCTGGGAATCGGCCAGGCACAAATTGCAGCATGCAGCAGTTTCTGTCTAGCCGATTCTCTGCATATTTGCCGGATTGCCACATAATCCCTTATAATAACGGTGTAAGATTTCTAACTTCTCAGTAGCATATATAGAAAGTCCCAAACACTCACAGTATTAGGCTACTTTCACACTAGAGATTTGGATTTCGTTTGTGAGATCCGTTTCAGGGCTCTCACAAACGGTCCAAAACGGGTCAGTTAAGCCCCAATACATTCTGAATGGATAAGGATCCGTTCAGAATGCATCAGTTAGGCTCCTTTCCGCCTCTATTCCGTTTTTGAGCCGGACACCAAAACGCAGCTTGCAGCATTTTGGTGTCCGTCTGAAGAGGCGGAGCCTAACGGATCCGTTTTGAATTACAATGTAAGTCAATGGGGACGGATCCGTTTTCAATGACACAACATGGTGCATTTGAAAACGGATCTGTTCCCCATTGACTTTCAATGCAATTCAAAACGGATCCGTTTTGGACTTTGTCATTTTTCTTTTAACTAATGCAAACGGATCAGTTCTGAACGGATACAAACGTTTGCATTATAGGTGCGGATCCGTCTGTGCAAATAAACAGATGGATCCGCACCAACGCAAGTGTGAAAGTACCCTTAGCTGGCTATGCATTAACTGTTTCCATAGTGCACTGCAATAACAGTGGAAATGAACAGGATATATTACAGTAAACATATAAAATGCAGTTCAACTAAATATAAAAAAGTATACGTGTAAACAAAAGCATAAATCATATGTACGTTAACCCTTCCAAGTGCACTAAAGTAGTGAGTCGATGGCTTTGGCAGTAGCAATAGGGGCAAATGTCCACAAATGTCAAAAGTTCAAAGTACCCTTTTTCCAGGGCACTACACATAGGCTATGTGTGGTATTACAGCTCAGCATAATACAAGTAAATGGGGCTGAGCCGCAATTTCAAACACATGGACAACATGTATGCATTAGGCAAAAAAATAAAAATAAACTGTTTTTATCTAAATGGGTCTCAGAAACATGTTAACATTCCATAATCAATGGTTAAACCATTGTCAGCATCCTTACTTCTGGAAATAGTCCATTGAAAAATAACTTTCAACCATTTTCTATACGGACATTCTATAACTTAATGCCAAAATGTTGATGTACCTCACAGATTGGAAACTTGGCTACAGTTACCATCTAGACAATAGTGATCCACGCAGATCTCATCACTACTTTAGGGACATTTCCCCCTGATAGTTTTTTTAATATATGATATAACAGGATCAGATTTGAAATAAAGATGTGATTGTTCAGCATATGCTTTTTTGATCAGCTTAAGACAGAATTTTATCAAGGCCCATAATTGTGTAGTGAAATGGAATATCATATGAGCAGCTTGTCCAGGCCAAGAACATTATTAGCAAATCTTTCAGTACGTGGTATTTCTTTCAGTTATCTGATATGAATAATGGATTGCTACGAGTGAGCTGACTAAAGGTACAAAAGCTATCTAGGGACAAGGATATATTCAATATTAAAACCTAGAAACAAGTGCGGCTAAAGTAGGAGTGTAACAGAGTAGGTCCATATCTGTTCCTTTGTTTGCCATCCCATGGACAGTAGAACACAGATCATTAGAAGTCCAATGAAATTCAAAGTACTCATCAGCAGAATATAAAGGTTATTCCCATCTGATAAAAGTGATGGTATGTCACTAGGATATACCTTCACTTTGTGATCAGTGGGGTTAAGACTTCTGGGAACCCTACTGATCTTGAGAATTAAGAAGAAGCTGCCCTGCGTTCCTGGTGGTTAAAGGAACTCCAATAATTTGGGGCTGGCAAGTCCACTGGAGGGACTACAGATCCCTTCAAGCAGGAAGTGATGTCATATCCTAGCTTCATTCTATCAACTTTTGCACTTATGTGATTGTCAAGACAATATAAGTGATCTGTTTGGATAATAAATTATCCATTGATTGAAGGATGTCTGATCCTTACCAAGCCCTTTACTTTCTTGTTCAGTGGTGAATATTAGTGACAATTCCAAAATTGGAAGGCAAAAAATCCCAAAACTTTATTTAGGATACACATAAAAATTTTTTTTAATCCAAGTTGCCTTCATTAATGATGTATAGGAGTAGTAACTCCTCTTTAATTATTTCTGCCATGTAAAATTATTTAAAGGGGTTTCCTTTCATAGATGGTATATCTGTAGCATATGCCATTGCTTTGATCGGTTAAAGGGATTGTGCAAAGTTTAGATACTGATGACCTACCCTCAGGATAGGTCAACAATAACGCATCGGTTGGGGTCCGACACCTGCCACCCTGCCGATCATCTGATTGAAGTGGCTGTGGTGCTTGTGCTCGTCAAGTGAACGGGAGAAGAAGCTGTGATTACACCGTGGTGCCGCTATGATCTAGGTCAGGCGTGTCCAAAGTCCGGCCCGCGGGCCATTTGCAGCCCGCGTTCCGGACTGATATGGCCAAATATCGATTTTACGGCCCCCGGAGTGAGTTCCCTTTCACCACTCAGGACTCCTTTGATCTCTCACCACAGGGCTTGACATCATCAGCCAGCTCAGGGAGAAGGAAAGCCCAAATCTCGCGACGTCCGAGATCTCGTGAGATTTGGGCTTAGGAAGTAGGAAAGCCCAAATCTCGCGACGTCCGAGATCTCATGAGATTTGGGTTCAGGGAGAAGGAAAGCCCTAATATCGCGAGATCTCGTACGTCGCAAGATTTGGGCTTTCCTTCTCCCTGCGCCGGCTGATGACGTCAAGTCCCGCGGTGAGAGATCAAAGGAGTCCTGAGCAGTGCTTGGGGACTCACTGGGGGCGGCTGGAAGATATATATGTGGACTTTCATTCTCCTGCGTCGGGTGAAAACATTAAGTCCCGCTGAGAGAGAGCCCAGGTCCTGAGCAGCGCTCGGGGACTCACTGGGGGCAGCTGTAATATATATATATATGGCAAAAATGAAAAGTATGCCGTTTTCAATAAACTTTGTATAAAATAGTTCATTTGCATTTAATTTTAATGGTTCAAAGAATGTCGGGCAAAATGGTCGGCCCTCGCACATGTTTACTTCATCAAATCTGGCCCTCCTTGAAAAAAGTTTGAACACTTCTGATCTAGGTTAACAGTAAAGAGAATGCATGGCTTACAAAAGAACGCTGGCCTCTTCAAACAACAGATCTGCAGGGGTGCCAGGTGTCGGAACCCCGCCGATCTGATATTGATGACCTATACTGAGAAAGGTTATTAATATCTAAGCACTGCACTATCCCTTTAAAGGCATTGTCTCACTTTAGCAAATGGCATTTATCATGTAGATAAAGTTACTACAAGGCACTTACTAATGTATTGTGATTGTCCATATTGCTTCTTTTGCTGGTGTGATTCATTTTTCCATCAAATGATACACTGCTCGTTTCTGGAGGTTACGACCACCCTGCAGTCCAGCAGTGGTAGCCGTGCTTGCACACTATGGGAAAAAGTGTCTGCCTCTCTGGTGGCCGGGACCACAGGAGTTCGCATAGACTGGTACTTTTTCCTATAGTGTGCAAACACGACCACAGCTGCTGGATTACAGGGTGGTTGTAACATGGAAACGAGCAGTGTATCATGAAAAATGTATCCAGCCAGGAAAGGAGGTAATATGGACAATCACAATACATTAGTGAGTGCCTTGTGTTAACGTTATCTACATAATAAATGCCATTTGCTAAAACGAGACAAACCCTTTAAGATCTAAAAGACTTTAAGATCTCTGTTTACTGGAAAAGCCGTTCACTCGGCAGCTGCATCGTATAGAAAAACCAAGGGAGCTGATGCCATACAAAAATCCATTATAGTCTACGGCAAAAAATCGCTGATCAAAAGATACTATTCTCTAACTGCAAAGTACTGAAAGTAATCCTGCCCTGGGCACTGCACATAAGAACACTAAAATAAAGCAAAAAACATATAGACAAGCACCTAGTTTGCCTTAATGGTTCCTAGAGAAAGACATGGCTAGAGATCTTAACATAAGCTTTTGTTTGTACGTATATACTGTAATACACGGTATAGTTATGTACTTCCAACATATTCATGGACTTTTCTTACCTGCTTCGATGTAAGTTTTATTAAAGAACCTTCATAACCCTGGAACAAAAACAGTGATATGGATGTTGTCAGCATGCAAATTATTGATTGCTATACCATTAAAGGGGTTCTCTGGGAATTAAGAAAATGAAAATACTTAAATATTAGTTTATTATAAATATATTCCCAAATACCTTTCATTAGTTATAATGGCTCGTTTTGTCTGGGAAACAATCATTAGGAGAAACAAAATGGACGCCGTCCTATAAAGTACAGACAAAACCTGTCCTAAACACACAGAAGGACTTACACAAGTTACTTCACAACACTGATGTAAAGAGCTGCCTCATCCTCCTCTCCTGCTTGTCAGGGATTATGATCCTGATTACAGATAATAAGAACTTCAGCTGAATCTTTGTAGGAATAGAAGAGACATGAAGTACACAGAGAGGACAGACAGTGGTAATGTCAGGTAATGGAGACTGGGTACAAGTGCTGCTGCTCATTATCCACATCCCCACCTCCACTCTGTATTTCATGTCTCCTCATGAACTCCATTCCTACACAGATTCAGCTGAAGATCTTATACTCTGTATTCAGGATCATAACCCCTGACAAGCAGAGCAGAGAAAAGGATGAGGCAGCTCTTTATCTCAGTGTTGTGAAGTAACTTGTCTTATGTGCTGCACTCTGGAATTTGTTTCTGCTGGGGCAGTATACTGTGTTGCACTGTGGTATCTGGCTCTGCTGGGGTCGTATATTGTGCTGTACTGAGGTATTTGGTTCTGATGGGGTGGTATATTGTTCTGCACTATGGTATTTGGTTCTGCTGGGACAGTATATTGTGCTGCACTGTGGTATTAGTTTGTGCTGGGACAAAACATTGTGCTGCACTGTGGTATTTGGTGATGCTGGGGCAGTATATTGCGCTACACTGTGGTATTTGGTTCTGTTAGGGCAGTATATTGTGCTGCACTGTGGTATTTGGTTCTGATGGGGTAGCATATTGTGCTGCACTGTGGTATTTGGTTCTGCTGGGGCAGTATATTGTGCTGCACTGTGGTATTTGGTTCTGCTGGGACGGTATGTTGTGCTGCACTGTGGCATTTGGCTCAGCTGGGACAGTATATTGTGCTGCACTGTGGCATTTGGTTCTTTTAGGGTGGTATATTGTTCTGCACTGTGGTATTTGGTTCTGCTGGGGCGGTACATTGTGCTACACTGTGGTATTTCGTTCTGCTGGGGCACTATATTGTGCTGCACTGTGGTATTTGTTTCTGCTGGGATGGTATATTGTGCTGCATTGTGGTATTTGTTTCTGCTGGGGCAGTATATTTTGCTGAACTGTGGTATTTGGTTATGCTGGGGCAGTATATTGTGCTGCACTGTGGTATTTGGTACTGCTGGGGCAGTATATTGTGCTGCACTGTGGTATTTTGTTCTGCTGGGACAGTATATTGTGCTGCACTGTGGTATTCAGCTCAGCTGGGACAGTATATTGTGCTCCACTGTGGAATTTGTTTCTGCTGGGATAGTATATTGTGCTGCATTGTGGTATTTGTTTCTGCTGTGGCGGTATATTGGGCTGCACTGTGGTATTTGGTACTGCTGGGGCAGTATATTGTGCTGCACTGTGGTATTTGGTACTGCTTGGGCAGTATATTGTGCTGCACTGTGGTACTTGGTTGTGCTGGGGCAGTATTTTGTGCTGCACTGTGGTATTTGGCTCAGCTGGGGCAGAATATTGTACTGGACTGTGGTATTTGTTGCTGCTGGGGCAGTATATTGTGTTTCACTGTGGTATATGGTTCTGCTGGGACACTATATTGTGCTGCACTGTGGTATATGGTTCTGCTGGGGCACTATATTGTGCTGAACTGTGGTATTTGGTTCTGCTGGGGCAGTATATTGTGCTGCACTGTGGTATTTGGTTCTGCTGGGGCAGTATATTGTGCTGCACTGTGGTATTTGGATGTGCTGGGGCAGTTTATTGTTCTGCACTGTGGTATTTAGAACAGCTGGGGCAGTATTTATTGAAGCAGTGTGGTATTTGGAGCAGCTGAGGCAGAATATTGTACTGCACTGTGGTATTTGGTGCTGCTGGGGCAGTATATTGTGTTGCACTGTGGTATATGGTTCTGCTGGGGCACTATATTGTGCTGCACTGTGGTATATGGTTCTGCTGGGGCACTATATTGTGCTGCACTGTGGTATTTGGTGCGGCTGGGGCAGTGTATTGTGCTGCACTGTGGTTTTTGGCTCTGCTGGGGCAGTATATTGTGCTGAACTGTGATATTTGGCTCTGCTGGGGCAGTATATTGCAATGTACTGTGGTATTTGGCTCTGCTGGGGCAATATATTGTGCTGCACTGCGTTATTTAGTTCTGCTAGGGCAGTATATTTTGCTTAACTGTGGTATTTGGTGCTGCTGGGGCAGTATATTGTGCTGTACTGTGGTATTTGGTGATGCTGGGGCAGTATATTGCGCTACACTGTGGTATTTGGTTCTGCTGGGGTAGCATATTGAGCTGCACTGTGGTATTTGGTTCTGCTGGGGCAGTATATTGTGCTGCACTGTTGCATTAGGTTCTGCTGGGGCAGTATATTGTGCTGCTCTGTGGTATTTGGTGCCACTGGGGCAGTATATTGTGCTGCACTGTGGTATTTGGTGCTGCTGGGGCAGTATATTGTGCTGCACTGTGGTAGTTGGTGCTGCTGGGGCAGTGTATTCTGCTGTGCTTTTTTGTTCGGTTTAGTCGGAGAACCAAATACCAGAGTCTATCACAAAACACTGACCCTTTCGGTTATTCCTGTGAGCCCCACTCACTTGATTTGACCCCGACTACTCATGATGGCCCCACCACCTTTCAATGTAGGTTTGTGTACAACATAGGGTCACTTCAAATTCCCAGTCCATCTCTCTGCCCACCCCAGACAGCCGCTACTCTGTCTACCTCTTGCCTCATCCTGGCCCTGACTCGGTGCTTAGGGTCGGCACCAGTTGTAAATATAATGCCCGAGTTGCATTAATTATTGGATAACCTCTGTAAGGGTTAATGTTACCCCGTGCAGCATAATACAGTCCTTCCATATAAATGGTGATATTAAAGAGACGTTACCTTAAATGGCCTGAATAACAAGTACAGCTCTCGTGGCTTTATGTCTAATGGCAATCCACTAACAAACAGCGTCCTAACCTAGAAAGGAAAAAGAAAAGAAGAAAAATGAAAAAACATTGATAAATGATTATTTTTATTATTTGTCTATAGGAAACTGTAATATCTGCATATGTTGCTACAATGTATTTCACACACTTTTAATTACATTTCTACAAATATATTGACCTCTGGCACTCCAGCTATTGTGAAACTACAACTCCCACCATGTCCCGCTATAGGCTGATAGCTGTAGACTGTCCGGGCATGATGGGAGTTGTAGTTTTGCAACAGCTGGAGAGCCTCAGGTTGGCCATCCCTGGTCTATAGGAAACTGTAATATCTGCAAATGTTGCTACAAGGTATTTCACACAATTTTAATGGCATTTCTACAAATATATTGACCTCTGGCACTCCAGCTGTTGTGAAACTACAACTCCCACCATGCCCTGCTATAGGCCGATAGCTGTAGACTGTCCGAGGTATGATGGGAGTTGTAGTTTTGCAACTGCTGGAGAGCCTCAGGTTGGCCATCCCTGGTCTATAGGAAACTGTAATATCTGCATATGTTGCTACAAGGTATTTCACACAATTTTAATTACATTTCTACAAATATATTGACCTCTGACACTCCAGCTGTTGTGAAACTACGAAACTACAACTCCTAGCATGCTCTAATTCACATCTATAGGAGTGAACAACCAAGTGTGCATACTAAGAGTTGTAGTTTCACCACAGCTGGATCCCTGCAGCAGAGTGTACTATGTATAAATTGATGGGGTCACGGATGGGGTTAGCAACCAATACTATTAACCAAAAAGTCCCATCAAGGCTGGGTTTTAAAGGAGAGGAGAAACTACAAAAAATAATTAATAAAAATGTACTATACGATAAAAAGTTTCTTACTCTAGAGGAGATGAAATGCAGGTGCATTACATTGCAGGCCCATTGCCCTCAATGAGCAAATGCATTTCCTTCCCCTGTGGTGGCACTACAAGATGGCAGGGGATGGTTGGGAGTCGAAGCATTACCCTAAGTTCACACCTGAGCGTTTTACAGCGCGTTCAAACGCGCTGTAAAACGCTCAACACATGAAAACCAATGCTTTCCTATGGCCCTGGTTCTCACTTGAGCGTTTTACAGCGCGTTTGAACACGCTGTAAAACGCCCGACGCATAAACAAGTACTTGAGCTTTTTTTGGGGCGTTTGTCGCGTGTTTTGTGATTGACTCCACAGTACGAACGCGCGTTTCCTATTTGCAAAAACGCGCTGAAATACGCGCTTTTTAGAACGCTCAGGTCTGAACCCAGGGTTAGGGAATTAGCCAGCAGAACAAACACTGTGGAGGAGATTTATCAAACTGGTGTAATGGAAAACTGGCTTAGTTGTCCATAACAACCAATCAGATTCCACCTTTCATTTTCCAAAGGAGCTCTGATAAATGAAAGGTGGAATCTGATTGGTTGCTAAGGGCAACCAAGCCAGTTTTCCTTTACACCAGTTTTGATAAATCTGCCACTCTGTATCCATGATATATTCATATAATGCAGAAATTATGGTGTATGTGTGGACACAGCGGCCTCAGTCCTAATCATGAGGCTGCCATTTTTTCCCCAAACATACCCATATCCAGTGGCGGTTTTGACCACTTCACAAACCACACAATTGTGTGGTGCCTCAGGAATCAGGGTAGCCCACTGCTGCCCCCGACAGCTGGATCCCCCTGGCAGCGGCATCTATTTCACCTGCATCAGTTCCTCAGGATTCAGATACAATTGAATGCTACGGTGTTCCACCATTTACTCTACGACCAGTGGTTTAGCGGAGGCAGACGCAAAGATATTGGGCCAGTAGATACGGCATGCAACACTGGGCCAATAACTACAACCTGCAATATTGGGTTACTAGGTACGGCAAGCAATATCAGGACTACAAGGTGAATGAATTTATTTATGTTCGTTTGGGGCCTGAATGAATTTGACCTGAATTGAAGTTCACTGAAAATTTGCGTATTGCACTCTGGGGTCTCCTACGGTATTTTTTCCCTCTCGTTTTCCTCTCTTTTTTAATTTTTTCCCCCAATCCCTAAAACTGCTGCTGTAGGACCCTATGTGTGTCTGATTGTTGAGTCTGTGACAGACATGTCCTATCACATCAGTGTCTGAGCTCAGAATTGCGTCTTTGCTTGGGACCTTACATCGTGCATTCCTTCCTCCTGATTGGCTGTGAGCCTGACTGCAAAGCATTATGGGCAAGCCCACTGGCCCCAGTGTAAAGTGATCCTCTGTCTTCTTCCCTACCCTGCTTCCCTCACTAGATTTCTGAATTTAGTATGTAAAAGGGTGAACAATAATGGTGCTCCATCTCCTTAAAGAGACCAACCCAGTGTGGAGACTTACAGGAAGTACTCCATGGTACCCTGCCAAGGCCTTAAAACCTCAAACCTACTGATAACATGCATTGCTTGAATATGCTGCATGCTATGGAGTGTAAAATTCACATTAAAAACATTCCACTGAATCCCACTACGAGAAAAGTGTATGGGCAGGAGACTCCCCCACTGTGAGAGAGGATAAAACAGAGGTATGGCTGTTCGCCTAATCTAGGTCATGTACAGGTTTCAATAGCTCTACAAGATCAGGTGCATTCTTATCTCCATCTCCTCCCCCAAAAAACTAACAAAACCCTTGAGCTATGAAAGGCATTTTTAAAGAGTAAAAACACAACCGTCTTCTTGAGGAATGTTTCTAAACCTTTAAATCCTTCTATGTAATGATTAACTTTTATGGTGGCTACTCCTAATTTGAAGATGAAAGGTTTAGGATGGGGAGCATATGGACGGGCATGAGTGATTTTGGCAGAAGATCAAACTGTTCGCTCTTTGGCATAGCAAATACCTTTTGCCTTTTAAACCTTCATATTCGCTTAAAATAAATAATGGAAAAAATAGACACAAAGTCAATACCTGGATAGATACGGATAGATGATCATATGGGATCAATAATAATAGTTCGGGGAAAACACAGCACTCACATAATTAAAGGGTTATTCCCATCTCAGACACTGGGGGCATATCACTAGGATATGCCCCCAATGTCTGATAGGTGCAGGTCCCACACCTATGCCTAGAATGAAGCCCACAAAGTCCCACAGGGTGCAGCGGCCTTCTATTCATTCCTATGAGAGTGCCGAAAATAGCCGAGTGCTGGCTCAGCTATTTCCACTAGCCCCATAGAAGTGAATGGAGCAGAGACCGAGCTTGCGCAGTGTGCTTCCCATTCATTTCAATGGGGCCAACGGGAATAGCTGCGCCAGAGCTCAGCTATTTTCGTCACTCTCGTAGGAATCAATGGAGGGCAGGTGCGTCCTCCGGGCTTTGAGGGCTCCATTGTAAGCATAGGTGTGAGACCTGCCCTATCAGACATTGGGGGCATATCCTAGCAATATGCCTCCAATTTCTAAGATGGGAATAGCCCTTTAACCCCTAATGCCAGCATACTGTATTCTTAGTGATGTAAGGATTGCGTGCACCTGCTTGGCCGTGGAAACCCATTCCATCAAGCTTCTGGGGCAGTTTTTGTGCTGATGTTAATACCGGTGGAGGTTTGCCATTTGAATCAGCTGTGTTGGTGACTTTTATGTATTGGTGACTTTTATGTACCATGAGTTTCTGTGGTTCTTTAACGCATCCACTTTGCAATATTACTTCATTGTTCATTTTTAATGTAGAGCAAATGAAAGTTAACATAGTGTACTTTGAACCGAACTTTAAGAAAAATTTGATTCCTGAAGCTGAATTTCCTTGTGCTTCGTGGTAACTAATCTAATTTTCCATGAAATGGCAGTAAAAATAAAAAAAACCTCATACTTACCTCATCCATTGGAATGTGAAGAGGCCGCCACGGCCATCTTGCTTGAAGATCCTGCGCAAAATCTCGAGAGAATTCATACTGGATATTCAAGCAAGATGGCCGCAGCAGCCTCTGTGTGCTCAAATGGATGAGGTAAGTACAACTGAATTTTTTTTCAACTGAGTAACCAGTGAAAGGCCTTAATATTGATCTCTGATGCAGCAATCAGCGATGAACTCGGCATCTGAGGAGTTCAATGATGGTGTATGGTGCAATTGCTGTTCCCCGTCATTGTACCTACTATTTACAAAGAAATGTGCTTTGTGAGGATGTAATTCATAACAAAGCAAATTTTTTTTGTAAAATTCAGCGAAGCAGCTGAATCAAATTTTTGAGAACTTTGCTCATCTCAGCAAATGACATAAATACACTATATTGAGAGTTATCATAATACATAAAAATTTTCTTCCAGCAAAAGTTTTAGAGTCGGTCTGTGCTGAGTCCAATTACTCTTATATCTAATGCTTGACTGGTTGCATACCAGCACGGATCCCATTCCTGAGAAGAATTGCTGGATATCTAGCATAACAATGACATCAATACCAGTAAATGAATAAACAATATAAATCCCCCCTCAATGTATAGTCGATTCATTTCAGACATCTGCTTTATATCTATAACTTCACAGTGTGTCACATTCATGTAAAACTAGAAATGTTAAAGGGGTTGTGTCACTTCAGCAAATGTCATTCATCATGTATTCATGTAGAGAAAGTTTATACAAGACACTTACTAATGTATTGTGATTGTTAGTGGCATAGTAGTACGTAGTAACTTAGTACATAAGGCCGAAAAAAAGACATTTGTCCATCCAGTTCGGCCTGTCATCCTGCTAGTTGATCCAGAGGAAGGCAAAAAACCCCTGTGAGGTAGAAGCCAATTTTCTACATAGAGAAGTAAGGGCCTCCATAGCAAGGGTCAAACCATAAACTGTCAGATAACATGCAGAATGTAAAAATAAATTCCCCATTAAAAGTGCCCTGTCTGACCCAGGAAGAAGTACAGCGGAGTAATAAAAAGATTAAAATAGACAAATCGCCAGGACCAGATGGCATACACCCCAATATCCTAAGAGAATTAAGTAATGTCATAGCCAAACCCTTATTTCTGATATTTAAGGAGTGTTTCACAGGATTGGCGCATAGCAAATGTGGTGCCAATATTCAAAAAGGGTCCAGAAACAGAGCCAGGAAACTATAGGCCAGTAAGTTTAACATCTGTCGTGGGTAAACTGTTTGAAGATTTTGTAAGAGATGGTATCTTGGAGTACCTCAATGAAAATAAGCAAATAATGCCATATCAGCATGGCTTCATGAGAAATCGTTCATGTCAAACTAATTTAATCAGTTTCTATGAGGAGGTAAGTTCTAGACTTGACAGCGGCAAATCAATGGATGCCGTATATCTGGACTTCTCCAAAGCATTTGACTCTGTACTGCATAAAAGGTTAGTATATAAAATGAGAAAGCTCAGACTGGGAGAAAATGTCTGTATGTGGGTAAGTAACTGGCTCAGTGATAGAAAACAGAGGATGGCTATTAATGGTACACACTCAGTTTGGGTCACTGTCACTAGTGGGGTACCTCAGGGGTCAGTACTGGGCCCTATCCTCTTCAATATATTTATTAATGATCTTGTAGAAGGCTTCCAAAGTAAAATATCAATTTTTGCAGATGACACTAAACTGTGTAAAGTAATTAACACGGAAGAGGACAGTATACTGCTACAGATGGATCTGGATAGATTGGAAGCTTGGGCAGAGAAGTGGCAGACGAGGTATAACACTGGCAAATGTAAGGTTATGCACATGGGAAGGAATAATGCAAGTCACTCGTACATACCAAATGGTAAAACACTGGGTAACACTGACACTAACAGGAGTGCTTCTTTAAGTTTTTGATGCTGTGGAGATGGATTAGTTCATGCATGGCCACCACGGCTAGCTTTACTTATCTTATTCATGTATATAGCACAAGCATATCCCACAGCCCTGTACAGCAATTCTCATCACTATTTTGCACAAGCTCTATTTGAGGTTCAATGGTCCTTTCACCCTGACCTGGCATTTCCTTCCCAGCTATGCAAATATAAAGACTTTACATAGAGCGCACACATTGCAAAGAGGAAGTTGAAGTTGGACCCATAAATAAAGGAAACAGTTGGTAGCATTATGTAAAGTTTTTCCCTAGCACTATTCTTATGTCTTCTGGATTAGATGGTAATATTATTTTAAGCTGTTCCTGATTTTAAGCCTGTGACATATTTTTATTGCAGAATAATCTAACGTAATCCTACAAGTACCCACCCTACCTTATACTTACCCGGTCCTTTCTGATCCATGGCTGTCTATTCAGGTTCCAGAGCCAGTTCTCAAGACCCTCCCTGAAACCTGTACAAGAAATAATTCTCTACAGTATGTCTATGCATGCATAGATTTATTTGGTTGATACAAGAGGGCCACTTTATCCTTGTAACAGAACCCTGCTCAGGCTTTGGGAAAAAGACCTAACAGTTCAGCCCAAGCAGAGCTCAGGCAGCAGGGTGAGGAGAGGGAGGGAGGGAGGGATGATTCAACCCTTCACATCTTGGGCTATCTAGCAACTGCTAGACTTGTTTGAAAGCTGACAATCTAAGTTTTAAAACAACGCCTCATACAGGAAAAGAAGACCGGCGCTGCTGTCTTGGGGTCTGTTGCACTGCCAATGCCTGGTGACAGCTGAAGATTTCTACACTATATGTCTTCTTGGCATTGTGCCTGTATTTTACAACGTTACAAAGTGAGTGTCTGTTTAGCTCCCCTACCCCTTCTTTACAGTCACGGCTTATGCGCTATGGGGCACTGTGTGTGCATTTTTTTTCTAATTACAGATCTAAAATAAGACCAGGATCACAGTATTAGCTCGTTAACATTCGTAGATATAACCTTTAGAGTTTGTGTAGGGAGTGACAGCAGCTGGAAGCAGGCTTCAGCTGCTTTCACTCCCTACTTGTTTTTTGAAGGCTATATCTCCCTATAGCAGCTAATGCTTCAAACAAAACCAGGCTTACATCTCTAGCTGCTACACAGCATGAGATATGAAGGTATACAATAAAAGTACACCTGTCCTACCGCTTAAATAGCTTATGCCACTTTCTCAAACCACCGGAAAGAGAGAGACGCTGTTGGGCAACCTATATATGGGTACACTGCCTGTACCCGGTCAAACATGCACTTGTATCATAAGAAGTATTGAATGGTACCCGCGCTGGTATTGGCACGCTATTTTAGTAAATATTCATTGGTTATAAAGTCAGAAAAATGTACTTGCCATCGCAGACACATATGGGGGAAAGAAACTCGGTCCTGCTCCCTGTTTTGTATGGTCGCGATGTTCCTCCTTTGATGCTTCTCCTTACACCCAAGGTACCGCGCAGTTCTGGCCGGTAGTTACTGTGAAGAAGACAGTAACTTTTGGCCATGTTACCTATCCCCCTCTCCCCCATCAATCAGATAGCATACTTGTTTTCTGATTTCCACATATAGGGTCTTTTATTTCCAGGATAGGTGTGAAAATATGAGCACGTGCTCATCTAATCACCCCTCTTCACCAAATTAGGCCATGTTTTGACATTTGTGATGTTGTGTGGGGTCGTGATGATACATAGTAAAAAATTGCATAGTACTATGTTAGGCAGAAAAATGTATGTGATGTTAAATACTTTTGTGTTAAAAAAGACAAAAGTATTATAGCAGTTATACCTTTATTGGCTAACCAGAAAAGTCTGTAGATACATTTCCTGGATACAGTCATATATATCAAGAACAAGACCATACAGACACCATTCTACCAAAAACCTACAGGCAGCCAGCATATCTAAGATGGGACAGCTTCCATCCAGAACACACAAAGAAGTCTATCATTTACAGCAAAGCTCTGCGATATATCCGAATGTGCTCAGAAATGAAAGACAGAAAAAAAATCTGCTAACACGAAGAAATACATTTCTTACGACAAGGATACCATCCCTTGAATATGGATGAACAAATCCACAAAACCACAAAGCTTCCAAGAAGCAGTCTCTTAAATTACAACAGCAGAGTGTCCCTTGTGGTCACCTACAACTCCACAATGAACATGATGTTGAGAATTACTGCCGACCTCCAACCAATATTCTACAAAGATGACAAACGTGTTTTCCAATATCAACCTCTACAATCCTTGGTCATGACGCAATGGGAGCCGGTCACCGCTGTGGCCAGTGATTGGCCACAGCCAAACTGGATGCTTTCAGTGAAGGAGCCCAGCGGGGCATTGAAGGCCGGAGGAAAAGGAGCGTCCAACCAGCAATGGGGTGCAGGTAAGTAAGCTTCTCTTTACAGTCTGGCCAAGTGACAAGGTTTCCAAAACTACCCCCTCACCATTGGAGATGGGCACATTTCCCTGTAACAGTAAGGCTGGGAACACACCTAAGAGTTTTTGGAGCGGGCGTTTTTTTGAGCGTTTTTTCGCGCGACAAACGCGCGTTTTCATGGGCGTTTTTGCATTTAAGGAACGCGCGTTTTTGAGGCGTTTTTTTGATTGAAGGTTCCAGATCCACTAAAAATGTAGGCCCACCTATATGAAAGTTGCAGACTGTTAGCCAATATGGGCCTTTTTATGCTGGGTCAAATGAGAAAAACGCGCGATCGTATGCGCGTTTTTTAAACAGAAAACGCGCATATCTTCAACTTGGAGCATTCCCATGCATTCCAATGGGTGGAAACGCTTGAAAAAACGCCCCAAAGAAGCTCAAGCACTAGCGTTTGGGTCAGGCGTTTTTCAGCGCGTTTAAACGCGCTGTAAAACGCCCAAATGTGTACCATGCCCATAGGGATACATGGCATTTCACATGTTGTGCATTTTTCAGCGCGTAGGAACGCGCTGAAAAACGCTTAGGTGTGTACCTAGGGTAAGAAATGCAAAACCCTTAGTCAATCTTAACAACGGACACCGTCCCCATATCGAACACACAACGGGACTACAAAATCAGTGCCTCATGTGTATCCTCCAATTGTGGTGTACATGATACAATACCCAATTATGGCATCCATACCAGAGAAACCATGGAAAATCCCTGTCTATAATACATTTACATAGGCACATAACAAAAGGAAATTTGGACTCGCCTTTGGGGAAACTCGTCTGAACCAGACCACAGTATCATAATGAAAGGCAATTTTAAGAACAGCAGGAAAAAAAAAATCTGGGAATTCAAACTGATAACAACATTCCAATCATCGAAAAGAAGACACAGTCTAACACCTGGATTTATTACACATTACATGGACACCCTTCCTCCCCCTTCCACATTTGACTGACTCCAGATCTCCTTACTATCTAAGTCTTCTTAACCTCCATTGCCTGTCCATCTGTAACAATAACCACAGTTTTACTGCTCTGTTTTATCTTGATGATGTATAATCCCATGTACAAATGAATGTAACATCTTTTAAAGGGATTCTGTCACCAGTTTTCACCCCTTTGAGCTAAACATATTCTCATGCTCAGGGTCTCTTCATGATCCTAATGTGGGCTTATAAATGCGATCTGTAGCTTAGTTTTGCCAAAAAACAGGTTTTACTAACCTGTCAATCATAAAAATAAAGTGCCCAAGGGGAGGTCCAGGGATGCAGGGTGCCCGGCTGCAGCCATCGCCATTGGTGCCCAGCGCCGCCTTCCCAGAGTTCTGCGCCATCTCCTACTTCTCTGTGCCGCCTCTCCCTCCCTCCCCCAGGCTTGCGCACGGACTGCTGGCATCGGCTTCTTCTAGCGTAGTGCGCATGCGCTGGCACTTTGCTAGAGAAGAAGCATCAGAGCAGTCCGTACGGACGCATCAGGCTGAGCCTGTGCGCACGCGCGGCATCTTACATTGGGAGGAGGGGGAGGGAGGGAGAGGCGGCACAGAGAAGTAGGAGGCGGCGCAGAACTCTGGGAAGGCAGCGCTGGGCACCAACGGTGATGGCTGCAGCTGGGCACCCTGCATCCCTGGACCTCCCCTTGGGCACCTTATTTTTATGATTGACAGGTTAGTAAAACCTGTTTTTTGGCAAAACTAAGCTACAGATCGCATTTATAAGCCCACATTAGAAATCATGAAGAGACCCTGAGCATATGTTTAGCTCAAAGGGTTGAAAACTGGTGACAGAATCCCTTTAAATGTTGTGCCTTGCTCCAATTCATTCAACCAAATAGAGCCTGATGAAGGAACCTCTGTGTTCTGGAAGCTTGCAAACAGAACTTTTCTGGTTAGCCAATAAAGGTATCACTGCTAGAATCCTTATTTCTTTTTTAACACCAAAGTATTTAACATCACTTAGGCCTGTTTCAGATGAACGTGTCCTGTGCGGAAAACACGCTCCGTGTGTGGGAACGTGATTTCCCATTATGGACACTGCTCGTTTCAAAGGATCACACTGCATTATAATGATTTAGAATGCTGCGTGTCTCTGCTTGACCTGTATCTACTGAACTATACTTACATAATGCGGTCAATATACTTCTGTAGAAGTAAGGTCAAGCAGAGACACAGAGCATTATAAATCATTATAATACCCTGCGCTTCTGTGAAACGAGCAGTGTCTATAATGGTAAAACACGTTCCCAAACGTGGATTGTGATTTCCGCACAGGGCACACTCACTTTATCTTATTGCAGCCTTCGTCCAAATGTTGTATTCTGTTGAATGTGGTACCTCAGGTTCTCAAGAATCCACTTCATGACTGGGTGACTACCATTCCAGTACATACAGTACAGAAGGAACCACAGAGACGCCATCATACACAGGACTGCTTTAGCCTTTACCCAAAACACTATTTAGAGTCTGAGGAGGAACAACTAAGGCCTCGTTTACATCTCCATCAAAAAAATCTGACAGCAGAGTCAGATTGTCCATAGACCTTACAGGGAGACTTCAGGGTGAACCGATGCCCAGGGGTCTGCCCAAGCCCTCCTCTCTGCCACTGGCCGGGTACATAATGAGCTGTCATCTGTAATTACTCTCAGCTGCTACTTATGTACCCGGCCAGCGACCACACATGCCTCCACAGAAAAAAGATATCATGGAAAGATCTGCTCCTGTTCTGTGTTTAGAGCTGCACCTGGTTTTGGCTCAAAATCACTGATGGAAATGATTGACCGAACACTGATTGTGTGAATAGGGCATAAGCCCACTGCTCCATATCTTAACCAGAGACAACTCGAGGAAGAAGACAGAAAATGCCGTCTATTGATGGCCACCTAAGAGGGACAGCTTTTGGGGCAATATATTGTGATGCACTGTGGTATAGGGTTCTGATAGGATGCTATTTCTGACCTCGCCTACTTGTGTTGCCCCACCTTCTGTCAATTTGGATCCCCCTACAACACGGGGCCACTTTTAATTCCCAGTCTGCCTCTGTCCGTCAAGCTGCTCCGGCAGAGAACAGCCTGCCAGATTTCACTGGATCCGGCAGTGCTGCATTCTGTAGTTCACCACCGAATCCCCATTGACTGCAATTTGGTCCAGTGGTGGCCCGGCTGTTTTCAGCCAGACAAATACTGCTACATGCAACTTTTTGGTCTGGTCAATGGCAGCACTTGTGCCGGATCAGGCAGCCAGATCTGCTTGATGGAGATGTGAACGAGGCCTTACTGTCTCACTACATTATAGCAGCTCAGCTATGTTCACACTTAAATTGAGGTGTATGGTCAGCGGAAAAGTTCCCAGAGCAAGCACCAGACCTATAGATCTTTACTGACTGATGGATGCCAAGAGTGTCCTTTTGGCATCTGATGCAGCGGTATGTCTCAGTATACAGTTTTGCGTGGAACACGGTTCCTTTGACCTCGGGGTCAGAGGAAAAGTGTTCCACGTTAAACGACTGTTACCTACTTGTGTCTGATTTTCTCCCGCATAATTTGGATTTTTATTCTAAAGTATAAAGGTTACATATTAAGGATCGGTGAGTGCCACTACCTTTTGCTCCATGAATGCACGGTATAGTGATCTTGGACTTTGCTTGGAGTTGAGAACCACAAACTATGCCTTCATTAGCCTCGGTTGTCCATGGCTTGTAATTGTATTCAGACAGTGCCGAAACAAATATCACTGAGGAAATGATGATTAGGGATTAATGCAGGTTATATTTATAATCACAGTGAGCAAATAATCCTAAAATATAACTTATATTGTATATTTGATCGCTAGGTGGTTGTTCACAACTTTAGGTCCTTAGGACCGGTTTTATATTTTGTATATTAATAAAAGTTATATTTTAGGATTATTTGCTCACTGTGATTATATATATTCAGACAGTGCCACCTAATCTATTTTTTACAGTGGGACCTATGGGTGACGTATGCCACTCTATATCTATACAGTGACATATATGAAAGCCTTCTACTAGAAGTATATGACAGTAAATACTTCACCTGAACCTGAACCTCCAGCAGAAAACCAAAAAGTCATGCGAACAGACTTTTAGGAATCTTTCGTATTTCAAAGTTGCTGACTGTTTCCAGTGACAAACAGCAGAATTGTAAATGCAGCTGTTGACTAGAACACAACCTAAGTAAAGCAACGTATTAATCTTAATCTAGTTAATGAATTAATCTACTAATGTTTGCTTTGCAATGAAGCTTTAAAGATTAAGGTTGTGTATACAAAATGATTTTTCATGAAGATAAGAAGCAAAATGTTCAGTTTAAATGATGTAGTTCATTGTACGATAACATCAATTCCATATCCAGCTGAAGAAAAAAGGCTCTCTTATCCCAAGACGAAAAATACTTTCCATGACAGCTTTATTTCACAGATTCTAATAAAACACAATGCATAATGGAAATATTAACCCGTCCACGGGATTCGTATTGCAAATGTTCCAAACGTATTGCAAAATCTTAGGACAAATAATCATGCAACTAAGATATTCCTAGTCAAGACTATCCTAAAACCCGTTCAACGCTTAAGTGCCACCTAAGGAATGTAGTATACCGTAGTATACCCACAAGTTTCTGTGACACTTTTTTATAAATATCTCTATGCAATAAAAAAAAGAATAAAATGAGTAAAATAAGTATTTGCTAGAAATGAAAAGTATGTATAAAATAAACATGATGAAAGTAATGAAAGAGGAAAAGTGCGTAGAAAAGATGGATTCTCAATGTAGAAAAGTGATATATTGTGACAGTCTTCTAGAGCTGAATGGAGTGAATGATCAACTACATCTCCATTTAAATGTAGGAAGATGGGAAACTAGTTATTAGTCGGGGCCCCATCGATCGGTCCCCTGTCGACCAAACACTTGTCCCTTGAGTGGATAAGCGATGTTCAGAGGAAACCCCTTTAGGAGCTTCTTAGGATTGTTTTTCAAAGAAATTGCAGATGTTGCAGAGCTGACATTTAACCACTTATTTTACCTCGGTTAAGATAATTAGCTTACTTCCTGTTCTTTACAAAACCACAAATAAAATGACAAAATACACTAATACGTACACTGACAAACCCAATGTCAGCTCTGCTACATCTGTCTCTGTAATTTGTCCCTTCACCTTTCCAAGCTTTTTATTTCAGAGCCGTTTCCTTTTCAATTACATTGTGAAAATATTCTAGATCAGGGATGCTCAACCTGCGGCCCTCCAGCTGTGGTAAAACTACAACTCCCACAATGCCCTGCTGTAGGCTGATAGCTGTAGGCTGTCCGGGCATGCTGGGAGTTGTAGTTTTGCAACAGCTAGAGGGCCGCTGGTTGGGCAAGCCTATTCTAGATTATGTATTTTAAATGTGGAAAAAAAGATTTTGAGGTTTACCATTCCTTTTACGCCTCTTTCTGGTGTAGAAAAGTCGCAAATCCACCAGATTTGAAGATCATCGAGAACGAGCGCTCATACAGACACTCGTTACCTATGATCAAGCCAACAATTGGCCAGTGTAATACTAACCTAAATCTAGTCACAATTGCACTTAAAAAGGCACAAAACCAGGTTTTGCACTGCATTTCATGGCGGCAGGTTCCCCTTAATAGGCAGTGGTAGTAAAATCACTTTAACTGCACATATCGCCTAATTTACCTACCTAGAAAGCACCGCCATGTTCAGGATATCTAAGTCTACAAGCGCATACAGTACATTCAACATTTGGCCATCTTGGAGGGACACAATATGGAAATAATCCATCTTTTTTCTGGCTGCCCTGGTTATCTTTTAATAAAGCAAACCTTTCAAGTTTCTTTTAATCATGTTTAAGTTGGGCTAGTTGATTGAACTGATTGAGCTGGCGATTATGCTATGCCCCCTATACTGCAATTAGCTTCTGTCAGCAGATTTCAATAAGCTGGCGGTGGTTCCAGGAAGAGCTCTGCAGTAGGGTGAACACCGGAAATTTAACTCCTGGAGGACTGTACGTGAGAACATTATTCCTGTATTTTGATTGCACATTACAATGCTGTGCTTTCCTCTTCATAATTAAAACGAAGAAAATCGGGCTTCCTCGCCATTGTCTTCAAAATCTATAAAGCGCAATCACTCTGCTGTACACAATAACCACTTCACAGTAAATAACTTTGTTGTCACCGCCATTAGTTGCTATAGTAGTATAACCTTTGCTGTAATGAAATAAAACAATGTAACCCGAGACATTGCTTATAGAAGTTGAAAGGCATGAATGTCAAGCTTGCAGTACTAGACTATGTATATGACGTCTTGAACTTTGGTTACTTGCAAGATGGGCACATGAATAGCAAGTCCCTGATAAGACGCCATTGTTAGAAATACTCTTTATATCTGATAATGGGAGAAGCTGATAAACTGCAGCGTAACCACAATATAATTAATATAGTAATTTGACTAAAGGGAGAATTTCTGAAAATAACATTTTCAGGGCATTTCTTTTGGATTTACTACCTTCTCTTACGGCAGTGGCTGTGGAACCACTGTGTTAACCAACAGATTTGGCTTTGGGCTAATCCTAAAGCCGCAATCCTGGCAGTCCCCTGATATTCACCCTTTAACCACTTTACAGGGATCTAGACTTCACTGTAGGGGAGCCACCAGGTCGCTAGCTCCTAGAGTAGTCTCCATTTCGTTAACAGCTGACCCAAGGGGGTCAGGCTGGAGGTCAGAGTATGTGCAAAACGGTAATAGGCCCGAGGTCAGGGCAGCTAGAAAAGGGTCAATTCTGGTAACAGGTACAGGTCAGGCAGTGAACGGTCATTTGGTTCAATGGGCAGAGGTCGGTACACCTGCAAACCTTATTACTCACGCACCCTTCCACTCGGGAAGGTGCCTCAAGTACGCCAGGGTTGCAAACCATTGGCTGGTAAAGAATCAGCTGTGTGCGTTGGCAGTTTAAAAGCCAGAGGGAGCATGTAAGCCCTGTATGCCCAGCCGCAGCCTGTATAGAGGAACAGAGCAAGCCAAACGGCTTGGCACGCCCAGTGGATGACAGTGGGAGGCAGGTCCTGACCACCAAGTGAGTGGAACAGAGCAGGAGCAGCTGCGGATTCTTTTCAACATTTTCCTTTTCAGTGTGTTAAAGCGAATATAATTTTGAAACTTTCTTTTGGCAGGGTGCCTGTAGCTCCTTGCAGCTCTGCATTACAGAACTATAGGTACTGCGTGTACCACCATACCGTGGCAGGGAATGTGCCCCTGACTGCTACTTTAAGGAAGGGGCTGTCAAAATGACAAACTAACTTGGCTAGAATATTTTGGGCTAGGATGACAAACTACAATTTAGTCCTGGGTGAAGGACAGCCTAACTACAAATCTGCCTCCAATGGAGCATGTCATTTGTTCTGTAATTAAAAACAACCTTGGTATACCTCCGAAAGCAATCATAACACTACCAAGACATTCAATGGGTGCTGCATTATAGCTCAATACAACTCACAGGTTGTACATATGAACCTGTTTGAAGTTATACAGTAGCGGATGATATTTCTGGTTGAAAGAACAACATTTCAATTGCCATCTAGCAGGAGGGCTGCATTTCCGACTGTTTATTTTAGAAACCCCACTGTTACACTAATCGTCTAGAGATTTCATTAAAAAATAAGTATCTAAACTCCAAATTGAATCCTGGACACATTCCATGTGTGTCTAGACTTAGAGTCACAAGTGAGTTAAACAGCATTTGCCAATTGTACCATCTTAAATTTCTTAAAAATAATCCCTAGATTTCTTTTAATATGCTTTGTATTACCTACAGTTGCAGATTCTGATTGTGACTTGGTATGGGGAAACGCTGTTTGTCTTTGCAATATTGTTTGCATTTGTCAACTGTACGTGTTCAGATCAGTTGGCTATGTACATTATCTTAGTCGTCTGGATGTGGCTGGCTGCCATACTTCTTCAAATACAAGTAAAACTAATTAATTCTGGTATACAATGGACTAGCATTGTTGGCAATTTGTCAAAAAACAGTACTAATGGCAATAAAAAATAAATCTATGGCCAAGCACATCTAAACCAAATATGTCTCGTGGTGTGGTATCTGCTTCCCATTGTTTTCAAAAGCAGGACAGAGCTGAAGTTCATGGTCCAGCAGTTTAAAGCCACGACTGCTCCAGGAAAGGAAATGTCCTTTCTTTGAGCTGTGTGTACAGCCACATTCAGTGGAGCTAAGCTGCAAGCAGGTCCACAGCTTCTTAAATGAACAAGCGTGGCAGAAATCGTGCTAAAATCTGCCGTGTGAATGGGCCCTAAGGGTTGCCATATGCATTGCACTAAAAGTAGATCTAAACAAATGATTTCAATCAAAATAAACATTCACTTTTCATTTCGGTGAAATTTAACAATGAAGGATCCTTGTAGCCGACCGATGACGGACCATTAGGCTTTTTTTAACCAAAGTCTGCAAAGTACCACATGCCAGCGAAACTTTTACGACTTGGTTTTCATGTATTTTCCCAGTGGATCCCTGTCCTAATAATACATTTTCCTACACCTTTATGTATCTTCAATGAGAAACAGTACCTTATTGATGTACTTAGGTCCATTAGGATCTCGCCATCACTCATACTAGGGGCCAGAACTTTGACTGTTCCATGCCGGCTCTTCACGGTGGAGGACACAAGTTCATTTCACAGTTACTGATGCTGACTAGACACAATGTATACTTATGTCTCACATAGTAGAGTTGGTACTGGCTCTGCTTGCACATTGCGATGTGGTGCTGAGGCTTCATGGGTTAAATAGAATAGCACAGACAAAGATAATCTGAAATCTACTGTCTTGAGAAAGTATTCACCTCTTGGTATTTTTCCTGTTTTGTTGCATTACAGCCTTGAATTTGATTTTTTGGGGGAGTTTTCCATATAATTTACAAAACATGCCTACCACTTTGAAGGAGAGAAATATTTTTATGGTGCCATTACAGATTCAAGTCTCTTGGGGTATATCTCCATTAGCTTATCACATCTAGACACTGGGATTTGTGCCCATTCTTTCCAACAAAACTGCTTCAAGTTATTAGATGGGTTGTGCAGGTGTACAGCAATCTTCAAATCATGCCACAGATTCTCAATTGGATTGAGGTCTTAGACGAGACCATTCCAAGAGATTTAAATGTTTCATTTTTAACCACTCCAGTACAGCTTTAGAAGTATGTTTAGGGTTATTGTCCTGCTAGAAGTTGAACCTGCATCCCCATCTCGAATCTCTCCCAGGCTAACACAAATTTAATTGTTAGATCTTTGATGGTCGACCACTCCTGGGGAGGGAATAGTGGTCTTGAATTGCCTACAACGGCACACAATCTGCCTGACTATCAAACTCTTTAGAGATGGTTTTGTAACCTATTCCAATCTGATAAGTATCAACAATTATACTTCCAAGGTCCTTGGAATTGCCTTTTGTCCATGCCATGATACACTTCACTGTTGTGAATTTGATAGATCCCTGTTCCTTAAATAAAATAGGTCACCTACTAACAACTGATCATCAGATCAATGATTGAAAACACCTGACTCTAATTTCGTCTTCAAATTATCTGCTGATCGATTTAGACGTGCAGATTATCTGAAAAAACGTTCCTGTGAATGTTCATTCCTGACAATCTGCTCGTCTGAAGGTGTCGCTGATATCCCGATGATCGAAATACGCGTTCATCGGGTGATCCTGTTATTATCACAGACACCAAAATTTGTATTTCTGGGCAGCAGATTTTGAGGTCTAAACGACGATCTGATGCCCAGAAACAATGCAGATGTATGAGGACTAGTGATTGGGACTTGTGTAAAAATCGGATGTAATTTTAGGTCAAATTTATGAAGAAATACAGAACATTCAAACTTTCCAGTATGCATTCAGCTGTTCATTTTTTTTTAAACAAGGTAAAAAAAAAAATTCAATTTTAATGTAACAAAATACACTATGTTGTCAGGTTCATTACATAAAATCTAAATTAAAATCCATTTCAATTCCAGGTTGTAATGCAACAAAACAG
Source organism: Bufotes viridis (assembly GCA_033119425.1). Lineage (NCBI taxonomy): Eukaryota > Metazoa > Chordata > Amphibia > Anura > Bufonidae > Bufotes > Bufotes viridis. The sequence goes on along the minus strand of CM065589.1, from coordinate 387,369,251 downwards.
AAAAAAATCCAGTTGTATACTTTCGTAAAGATCTAAACATAAAAGAAGTCCACAGAGAGTCAATCAGTTGCCAGTGCTATGATGGAAAATTGTGTTTCCACTGGAGGTCTTCTTTAAATGTCACCTAAAGACAATAAGATAAAGTTTTATGGAGTATTTTACTGTTTTTACAGTATTGGTATTAACAATATTTGTCTGTTGCAAAACACTTTCCTGAACCAGTAAAAATCCTACTAGTTTTAAAAAGGTTTTGCCTGTAAATTTAGAACAGATGGTTCCTTTATTTAACCAGTTACAGTATGTTCTTTTAGACCAAGGTGTTTATTGTCTATTTATGGAGCAGAAGCTGCACACGAAAGTAACTTCAAGTCTCTGCTTAAAAGTGAATTTCAGCAAAAAAATGTAGATTATTTATTAGAAGGTGGATATTTTCTGATATTATCAGAAAATGACCTATTGTTTAAATGAGATTTTTTAAGAATTTCTGGTGACATCATTTCTAATTTCACATGTCTATATGATAACAAAAATCCTAAAATCCTGCATTTCCACACTGGCCTCTAAGCCTACTAATAGTCTGACACTTCCTATTCTGTAGAGGTCACTTTTTACTTGTTACAAACCTGATGAAGGGACTGTTTCAGTCCGGAAAAGCGTTGTCATAAAGCAAATAAAGTGTTCTTTATCCATCCCCATCCTGATCTGGGGATTTTTGCTCTTAAGCACTGTCTCTATTTAGTCTTTTCTCTACCTATTCCCAGTGTCGATGTCCTAGGCCTTATCTTGACTCCAGGACAGTGGACAGCAGCCAGCAGACCCCTTCCTCCGCGCTATGGGTTGTTGTGCCCTGAGCACAACCACTAGAGATGAGCACCTCTCACTGTAGTTTCTCTTCTAGGTATTGCCTATGGTATGCCTCTTCTGTATGGTTATCACCCCACATTGTTGGGTGATAACCAAGACAGGCTTTTGAGCAACAATAAACTCAGCCTTTTTTTAAACTTATTTTTAGAAATCACACCAAGCTATATGCCCCTTCTTGCACTAGCCCGTTAAGATCAATAAAAAAGCTTAGGGTTGGAGGAGGCAGTAGATAGGTAGAGATGCCTCATATTATTCAGTTTGTAGATTGCCTTATTCAGTACTATTACAGTGCGTCCTTTACCTGCCTGGCGGATTATTCTGTCTTGCTTTTCTTTAGGTCATTCAGTGGTTCTTTCTCTTATTCAGGTTTTGTGCGCCATTTCCATCATGGTCAGCCACTTGAAGCAGAGAAGTCAAATCAGACTCCACTAATTCCTGGAATCTAATCTGAGTTATCAATAGACAAGATTCTCTTAATTGAGTCTGGATCCTCTTGGTTTTATACTGAACTTTATAAATTAATTGCCAGCATTGTTACCAGTTGTTTTTGGTAACCTCACCTCCTAAAAAAAGTTTAATAAAAAAACCAAACGTCTCATTAACAACTAGTGGTTGCTTTACAAAAATCAAATCCCGACATAGCTCTGTCAGCAAAAAAAAAAAGTATGGATTTCAGTATATATTGACACAAAACGGCCTTTTTTCCCCAGAAAAGTGCTTTTTAGTTCTATAAAAGTAGTAAAATATAACAAAAACCATCTAAATTAGTAACAGCATCTCCATAAATCGTACTGGTCTGCAGAATAAAGTTAACATGTCATTTTTACCTGGCAGAGAACACTGTAAAAAGGAAACCCTAAAAACAATTGCTTTTCAATGTTGTGTCATTTTCATTTCAGTTTTACAACATATTAGATACACCTCAAAATAGTGTTATATAAAATACAACTCATCTAGCATAAAACAAGCCCTCATACTGCTGTGAAAAATTAAAAAGTTATGACTTTTGGAAAAAAAACACCTAACCAAAGGCACCAAACTAGGTTTCAAGTAATTGACTAGGTTGCAAACTTGACTTGCAAGTATCACAGACTGGTAGCTGGAACTATAGATCTTGTTCATGGTATCCAGTTGGATGCCAAGTACTTCCTTCTGTCTGGATTGCTTACTTATGTGTCAAGGCTTGACCAAAAGACACAAATTAATTATTGTAATTTATTTATGCAAATGTCCAAAGCTGCATTGTTTGCAGGGCACCAATAAGAGAAAAGTAAAGAAATAGCAATTACAAACAAGGGTTATTAACATCATGGAAGAACTGATATCCATACCAGGTCAGACTTTGGTTATGTTTCAAGTGTTTAGTACTGAACAAAGACAAAGTATGCTGAAATAAGACCACGTTCCTCCAAGATGACAGTGATCTCTGATACAAGGGTATATTGGAGACCTCGGTAATACACACACTATACAATTGCCATATAAAGCACGTATATTATACTAATACACATGTATACTGCACAGAATGTCTAATAAAGAAGGGTTCACAACATAAGAACCTAAAGATACCTTTCCAAATCAGTCATACTCTGATCGTGTTTCCTACCAAGAACGTCTCATCTATTTTCGAGCGGTTGAAAACTATAGACATTTCACAACCTGTCCAGAATGTTATCCACGGATATTCTGCTTCAAGATCCTGAAATTCTTTAAGGTGTGCTGTATGTTACAGAGTTGTTCATGAATGCTAAACTACTGTTCCTATAATTATTTCAGAATCTTTCTATACTGATGCCAGATAAGGATCCTGCAGTCTTGAAGACTATGTAAGAAGATTGCTCTTGCTGAAGCACAAAGAACAAGGTCTTCTTTTATGCAGTTTTGCTCATTTACATTGGAGCTTTAGGCTAGGTCTACAGGAGGACTTTTGTCGTGCGACATTTTGTTGCATTAATGTCGCGTGACAATTTTTATAATGGTAGTCTATGGTGTCCAGTCAAGATGGATTCTTCTGCGACTGTCGCGTCACAGTCGCAGCATGTCGCAATGCGACACCATAGACTACCATTATAAAAATTGTCGCACGAGATTATTGCGACAAAATGTTGTGCGACAAATGTTGCAGTGTAGTTTTGCCCTATTTGTCGCGTGACTTATTGCCGCACAACAAATGTCGTCGTGTAGACCTAGCCTTAATGTAAATCCAAAATTGTCTAACGAAATTAAACTTAAGAGCCCTTTAAACAGTCCAAGAATCATTAACAAGTGTTCATAGGAACGGTAAGCCGGTGTATCTTTCTGTAGTCACTGCTGTTTCACAGGGTTCCTGCCCTCATCCCCAACAAAGCTCAATGCCAATTTGTATATTACGCCTTCTACTGAGCCACTGCCAACTTATGTCTTGCCCTAATAGCCCTTTGCATCCCCGATTCCCAGGAATGGGGTGTCAGATCCCAGACTCTTTGGTAGTATGGGACCAAAAATGTTTCTATCACCACTGCATGGGAAACAGCAAGAATGAGTGACACAGTATTGGTCACTTCTCAGTAAGTAAACAGTTGCTGACTGGCATCAACATCAGCAAGTGTTCTTACTCTGTGCTCGGACTCCTAGCATTGCTGTGCCAAGCCAGAACACTTGCTCATGATGATGCCAGGCAGCAACTGTTTACAGTGAACAACACTGTTTCCAAGTCCCAACACAGCCAACTGGCACTAGTAGGTTACGACAGCATCTGAAACATCCCACCTTTGAGAAAATCCTGACCTAGTCCTAGTATCTTCCATTCTAAAAAAAAAAAAAAAAAATATAAAAAATTGTGTGGTATACATTCGTTTTCAAGATGCGCCTCTACATAACTTTGGCGCAGCCGCCATATAAATCGCTGGTCTTAATAATTGACCCACTTAATATATATTATCTACAGTTATTAAGGAAAGGATTGTAGAATTCAACCAAAAGTCATTCTTTCATCCTTACTTTTCCTTCAAATTATAAATAGCAAAGATTAAATACATAGCAGATGTTTGAAGAAGAACACACTGATCCCCCTAGACAGCAAACATTGAGGAGGACATTTATCAAGGCCGGGTTTTCCATGCCAGTCTCATGTCCCTCTGCGCTGACAGAGAAGCGCCAAAGTTATGTAGAAGCACAGACCTCTACATAATTTTGGCGCTTCATCCAGCAGGCCGTGCAACAAGCTTAACTCTATGCCAGCCCTCTTATTGATGTAGATTTAAGACATTTTTCACACCAAAAGAACAGCATGGAAAACTATAAATGAGCCAGGCCTGTTTGCCTGCACGCTTCCCCCTTCACACAACGCCCCCTTTGCATGGCATTGCCGAATATTGCCACCTGCCCACCAGACCCCATTGACTATAATGGGGTTTGGCAGAGATCCGTCCGCTACCCAACAAATATGCTGAGAATTCTTTGTCAGAAAAACAGGCCGCAGGTGTGAAAGTGGCTTCAGAAGTTCTCACGCATTATTCCTTTAGCAAATGAAAATCTATCATTCAAAATATAAAAGCAACCTCTTGGCTTTCCATGTTCCCTTTTTATTGGAAGGATCCAAATGTGTCCCACTGCTCAGGCTTTAAAGGGGGTTCCGGGATTACTATGGTTTTTAACAGATGTGCTTATGTAGTTGCTCACCTCATGTACATCTTCACCCTGCTTTTTCTTTTCCGGTTTGTACTTTCCTTACCTGTTTTTACCAGGTAAACAAATCATCCTGGTTTGTTTCCATCCTGGATGTAGCACTTCCTGTTGCTGTATCCAACCAAACCCATGATGCACCTCTCCTTTCTCTGCCACACCTCCAGCACCGCCCCTAACCACCAGCTAGTTACATAGACACGCCCCTATCACTGCCCCACCCATGGACATAACATCACAGGATTGGAAATAAGAGCGGCATGGGCACGGTCAAGTGACCTCAGCCCAGAACGGAATATAAGGGGATATGTTACAAAATGGCAGCTACATAAATGTTTATGTTAAAGGATGTTGATGCAAACTGGAAAACTCCTCTAAGTGATCATGTCTGATCACTAGGGATACCTGGTAGCAAATGTCCACATCCCCACCTCAGGGGGAATGAAGCATAGAGCCCAATGAAATCAATGGGCTATCTGCATCATGAATTTACTTTCTGGCTCCTCTAGAGACAGAGATGCTCTTTGGCTAATTGATGGAGGTCCTGAATTGGGTATTTGAAACTTTTTTTTTTTTTTTTAAATCGAGCAACCTCTTTTTGCCATATTCACATGACCAGAATACATTGGAAAAAATCCACTGCATATTTGCTATGGAATTTAATGTAGAAATTCAAGGCTGTAGTTTTGCAGTTTGCATGCCCTGGATCCACCCAAATACCCACCACAGCTTCTCCACACAAACCTTACTAAGGATAGACATTAGGATAGTCATTCTGTTTATTTCTCAATTAAAATCTGCAACCACCGAAAAAACTCAACATTACATGACCTACGGTGTGGATTACTATTTAAATCAATGGACAGTTATGTTGGGCACTTTTTACTGTGGATTTTGGTGCAAACATGTGCCGAAATGCATGGCAAAGAAGCTCCGTGTGAACATTCCCTTAATACGCTTAAAGGGGGAGATTTATCAAACTGGTGTAGAGTAGAACTGGCTTAGTTGCCCATAGCAACCAATCAGATTCCAGCTCTCATTTTTCACAGCTCCTTTGGAAAATGAAAGCAGGAAGCTCATTGGTTGCTATGGGCAACTAAGTCAGTTCTACTTTACACTAGTTTGATTAATCTCCCCCAAAATGTTTGATAAAACTGCAGCTAGCAGACATTTTCTTGGAGGCTCAGTTGTTTTGTAACTTAAAGCGGTATTTACTTAAGAGATTTCTGGCATATTGATGATATGATATGCCATAAATGTCTAATAGATAATGGTTCCACCTCTGGGACCCGTACATGTCTTCCAGAACAGGGGTCCCCTGACACCTATCCCACAGCTGCTGTAAATGGAGAAAGAATTGCATGCTCTGTCCTCTCCATTCATTTCTACCTGAGTTAAAAAAAACAGCTGAGCAAGACTAGATATATTGGTTTAAAGGGGTTGTCTCACTTCAGCAAATGGCATTCATCATGTAGAGAAAGTTAGTACAAGCCACTTACTAATGTATTGTGATTGTCCATATTGCTTCCTTTGATGGCTGGATTCATTTTTCTATCACATTATACACTGCTCGTTTCCAGGGGTCATGACCACCTTGCAATCCATCGGTGGTGGTCGTGCTTGCACACTATAGGAAAAAGCACTAGCCTATGTGCGCTCCCATGATCCTGGCCACCAGAGAGGCTGAAGCATTTTTCTATAGTGTGCAAGCACGACCACCACCGATGGATTGCAGGGTGGTCTGTAACCATGGAAACGAGCCGTGTATAATGTGATGGAAAAATTACTCCAGCCAGCAAAGGAAGAAATATGGACAATCACAATACATTAGTAAGTGCCTTGTATTAACTTATTCTACATAATAAATGTTATTTGACACAACTACTTTAAGCGAAGAATGCTTAAAGGGTTGTCCCATGAAAAGTATTCTACAGTTCTCAAACCAGCTCCTGGATCTGAATTTGCATGTACTTAAAAATGTTGTATAGCCACTGAGTCATTAAATTGTATCTGTATAGCGCCACCTGCTGCTTGCTCTTTTTCTAATTTCTGCTTCCACCTCAGGGTACTTTCACACTTGCGTTGGTGCGGATCCGTCTGCTTATTTGCACAGACGGATCCGCACCTATAATGCAAACGTTTGTATCCGTTCAGAACGGATCCATTTGCATTAGGTTTAAAGAAAAATGACAAAGTCCAAAACGGATCCGTTTTGAATTACATTGATAGTCAATGGGGAACTGATCCATTTTCAAATGCACCATATTGTGTCATTGAAAACGGATCTGTCCCCATTGACTTACATTGTAATTAAAAACGGATCCGTTAGGCTCCGCCTCTTCAGATGGACACCAAAATGCTGCATGCTGCGTTTTGGTGTCCGTCTCCAAAACGGAATAGAGGCGGAACGGAGCCGAACTGATGCATTCTGAACGGATCCTTATCCATTCAGAATGTATTGGGGCTTAACTGAAGGAATCCGAAACGCTAGTCTGAAAGTACCCTCACCTCAGCTTCATTCTTCAACTGGCAGATAGAAATGAATGTAGCAGAGCACCTCAAGCAATGAACGGGGAGGTCTCTGGATCCATATGAGGTCCAAGGATGGTTCTAACGTTCTTAGAAATAGATTGTCATGTACTATACGATGTTTGATTTCTTTTTTACGTTAATCAGGGGGTAACTACTTTATCAACTCTGCCAAGCACTAGCAAAGTATTTTACAAAGTTATCATCCCCTCTATGTATGTGATTAGCTTCACTTCTACATAAACCAGGAAGCTCTGCATTGCATATGGGTTGCATAACAGTTAAAAAAAAATAAGAAATTGAATAATTGAGAACAAAAGCAGAAATACTTTAGCGAATGATAAAAGTCATAACTAGAAAAGGCTAGGTAGTATACCAAAAGTTCAATGCTCTAAAATAAAGCACTATTGACAGACCATGTATCAACCTTCACACAGTGCCTCACATTCTACATACAAAGGGGAGTAAATATATTGCTTTACATACAGTATCTTTGTATTCTAGTCCTAAAACGCATTCACAATACTGCATGCTTCAGAGCTGTAATCTTCCAGCATTCCTTGCTTCTACAGTAATCTGCTCCAGGGAAAACTGTCCTACTCCACAAAAAAGCTCACACTTTCACACTTGTGTTGCTAGATTCCGGCAGGCAGTTCCGGCGATGGAACTGCCTGCCGGATCCGTCAATCTGTATGAAAACGGACAGCATTTGTAGATGTGGATCCGTCTCACAAATGCATTGCAATACCGGATCCGTCTCTCCATCTGGAAAAACGGATCCGGTATTTTTTTTTTTTACATTTTTAAAGGTCTAAGACCAGATCCGTCAATGCAGTAATTTTAATGAAAATGAATGTCGGATCCAGCATTTCGACAAGTGTTCCGGGATTTTGGGAGACAAAGCTGCAGCATGCTGCGGTATTTTTTCGTCCAAAAACCGTACAGTGACTGAACTGAAGACATCCTGAATGGATTTCTCTCCATTCAGAATACATTAGGATAAAACTGATCAGTTTTTTTCCGGTATTGAGCCCCTAGGAAGGAACTCAATACCGGAAAAGTTTAACGCAAGTGTGAAAGTACCCTAAGTATGTGTTCACATCTGTGATGGAGGCTTAGTTCACGACGTCGGTCGCAGATTCTGCAAAAAAAAAGGGTGGACAAAAAAGTCCGAACAGGAACCAAACAAGACAGATTGTACTGAACTGGATCTGTTTGTCTCCACTGGTTTCAGTTACGTGCCCAATACAACACTTTTGTTACTTTTGCCGTTTTGCTCCTTTAACGGAGCAGAACAACGGAAATAAGTAGCGCAGATGTGGAAATGCCCTAAGATGAGCTTAGTATGGAGTAGGACAGTTATCCCTACAGCGGATTACTGTACAAGCAAGGAATGCTGGAAGATGACAGCTCTGAAGCATGCAGTATTGTGAGTGCATCATAGGACTATAATACAGATGGTAATGGAAGATCAGCACAAGATATGTTGTCGGCTTCCAATGATCATCTGTAGGCGCATAGGTCTAGACAATAATACTAGTTGTAAAGGAGCCTATACACCTTCTATAGTGAGCGTCAGTGCGTTTAAGTGGATGAGGTGAGTATTTTTTTTATTTTTGGCACCAAGAAAAGGAGTTACTAATTTATACTGGAGGCACTATTGGGGGCATTTTATATACAGGGTCCACTGCAGTGGGGGGATACCTAAGATGGCACTATTGGGGAACACTATTGGGGAGGGGAATTTAATATATAGAGGGGACCTTATATATACTGTTGCTACTATGGGGAGCATTATAGAACCTGGGAGCATTACAGAGGGCCATTATAGATACTGGGGGCATAGTGGGGTATACTGAGGGAAATGCAGGAGTTGCGATGCTAAAAAAATTAAACCAATGACATTCATGCGTTTTTCCTGGCCGTTTTAATTGGTCATGAAGAACTGAAGTAATACAGCCATTATAAATGGTCAGACAGACAGAAAATTGATGCACAAATGGTTGAAAAATGGCCAGTGTGTCTATTTTTAACGCTCGTTTTTGTCGTTGTGTGCCTGCAGTCTAATGTGTATGGAGACCTCAAATCAGAATCAGTACAAGATAAGCAGGGGCGTAGCTAAAGGCTCCTGGGCCCTGCTTCAAGGGTTCTCCCCTGCCTCAGTGCTTTGTGGCCAGAGGCGGGGGAGCACATAGCCTACGTGCTGCCCGAGGCAAAAATTGAAATGCCCCCCCTCTGTGCCAAATTCTTGACCTAACCCCCTTCCCTCCAGCCAGAGGTGTAACTTGACCTGCATGCACTTTCTATAATACCTGTGTCTTCTTATGTGATAAAAGGTTCTTTGGGCCTCCTCGGGCTCCTGGGCCCGGTAGTGACTACTACCTCTGCACCCCCTATAGCTATGCCTCTGAAGATACTGTAAGTAATGCAAGACCACTTATACACAGGCAGTTTTTATTCACCCAAAACAAGAATAAATGGACAATATAGAATGTATTCAGTATTTACATGGAGCCATCATTGCACGCCACCAAATGGTTGTTCAGGCACAGACACTTTCATTATTGTCACTGTTCATCCCCTTGTTTGATTTTTCATGTCACATAAAAGACATGACAACCTGACAAACTAGCGGGAGCAGGTGTCTTTCGTCCCCCACCATCAGCCGATGTAACAGGGTCCTTATCGAATGGTTTGAGGTTCATTATATTTAATATATAAAATTTTATAAAGGGAGTTCAAAGTTGTAAATATTGATCCAGAAATAACCATTAACTATGAGTATAGTAATGTAATAATGCATGGATAAAACATATGCAATATCGGACATACTGGGGCAAATTTATGAAAATTGTGTTAAAGGATATTTAAAAAAAACTAAAGCAGCTATGTTATTGGTCGCTATGGCCAACAAAGATGGTTTTACTTTTAGACAGGTTCATCCATCTTCCCCGCTGCAGGCCTTTAACTGTGCTAAAGGAATTCCAAAATCCTTACCCAAGCCTAATGCAATCTATTCATGTGCTTCCAAAAGATTTATTGCTAGACGAATCATAACAGCAATAACCATGACATAACAGAAGGCGAGCTTTATCTACTTCTAGAAGAAGCTCTTCACGGGCTTAATTCCAGCAGCCTATATGAAAGTAAAAGCTCCACATTCAGTCATCTGTTTGCCATTTCCACACTGTCAGCTTAATATAAATACAGGTAAAATATGGACTATTTTAAAGAGGACCTGTAACCCCTCCTGACATGTCTGTTTTAGTAACCACTTGCATCCCCCTTGTGATAACAATTCTGGAGGATCTATTTTTATGACTCCATGGTGTGCCATTCCTTTATGATTCCTGCTAGAAGTTCCGAATTGATTTCTAGCAGTTTGTAGTGAAGGTCCAGATGTCCCTGCACAGTCTAACACTATCCGATCAGTGCAGACAGTGCTAGTGTCAGACTGTGTAGGAACACAAAAGGTGGTTTTCCAGCTCACCTTCCAATTTTTGTAGCCCCATGCACGGAGTTGATCGAGTCAGTCCATGCAGTAGCTGTAACAAATTGAAGGAAGTATAATCCAGCACGGATCCAATGTATTTGTAGTTGCACTTTATCTTTCAGTTCTCCAAACAGCGGTAGCAAGTACAGACAGAAAACTCCACCTCAACAGTGACGAGTTTCGAACAGTTGTTCTCTTTCAAAACCCTGAGTTTTGAAAAAGAACGACTGTTCAAAACGCGTCACTGTTGTGGTGGAGGTGGAGTTTTTTGTCTGTACTGGATAATTGAAAATTAAAGTGCAACTACAAATACATTGGAACCGTGCTGGAGTATACTTCCTTCAATTTGTTACTGTGTAGGAACACACTCCGAATGGATAACACCCATCTGGACCTTCATTGCAAACTGCAATAACGTCTAGCAGGAATAATAAAGGAATGGCAAATCATAGAGTCATAAGAATAGATGCTCCTGAATTGTTATCATAAAGTGGATTAACAGATATCAGGAGAGGTTACAGTTTATACACTAATTCTGGAAAATCATTAGGTTTGTAATGTGTAAAAATGAGATGAAAATTGGAGACAACCTAAACATTGTGGCACACAACAAAATATATTTCACCAAAATAAAAAAATCAGGAGACAGATATGCAATTTCCTGAGCGGAATAGCCAAGACACAGAAAACCAGACACTGCTGTCTTGCAGATATGCTCTGGATACTGTTAAATGTAAGATTAAAATAAACACAAAAGTACAGAAAAGAACCTGTGAGCAACAAATGAGACTGAGCTATCAAACAGTGGGACAGTGTGAACGCCCATAAACACAAGCTTAGATGTTTCAAGTCCAAGTCATCAGTTTATTTCAGTTGTGATATTTGTAAATCGTACAGGCAGGGGAAAGGTTCTATTATTTCTGCTGCTAATTTTAAACCAACACCTTCTCTCCACGCACACAGCCGGAAAATGAAAAAAGAACATTTGGAAATTTTAAAGTGATTGGACTGAGACTGGCAAAGTATAAACTGCTAGTGGTGCTTGGTTAATGATCACATAACCAAGGTGGTGCACCCTTTATTTGGCATTCTGCAGCAGGGTACATGTTGAGGTCACATTAATACTGGGTGGCATCTCCCTTTACTGTGGTGCAGCCTGCTTGGTAAGAGTCAGAAAGCTGTTTGAAAGCCTCCTGAGTTATTTCATTCTAAGTTCTTTCAAAGTGGAGCCATAATTCAACCAAGGTGGTTTTTGGCTGCTGTGCGGGGCAGATCCACTAGATATCCTAGATATTCTCAAAATGGGGAAACATCTGGAGATCGAGTTGGCCAGGGGAGCTGCTGGATACAGCATGACAAGTGTGTGGGCGGGCGTTATCTTGTTGGATCACCATATCTTCTAAGTGAGTTTAAAAAAAGGCAGTAGGATTCGTTTCACGATGATGGCTAGTCAATGTTCCCTCCACAAATACCAGATCAGCACTGTCCACGCTGCATAACGTGCTCTTCAGATTATCCAGCAGCTGCCCTGGCCATCTTGGTCACCAGATCTCTCTCAATTTAGAATGTCTGGAACTCGCTCGATGAGACAATGGATCTCCCATGCACAGCAGCCAACAATCACATTACCTGAACTACGGGTCCAAGTTGAAAAAGCTTGGAATGATGTAGCACAGGAGGATATCCAGCATCTGTACGATCATTACCACGCCAGAGTGGCAGCCTGTATCACAGCATTTATCAGACCAGTTTTCTAGCCTAGAAGGACATATGGGATTATAAATCATACCATTACCCCCATCATCCAAACCAATATTTTTTTTTTAAATAATTAAAGAGACACGTGGACACCAGACTCGGTGGGAAAATTAGGCCACTGCCCACTTTATCAAACATTAGCTAAACCTTTGAATTAAATTTTAATCAAATATACCAATAAATGAACATACAGATGTAGCAGGGTTAGCACTCCCGCTGTTAACTCAAATTTCTTAACTCATTTCATTATCTTGAGAAAAAAGCCATTGAAAAGCAATTGAAGGTGTTTGCTTAGATTAGATAACCAAACTCAGAAATCTCAGAAAAAAGGAGTGCTAACCATGCTACATCTGTACAATAATTAGACCTGCCATAAGCTCATGCATCTGGCAGGGTTTAAACGGCTTGGATTGGCGCTTCTGCCGATTCAGGCAGTTAGGGCAGGAGCCCGGCTTTCATGTGAAAGCGAAGTCCTCGCTCTCTACTGCATGACCCTTGCAGCAATTAGACTGGACAACCATAAAAAGGCGATGGCCCAGCCTAAGGCCCCTTAGTGACCGCTGTAAAAATGTGTATTGGTGGTCACTAAGGGGGTTAAGGAGAACATCTACATGGGACCATTACATAGCTACCACAGCGACCAATCTCCAGTTTAACTACAGCATGCACATCTAAGTTATTTGTTTGTGCTTTTTGGCCAGTTTGTGGGCATTAGGTCACATATGCATCATAGAGGGGCCTCTTAGTAATGCCCCATTCACAGGTCAATGTTTTCCATCAGTGATTGTTTACCAAAACCAATAGTGGCTCTACAGGTGAAGATCTTTCCATTATACCTTATCTCTGTGTGGCCTCCATTCCTGGTTTTGGCTCACAATCACTGATGGAAATCACTGACCAAAACACTGACGTGTGAATAAGGCTTAACAATGAGAATTCACATTCACTATTAAACAATGTAATGTAAAGCAGCCCATTTTTTTTATTCATATTGATTATTCATACTAAAGATAATATTCAAAATAATACGTTTTACAGAATATATGAGGTCACAGTGCAATAATAGAAATGTATGTATTTCAGGTTAATCTTTAATAAACTCTTAAATAGGTATGGTGGGTGCACTGGTTTCTCATGGTCTATTGAACTGGAATTGTTGCTTGAAGTGGATCATAATAGTTTGGCATTCTTCCTCTTTCTCTATGTATTTAGTACATTGAAAGTAATTACTCTCTCATTGAAGCATGTTACCACTTTCACTTACTGAAAGGTCACGTAATTATTAAATTTCTGGTGATATTGGGGATGCTTTCTAAAAGGGGTTCTCCATTGCTCTGCCAATGCCGCTGACTCCGCTGTGCTCGTGCACGCTCTTTCACCCAGGTCCTGACCAGATGTGGCTGCTTCTTTTCCTATTCAGCTTCATGTAATCAATGCAGCTGAACCGGAAAAGAATTGGCCACATCTGGTCGGTACAGGCGCTAATTAGGGAAAATGCTCAGAGAACCCCTTTAAAATGTACTTTTAGAGTTTAAAGAGAAACGATCACCATGGAAATGCGAAGTAATCTGCAGGCAGCATGTTATAGAACAGGAGCTGAACAGATTGATATATAGTTTTGTGGAAAAAAATTCAGCATAACTTGTGTTTCATTCATTTAAATTCCAGCTCATTGTGGGCTTTGAGCACTAAGGAGCAGGCCATAGCACTTGAAGCACCGCTAACTTAATGCCCCAGTGCAATGTCAGTCACTAATCCAAAACAGCATCAGATCCTCTGTGCAAGCACCAAGTTACTGGGCCAACTTGACACAGGAGTGAGAACACCGGTCTAGTTGAGAAAGATGTCTAGCCCTGTAAATCAAAGGGGAGGTGGGAAGTGCACAGAGCACAGGGATATTGCATTTGTGGTGCTCCAAGCACTATGACCAGCCTTTTGGTGCTCAAAATAGGTAATTTTTATAAATATACAAAGGAAGATATTACATTTTACTTAGCATGATCAACTCCCCACCCGAAGATCAACCCCACCAGGCAATATACTTGGTTTAATAGGGTTGGACATGCTGATAGGTACTCTTTAAGTTCTTTAACGCCAAGACAGAATTAGTAATATCAAAGTGACTGCAAGGTGTATGGCTATGGGTAGATGGATGGTAGCCAGTAGTAACAAACAGCCTGTTTAAAAACTCACTGCAATGTCAGATTTTTTTAAAATTAAAAAACGGTCCAAAAATGTTCCCTGTCTTCTGATCTTGAAACAAAGGCAGATTCTTTGGGAAATTTGTAACAAATTTGATTTATGTAGTACTTCATCTCTGGTAGAAACTAACCACTGTATGTTGGGAATACCTCCCAATTTGGCCCTTGTCAAAGTCGCTCAGATCCTTACACTTGCCCAGGTTTTCCTGCTTCCAAAGCATTAACTTTAAAAATTTACTGTTCACTATGTGCCTAATATATTTCATCCCATGATAGATTCTATATTTCGAGATATGTTCATTTGGCATTTTTCTAGAAAAAAAACATTAAACAATAGAGTATAATTTAATGTACTCTATTAATAACTTCCATATGCCTGGATGTTTTTCTAATATTCACATATACATATAAATTAATGTCCAGGTATGAGGGGGGATTTTTTAAAATTATATTAAAGCTTTACATCATACCCTGCAATCCTCTATCCTAGTGATGCACTATTAGGTTGAGTGGAATTTGTGTTCTTTCTTTAAATCAAACAATGAGCCCATTTTGTCAAAGCTTTAAGAATTTTCCTAAATTAGACCTCAGAAAGACAAATAAGGAGAAGGCGTGCTCTTAATAATGACTCTTGTTTACTTTTACAAAGTTGAAGTGCAGGTCAGCCAACTTTTTAACTGAAATAAGGTTGCATTGTTCAGCAAGTGCAGGGAGTGATGCGGAAGGAACACACAGGGCAAGCAAGGCTAGAACTGCATGATGGGAGTGGGACTTGAAAGATCTCTTATCTTCTCGGTGGAGAGCACACTTCACCAAACACTGGATAATACAGGCTGAAGACGTAATACCGCAGATGGCTTATTACCAACATGGATTGAAGTTAAAAACTGTCACAATGATTGCATTTACATCAGCAGGTGTAGAAGGAAAAAGTTTTTCATACCTTAAGGCCTCTGTGGACCTGTCTGTTATCTCAATGTACCTCAGATTGTACACAGAGGCACATGGCAGGCTTTGTGCAGGTACTCTTTGAGTCATGTTCCATCAGGAAGGTATTCTTACAAACAAGTATTGCCTACTACAGACTTTTAGTATAGTCTATGCTTCTGGATAGGTCATAAATATCAGATTGGTGGGGGTCCGACACCTGGGACCCTCGCCGATTAGCTGTTAGAAGAGGCTGGTGCTCCTTGAGCCCTGCAGCCTCTTCTATGGCCATGTATCACCAACATATATTGGTCACCTGGACTAGTTGCAGTTCGGCCTCATTCGCTTCAATGGGTCTGAGCTGCAATACCAAGCACTGCCACTATGCACAGCGCTGTGCTTGGAAAACTGCTGGGAGTCGGCTGTGCTCACCAGAAATTTGGTGGGTGCGGAGACTCCCTGAAACAGCTGGTCGGAGGGGGTACCGGGATTGGAACCCCACTCATGTGATAATGATGACCTAACCTGACGATGGGTCATCATTATCAATTCCTTTAACTCTTAACAGCTTGTAGACACTCTTTTAAACTCAGTGACCCTTTAAGCCTTATTCTTAGCAGTCTGAGTTTGCACACAAACTCCAGGAAAAATCTGTAAAATACCGGAACTGGCAAATTATGCCTTCTGGCAAGAGCATTTTAATTATTTGTTTAGATAAAATATAGAACAATGTTAAGTCCTGGTACAGTCAGGACACAACCTATTATATCTGAACTGGGACCGTCGCCATGTTTTCTCCTGTGTTATGCATTCACACACATGGTCAAGCAGCTGTGCGATGGGAAGGAAAATAGATTCCTGTCATCACTCAGTGGAACAAAGTGCCATGCAGAATGGAGCATGTAAACATGAACGTGCATGTACAGGCACTATGACAGATCAGTAAATTAACCTCTGGGTTAATGCGGTTTGCTGACCTTTCTATCCAAGTACTAACAGAGATTGGTGATCTTGAAGAGAATTTCCCCCTAAAAATAAAACTCCAGTAAATAAATGCCCCTGAGTGGTACTCGTAAAGGGGTTATCCAGTCTGTAGACACTGAATGACCTATCCTCAGGACAGATCATCAATTTTAGATTGGGGAGGTGGGAATATGGTCAGACACCTGACAACCCTACCGATCAGCTGTTTTCAGCAGGCGCCCCCCTCCCTCACCCAGTGTCAGGAATCAGGAGGACCTCTTACGCATAAGATAATTGGCCAGTCTGAAATCAGTAGGTTCGGTGGACTTAATCCTCCCAGCATTACAGCTCCAAAAGGTGCTTTTTTCCCCAAATCCTAGTTGAATCTGTAATGGTGGACATATTGGTTGTCACTCAGAAAAGGATCATCATTAAGAAATGGTGTCAAATCAAGGACTGTTAAGTGCAATATTATTGAAAGTGACAGAGTCCATGGCGATGTTACAATATCCCAAAAAAGGCAGCCATATTATGCTGGACTAAGGCCTCTTTCACACTTGCGTTGTGAAGATCCGGCGTGCACTTCCGTCGCCTGAAGTGCACGCCGGATCCGGCACAACGCAAGTGAACTGAAAGCATTTGAAGACTGATCAGTCTTCAAAATGCTTTCAGTGTTACTATGGCAGCCAGGACACTACTAGCGTCCTGGTTGCCATAGTAGCAGTGGGGAGCGGGGGAGCGGCATACTTACATTCCGTGCGGCTCCCGGGACGCTCCTGAATGACGTCAGAGCACCCCACGTGCATGGATCACGTGATCCATGCAATCACGTGATCTATGCACTGGGGCGCCCTGACGTCATCCTGAAATGTCCCGGGAGCCGCACGGAATGTAAGTATGCCGCTCCCCCGCTCCCCCTACTCTTTACTATGGCAACCAGGACTTTAGCGTCCTGGCTGCCATAGTAACCATTGACAAAAAGCTAAACGTCGGATCCGGCGATGCGCGGAAACGACGTTTAGCTAAAGGCCGGATCCGGACTAATGCCTTTCAATGGGCATTAATTCCGGATCCGTCCTTCCGGCATGCTTTCAGGATTTTTGGCCGGAGCAAAATCCGCAGCATGCTGCGGATTTTGCTGCGGCCAAAAAACATGTCAGTACTGAACTGAGGACATCCTGAGCGGATTTCTCTCCATTCAGGATGCATTAGGATAATCCTGATCAGTAGCTTTCCGTCCTAGAGACCCGAGGACGGATCTCTAGGACGGAAAGCTAAAACGCTAGTGTGAAAGAGGCCTAAATCGTTTTTGACATAAATTGTAATGTCTGCATGGATGCTGTCATTTTCTTTCCTTTAAAGATGGACAGATCGATTTTACATCTCTAACCCTATAAAGCTGGTGCCACATGTAGGTTTTTTTTCTGGCATTTGAGGGCTTTTTAAGAAAAAACACCAGTTCCAGGAGTTGCATTGAATACTAAACACAGGAAAAACAGGCATTTTTGTAGTGATTTCTCTTTCTTTTTTTTTTTCTGGGGTCAGGTTTTTTTTCAGATCACTGCATGCTCTGGATCTGGTGTTTTTTCCCTTATTGTCTGGCATTTTCTCCCAATAAGTGCACATGCAATGTGCTTTGGTGTTTTTATTGGTACTTTTGCATGTCTTTTTTCATCTTCTGAACTCCTTCTGCTGTATAACCTGGCTGACTGCAGATTGCATCACATTTTGTGGTGACAGGTTCTATCACACTACATAAAAAACACCTCAAAAACACAAAAAAGTAAAATAAAAAAAATGCTGATCGAGTCAGGCATTTCTTGAGCAAAAAACTACCAGTAAATAAATTGTGGACTTTTCTATTGATGTTTACGGGTGATCTATTTGTTGTTGGGGGGCTTTCTCCTTAACCTTTTGAATAAATAGGATGAGTATGCAGGCAGGCGAGCCTACATGAGGGCGAGCCTGCACACGAGTGCCGGTGAACACACAGAACATCCACATAAATGTCCGTGTGGATTTATGGGCGTTTCTGCACCATGTCCCACCCAAATGAGCAATTTCTAATAGCAGATTTTGGTATGGATTAGATGCGGTTTTGCCGCAGATCTCAACCTGCATTGGAAAAGTAAAATCCACAGCTAAATCTGCAAACATAATTGACAAGCTGCAGATTTGGAAATCCACACGGCAGGTCAATTTCTGCTCGTTTGTGTAATCTCATAGACTTTGATGGTACTATAATACGCTACGGTTTTTATGCACGAGAAGCCCAATCACACAGTAAGCGGATGGTGTAAAGCAGGGGTGCACAACCTCTTCTGGTTGGGGGCCACATTGTCAGCCCGAACCAATTCCAAGGGCCGAAAATAAAACTTAAAGGGGTATTACCAACTGAAATACAGTATTTTTGGCCTATTGAACATACAGTATATGCTATAAATGTCTAGTTACAGTTCTAGGACTCCCATCTAACAGGAGAATACATGAAAGATACATGTAAGAAGCCATAAGAAATAGAGCTACATGTCTTTTACCAGATGTTTGGGGGCTGCACAGAATGTTATCGAGGGCCGCATGTGGCCCCGGGCCGCAGGTTGTGCACCCTGGTGTGAAGAGTGTGGGCTTGTAAAATGGAGTATGTCTAGTCCTGAAAAAATTTCATAGCCGTACTGTGCATGCATACTTACCAATTTTACAGTTGGTAGTCGGGTCAAAAAGGCCCTGCCCTGAAATGTCCCAGGTGGCTTGGGACCACACATTTAAGGGGGATGCTTATGTAAGCACCACCTGTTTTCACATGGGACATCCCAAATTTGCAGGTTATGTCTCTGCAGATTCGGGAGTGATGGAAACTATGGGGGTTATTCATCAAACTGGTGTAAAGTAGAACTGGCTTAGTTGCCCATAGCAACCAATCACATTCCTCCTTTTATTTTCCAAAGTAGCTGTTCAAAATGAAAGGTGGAATCTGATTGGTTGCTGTGGTCAACTAAGCCAGTTCTACTTTACACCAGTTTGATAAATCTCCCCCTATGTGTTTACCAGAAATCGCCATCTCCTGTCTATATGACAAAATTTGCAAGTATGGCTTTGTGGCAGTGATAATATCAACGGCAACATACCTCAGGGGCAGATTGGCTATAGACTTTACAGGGAAATATCCTGGTGGGCCGATGCCCAAGGGGCCGTCTGAGCCCTCCTCCCGGCCGGCAAGTAAAAGACTTTAGGGATGCATTTTGTGCTGCTGGCAGTATTTTGTGACGGACTGTGGTATTGGTCTCTGTTGGGTTGGTATAATGTGCCACAATGTGGTATTGCTGGCCCCGCCTACTAGTGTTGGCCCTGCTTTCCATCAATTTGGACCCAACTACAAAACGGGGCCACTTTAATCCACCCCTCCTAATTTAGCATTATGTTCAGGTCATCATGCTTCCATTACAACCAACACCAAGTGTGTTCTGTTACATGCATGTGTCCTGCATACATGAATATCCAAGTTTTTCTCAATTATTGCCTAACATTTTTCTTAACCCCCGAGATAATGTTTCCAAAGCATCCCACCATTCAAGTAAATGAGTCTTTAGTCTTCATTGAAGCAAATTTATCAAACTGATTTGACAACTTCTAATAATACAGAGTTTTACTGTCGTAGTAAAATTCCTGTTTCCAGATCAAGCGGAACTGTAATAACTGTCCTTTTCGCGGAGTGCCATATAATAGCTCGGTGGTTCTCCACACAGATCACATGTGGCTTAATATGATAACCAGCATAGATGTTCAGTGGGATCTGTACATCCATGGATGGTTAACTGTTATGGCATGTCTAAAATGAAAAGAAATTCTTTCAGATGTTATCTCACTATTCACGTACTGTTAAAGGATTTTCTGTTTGCGAAGAGTTAATGATAATCACACCCTGAATTTTAAGTTATATCTTCTTAAACCTGCATCAGGTGAACTCTGATCAGTTACTATGGGTAGCAAGGTGACATTTGGCCCAAAGTGCACTATTATACTGTGTGAATAAAATTTATAATACCCCATTGTTTTAGCTGTAACCTCTGATTGGCGCATTACTTGTTACCTAATGTACCGCAGCAGACTTCCATGAAGAAGGCCCAAGGTAACATAGGTAACAAAGAGGACCCTTGTCAAGCCAAAGGGATACCTTTATTACAATTTTAGGAATATAATATGCGTGACATGTACCAGTGATGTATGCCTACTAAAGCATAAGCGTGTCTACAGAAACAGCGGAGTGAATTAATGCTGCAGTCTCCATGACACCCATTTATTTCAATGGGAAGAGATTGTATAGGTTGCCTGCAGGGGCGTAGCTAAAGGCTCTTGGGCCCTGGTGCAAGAGTTCAACTTGGGCCCCCCCTTTCCTCAGTGCTTTGTGGCCAGAGCAGGGAAGCACATAGCCATCCTGCTGCCCGAAGCAAAAATTTTAATGCCCCCCTGTCCCCCCCCTCCCCCCAACCCAAATTCTTGACCAAACCCCTTCCCTCCACCCAGAGTTGTAACTTGACTAGCATGCACATCCTATAATACCAGTTTCTTCTTATGTGGCACAAGGGTCTTTGGGTCCCCTCAGGCTCCTGGGCCCCCTATAGATACGCCCCTGGTTGGCTGCTCTCCCCTCAGCGAACAGGTCTAATAACCATCCCATGCTTAGGATCAATAGGATTCAATGTTTTATGACCCTTTTCTATTCAGATGTCTTTAAATATTTTGGTGTGTT
Organism: Bufotes viridis; assembly: GCA_033119425.1. Classification (NCBI taxonomy): domain Eukaryota; kingdom Metazoa; phylum Chordata; class Amphibia; order Anura; family Bufonidae; genus Bufotes; species Bufotes viridis. The sequence continues at coordinate 387,348,106 of CM065589.1, read as the reverse complement.
TTTAACACTTTTAAGGCCAATGTATTTTTAAGCTGTTTTTTTTATATATATTTTTTTGTTTTAAAGGAGACCTACGGGAATAAATAATGAGCACTTTAATATACGAAAAATAAAAAATACAATAAAATTTGGAAAACATTTTTTTTAATACTTAAATATTTTTGAGATACTTGGCCAAAGCCAGACAAGTTATTTGCCCAAAGAATGCTCTATTGAGAAATGCGGATGAGACTTGGATGACAATATGAGAACAACTGCTACTTCAAGACATGATTATTTTTTAATTCAACTGGCATCAGTGTCACATAATCGTGAGCAATGCTAGTTAGAAATTAACTTCTCAAAAAGTGATTTTGAGGTATGGATTATTGGATAGACATCACAGTTTGTGGTGCTAATCATTTCCACTGATATGTTGCAGAGGATAAGGAGCATACTGGTGGCGAGCCAGGTTGGCAGAAGTACACACGGTTCTTCTGAACAGTCTGATCCAAGCCTATCTATAAATCTCGCAAAAATAAGGATACACAACATACACTTCTCTGAGAAGCCAACCTTGACAGGTCATTGAGGCTCTATGAGAAAGGGCTATGAAACCAGCAGTTGACTTCAATAGGCAAAAAAATCGGCAAAAGTGAGGTTGTGTGACACACTTCCAAATAGTCGAACAAAGATATCATTTTCTAAAGGAGTTTCTAACCTTTGTGGGTATGAAATTTTAACTTACAGTTTAAGGGGTTTTCTGAGAATCTGATACTGAGGGTCTATACTTAGGATATGTTATACATATCTGCTCGGTAATCCGACTCCCGGATCCCTACTGATCAGCTGTTTGAAAAGGCCTCTTCCTAGGCCAGTGACATTACGTTCATCCAAATTATTTATGGCCACTTAATAATCATGCTAGATGTTTTGCTCCAATCAGGACCTTTCTTAACAATGATTTTGTGGCCTGAGGGAGCCGGTACTTCATGGATGTCCAGGCAGCACATTCTCCTTCAGCTGTATCTAAACCTGTACAAATTTATATGTTAATAAAGCTTAACCACCTAACTGTTTTGCCCCAGTCCAGTTCCAGCAGTGGGAAAAGTAGCTAATTTGAGGGGGGAGGGCTGCTCCTGAATGGTAGCAGCTAAAAACATGCAACTGTTCTTGTTTAAAACTGTTAGAAATCGGGATGCTGTGAATGCAGCTGAAAGTGAAAGGAAAAACAGGTTTTACCAGAAAAAATTCCTGACTCTATTTCTAACCTGGAATGTCAGCTTTCAAACAAGACCCGCTGCATGTTTCTAGCTGCTATCATTCATGAGATAGCAGCAACCAAACTTTTCCCACTGCCCGAGCTGGACTTGGGCAAAACAGATGGTTAAACCTGAATCACAAAGACTCTCTTGAGCGCCATGGGTTTTCACTTCAATACTGTGGACTACCAAGTTCTCTACAGGTACGCAATACAGGTAAATGGGGTGCAGGTCTCATTATTTTACAAGACTATGTTATCATTGGAGGTTGGATATTTTGGACTTTGTATAACTCCTTTAAACTTGAATTCTCTCTGGAATTTCATGGATTTTTCTCTTCAATATCCTGAGGATCAGGGGCGTAACTACCATAGTGGCAGACTGCTATGGGGCCCAGGCATGAGGGGACCCAGTCTTAGTTGGGATCATCCCCTCTTCTACTGGGGGTGAAAACTTTGTCAGGACCAGAGGTCGCACTACATTTTTTCCAGAAGAGTAAAAATACTCCTCCGACCATTTTTGAGGAGTATTTTACCCGAGGAGGAGTACGAAATTTGCAGTAATTCAAATACATAATATATCTGCCTACACTTGCTCACATCTGCGTTAGAGGCTGCGTTTGGAGCCTCTGTTGCAGATTTTGTCTAAAGACCAGACAAAAAAACCTTTGTATGCAGCACTTTTTTGGTCTGGTAAAAAGACAGGCTCGTGAATGGAAACTGAACTGACTCCATCACAGTAAGCGGGGTCTGTTCAGCTTCTTACCTGTCAGTTAGGCCGGGTTCACATGACATTTTTGCCATATATTAATTGTACACACAAAAAACATATATATACATTAACAGATGCCTCAGACAGATGCCATACTGTGGCATCTGTCACCTTAAAATTCCATTGTAAAAAATAAATAAAAATGGCCTACATGTTTTTTTGCTGGACTTTGCAGGATGGAAAAACATGGTACACTACACTTTCCCATCCTGCAGAATGCTAAAAAAAAGTTTTTATTTTTATTTTTTTACTATGGAACTCAATGGTGATGGATGTCACAGTATGGCATCTGTTGTATATGTTAATCGTATGACAAAAACCCAGTCTTACATGCACGATTCAGCACTTCTGTTATTTTCATGTTCTGCTCTATTAGATGAGCCCAAACTAACCAATAGCAAAGCTCCCAAACTAACCAATAGCAAAGCTCCTTGGTGACCGGAGCTTTGCTATTGGTTAAGGCGGGTACAGGCAGCATTGCTGCGCTGCCTGTGCCGCTCACAGCTCGCCATACGCTGATTAATTTTTTCAGGGAGTAAAATGGCCTGAACAGGCGTCTATGACACTTGTACAGGCGTTATTGCAACCCTCTAAATCAGGCATCCTCAAACTGCGGCCCTCCAGCTGTTGTAAAACTACAACTCCCACAATGCCCTGCTGTAGGCTGATACCTGTAGGCTGTTCGGGCATGCTGGGAGTTGTAGTTTTGCAACTGCTGAAGGGCCGCAGTTTGAGGATGCCTGCTCTAAATGAACAAATTTTAGCAAATGAGGCAGTGGAAAAAATTGCCCAAGGGTCATTGAAAGGGCCATAGGCAGAAACCTTTCTATCCTGTGTGGGGGGCCTGGTTTGATCCTTGCTATAGGGCCCTTTCTTCTTTATGTACGCCACTGCTGAGGATTAGTCAATATTAAAGCCTCCTTTAAAATTAAGCTTCCCTTCTTTTTAGAACTGAGTGCCTGATCTTCTCTTTTTTATATAAAATCAGGTGCTATTGGCCACAATCCATATTTGTTCTATTGTGCATGGCTATTGTTCAACTTGTAATTCCTGTTTGCTCGGCAGCATACATGTTACTAACATTTAATACGTGCCAACGCACTGGACTGAACTATGCCAGTAGAGGACAATGGCGTAGGTAGGATTTTGTGAAGAGGGGCACACACACATATAAAGCATAATATAATACCTTCAGGAAGGCCACCCACCTGCTGCTGCCATCTTGCATGCCACAGGTATAAAGATACAACTTAAAAATTACAGAATTAATGAGTTTGCAACCATTAGATATTTCATCCACATTTGGGTTTTTTATCATTTTAACTGTAGGAGTATTTTTAAGATACAGTAGTCATCAGACATTTACTAAATATAGTACATGATATTCTGGTCAAAATTGGTTGCCTCTTCAAGTAAAATTATAAGGGGAGATTTATCAAACTGGTGTAAAGTAGAAATGGCTTAGTTGCCCATAGCAACCAATCAGATATCACCTTTCACTTTCACTGCTCCTTTGGAAAATGAAAAATGGAATCTGATTGGTCGCTATGGGTAACTATGCCAGTTCTACTTTACACCAGTTTGATAAATCTCCTCCAAAATGTTTATAGTCACCTTAAAGGGACTATCCCTCAAAAGTATTGTTTTTGGAGAAACCCAGCCAATTATTTCAAACACTTTTTGCCATTACACGTATTTAAAATAAAAATGCTCATTGCGGGAATAACCTGCTGTTTCTATTGAGCATCTTTTCTGTGTGCACCTCAGTAGTTACAGTAACACTGTCTCGCTTTCACCGCTTGCCCCAACTAACCTCTGACATGCAGAGAAGAAGCTGCTGCTGCAGGGGCAGCCAGTTCACCACACCAGGGATCACCCCACATACCCAAATGAGCAAGACTGAGCATGTACGTCCACCTTGGTGCATTTAATGAGGTGGACACTGACACGCTGTTCAAAAGAAACAGCAGGTGGCACTATTCCTGGAATATAAGCAGTTTGGGGATATAAGCAGTTTTTTTTTAAGTGTTTATAATAATGGTCTAGATTTAACTGTAAACAATATTTTTCATGGGATAACCCCTTTAAGTCACTGACCTCTAGTGTAGCAAGTTTTCTGGTAATCCTATGGGAACCACAGATAACACATAATATCAGCTCTAGTGATGCTTTAACCATAGGCCCTCCTAGCAGCTGGGCCCCCAGCACCAGTACTTTCAAATATATTCATGTCTTTAGTTACTAGCGAAGAATACAGTTACTGTATGAGACCTAATGGGGCCATTATTACTATGTGAGGCCTAAAGAGGCACTACTACTTTGTGAGACCTAAAAGGGCTACTATCACTGTATAGGATGCTTAAGGGGGATCATTACTGTGTGGAACACATCAGGGTTACATTTACTCTGTAGGGCACTAATACTGCTTGAGTCACAATCTGGCACTTTTGTTTTAGGCCCCTTGCAGACGAGCGTTCCTCACGCAGCGAGTCCGCAACGGAGCTCCCGGCCTGACCTTCCTGCACTGACGGGATTCACATAGCATTACAGTATATTGATTTATGATGCTATGTAACTTTTACAGTTCTGGAATGTATTGGATAAAACTGGCATAATGCGGTCAGTGTTATCCAATACATTCCAGAACTGTAAGGGTTACATAGCATCATAAATCAATATAATGCTATGTGAATCCCGTCAGTGCAGGAAGGTCAGGCCGGGCGCTCCGTTGCGGACTTGCTGCGTGAGGAACGCTCGTCCACAAGGGGCCTTAAGGTGCACTATTGAGTTATGGCTAGAAGAAGACATCATGGCAGTCTGGGCCAGATAAAGAAGAAAAGGATGAGCTCAAGAATTTAATCAGAGGAGACATCACCTGTGAGTATATTCACACGTAATGGTCGTCTTGCTTTTTTGCCATAATTGAAAAACTAATGCAATGTTTTGCCTCAATTTCACAAAAGTAGTCGCTACAACAAATCTGCTATGTCTGATTAAATTAAATAAGTGAGTCAATATTGTAAAACAATTAACAATGTTCAAAAGGGGGCACCCTCATGAAACGTTTGTAACAAGCCCACTTATATGTTAAAACGGCCCTCTGTGTATATACATGCTAGTTTACTGAGGTTAGGTCCCATGTGTTTCGGCCGTCGACACTATGCTTTAAACATCAGACTGTATCATATAATATGCAACGGCACAAGGGTGATGCAGATGGTGATGAGCAACTGATGTGCCATGCTGCCTCACTCATTACAAATGGAAAAGAACTACAGTGACTGTCATGTTGTGTATAAAGTATCGGCACAGATGTCAGAAGGGAGAACCATTCCTCAACCACGGCTCACTAAACTGCACAAAACAATACAGCTTAAAATTAAAAGGGTTGTCTAAATAACTTACTTATTTTGGGAAACAACTGAGCGGTGATAAAATAATATACAAACTTACACTTACCTTCCCAGCCCCCTCCCTCCTTTTCCATGGGCCGCAGCCAGTAACGCATTGTTTTGGTTGCATCGGTGATGTCCTATACACTGCCGCAGCCAATCACTTGCCTTTGCAGTACATGACACCAGATGTACGGCTGCAGCCCAGAGAAGAGGATGAATGGAGAGAGTGGATAAGAGGGGGCTTGGATTGTGAGTGTGCTTATTATTTTAACAGTCAAACTGCCCAGTGGTTGCATACCACTGCCAATCAGCTGCTTGGCCCAGCCCCCAGTTGTGGAAGAGAGCGGATAGGTCGGACAACAAAAGGTCACAGGTCACACAGCAGAACAGAGGAGCAGACAGGAGAATGCAGTGGTGCTCTGGCTTGGGTCCTGTCAAAGTTGCACTTTCTAACTCTACCATTTAATATTGCATACGATGTAGTGGCGAGCTGGAAAAAAATTCCAAATAGGGTAAAATTGGAAAATATGCAATTCCGAAACAGTTTTATGGGTTTTGTTATTACCGTATTCTATATACGGTAAAACTAACCAGCTACCTACAGTCTCCAGGTCAGTAGGATTATGGAGATACCACATATGTGGAGTTTTTCTTGCGTTTCAACACTGCAATTTTTTTTTAAAACCTTGATTTTTCTTATTGTTGACATACTGTTATTTACATTTTGGGGAAAGGTGGGTGATTTGAATTGTTATATTTTTTTTTTTTTGTTTTTACATACATTTATTTTTTTGAAACTTTTTTATAGTTCCCACAGGGAACTCATCCTCTTGCCAGCACATATTGGCCATGCGGTGCCTGCAGCGTGTAAACGCAGCTGTAAAGAGGACCAGTCACTCCCTCAAATAATGGTGGATGCTAGTTAAAGAATGGGAGGGACTAAAAAAAAACAAAAAACAAAAGCTAGAATCTGTGGCGCCAGGTATGGCATGACAGCTGCTGTTGTTGGGGGATGTAATAGTTTGTCTTTAAATTTTTCACACTTTTACTAAAATATTTCCAGACTAGACTATAGTCACAGGTAGTGTTGTACTTACCATCCAATACCGTACAATGCTATAGATGGTAGGAATTAACTAGTATAAAAAAAGTGTGCAAAAACTTACATCCATGAACCCTAAGATCAGGGAAGGGGTATGGGTGGCCTACATTTAGGTTTCACTGACTTTGCAGAATGTTTTTTTCTGAAATCTGTCAGAGAGCTCCTGTGACAGCTCAATCTATAGCCCATATTGCTAGTTTGCTGATACAATACTTCACAATTTTTATTTTGCCCAGGGCCACATTTTCTAAAACCGGTCCTGCATATTGTCATCAAATCATCATTATAAAATTTTGGCTGCCGATCTAACTTTTCATGTGCTAATGTATACACATTTATTTTGGCTGGAAATCTCTACCTACATATGAACATATGCTAAAGTTCATGAAAAGTGTTGCCTCACCTTTGATGAACCCATGATTATCTATTAGAAATTTTGCATAAAGTAATATTTCTTAAAATTAAGTTACAATCTATGGGGGGGGGGGGGCAGTTAATGAAATTGTCCAAAAGGAAAACAGTCATGCAGATGTAACAACAGATTGGCAAGTGGATTAACCCCGTTGTAATTGAATATAGATAATACACAGGCGTTTCTGTGTGAATATGTGACAATAATGAACAGACTGTGGATTATTGTTTCATCTACATCTGGATAGGGTATAAAATATCTCATTCACTTGCATTGGCTGTGGAATGTTGACAGATTCTGACAGGATTTAGGTGCAGATTTCATGCCTGAATCTTCACAGAATCCGGAATGTGTCTGCTGTGACCCAGTAGATCACTGCTAAGAGATAATTTACTGTAGAATGGGTTCATGTACTTTGCATGCTTTGAGTATGATCCCAAGACCTGTATATAGGTAGCACAGCTTAGCTATTGTGCCCTACTCAGCAGAGGGAAAACTGGATCTTCCCCCTCTGAGGAAGGAACTGTGTAGTCTGATTGCATCAGCCAGTGAGTCTGGCCTCAGCAGCCGAAGTGTGAGGAACTGCATGTGACTGTGCAGTGTGTGGCCTACTACAAGAGATTTTCCATCCCTTCATGCTGAGGACAAGTGCAAGACCTCTGAGTGAAAGAGGACAGACATCTTTTGGATCACATGACACTTTGCTGCTTGTGGAGATGGTATATTGCTCCGACACCAACCACATTTCTTTAACTGATTGACAGTCCATTCGAAGATCTGCAAATTCCCCGCTGTGGGAACTGCAGTACCGATTTCGAGAATTCTGAATGCGTGCGGTCAATTTGGAAAGATTGCAAATTGTTTAGAGAGAGACTCAGGGACTACTACCACCATCATTGCCACTGCCTATACACAGCCATTGGGAAAAGCAAGTTCTGTGATTGACATATGCTTGTACTGCATCACCCATCATCTACAGTAAGAAAAAACTGTTCTTTGTTATCACTAAACTGGGTTTGGTTATTGACTTTACCATCCGTCCACCAGTCCCTGCATCTAACCTCCATACTTGCTACCTGCCAACTATCTACTATCAAGGGCACCCCAACTCCCACCAGGCAGGAGCCCCAATACCAGGTTGTGTCCCGAGTGAAGAAAGGATGCACCCTTCATTCTCTGTATGGCCCAGGAAGAACCAGGGTAAGGACTGATACCATGAACTGCAGGTACTACTACCACTATCATACCCACTTACATTCATCCCATCTAGATCACTGCATGTGAACGTAGGCAAGAGAGAAAAACTGGGTACAAAAAACAGCAGGGGTCAGTACAGAGATCTGTCCCATCATCTATTTATCCCCAGGACTGTGACTGTGATGAGGGGACATCCTCTGCGTCTGGAGGAAAAAAGGTTTGTACACAGACATAGAAAAGGATTCTTCACGGTAAGAGCAGTGAGACTATGGAACTCTCTGCCTGAGGAGGTGGTGATGGGGAGTACAATAAAGGAATTCAAGAGGGGGCTGGATGTATTTCTGGAGCGTAATAATATTTCAGGCTATAGCTACTAGAGAGGGGTCCTTATTCTGATTGCCTGATTGGAGTCGGGAAGGATTTTTTTCCAATAAGATGAAAAAATTGGTTTCAACCTCACAGGGGTTTTTGCCTTCAGCCTCTTGGAGGATCACAGGCTGAACTGGGTAGACACAAGTATTTTTTCAGCCTTACAAACTATGGGGGTCATTTATTAAGACCGGCGTTTTAGATGCCGGTCTTAATAACCTCATGCGCTGACGGTGGATCCGCCGAAGTTATGAAGAGGTGCCCGCCTATACATAAGCTTCCTAGCTGGCTTAAATAGACCATTTTTACGCCTAAAACAGGTCCATGCCACACACCCTTTTTTTAGACTTGGCGTGAGCAGGGAAAAGTCACAGATTGCGACGCAAATAACCTTTGCACCGCAGTCTGCAACAGATATACGCCAGAAAACTGGCGTATATCTGATAGTAAATGACCCATTTGTTACTATGTAAGTTCACTGCATTAGGGAATTGCTACTTTGGGAATATTTATATAGCTGCTGAATTGAGATCATGAGTTCTAGTGCAATGTTTCATTTATTGACCGCTCGCTGTGTAAATCTGCCTCGAAATAAGAAGAAACAGTTTGTGGTATTCTGAATCATGATTGTTCCAGATGAGAATAAGATGGTCTAATAAATAAGGTGAGGCAACACGGGGCATCTCAGGTCAGGTATTAGTGAAGAAAATAAATCAGCATTGGAATTGTGCAGACAAGCAGCTCCCTCTCGGCTGTTTTGGAAAGGTTTATAGCTTGCAGTACTACCTGCTAATAGTGGTATGTGTTCATGCACAAAAGGAGCAATAAAGGGACTGATAAATGTATACATACAACTAGCGTTAAGCGAATCGAAGTATCCTAAGTGAACTTCCGTCCGAATTTCAGGAAAAATTTGATTCGCCACTAAGCTGCATTTCCTTGCGCTTCGTGGTAACAAATCCATTTTTTTCTAAAATGGTGGCTGAAAATAAAAAACAATTATACTCACCTCATCCACTTGCTCACGGAGAGGCCATCCAGTCCCGTCTTGATTGAAGAAAACCCTCCGTCACATGGTGACGTCATCACTGATGAGGGGAGTATAATTTTTTTTTTTTGTAACCACTGATTAACCCCTGAACAGCTTAATGGGAATCGCCATTCCCCATCATTGTGCCCACTCTATACAATGGAAAGCTGTTCGTGATTAAGTAATTTGTAACAAATCGAATTTCTTGCTGAATCTTATTTTTCAAAACTTCACTCATCATTTCATGTAACACTACCATACAGTTTTGACCTTAGAGCGCATCGGCATGGTATAGTTTGCCTGCCTGGCAACTGGAAAAGCAGGGAACTGATGGCAGGGGAATGTGGGGAAGGTGAGTATGTAAAGTGGAGGCGATTTGGGGCATCATTTCAGGGGGGCACAAGGGAGCATTACTCTGCAATCTTTGGGGGGACTTTAAGGAGGCGTCTAAAAGGGCATCATTGTGTGGGGAGGCACTTAAGGGAGCACTTGAGAGGGACATTAGGGTACTTTCACACTAGCGTTTTTATTTTCCGGCATTGAGTTCCGTCGCTGGGGCTCAATACCAGAAAAAAACGCTTCAGTTTTCTCCTAATGCATTCTGAATAGAGAAAAAGCCGTTCAGGATGCATCAGGATGTCTTCAGTTCAGTCACTGAATGGCGTTTTGGACGGAGATAATACCGCAGCATGCTGCGGTTTTATCTCTGTCCAAAATGCCGGAACATTGCCGTAATGCCGGATCCGGCATTAATTCCCATAGGAATTCCCATATTAAAAATACCGCATTGTCGGATCCGTTCTTCCGGTCTGCGCATGCACAGACCTTTAAAAATGTGAAAAAAATACATAACGGATCCGTTTCTCCGGATGACAAACGGAGAGACGGATCGGTTCTTGCAATGAATTTGTGAGACGGATCCGCATCCGGATCCGTCTACAAATGCTGTCCGTTTGCATGCAGATTGATGGATCCGGCAGGCAGTTCCGGTGACGGAACTGCTTGCCGGATTCCTCTGCCGCAAGTGTAAAAGTAGCCTTATTCTGTGTGCAGAACCCTTTAAGGGGCATCACTGTGTGGGGGACTTAATACTGTTTGGTTCACTTAAAAAGCCAGAGGGAATCATAATGTGGCATCACTGTGAGGGGTCATTATACCGAGTGGGAGCCATCATGCTGTCTGATGGACAACAATTGTGTTGGGGCCGTAAAGAGATTGGGTGGGATTAGAAAATACAACTTGCCACAAAGCATTACATGCCACAGGCTTTGTCACTCCTAACATTTTTTTTTGCCGTTCATACTTTCAACCAACCGCAGAACCAAGTATGTGGACTTACAAAAGGCACAGTACTTCAGTACTCCTGGTCTATGGGCACATTATGGATACATTGGGAAACTTTCTGGCCTATATGCCGAATGTATGGGGTCATTTATCAAACTGGTGTAAAGTAGAACTGGCTTAGTTGCCCATAACAACCAATCAGATTCAACCTTTTATTTTCAAAAGGAGCTTTCAAAAATGAAAGGTGGAATCTGATTGGATGCTATGGGCAACTAAGCCAGTTCTACTTTACACCAGTTTGATAAATGACCCCAGTAGCGTCTCAGCCTAAGAAAACAATGAGTTCTGTATTAGCGGACGTACATTGCTATTATAACAAAATAAAATAATGTCATATTTTCAAGCTTGTTTTAACAAAATAAATGTTCCAGTAAGAAGCATTCATCTTAGGTAATTTACACAGAAAAGTGCGACTGCAGAACTCACATCACTATAAAAGGAAATGTTCTTCACTAGAAATTATATTAAACCACTGACACACAATGAATGCAATTATGTGCTTACACTTTTCACCGCATCCACAACCCAAGCCAAGTCCCACTTATTTCCTTCACCACAATCCGTAACACTTCAGTTTCCCTTCGAGCAATATAGGTGTATAATGAAATTACTATTAAATTCATAATTGCTGGAGCAGTGAACATGCACACTATTGGCACGCTGCGCAATGTCATGACCCCGTTACTTACTTCTACCCACAAATATAGCTGTAAACTTTCACTGAGCCGAATGTTGGATTCTAGTCCTTAAATTAAAGGGGTTTTCTGACTGATGACCAATCCTCTAGATAGGTGATCATCACTAGGTGATCTGCAGGGTCCGACACCCCCACTTCCACGTCAATCAGCTGTTCAGCAATAGCTCTGGTGCCGTAAGCAGGATAGGCCATCACTTCAAAAATAGTGGCAAAGGCCTTTAAAGAGAATCTGTCACCAGGAAATTCACTGGTAAACCACAGTGACTTGTAGGGCTAGCTCATCTCAACGTGAAGATACCTATCACTTAGCAATCTGTCGCTTCATTATGGAGAAAAAGTCTATGGGGGCATACTGTACTTACCCATGCCTCCAATTTCATAATTTCATTTCCCGGGCCAGTCCGGGGAGGAGTTGGGGTGTCCTTTGGGGAGGGGTTTTGGATGGCCCACTTTTACCAACCTAAACGTTAGCAAGTATGAAAATGCTCTTGAACTAATACAAACATCTACATACATGAATGACGCCTAATTTATGGTAAATCTTTGGATACAATTTGAGCATTAAAGAATAAAACATACAACTGTCTTAAAGGGGTTGTCTCACTTCAGCAAATGGCATTTATCATGTAGAGAAAGTTATTACAAAGCACTTACTAATAGAGTTGAGCGAACTTCTGCTTTAAGTTCGGCTTCCAAAGTTCGGGTTTGGGTTATCCAAGCATCCCGTTATGGATTCCGCTACCACGGACCATAACGGCATTTGGAACACGGGGTGAAGGACCTGGGGTGACGTCACCGTCATGTGATCAGTGCAGGGGGCGTGGATCAGTACTGGATTGGATAAGAGGTCGTAGGCTACCACTTCTTATCTAATCCAGTACTGAGCCACGCCCCCTGAACTGATCACATGACGGTGGCGTCACCCCAGGTCCTCCGTGTTGTCCTAGGTTCGGGTTCATTGAAGAATCCCCTCATGGATTCCAAATGCCGTTATGGTCCGTGGTAGCGGAATCCATAACGGGATGCTTGGATAACCCGAACCAGAACTTTGGAAGCCGAACTTAAAACAGAAGTTCGCTCAACTCTACTTACTAATGTATTGGGATTGTCCATATTGTCTCCTTTCCTGGCTTGGTTCATTTTTCCATCACATTATACGCTGCTTGTATCCAGGGGTTACGACCACCCTGCAATCCAGTCACGGTGGCCGTGCTGTCACACTATAGAAAAAAGTGCAGGACTATGCACACTCCCATGGTCCCGGCCACCAGAGAGGCCCGCATTATTTCCTACAGTGTGCAAGCACAGCCACCACTGCTGGATTACTGGGTGGTCGTAACCATGGAAATTCTTATTATTATTATTTATTTTTAGAGCGCCATTCATTCCATAGCGCTGTACATATCATAAGCGGTGCACATACATAATACAGGCAATTGCCTTAAGCATGTATGAGACAAGTTACAGACTGGTACAGAAGGATAGAGGGCCCTGCCCGTGAGGGCTCACAATTTACATGGTATGGGGGAAGGAGACAGTAGGCGAGGGTGAAGCTGGTCATGGCGGTATAGAGGCAGCAGTGTCACTGGTCGTAGGCTTGTCTGAAGAGGTGGGTTTTCAGGTTTCTTTTGAAGGATTCCATGAGCAGTGTATAATGTGAAGGAAAAAATGAATCAAACCAGCAAAGGAGGAAATATGGACAATCACAACACATTAGTAAGTGCCTTGTATTAACTTCCTGTACATAATAAATTCCATTTGCTGAAGTGACACAACCCCTTTAAGAAGCAAAATACAGAAAGCAAGATATCCAAGGTTTCCTCCTGCACTCCAAAACCTGGCTTCTGACTTTTTGACTGATGTGAGTGATGATAACCTTTGTACAATGCTGTGACATATGTTGGCACCATAAAAGCAAAGGAGATAAATAATTTGATAATCCATGTTTACATTCTTATGACTTAGGAATGGAACCAGAGGCACGCCATATGCTGCAGTATGGGGCCTAGTACAGTGTGCCTGTAGGGAAGGATAGCTCTAACACAGCATCAGATGAACGGCAGTATGGTGGACTCAGAGACCAAGAGAATCTACAGTATATGTCTCTATGAAAACATATCGACAATCCAACAGCACACGATCCGCACGGGAAGGGGCAGGCCCCATGTTCAGTATACAAGTCTATGAAAACATAGGTATGGCATATTAAGAGAGTGAATCTGGGAGCACCTCCTCAAACACTATGCTTTTGCTATAACCACTGTTTCTCACCATATTTAAACGGGCTTGTCAGCACAATTCATAACTCATATCGAAATATGCTATGCATAATCATGAGGCATTGGTATACAGTTTGATCAAAGCACATAGCCCCACTTACCGCGACAAGGTTGCCTCATTAAAGTGGGAAACTACTCTAACTATGGCGCGGCACTGCGCTGCGTCCACGGACACCCAGCACCGCGGTATTGCGTGGCGGCCATTGGTGCCTGTGTGCTGTGCTGGTGGGGTGGTGGGGCCCGGGGCCACGGTGGTCTCACCGCACGGTGGGGGTACTGTGCGGTGCCTGGGTCCCGCCCTCTGCTGGTGCAGTGCTGGGTGTCCGTGGACGCAGTGCAGCGCCATAGTTAGAGTAGTTTCCCACTTTAATGAGGTAACCTTGTCGCGGTAAGTGGGCCTATGCGCTTTGATCAAACTGTATACCAATGCCTCATGATTATGCATAGCATATTTCGATATGAGTTATGAATTGTGCTGACAAGCCCGTTTAAATATGGTGAGAAACAGTGGCTATATCAAAAGCATAGTGTTTGAGGAGGTGCTCCCAGATTCACTCTCTTATTATGCCATACCTATGAAAACATAGGCACATGCATCTTGAAGACTGGACACAATGTTCTGTGGGAACCCTTAAAGGGAACTTATCTTTACCATGTTTTTATGTTCAACATATTTTCAAAGAATTTTTGATGATGTTATTTTTAATTGTTCAGGCATGTCAATATCTATATTATAACTAGAGATCAGCAAAGTATTTTGAAAAATTTGATTTGGCTGCTTCGCCAGATTTTACAAAAAAAAAATCACTTTGTGAGGAATTACTTTGTCACAAAGTGCATTGCTTTGGATGTAGCGGGTGCAATGACCGGGAACAGCGATTGCGCAGCTCCCCATCATTGTACCCCTCAGATACTGCTTTCGCAGCTGATCGCAGCATCTGACAGCGATTATACAGAGTGAATTTTTTTAAAAAAAGAAAAATTCTATCATACTTACCTCATCCATTTGCTTGCAACGGGCCACTGCCATCTTGACTGAAGATCTACGTCGGCCAGCATAGTGATCTTAAAACGCGAGCAAATGGATGTAAGTATGATTTTTTGTTTTGTTTTTTACTGTGGACTTCAATTTGCTCAATACTAATTATATCAAACGTAAAATCCTGCAGTTTTATACTGGCCACGAGGCCTAATAATCCGCAAGTCTCGGACAGAAAGGTAGGTAGACAGAAAGAGAAAGATAGATGATAGATAGACATACAGACAGACATATATTAGATCGACAGATAATAGATAGATATTACATAGATAGATAGATAGATAGATAGATAGATAGAGTCCCCTCCTGTCCATGGTGTCTATCCATGTGGCAGCTGTAAAAAACACGTCTGTAAATGCTGTTAAGAACAGCTCAAGATGGCCACCCCCATAATCATGTGCTGGAAATAGAATAAAAAAAAATGTACAGTAAGAAAATAAAAACGGATAAAAAAAGGATGTGTGTCACTATGTGGTCAGAGGAACATTCCCTTTAAAAGGGTTCTCTAGGAATAAGTACAATGGATTCAGTCAATAGAGCAGGTCTGCTGCCCGCCCCTCCCAAATAATGCAGTTCTTAAGAATGGCGGCTGCAGGAAACAGGAAGGGGATTAGGAAGCTTCAGCACTAGACATTCTCTGTTTAATGATACTTATATACTTCCTGAGAAAAACTCCAGCAGCGTAGTCCTTTTCATGTACATATGAAGTCCCTCCATAACCCGCACCAGTCATGTAAACAGCCCGATTTACACAAGGTTTATAAATGACCAGCACCAGAATACCGATGTGGTTGTCCACACAATGATGTCATGGGTACATGCAGTGGACCTGCGGAATAGGTAATATTTAAAGTGTAACTGTCATGCTTTTTTTTATTTTTTGCTAATGTGTAGGGAACATTTTTCTAATATATTTTATTTAGAGAAATACCAGAAAACTTGCTCAAAAATGTCCCTCTCTTGAATGAGTGTTGCTAAGGCATATCTGTCTTCCTAGTACTGTATAGTGTAGTGCTGAATGGGAAGACAGGCTGGGCATCTGCCCTCACTGTTCCCTCATATAGTGGGGAGAGTAGATTAATATCTGTGGATCAAATATACATTTATATTCCTAGCTCCTTCTTATGGTACCTCCACACTTGCGTTGTGAGGATCCGGAAGGGCAGTTCCGTCGCCGGGACTGCCTGCCGGATCCAGAAATACATGTGCAAACGGTAAGCATTTGTAGACAGATGCGGATCCGTCTAACAAATGTATTGAAACACCGGATCCGTCTCTCCGGTGTCATCTGGAAAAACAGATCCAGTTTTTTTTTTCCATTTTTAAAAGTCTGCGCATGCGCAGACCGGAAAACCGGATCCGTTTTGCCGGTACACTTGGTGCATTTCAATAGAAAATACTGCAAATACTTCATTCCAGCAAGTGTTCCAGAATTTTGGACGGAGAAAATACCGTAAGAGTGACTAAACTGAAGACATCCTGATGCATACTGAACGTATTTCTCTCCATTCAGAATGCATTAGGATAAAACTGATCATTTTATTTCCAGTATTGAGCCCCTAGGACGGAACTCAATACCGGAAAAGTTTAACGCAAGTTTGAAAGTACCCTTACTGATCAGCATGACCAGCGCTGTCACCGAGTTCTTCTCCTGTATTCCCAATGTCAACGAGTGACTACCCAGCCGCCAGGAGATACATGACAGCAAGCAGTAAGTGCCCACTATTGTCAAGGCAGGGAGACGCTATGTTACGGTATATATGGACGGTTAGAATATACAACTGTATATCCACCATATATTACGAGAGATGAGCGAAGTTTAGAAAAATTTGATTCAACTGATTCATTGAAGTTCACCAAGAAATGCAATTCATTCCGAATTAATTTGTCACAAATCGCTAGAAATCAGGAATACCCAGGCCATTCTAGCTAATCATATTCTTCCCACTTGGTGGGCCAATCTCAATGTGAAGTATGGAAGTTAACCTTTCCATACCGCCGACAGTAAATTTACGTGCAGCAGGCGCCATGGCTGCTGGTTGACTGCTGTTTTAAATAGCAGACACTCGGCTCTAATGTCCACGAACGGCGGTAATGCCGGTCACGGACTTTTAACCTTTCAGATGCTGTGGTCATCCGGGTATGCTCCGGCTCCCCCGGAGGTGATCGGAGGAGCCGGAGCATGTATGCAGTAGCCCCTGTCCTCCTGTGTGATGGTACCAGAGATGGTACCATGATCATGGGGAGTAAAAAAAAATAATCTAGCAGAACAAGCGTGGCACGACACTACAGAGCAAAGACAGGAGGCAGCTTTACTTGGATAGGCACATTTTATGAGGTGGCCACATCAGCCATTGCTGTTTGTTACAATGGTCAGCAGATGACACACTAAGGTTAACAGGTTGTAGACCACAAAAATAGTGGCCTTTACCCCTACAGTTCATTAAACCACAAGAGAAGATTTAAGTAGAAAATATTTTTTTTTCTAATTTTCTATTGTCTAAACCTGGGTTGCTTCTTATAGTCAGGTGCGTCTTATAGTTTAAAAATATGGTAGATAGGAACATGGAAAATTAACAAAATATTTAAATGGTCAGCAACTTTTCACACCATTTTGCATAAATCAATAGTACAAGTGATCACAAGAAACTTTGTAATATGTTTTATCAGTGAGAAATGTCTAGTTCTCCTGTTAGTAGATGTTTACCACCCCTCCAACCCCCTTTGCAGAAAGTCGTCTTTTTTATGCAATCTTTTTTTCATATCCTGGACATACCCTTTAAGTTTTCTCATGGGGACTATTTTTCTTGTTCTTTTTATCATGGTCAATTGTATTATTTTGCTCTTCCTGTGCAAGCTGCTTACACATGTTATGGCATGATGAAATATACATTGGTCTGAAGCCATATGACTTTAGACTGCTTATATGTTTGTGTTATTTATACAACTTTCTAGCAAAGAGGCCTGTGTCACGTAGAAGACCTTTGTATACAGCTTACACCACATGATGTCAGCTTCAAATACTACTTTGTACGTGCTGTTTGCAGTTTACAGCTGTGTAATAGATGACTTGTTCCTTTCATGTGCTGAAGTGGCCCTGCGTCATGTGACTGGAAGATGGTTTCATCCTCTAACAAAGGCAGAGCTATATCAGGATATGACAAACATGATGAACATATGGTATGGTGTCCATAATGACTTCATTCTCAAACGGGTTGTCTCACGAAAATTATTCTGCATTTTTCAAACCAGAACCTGGATCTGAATACTTTTGTAATTGCATGTAATTAAAAATGTATTATAGCCACTGAGTTATTCAATATTCAATATCTGTATAGCGCCACCTACTGTTGGTTCTTTTCCTTATCTCTCTGACCACCACACTGAGCTGGTCGCACACGCTCAGTTTAAATCTTTAACTGTCACCAGCCATATTATTATTATTATTATTTATTTTTAGAGCGCCATTCATTCCATAGCTCTGTACATATCATAAGCGATGCACATACATAATGCAGGCAATTGCCTTAAGCATGAACGAGACAAGTTACAGACTGGTACAGAAGGATAGAGGGCCCAGCCCGTGAGGGCTTACAATCTACATGGTATGGGGGAAGGAAGCCATATCTTATTTTAGAAACTGTGAAGGTTACAGGGAAGGAGTACAGCAGAAAGGAAATGCCCCCTGAGCTGCCAGCTTGATATAAGTCTAGCAGAGCAATAAATGGGGAGATCTCTGGATCCATGTGAGGTACAGGGCTGGTTCTATCTTTGTTAGAAAGAGTTTGTCATGTACTATATGATGTTCTATTTTTTTCCTTTATATTTTTTACACCAATCATGGGATAAGCCCTTCAAGTGACCATCCTTGAACAGAATTTATAGCTTAACCGCTTGCCGACCGCCGAACGCACGGATGCGTCCAGGCGGCGGCAAGTTTGTTCCTCCTGGACGCATCCGTGCGTCATCTCGCGAGAGCCGAGATCTGCTGTGAACGCGCGCACGCGCACGCGCGCGTTCACAGCAGAGCGCGGCTCTGCAGTTGTACTACAGCCTGCCAGCGATGATCAATCGCTGGCAGGCTGTAAATGTAAAATAAATGAGATCAAAGTAGTATATCAGGCGCTGTGTTGCTAACAGCGTCTGATATACCTAATACCTGGTCCTCTGGTGGTCCCATTTACTGGGATCGACCACCAGAGGACCAGGTAACTAATGTAAAGTTGCACCAAACACTACACTAACCCCACCCCCACCCCCTCACTTTATAACCACTATTAACCCCTTGTTAACCCCTGATCACCCCATATAGACTCCTGATCACCCCCTGTCACTGATCACCCCCTGTAAGGCTCTATTCACATGTCCATATGTGTTTTGCGGTTCAGCGGATCCACAGATCCGTGCCACGGATCCGCGGCGCGGATCCGCAAAACACGGACACCGTCAATGTGCTTTCCGCATTTTGCAGATCCGCACATTGCCAGAACTATATAGAAAATGCTTTTTCTTGTCCGCAGTGCGGACAAGAAAAGAGCATGTTCTATATTTTGCTGAACGGAAATGCAGACCCGTAAGTGCGGATCCGTAATTCCGGATCGAGCGGGACAAAGTCTGTCCCCATAGAAATGAATGGGTCCGCAATTCCGTTCCGCAAACAGAATTTCGGACGTGTGAATGGGGCATAAGGGTCCCTTATCACCGCCAGTTAGTTAGCTACTTGTTAGGTAGCTAGCGCCCAGCCCACCGCACCCCAGTCACTGATTTTGGCAGAGATTTTTTCATCCACATTGATTGATGCGAATGAAAAAATCTGTGCCGTTCATTTTTTTTTTTCAGCCCAGAGGCTGAACGGAAAAAATCTCATTACCCGTATGCTCAATATAAGGAGAATCGCAGAAACTCCTAATGCTGGCCATACGTGTAATGATTGCGGAAGACCCTCAAATGCCAGGGCAGTACAAAAACCCCACATGTGACCCCATTTTGGAAAGAAGACACCCCAAGGTATTCCGTGAGGGGTATGGGGAGTTCATGTAAAATTTTATTTTTGTCACAAGTTAGTGGAATATGAGACTGTAAAAAAAAAAAAAAAAATCAATTTCCGCTAACTTGTGCCAAAAATTTTTTTCTGTGAACTCACCATGCCCCTCACGGAATACCTTGGGGTGTCTTCTTTCCACAATGGGGTCACATGTGGGTATTTATACTGCCCTGGCATTTTAGGGGTGCTAAAGCGTGAGAATCCAAATGCGTAAAAATGCCCTGTGAAATCCTAAAGGTACTCATTGGTTTTAGGGCCCCTTTGCGCATCTTGGCTGCAAAAAGTGGCACACATGTGGTATCGCCGTGCTCAGGAGAAGTAGGGCAATGTGTTTTGGGGTGTATTTTTACATATACCCATGCTGGGTGAGAGAAATATCTCTGTAAATGACAACTTTTTAAATTTTTTTATACAAAGTTGTCAATTTACAGCGATATTCTCTCACCCAGCATGGGTATATGTAAACATACACCCAAAACACATGCCTACTTCTCCTGAGTACGGCGACACTATGAGTGCACTTTTCACAGCCTGAGTGCGCAAAGGGGCCCAAATTCCAACGAGTACCTTTAGCTTTACATGGCTGCTCACAATTAGCCCGCCCAAAATGCCAGAACAGTACAAACACCCACATGTGACCCCATTTTGGAAAGAAGACACCCCAAGGTATTCGCTGAGGGGCATAGTGAGTCCATGAAAAATTTAACTTTTTGTCAAAAGTTAGCAGAAAGGGAGACTTTTTGAGAAAAAACAATAAAAAATCAATTTCCGCTAACTTGTGCCAAAAAAATTCTTCTGTGAACTCGCCATGCCCCTCATTGAATACCTTGGGGTGTCTTCTTTCCAAAATGGGGTCACATGTGGGGTATTTATACTGCCCTGGCAATTTAGGGGACCTAAAGCGTGAGAAGAAAAATGCATAAAAATGCCCTCCTAAAAGGTACTCATTGGTTTTAGGGCCCCTTTGCACATCTTGGCTGCAAAAAGTGTCACTCATGTGGTATCGCCGTACTCAGGAGAAGTAGGGCAATGTGTTTTAGGGTGTATTTTTACATATACCCATACTGGGTGAGAGAAATATCTCTATAAATTGACAACTTTGTATAAATTTTTTTAAAAGTTGTCATTTACAAGATATTTCTCACACCCAGTATGAGAATATGTAAAATACACCCTAAAGCTTGCCCTACTCTCCTAATCGCGATACACTGATGATACTTTGCAGCAGCAAATGAGCCCTAAAACCAATGAGTACCTTTAGAATTTCTGAGGCATTTTTACTCATTTAGATTCTCACGCTTTAGGGCCCCTAAAATGCCAGGGCAGTATAAATACCCCACATGTGAGCCCATTTTGGAAGAAGACACCCCAAGGTATTCTGTGAGGGGCATGGCAAGTTCACAGAAATTTTTTTTTTGGCACAAGTTAGCGGAAATTGATATTTTTTTTTTTTTTACAAAGTCTTATATTTCACTAACTTGTGACAAAAATAAAATTTTACATAAACTCACCATACCCCTCACAGAATACCTTGGGTGTCTTCTTTCTAAAATGGGGTCACATGTGGGGTATTTATACTGTCCTGGCATTTTAGGGGCCCCTAAAGCGTGAGAAGAAGTCTGGAATCCAAATGCGTAAAAATGCCCTGTGAAATCCTAAAGGTACTCATTGGAATTTGGGCCCTTTGCGCACCCAGGCTGCAAAAAGTGTCACTCATGTGGTATCGCCGTACTCAGGAGAAGTAGGGCAATGTGTTTTGGGGTGTATTTTTATATATACCCATACTTTGTGTGAGAAATATCGCTGTAATCGACAACTTTTTAAATTTTTTTAAACAAAGTTGTCAGTTTACAGAGATATTTCTCTCACTAACTATGGGTATATGTAAAAATACACCCCAAAACACATTGCCCTACTTCTCCTGAGTACGGCAATACCACATGAGTGACACTTTTGCAGCCTGAGTGCGCAAAGGGCCCAAATTCCAACAGTACCTTTAGCTTTACATGGCTGCTCACAATTTAGCCCGCCCAAAATGCCAGAACAGTAAACACACCCCACAAGTGACCCCATTTCGGAAAGTAGACACCCCAAGGTATTCACTGAGGGGCATAGTGAGTCCGTGGGAGATTTCATTTTTTGCCAGAAGTTAGCAGAAATGGAAACTTTATTATTTTTATTTTTTCCTCAGAAAGTGTCATTTTCCGCTAACTTGTGAAAAAAATGAAATGATACATGAACTCACCATGCCCCTCCATGAATACTTTGGGGTGTCTTCTTTCTAAAATGGTGTAATTTGGGGGTATTTATACTATCCTGACATTCTAGCACCTGAAGAAACATGACAGGTGCTCAGAAAGTCAGAGCTGCTTCAAAATGCCGAAATTCACTTTTTTGCACTATAGTTTGTAAACGCTATAACTTTTACCCAAACCAATAAATATACACTTATTGTATTTTTTTTTATCAAAGACATGTAGAACAATAAATTTTGCGAAAAATTTATATAGAAATGTAGTTTTAAAAAAAAAAAATTACAACAGAAAGTGAAAAATGTCATTTTTTTGCAAAAATTTCGGTAATTTTTGATTAATAGCAAAAAAAGTAAAAACGTCAGCAACAATGAAATACCACCAAATGAAAGCTCTATTAGTGAGAAGAAAAGGAGGTAAAATTCATTTGGGTGGTAAGTTGCATGACGGAGCAATAAACGGTGAAAGTAGTGTAGTGCAGAATTGTAAAAAGTGGCCTGGTCATT
This sequence comes from Bufotes viridis, assembly GCA_033119425.1. NCBI lineage: Eukaryota > Metazoa > Chordata > Amphibia > Anura > Bufonidae > Bufotes > Bufotes viridis. Next base: position 387,325,428 of record CM065589.1, on the reverse strand, counting down.
AAGGGTGTTTAAGCTAGGGGGGCTTAAGTGGTTAAGTAGATAATTAATTTACACAAAACGTTGAGTAAATTCTGTAAATATATTTATTTTGAACAGCATGTAATATAGGTTAGGGCTCCACTGGTGATTCAGCAGGTATTGCAATATTCCTTAGGGCTCATTCACACGAACATGTGTTCCGTTTCGTGCATTTGGGGCCGCAATTTGTGGTCCTCAATGCACGGAGAACGTTTGTGAGGCATCCAGGACGGATCCAGACCAATTCAACTTGAATGGGTCCGCATCCCTCCATTTCGCAAAAAGATAGGACATGTTTTGTTTTTTTTCGGTACAGAAGTACGGAACCCCAAAGAAGTACTCCGTCCCGTGCTTCCGTTCTGCAGCGCTCCACATCTCCTGATTTTCGGACCCATTAGTGAATGGGTCCGCATCCGTGATGCGGAATGCACACGGAACGGTGTCCGTTTTTTGCGGATCCACATATGCGGTCCGCAATATGGAAGCGGAACCCATAGGTTCGTGTGAATGAGCCCTTATGTCTACTCACAGCTTTCTGGGACTGGGACTGTAGTGTCTAGTCCTTGGAGGCTTTGCAGTCATCAATCTTCTGTCCCAGTGCTGTTGTATCCATAATGTGGCATCACGTTATGGCCCAAGGAATTTATCACACATTGCACTCCCTAATTCTGGTTTCAAAAAGTCACACAAATAGGGATTTACAATTTGGGTTTCTTTACAGTACTCACTCCAGTTTTGAAAAGGGATGGATAAGGGAGTGTGGTTAGCCATGTTAGTTAGTTTCATTGCAGATCTATCACTTTTTTAAAACGTTGCAAACTCACTCCAGTAGGTGTAGTAAAAAACTGGAGTAGCCTTTCTAGACAAGGACAAAGATCCCCGCCGATCAGCTGTTTTAGAAGGCAGTGGTGCACCTCTGAGCACCGCAGCCTTCTCCGTGCTTACTAATCACAGCGCCGTACATTGTATAGTGGCTGTGCTTGGTATTGCAGCTCAGGCCCATTCACTTCTATAGGTCTGAGCTGCGCCTAGGCCAGTGATGGGCAAAGTGCGGCTCTCCAGCTGTTGCAGAACTACAACTCCCAGCATGCAAAGACTGTCTATATCTTTAAGCCTACAGCAGGGCATGGTGGGAGTTGTAGTTTTGCAACAGCTGGAGAGCTGCACTTTGCCCATCACTGGCCTAGGCCATGTGACCGATGAAGTGTTGTCACGCAGCCTAAGGAAAGGTGAGAAAAGGCCGCTCATAGGAGCACCGGTGCCTTCTCAAACAGCTAATCAGCGAGGTCCCCAGGTGTTGGACCCCCCACTTATCAGATACTGTTCACCCATTCTGAGGAAAGGTCATTAGTATTAAAGTCTTGGAAAACCCCTATAAAGATGCACCAAAATTATTAAATAACATATGATGTTTGATAAATTACGCCAGCACAGACTCAAGCAAAACTGCCTTCAAAATATTATTATGTTTACAGCAAGATAAGGTCTTTCCCCTTTTGCAGACTACATTGGGTTAATTTCTAGTTCTAGTTTGTATTAATTGGTCAAAAATTACCCCATGGAGGTAAGTTAAAATTTTTTTTAATTGTTAATGTGGTATATTATGACTAAGCTAGACAGCTAGATGCCTGAAATGCGTTATTACCTGCAGTATGCCATGTTAAGTGCTTCAATAAAACTCCATTTTTATGGCAAACCATGGCGCTGGAAATTTTTGCACTGACTACAATTATCATCCTCATGATGCATTTCCCCACTAAGTTTCCAGTTAACGTCTCATGCACGCCGCTGTATTCCAACTCTGTTTTTGTACAAAGCTGCAGTTGATCCGCCATAGCAGTGCTTGAGCCCTCAACTGTACTTCTGTATTCTTACAATCTCATATTTAGGAGTACTGAGGATTTTTCTGTTTGAATTTGCATGGCAAGAAAATGTGGCATTCTGCATTAGATCCCATATGTAAGGTTTAGAATATCTTCATAAATTCGGCATCCGGAGTATTCTGTACATACCATTACCAATGAACCATTAGACAAATGTATTAAGATTATTTCCTAAAAAATGAGCCGTATAGATTTACCTCTTCGTCCATTTTGGCCCCTGACTTTTGATAGTAGCTCCAACTGGCATAAATATAAAGGGAAAAAAAGGTGGGGAGTTCAGTCAGCACAACCCTATATGCAGGTGCACATTGCTATGGCGAAATACACATACAAACGCAAAAACAAAAATGCAATGGCACTCTGCAACCAGCACTCTGACCTGACTCCATGCGGATGTTGAATGAGGCATTAGTGTACATTTTGGCCAAAGCGTAATAAGCCATTCACCCCGTCAAGGTCGCCTCCATGAGTGGTCCCTAACACAAGTTGTTACCTGTTACCCCTTATTACACTTTGGCCAAAATGTACACTAATGCCTCATTCAACATCCAGCATGGAGGCAGGGCAGAGTGCTGGTTGCAGTGTGCCATTGCATTTTTGTTTTTTGCATTTGTAAATATAAAAGGGAGCAGTTTGTAGATAGAGGGTTGTGGGAATCTGAAGGGAATCTGTTACTACGATTTTGGACTGATTCTGCAGTAATAAATGAACAGTACTACAGATAAGGAGTCCAGATCTCGGTCTTATTAAATTTCCTACTCCCCCACTGTCAGCATTTAAAGGGAATCTATCACTAGTGACCTCCCTATCACACTGTTTACATAGAAAAATTGCTGTGGTCCATCTTGTTAAAACGCTAGTTTTCTTTTGTTGATCTTAGGCTCCATTATGATACTTTTTCTTAATATACAAAATAGGCCTTTGGTGCAATGAGGGCATCACTGTTGCTCTTGTTGCACCCAAGCTCCACTCCTTTCTGTGGCCGACCCTTCCAACACAGCTTCGCCACTGACTGTCAATTAAAGCAAAAAGGGAGGTTCTGGCCACTGAAATGAGTGGAGTTTGGGTGAAACAAGAGTAATGGTGATGTGCTCATTGCACCAAAGGCCTAAGTATCATAACTCAGGAATAGAGTCTTGGATCAACTAAACAAGAACAGCGTTTTAATCTGGAGAACCACAACTATGTCTCTGTTCAAACAGTTGGGCAGGGAGGACGCTGGTGACCGATGCCCTTTAAAGCTGCTCTGCAATACATTGTTGGGACAGCGCTGCTTTGAGTAACCACAGGGGAGAAAAGGAGAGGGGGCTGAGTACTAGTCATATATTACTGCAGATAAAAGTCCAAAAGCCTCCGGGTAACGCCCAAATGGTCAGTCGACATCGGCTATGATGGATATAAATCTGCAGACTGATATGTCTTTGGATGCAATGCTGCTCATAGGTGAAGAATGATATATAATATATATAGTTGTGTCAGGCTAAGAATGCATTCAGGATATGGATAATATAATCTAACCATGAAATAAAAGACAACAGAAAGAAGGCTTGAATGTTGTGCTTGGCTTTAGTAATCTATTCTTCACAACACATGGTCGTATTTCTGCCTACAATTACAAAATACCTTTTGTTTTTTCTGCTATATTTAGATTTTTTTTCCAAAAAAGGGCACAGTTCATGCTCGAGCATATTTTGATTTCTAAGTAACTACCGTCTAGAATAGAAACTCTCAAATATGAGAAGGGTTAATGAATCAGATGACGTACAACTGGATATGCACTAAACAAAGATTGAAACAGGATATGATGAACACATTCCAAGCTGGGGGAAGGGCTAACTAATACTAGTACGCTGGGACATTAAGGAACATTTAATAATGACGCAAGTATCTAAGTAATAGAATTCCCATTTACTGACTTTGCAGATTGGGCCACTAAAAGACTGAAATGATGGTGCTATACATGAAATGACTATTGACGGGTTTCATAAGTTTCAAATATACCACATATATCTGATCGGTTGCTAAAACCCCTCTCATTCTTGCACAACCCCTTTAATTCCCCTAGAGTTGAAAGTCCTCTCACCCAGCCAGTCAGTACTCACTGCACAGAAGAAGGGCAGAAATGTCTGCTGATGGGTGTCTTCACCTTATGGCTTATAGAGATGAGCGAATTATTGGAAAATTCGATCCGGCTGCTTCGCCGAATTTTACTAAAAAATTAGTTTCATGACGAATTACTGACACAAAGCGCATTTTTTTGTAATTAGTGGGTGCAAAGACAGGGAACGGAGATTGCGATCACCGCCCACCCCCGTCATTGTACCCCTCAGATGCCTCTTTCATATTTTTCTCAATATTACAGTGTAACATAAAAAAATAAAATAAATCATACTTGCCCTCATCCATTAGATCGTGAACAGCCAGCCGCCGCCATCTTGATTGAAAATCCAGTGCGAAATCTCGAGCGGCCCGTCATGACGTCACCACCATGGCTGGTGTGGTGACGTCATACGTCACCATGCACAGGATCTTCAATCAAGATGGCAGCGGCCAGCTCTTCGTGCTCAAACGGACGAGGCAAGTATGATTTTTTTTTTTAACCGCCAATTCTGGGAAGTCGATTCGTTACCATGAAGCACGAGGAAAGTTGGCTTCACAGTGAATCAAATTTTCCCGGAAATTCGGATCGAAGTCCACTATGCTCAACACTAATGGCTTCCATCCCAAATTGTTGTACCAATGCCTGTTTTAAAGGGCCAGACCATGACCAAGGTAGCCATCCAACAGGAGGCACTAGAGAGGCATTTTCTGTCCTTCTGGATAGGAGCTTCTTTACATTTCCAGAAGGAGCATTGCCTGGCCTATAAGACTATAAGACTCGCTATGCTAATTTGGCAGTATACAAAGCAAGAAACTCAAACACCAGGAGAACCTGGAGCAACTATAGGTCATCTAATTGCTCTGATAACTTTCTAACTTGATCTGAGAGATCTACAATGAAGGCTATACCAAGCAATTTTTATTTTTTATTTTATTTTATTTTTTGGGGGGTGGGGGCACATTCCATATCTTTTTGCATTGTTTTGATCACCACTCTTCTTAAAATTTTTCTTGGATATGAGCTTGAGGTCAGTCACTCACCCACTTTCTCTCAACTGAAATAAAATTTATGTTCAGCATTAGACCCCATGTACAAGGTCGTGACCGTATGACTGTCCACTAACCACATATCTGCAAAATACGGATACCCTCCATGTGTATTTTTCTCACTAGAAATTACTATTCTTTTCTGCAATATGAACAATAATGGGACATTACATAATTTGCAGAACAGACATATGGATGTGGATAGCATACACATGACATCCGTGTACTGTCTTTTTTGTGGACCCATAGACAAGAATGGGTCTGTGTGCTCTCCGCAAAAAAATGTGAATATCACATGGATGGTAAATAGGGCTATGTGCATGAGGTCTTACTCTTGTTCATGGGCTATGTCCAATATTGCAGTTCATCCCTATTTATGGGGTCTTCTGAGTGCTTAATACTGATGTCCTATTCTCAGGTCCGACTCCCGCCACCCACACTGATCAGCTGTTTGAAAAGGAAGCTTCCCAAGCACAGCGATGTACATTGTATAGTGGTTGTGCTTAGTATTGCAGCTCAGCCCCTATCATAAATATAGGGTTTTCTAAACCCTCTTAACACACAGTGGAAAATTCCAGGCGTTGTGTTTAGGGACTAAACACAACGTTGTGTTTAACCCACCTCACTACTCCCTACACTTGAACTAACATGCTGACTTCACCAAGATGGGTTTTGAATTTCTTCTGAAACACATAGTAGCAATTGTGTACAGTGTATAACAAGCTAAATAAAAAAGGTATTTTTGGAACATACATGCCAATATATTACAATACAAATGACTGCATATATGTCAGGCTCCTCTAAAGTTCAAAATGCCCAACGTTAATTCTTGCAGCTGTTGGCTGAGCGGTAGCGTGGAAGCATGATTAATTTATCTGGTATTTAGTATCTGATGAGTTCACCCCTTACTGTGAATTATCTAATGCTGCAACAATGATGCCATAAATCTGTTCAAAATGGCCACCCGCCTGCTACTTGAGTCAGTCATAAGAATCTGTTTTCATATGAAGCTTGTCAGTTTATTTCAATTTGGTAGAATAAATATTGATTTAAAGCATAAACAATGCATTGATGTAATGGAGTGCACCCGGACACAATGATTTAATATTTATCCAGTAATCTAAATATTTGCATCCATCACTGACGAGAAAAACAAAGTGGTGGTTCCTAACTCTCATGCAAGTCTATGCACATATGTGTTTCTGAAGCCAGGCTCTATATTCTGTACTGTAAGGGAGCTTTTTACAGCTTTGTAGCATTTTTGTAGTGGTTTTCACTGACCATTGGTGGGAGATGCTTTGGAAGTTCCCGTTTCAGCCTAGCAGTGCAGGTGGAATAGGGATGACACACGAAGATCAGACACCTTATACACCGACCCTTCACAGGGATCTTCATGCATGAAACATGAGTAGTTTTGTCATGGACACGTGAAAGAGGCCTAACACACACACTAAAGTTAATTAGCTTCCAATGCAGTTAGTCTAATAATATGTTTTGGAGTGTAGGAGGAAAGTGGAAAACTCATAGGGAGCTCACATAACATAGGGAGAACATAAAAACATTGGAGGTCATTTACGTATATCTGGCACAGATTCTGTGGCACGCCAGGTTGTGGCAGAATCTGCGACTTCTTCCCTGCTCATGCAAGGTCTAAAAAAAGGGGTGTGGTGTGGGCTGGCAGGCCCGTCTAATTCATAATTTTTACGCCTGTTTTAGGTGTAGAAAATAGTCTAAATGTAAGACAGCGCCTGTACATAACTTCGGCAATCCACCGCCAGCGCAGAGGCTTATTAAGACCATCATCTAAAATGCCGGTCTTAACAAATGTGGCCAATTATATTTGAACCAAAGACTAGTGCTGCAAGGCAACAGTACCAACCACCAAAATTGTGTTTATAAAAATCTATAATAGAATATACTACTTGCGATTTAGCTTGACATGTTCTGAAGGACTGGGAAGTGGGACTGTAATATGTACACTAAAATGCTAAACTATATCATGGAGTGAAACTGTGCCAGGCAATAGAAACACAATATGAGATTTTCACCAAGTCCATTAGTAAAAGAGCATTTCAGTCATACTAACATTTAGAAGAAACTGCACTAGAAACGATTGCCCTTCCAGAGTTTAAGGTAGACTTACACAGCCTGATATTTGGGCAGATTACCGGGAATGAAAGTTTCTGCGAAAGCTCATTCCTGACAATCTGCCCATCTAAATGTGCCGCTGATCACTCGATGAACAAGCGAAACAGTCGTTCATCAGGTGATCCTGTTCGTGCAGGCACATCAATTATCATTTCTGGGCAGCAGATTGCACGGTCAAAATAGCGATTTGCTGCCCAGAAACAAGGATTCTGTATGGGGATGAGCAACTGCAATAGCGATCACTTTTTCTCATACTGTGAAGGAGATCGCTGCATGTACTAGTGCCGACTGTCGAGAAGAACACTTCCTTTACGACAATCGTCTGTTAGATCAGAGAGTGTAAACCCAGCTTCAGAGGAGGTCCTAGATGTGCTCTATACAATAATACCAACACAAGCCCCATTCACTAGGCAGATCTTGAGAACTGCACTCAATTTTATTTGCCTAGAAAGAACCCATTTCCATTTATATTTGCCTGTTTTGGCTCTTTTTTGTTTCTCCACAGTACATTCATGGAAAAGTTTTTCTATAACGACAAATAAGACTGCAGTACACAAACACAAAAGTCTGAGGACCTGTCATTACTCCTGGTATGTCTACTTTATTAATAATTGTATTGCACATGAAATGACAATTTTCTTATGACTATATTGTGCCATTTTGCTTTTATGCCTTCTAAACTTTTATGAATGGATTGACAAGTGGGTGTTACCAGTTTACTGAATCTTTTTCCTCAAAATTATTTATCAATCTGCTCTATAACATGCTGCCTGCGGATTGCACTGCATTTTGTGAAGACAGGTCCCCGTTAACTGGGGAACGAACACAACACTTGCATGATGAGCTTTTCATCTTGCGAACTGCATATCTGTCATTCCATGGGTTCCTCTTCTGTCATCCAAGGTGGCCGCACCATTTCTCAGACTACCTGATGCCTCAGTAGTCCAAGACACTACCTACATGTTCACACCTGCTCTCGGATTGACCAGCACTGCTCACGTGAGAAATACAGACTAACCAAGGTCTGCATGAAGTGACTTGGGCTACCAAAAGCATAGAATGCATCAGGTAGTCTGAATTTGGTGGGTACCATCTCTCCTTGGGGAGAGAGCGTCTTAGTCGGCATTAGGAGACTTATAGGCCATACATGCTCCTCTGGAATTCTGGGAAGAAAGGGATGCAAATGAGCTCTTAAGAAGCTCTGCCTCTGATACCCCCAGATGTACGGCAGCTATCCTATAAGCCAATGTTCAACCCTTTAAATAGGCCTTGAGACATGACTCGGATATTAAATAAGCCAGCACCTCATCTGCAGACAGCTGTTTTGGTGTGATTGCCCCTTATCAGTGCAGAGCAGAGAGTACTGTGTGAGAGGCTTAAATCAGAATTTGGGGGATACTATCTCTCCTTGGGGAGAGAGAGAGTCTTAGTCGGCGTAAGGAGACTTATAGGCCATACATGCTCCTCTGGAATTCTAGAAAGAAAGGGATGCAAATTTGCTCTTAGCAAGCTCTGCCTCTAATGCCACCAGATGTAAGGCAGATATCCTGTAAGCCAATGTTCGACCCTTTAAATAGGCCTTAAGACATGACTCAGATGAGGTGCTGGCTTATTTAATATCCAAGTCATGTCTCAAGGCCTATTTAAATTATCAAACATTGACCTATAGGATAGCTGCCTTACATATGGTGGCATCAGAGGCAGAGCTTGCTAAGAGCTCATTTGCATCCCTTTCTTCTCAGGTAGTCTGAGAAGTGGTGTGTCCATCTTGGATGGCAAAAGAAGAGCCTGGAAATTGACAGATCTGCAGCTGAAAAGATGAAAAGGAGGGCACTAAGTAAATGTTCTGTTTGTTTACCAGTCCATGTGATTTATTTTTTGGGTGAAATTTTTTTTTTCATGAATCCATGTTTAATAAATTACCTTATTTCCATATGTGTTCGTGTTTTTCTTTTGTGCCTTGTCATTTCTTCTAAAAACCGCTTTTTCTGATATGCAAATGAAGCTGTAAGGAGCCCAGAGGGGCGTTCCTCCTTTACCAAGGTGCCCAGGAACGCCCCCCTGATGTGCCGTGCCCGCCTAAATTTTAAAAAGAAGAACGCCTCTAATCTCTAAAATCGCCTCCCAGAGGCGAGGCTAAATACTCCGCCCCCCCCCCTTCCCGCCAGCTCCTCTCTGTGCGGCAAATATCCCCGCTCCAGCTCTCGCCTACATCCCGAAATCCCGCACGGGCGCAGTACCGGCGATTGCCTGCGCCTGCGCGATCATCTGGATACTAAGGGCAACAGCCTCAACAGCGTCACTGGGCATGCGCCGAGCCCGGTGACGTGTTCGCTGTTGCCCTCAGTATCCATAGGATCGCGCAGGCGCAGGCAATTGCCGGCACTGCGCCTGCGCGGGATTTCGGGATGCAGGCGAGAGCCAGAGCGGGGATATTTGCGGCACACAGAGGAGCTAGTGGGGGGGGGGGGGGGCAGAGTATTTAGCCTCACCTCTGTGATGCGATTTTAGAGATTAGAGGTGTATTTCTTTTTAAAATTTAGGCGGGCATGGCACGTCAGTGGGGCGTTCCTGGGCACCTTGGTAAAGGAGGAACTCCCCTCTGGGCTCCTCACAGCTTCATTTGCATATCAGAAAAAGCGGTTTTTAGAAGAAATGACAAGGCACAAAAGAAAAAAAACACAAACACATATGGAAATAAGGTAATTTATTAAACATGGATTCATGAAAAAAAATTTTTTCCTAGTATGCAGGTAACAGATTCCCTTTAAGTAATTATGGCTTTACGCTTTCCATTTATAAATGGAAAGATTGATGGCGAGCAGGGTATGAGACCGCCATCTCTATCACTGCATTTTGTTTTCATTGTAGGATTAATCCTCTAGTCTTTGGCAATAAACTCTTCCCATTAGTGGTTTCTGTCGGATAAACAGAGAGCAGCACTCGAGCCACATATAAAGAATATCTCTTTACATCTGCTTCATCTGCCTAGTGCAAATGTTTCACCAGAAAACAGAAGCATTAGGAATTGTTTACGTGAATCACATCGGGCCCTGTTCTCAGACTGGCAGACACATTCTGTTTGGTCTGTGTAAATACATCTGTGGTCATGTACAGATACAGTATATTAAGAAACACAAGTGACGCAAAACAGCAACTGACATTCGAGGATTCTGTAATGTATCACTGGACTTGTCTTCCGCGGTGAAAGCTAGACCGCTCATCACACAGTACATGGCATGCACCTGTTAGCCAAGGGTTCACATCTGTGAATAGATCATCTCTGAAACATGACGAGAAGGCTCAGGATACATACTTGCATGATCCCTTGTTATTTTACGGATAATAATCCTGGAGTTTACTGACATACAATACATTCGGAAAGTCTTCAGACCCTTTCACTTTGTCATGTTGCGCCTTGTGCTAAAATAAACACCACTAAGAAACACCCCCACAGCATGATGGCACCACCACCATGCTTCACTGTAGGGATGGTATTGGCAGGTGATGAGCAGTTCCTGGTTCCTGCTGACATCCAGAAAATTTTAATTTTATTGTGGTCTTTGGGTCTGGTTCAGTCTAGCAATTTGGCCATCATGCTGTAGATCCAGCACGGAAGAAATTAATTGAGCACAATGGTGCAGATTTACTAGAATTCACCAGAAAATGTAGAGTATTGTACATTCTGAGCACCAATGTTATTATACAATTTGTACCTAAACAGTTTAGTAAATAGTATAATGAGAGGTGTGGCTAGGAGCAGTCATAAAATTTGCCAAATTTTACACCACTCTTAAAATGGCAAAAGAAGGAGAAATGTGTCATGCCTGCGTCACATTTATCATATTACAGTGACTATTTTAATACGCTTGCTCTATATTCAATGACATATACAGTATATTCATGCACCTTAAAGATAAAACAATCCTGTGTTTGTAAACCACAAACATGACAAACATGACATTTTTGTTTTGTAATTGTTTTCCTTTTAAATTTTACCAGACAACCTAATCGGCCAGGCCGGGTGGCAGCACTCATGAACCCATGTTTGTCAAATACCTCTATTCATAAAAGCATAGACGACCGCTCCTTTGTTAGAAGAATTCTCCAAAACAAATTCCACTTAGAGAAGCACGTGACTGTGCTACAATCTCATATGAATACTTCAGAAATCTAGCAGTAGTATTCTAGGTTCAGTCCTGAAATATAACCGCAAAAAAGGAATAGTATATGCCCCCCTTACGTCTGTTCCTCTATTAGTCTTTCATTGTATGGTTTCTGAGCTTCAGATGTAATATTAGACAAAAGAAAATATGACATAACCCAAATTTTATCAGAACCCCAGTGTACCTTTGTGTAGAGACAGTTCTTTCCTCACAGGTTTATACAGATACAAATTCTGTCATGTTTTGATATAGCTAAGACAGGCACTCTTCATTTGAAACCATCCAAAGAGAATGTATTCTTTATGTAAATATTTAATAGAGCGCGCTGGTTTCAAACTGTCCGGATCCTCATAAGGTGATGTCTTTAGTGTCCGTGGAGCACTATACACTACTTTAGCAGGGAGATGTTTTCTTCAATGCTTCCATAGATTTTTACTAAGTGGGTCCTGGATTCTGTACATATGCCTGCCAACACCAGACGCGTTTTGGAGTTTACCTAACTCCTTCTTCAGTGGCAGATACCAACTATATATGTAACAGACGGTTACTATATACAACTTTATACTGTTTAACAGGCTCCTAGTGGATCTAGTACACATATAGCCCAAAGTCAGGGGCGTAGCTATAGGGGGTACAGAGGTAGCAGTCGCTACCGGGCCCAGGAGTCCGAGGAGGCCCAAAGACCCTTGTGCCACATAAGAAGACATTGGTATTATAGAAAGTGCATGCAGGTCAAGTTACTCCTCTGGATGGAGAGAAGGGGTTAGGTCAAGAATTTGGCATGATCGGGACGGCGTTTACATTTTTGCCTCAGGCAGCATGAAGGCTATGTGCTTCCCTGTCTCCAGCCAAAAGCACTGAGGGAAGGGTGGTCCAAGCTGAGCTCTTGGACCAGGGCCCATGAGCCTTTAGCTAAGCCCCTGGAAGGAGCTCATGGTTGCTGGTTTGATCTTACTTGCATATGATGTCATGACCGAAGGTCTGTGAGGCACAGTTGTGAAACAGCAGGTATAAGGCTAGGATCCACACATGGCGCCAGAATTTCTGCTTTGATGGAGGAGTACCAAACAGAAAGTGTGGTTGCAAATAGAAGGCCAAGGTAATGTCACTAATCCTTATTGATTTATGGAGGTATATGAAGCTACAGCATCTCAGCAATATTAGGGGGAAATGTCCTATACAAATTAAGGGAAAGGAGCCATACCACAAGTAAAACTTTCTTCAATGGTAGTGTCGTAGCTAAAGACATGTAACGGATGGCTTAAGCCATTCTTGTACTTAGTAATATGCATAATACATGTATCATTTGCCTTACAAATAAAATGAAATATTTCTAGGAAATTTAGGTCTGCTGATATTATGTAAACTAATGTTGACCATACACATTAGATGATTGTTACCCAAACCTGCTAACTGGCCAACCATATTATATGTATAGCCTCCTGACCCAGCCCCAGCAGCAGATGTTGGGAGTGAGAAGGATTGGGAAGTTGACTTTGAACATGTCTGATCTCTTTGCCCTTGGGGAGATAAGTTGCCACCAGAGGTGAGCAGCAGTTTTCTCCCCACTCCCCTTTCAGAACACATGCATACTTGGCAAAGCTTGTAAGTGTATATGGGGAATCAGGAGGAATAGCTGTCACCCAAACAAATTATGGTTTTCTACTGTCTACGACCAGTCTATGTCTCCAATGTCGTCAAAAGCTGCTTATCTGAAGGCTCTCTGCTCTGACATGTTTCCATAAATTGTAATGCATAATTGTGATAAAACTTGTAAATCAAAATGTAAAAAAGATGGAGGCAGCACCCTTGGTAGATTAGCAAAGTAAGAACATCCTTAATTTAGCAACTAATCTACCAAAAGGTGCTGCCTCCATCTTATACTTTGGATTAGGATACAGGAGGTAGATGCTTCTTATCTATAAGTAGGTAGAAAAGAAGAAAGGCAGGGGCGCACCATAGGGTAAAACCAGCGGTAATAGTATGTAATTAATGCCAAAGAGAGGCTCACATTGAGGGGTTGCGCTAATATAGGCACAACTCTACTGTAGGCTTACAACCAGTAGTAGCTGGTGAAGTATCCACGTCTGGTGGACTGCAGCCAGGGAGGAAGAATGCCTCTGTTGGGGATGCCTTGGTTTCCCAGAGGAATTGATGCCAAATGTAGTCAGAAAATGTTTTCCCTCAGCGCAAATACCAAGTCAGAGTCCACAGGATGAAATCAGAGTAGGTCCTTTAATTTAGTCAAATGTACAACGCGTTTCGGGGGATTCAGACCCCCTTTATCAGGTAAGAAGACAATGCCAAGAAGACAATGGTATTGTCTTCTTACCTGATGAAGGGGGTCTGAATCCCCTGAAACGCGTTGTACATTTGACTACATTAAAGGACCTACTCTGATTTTATCCTGCGGACTCTGACTTGGTATTTGCGCCAAGGGAAAACATTTTCTGAATACTTTGGATTAGGGTATGTTTACATCACGTTTTTCCTGTCCGTTTAAAGTATGAAAAAAATGTATACATTAAACTCATGCCTCATACAGTGGCATCCATTCTCTATAGAGTTCCATTGTAAAAAAATAAAATAAATAAAACACACAAAAAAAACTTTTTTTTACCAGACTGTGTAGGATACAAGAACGTGGTGTGCTGCGTTTTTGTATCCTTTTTTTCTAACGTGTACGTCAAACAGAGGCATAAAACGTGATGTGAAATAAGCCTCATTCACACATCAGTGTTTTGGTCACTGATTTCCATCAGTGATTGTGAGGCAAAACCAGGATTGGAGCATCTACAGACATAAGGTATAAGGCCTCTTGCACACGAATGTTTTTTTTTTTCAGTGTTTTGCAGTCCGTTTTTTTCGGATCCGTTTTTCCGTTTTTTGCTTCCGTTTTGTTTCCGTTTCGGTTCCGTTGTTCCGTTTTTCCGTTTGGCATATACAGTATACAGTAATAACATAGAAAAAATTGGGCTGGTCTTAAACTTTACAATAGATGGTTCCGCAAAAAACGGAACAGATACGGAAGACATACGGATGCACTTCAGTATGCTTTCCGTTTTTTTTGCAGACCCATTGACTTGAATGGAGCCACTGAACGTGATTTGCGGACAAAAATAGGACATGGTCTATATTTAAACGGAACAGAAAAAACGGAAAAACGGAAACGGAAGGCATACGGAGACACTTCAGTATTTTTTGCAGACCCATTGAAGTGAATGGTTCAGTATACTGTCAGTATACTGAACTGAAAAAACTGCCAGTATACGGTCCGCAAAATACTGTCGTGTGCAAGGGGCCTAAGGGAAAGATCTGCTCCTGTTTTGGAGCCGCACCTGGTTTTGTCTCAAAATCATTGATGGAAATCACTGACCGAACACTGATGTGTGAATAAAATCGTAAAACAGAATGTGTACATAGATGCTTGACATAACAGTACACATCCACTGGCACTCAGAAGCTGAAGCATTTGTCCTGTTAGCCCCCCACCCCAGCATCGCCTCAGTGTAGGAATACAATTACACAAGTTATCTGGGGTGATTATGATAAGCTGTGGTGTACTGCACTAACCATAAGCCATATGACGGTCCCATCACATTTCACTCAATAAATGAATATATTTTATTTTTCAGGAAAAGTGCCCATGGCTTTAAAGTCATACTGATTTACCAAAAATAATTTGTCATTATTCCACCTTGAAAAGTGTTCAATAGGGTTGGAAGCATCCCAGCAGGCATGAATCATGTTGAGGAACACAAAAAACGTCCCCTGCCAGAGTATGCCAGTCTTCATACATGACCCTGAGAAGGTTACATCTCAGCAGGCATGAATCATGTTGAGGAATACATAAAACGTCCCCTGCCAGAGTATGCCAGTCTTCATACATGACCCTGAGAAGGTTACATCCCAGCAGGCATGAATCATGTTGAGGAATACATAACACGTCCCCTGCCAGAGTATGATAGTCTTCATACATGACCCTGAGAAGGTTACATCTCAGCAGGCATGAATCATGTTGAGGAATACATAAAACGTCCCCTGCCAGAGTATGCCAGTCTTCATACATGACCCTGAGAAGGTTGCATCCCATCAGGCATGAATCATGTTGAGGAATACATAAAACGTCCCCTGCCAGAGTATGCCAGTCTTCATACATGACCCTGAGAAGGTTACATCCCATCAGGCATGAATCATGTTGAGGAATACATAAAACTTCCCCTGCCAGAGTATGCCTGTCTTCATACATGACCCTGAGAAGGTTACATCTCAGCAGGCACGAATCATGTTGAGGAATACATAAAACTCCTCCTGCCAGAGTATGCCAGTCTTCATACATGACCCTGAGAAGGTTACATCCCAGCAGGCATGAATCATGTTGAGGAATACATAAAACGTCCCCTGCCAGAGTATGCCTGTCTTCATACATGACCCTGAGAAGGTTACATCCCATCAGGCATGAATCATGTTGAGGAATACATAAAACTTCCCCTGCCAGAGTATGCCTGTCTTCATACATGACCCTGAGAAGGTTACATCTCAGCAGGCATGAATCATGTTGAGGAATACATAAAACGTCCCCTGCCAGAGTATGCCAGTCTTCATACATGACCCTGAGAAGGTTACATCCCAGCAGGCATGAATCATGTTGAGGAATACATAAAACTTCCCCTGCCAGAGTATGCCTGTCTTCATACATGACCCTGAGAAGGTTACATCTCAGCAGGCACGAATCATGTTGAGGAATACATAAAACTTCCCCTGCCAGAGTATGCCTGTCTTCATACATGACCCTGAGAAGGTTACATCCCAGCAGGCATGAATCATGTTGAGGAATACATAAAACTTCCCCTGCCAGAGTATGCCTGTCTTCATACATGACCCTGAGAAGGTTACATTAAAAAGCACAAAGTTCAGTCAGTGTTCAGTCTGAATGCATCTTAAGACGTCTAGGTCACTGGGTGAGTAGTTAGCACTGGTGTCTTGTAGAGCTGGGCTCGAATCCAAACAAGGACAACATCTGCATGGAGTTTGTATGGGTTTCCACCCACACTCTAAAAAGACATTCTGATAGGGAATTTAGAATTCCCAGACTTCTCCAGATGACAGCACACATAGACGCAGCAGCTTGGAGCTCTTAGTTATATAATAAAATTTTGTTTTGGTAGCTTAGCCCTAATTGTTGGGGGTGAATATTCAAATTGCGAATTTTAATTGCGAATATCGCCACTTCGAGAATTCGCGAAGATTTAGAATATAGTGCTATATATTCGTATTCGCGAATATTCTAGATTTTTTTCCCTCTGAACCCATGATCCCTCACTGCTTCTTGCTTTTGGGCCAATGAGAAGGCTGCAATGTCTTTGTCTGAGCTTAGCAACATCCCTAGCAACTAATAGGAAAGTTGCCTACCCCTTTACTATATAGGAACCTCCCCAGGAGCCATTTTCTACAGTTTATTACAGTTCTGAGAGAGACAGCAGTGTCATTGCTGTGCTCTGTGCTTTGCTGTGTCACATTACATTAGATAGATAGTTAGTTAGTTAGTTTATATATATATAATACAGATAGTTAGTGGGAGATAGTCAGTGTAGGTTAGATAGTGATATAGTGTAGCTGATAGGTTCCAGTGCAGGGTGTTAGGTAGTGTGATAGGTTCTGCTGTCCATACATACATGCTACAGACATAGTGTTGTGATGTCACAAGTTCACAACAATCAGTAATATGTAGTCAGACCTGCTAAAATGTGAAGTTGCGCGTATTGTCAAAAATAATCGCATCATTAATTGCCGATTTGCGCAATCGCGAATATATTGGAGCACTCTATCTGCATATAAAGCTATTGTAATGTTCTGCCATGCCAACCGTTTTCTCCAGTCTCAGGAAACTTCTAGCAGCTTGAAAAATGTAGCAATAGTGACCCACGCCTGTATTGTGTGCGCAATACACACATATTACATTGCCATTTATGATGAATATTTGCCCAAATATTTGCGAAATATCGCAAATTCAAAATATTGCCCCTGCCGCTCATCACTATATATAACTGACAATGAGTTTCTTCTTCTTCTTCTCAACTACTACATTCAGGATGTGCTGTACACACAAATCAGTTATTTGCAGACACATCAATCCAGAAGAAACAATATAACATTTGTTGTACCAGGAACAAAAAAAACGGGTCAGGTAAGCCAGATATGGAGTTTTCTAAGCCTATAGTGCAAACAGTGCATGCAAGACTCAAACCAAAACAAAGAGTTTCGAAAGTGACTGGGAGCTGTGAATAAGAAGCCAGCACTGGTTTGGATTGCAAAAGGAATTTATCTTGGGATGTACACGTTATGTTTTTGCAGGAGGTAAAAAAAATATATTTACCGTAACTTTATGTATCAGCGAGTGTCTCCAAGTACCACAATCAACTACCCAACCACACTGAGTTTTGAGCGGACTCCACGAACAGGAATATCGATGTGATTCTGAATATACCGTAAGGGTCTGTCCATCAAGTTTGGGCAATGCAATTGGGGTGAAGGTTTTTGTTTTTTTTACTGTACACTGTCAAGTGCCATATTTTATTTTGTGGTGCAGACCTCTGTAGTTGGTCACATTATTCAGTGTCCAGATCCAAATGTTCACTGTTAGAGGACTACAAGACAACGCATAATACCCTAAAAAGCTCACGATATAAGGCCTTGTGCACATGACCGTTGTTTGAGTCTGTGTCCGATCCGCAAAACATACATTCAGTTCTCTGGGTTTGTAAAAAATGCAGACACGCACAGATGTCATCTGCATGCTGTCCGCATCCATGTGGCCGTTGTGCACATTAAAGAACATGTCCTCTTTTGTGGACAAGAATAGGCAGCTCTATTAGATAACTGTGGCATGCACACGGCCAGTATCTGGATTTTGCAGACCACAAAATACATATGGTCGTGTGCATGAGGCCTAAAGCCTGTATTACATCGCCTGCCCATTAGCGGAGGACACCGCTGCTATTACATGCTGCCTATTTGTTTGCCGGCAGCAGACCGTGATCTGCTGCCGGCAAATGCAGATTTTTAAGCATGCCGAAAGATTTCGATTGCCCGATGAACCAGCGGTTTGTCATTCAGTGGGTAATCGGAGGCAGTATCACACTACCAGATCATCACTAATGAGCGTTCCTGCGAGTTAGAGATAAACTGGCCGACAATGGGGTTGTTTCGGGCTTTTACTATTGATGACCTATCCTCAGAATAGGTCATCAATATCAGATTGGCGGGGGTCCTACACCCAGCACCCCCACCGATCAGTGTGCACGTGCCGTCTCCCTTCTCTCTTCCTGTCCACTGCTGTTGTCTATGGTCTTTGCCGATGGTGCAGACAATTATTGTAAACTAACTGTTCATTCTCTAGTAAGGGGAGGTGAGAGTTGTATTTGCATGCAGCAATCACCTCCACTGTACATGGAAAAGCGATCACAGCCCTCATACTTTCTGGGCAGAACTATCTGGTGCCCAGAAATGATTTTGGTGTCCACATCAGCTTTGCTCTCACATGTTGTATGAGCATTTGCTCGTTCAGGTGATCAGTGGAACCTTTACCCAGGGCAATTATGGGGAACAAGGATTCCTAGGAATGCTCCTTCCTGATAAATTGCCCTGATCATAGTCTACAGTATGTAAAGAGGCTTTTATACAGCTCCAACTAGGGTTGTGCGAATTAGATTGTTGTATCCGAACACAATTCTTTTTATTATTTATTCATTCCATAGCGCTGTACATATAATAAGGGGTGCACATACAGAAAACAGACAATTGCAATAAGCATGCATACATTTCTAATGTGAAAACCATGGTAGTTATTATTACATGCAGAGAACACAATCACATTAGCACTGGAGAGGCTTCTTGTCTGAACAGGGTCACAATTTAAACTGGTCTCTGCCTAGACAGCATGGGGATGGCATTGTATGGTTGTGGAAGTGGGGTTCACACACACATACATACAGTAATTCTATAGACCTAGAGCCTGAGGGGCCCAAAAGACCAGGCAGCACGAAGGCTATGTGCTTCCCTGGCCACAAATCACTAAGGGAAGGGGGGGTCCAAGCTAAACTCTTGCACAAGGGCCCATGAGCCTTTAGCTACGCCCCTGCATACAGGTCCATATACTGCAAAGCCCAACATCTCAGCTCAAATACCAACCATAGTACATTACAAAGTGTATGCAAATACCATGCATTGAATACACTGATGTATGGAACTAATCAATGTAACCATATATCCATGCAGTACCAAATATGACATAATGCAAAATGAAGGCTATAAATATGCATTGCCCAATAATTTCATGCAAACGTATTACAATCTGTATCTATTCTTATAATAATACATTGTTCTTCAGTTAAATGAGTGATGTGTCTTTCATAAAGGAAAATTAGTAAAGGGTCACTTGTAGGCTAACCATGATGCTTTCCACGCATAAGTATTCAAGGAACCTTAAGTGTAAAGTCCAGTATGTATTCACAGAAGCTTAGAATTTAACTTGACGGGCTTAGAAAGCCACACTTGTGAATGCCATCATCTTGCCAACCCAGGGCTTTAGTAATGCAACCAGTGGTGGGGTCCTCCTGAATAGTAGATAGATAGAAGAATGGATAGATAGATAGATAGATAGATAGATAGATAGATAGATAGATAGATAGATAGATAGATAGATAGATAGATAGATAGATAGACACGATGATAGATAGATAGATAGATAGAACAGATAGATGTAGATAGACAGATAGATAGACAGATAGATAGACAGATAGATAGACAGAGAGTCAAGGCCCCTTTTACACTACCCGATAGTCGGGCAGATTTAAAGGTGCCACCAATTACCCAATGAATGAACAAAACGCTCGTCCATCGGGTAAGGGTACTTTCACACTAGCGTTGGTGCGGATCCGTCTGTTTATTTTCACAGACGGATCCGCACCTCTAATGCAAACGTTTGTATCCGTTCAGAACGGATCCGTTTGCATTAGGTTTAAAGAAAAATGACAAAGTCCAAAACGGATCCGTTCTTGGATTACATTGAAAGTCAATGGGAACGGATCCGTTTTCAAATGCACCATATTGTGTCACTGACAACGGATCCGTCCCTATTGACTTACATTATAAAAACTGATCCGTTAGGCTCCGCCTCTTCAGACGGACACCAAAATGCTGCATGCTGGTTGTTGGTGTCCGCCTCCAAAACGTAATAGAGCGGAACGGGCCAGACTGATGCATTCTGAACGGATCCTTATCCATTCAGAATGCATTGGGGCTTAACTGATCCGTTTTGGAACGTTTGTGAGAGCCCTGAAACGGATCTCACAAACGGAATCCAAAACGCTAGTGTGAAAGTACCCTAATATGATCGTTGGTGAGGTCACCTAAATCATCGTTTGTGGGCAGCACTCTTATTCTGTATGGGGTGGCAATGGCCTTAGCGATCACTACTCCCTATGCTGCGGAGGAGATCGCTACATGTAAAAGAAGCGGTGACCTCCACTGACGATCAGGCGATTGTCAGGACTGCTTCCTTCCTGACAATCGTCTGCTCTATCAAGCAGTATAAAAAGGCCATTAGAGGTACATAGATATAGAAATAGATAATATATTTTAATGTAGATTTCCTACAGATTTAACAAACAAATGAAATTAAGAAAAATATCTATGTCATAAAATATAAAAATGGCTAATCTCTCCTGAATGGATTATCTTTATAACTAGGGATGTCCCAATACCGATACCAGTATCGGTATCGGGACCGATACCGGCATTTTCACGAGTACTTGTACTCGTGAAAATGCCTCCGATACCGCTGCCGATACCGGAAGTTTTGGTCCGGCAGCTCCTATACACTGTTTAAGTAAACCTAACCTGTATTAATGTGGCCGGAATTACTAACTATTAATGCGGTCTCCCTCAGGTCAGGCGCTCAGTCCTTCCATTCTCCTCCTGCCCCGCCTGCCTTCTTCATTCATAAAAGTGGGCAGAGCGGGCAGGCGGGACATGAGGCGCATGGAGGAACTGAGAGCTCAAGCTGCCCGATTCCTCCAAGCACCTCACGTCCCTCCTGCGCGCTCCGCCCACTTTATGAATGTAGAAGGCGCGGGGCAGGAAGGAGCATGGAGGGACTGGCGCCTAACCTGAGGAGACTGCGCATTAATAGTTAGTAATTCGACCACTTAATAGAGATTAAGTTTATGTCAATAGTGTATAGGAGCTGCGAGGCCGGTGTATGAAAGAGTCAAGCTACACCGGCCCCTGCGAGTGTAAACTGCCCCCCCATGATGGCACTTATGGGGGTCTGTGGATGACACTAATAGGGGATCTGTGAATGACACGTATATAGCATAATATGCTATATATGTGTCATCCAGAGATCCCCCATAGTGTCATCCAGAGATCCCCATAGTGTCATCCAGAGATCCCCCATAGTGTCATCCAGAGATCCCCCATAGTGTCATCCAGAGATCCCCCATAGTGTCATCCAGAGATCCCCCATAGTGTCATCCAGAGATCCCCCATAGTGTCATCCAGAGATCCCCCATAGTGTCATCCAGAGAGCCCCTATTAGTGTCCTCCAGAGACCCCCCAGTGTCATCCAGAGATCCCCCCCCAGTGTCATCCACTGATCCCCCCCATAAGTGTCATCCACAGATCCCCCCCATAACAGTGCGTCCTCCTCAGATCCCCCCATAACAGTGTCACCAACAGACCCCCATAACAGTGTCATCCACAGATCCCCCATAACAGTGTGTCCTCCACAGATCCCCCATAAAAATGTGTCATCCACAGATCCCCCATAACATTGTCATCCACAGATAACCCCATAACAGATCCCCCTGGTGGCACATTGGTTGGAAAACACTATTATATTCCCATTTATTAATTTATCAACACTTGTACAAAGGAAAAGAAAAGCCGTTGTCCATAGCAACCAAATTCCAGCTTTAATTTTTTTCATTGCTATCAGCAACTGCGCCGCTGTTTATACGAGGTATCGGTAATTGGTATCGGCAAGTACTTAAATAAAAGTATCGGTACTCGTACTCGGTCTTAAAAAAATGGTATCGGGACATCCCTATTTATAACCAACTCCATGGTAATAATTAGGACAGGTTTTAAATAAGTCTTCTTGGAGCCGATTACAGGGGTATCGCACACCTAGAGCGCCTAGTGACATGATCATTTCAATGTATAAATGATCAAACCACTGGATCAGAAAATCATCCAACCAGAGGGTGCAGAGCAGCTACAGATCACAACGGGAACTACGGTAGGTACTGGAACTTGTTTGAAGAAATTCAGACTACACACTTTCCAGTCTCTCCTTGTACACAAGCCAGAGTTTTCTTCTAAGCACAGCATGATATGTTTCAGATCCGGATTAATTACCGTCTTAGACCAGAAAAACATAGAAAGTCATTGGTGCTCCATAATAAGAAGGTTGTGTGCTACAAGAACAACTGATTAGAAAAGCATAAAGCATTTACGCTGGGTTCAGACCTGAGCGTTTCTGAGACGTGCGTTTTACGCGCGCTTTTGTCTCGCGTTTTACGCGCGTTTTTGTGATTGACTGCAGTGTTGTCCAATGACCAAATATCCCTGTCTATATGAAGTTTGGCCTTTCCAGCATGTTGCAAATTCATAAACGCGCGTTCGAACGCGCGTTTTCAGTGTCAAAAACGCGCAAAATACAAGCGTTGCGCGTTCCCATTGAAGTCTATGGGACAAAAGGCACGACAAACGCCCAAAAAAAAGCTCAAGTACTTGTTTATGCGTTGGGCGTTTTTCAGCGCGTTCGAACGCGCTGTAATACGCGAAAATGTGAACCAGTCCCATAGGGAAGCATTGGTTTGCATCGGTTATGCGTTTTACAGCACGCTCGAACGCGCTGTAAAACGCGCAAGTGTGAACTGAGGGTCAGTGCGTTAGCTGCCCGCTAGTGCAATGACACATATAGTCAACATTTCAGCTGAAGGCACGGGAAAGCCAAAAGGGAGAAAAAAAAAGTGTATAACATGTTTAAGAAAAAGTTACGCAATTGTAAAAAAATGACTATGGCAGAACTCCAAGGACGGCTTGTATCTGACTGGAAACAACTGCATAGATTTGGGACTCAAAAGCTATAAATAATGAATGCACGCAAAAACGTAATTATATCCTGACACATAGTATGCTGCGTGATACCATATACATTTCTCTCTCTCTATATATAATTCGCATGTCTGTATGTAATAAAGAGTGAGATTAGAGAATAGTCATGTTATAGAATGACAAACACTACCAATATGAAATATAGAGTACAGTCATAGATAACATAAACGCCACATGTATGGAAGAATGCAATATAATACAGTACATAATATCACAATACACAGGGGAAAATAACACGGATCTGTATCATGTAGTATGTGAAGCAAGGAGGTCTCTGCTCCATTTATTGAATACCCATCATCACACCAGACATGATCACAGAACTGATCTCACATGGTCATCTTGGTGCCTGTGAACATAGTGGGGAATTTGCAGAAGTGGCACATACCTCCTCCTCTGGAAGGCTGAGATCATCAGGACAGCTCTCTTTCTCTGCTAGGTTGCTGTTCATTGTGAGCTCCTGAGTAGTGTTCTGTAGACAGCCTGGGATCCTGGCAGGAATAAGTGAACTCTGCAAACCTTGCGGAATGTCAAAGGGAGCAAGTATTCTTCAGTCCCACTGGTGGAGCTCAGTGTCCCCTCGAAATGTGAAATGAGGAACTAGTGAAGTGTCTATGGCTTGTGGTAGAGATAAAGAGGACAGCATGAGAGAGCAGGGGAAAGGGAGGAAAGGGGAAATGTTCTTGACTGTTGGTGATTAGGGTTAGCTCCAGCCTTTGGTTTCTAAAACTCTCAGGAGGGGAGGGACTGAAGTCAACTTCACAGCTAGCAACTAACTCCCAGTTTTCTGGATGGGAGGTGCTCTGTTTATAGAGGAGATGGAAGGAGGGGGAGAGACAATCAGTAAGTTCCAATTAGTTAAGAAAAAATATCTCCAGTTCTTCAAAACAAAAAGAAAAACCTGAGGTTATCCAGAGAGGGTCAAAAGGTGAAATGCGGAGAGATGGAAGGAGTACAAGCGAGAGAGGAGATAAGAGAGTTTACAAGTCAGGGGTCTGTTATGAAGCCGGTGTTATCTGGACATCTGCTGCATTTACAGGGTAACCCTGTTTACATGACAATTCGCGTGCCACAGACATACCAGACCGGAATCCAATGGCTTCAAGACGGCATCAAGGAACCTGAACAATAGCTGGCACCCATGTACCTGTATCAAGTTGAGAACTTGAGAATAAAGCCCCCTGCACAGTACCGTATCCGTCCTGTGGTCTGCAAATTGCGGAATGCAAAATATAGATGCAGTCCGTGTAGCATCCACAGTTTTTGCGGACCCATTGACTTAATTTTGCGGACAAGTATAGGACATGTTCTATCTTTATGAATGAATGATCCGTGTATTTTCTGCATCCGTATGTCTGTTCTGCATGGAGATAGACTATGTCCAGTGTCGTAACT
Organism: Bufotes viridis; assembly: GCA_033119425.1. Taxonomy (NCBI): domain Eukaryota; kingdom Metazoa; phylum Chordata; class Amphibia; order Anura; family Bufonidae; genus Bufotes; species Bufotes viridis. The sequence continues at coordinate 387,300,488 of CM065589.1, read as the reverse complement.
AGAAATGACTGGGCCCCACAGCAAATTTTTGAATGGGGCCCCCTCCCCCAGTAATTTTTTCACAACCCCTTCCTTTCATGCTGCCCCTTTCCTGTGGCTACTAAAGATCGCTCCCTCAGACCAGGCCCGTCAGCTGTTCCATCCGTTTTCTACACTGTCTATACTGCCACTGTATATCATTATATTGTGTAATACTGTTGAGGGGCCCTGACAAAATCATTTAGTACCTCTCCTCCTCTTGGATGGGCCCCTTCTGGGTCAGGGCCCCAAAGCAGCTGCTTCCCCTATAGTTACGCCCCTGACTATGTCCGCAAAATTCTGACCAAGGACCCGTTGAAAACTATGGGTCCACAAATGAAATGCAGATGGCTCACCGGCTGCATTTGTTTACTTCGCGGATCGGCGATTTGCGGACCACAAAATGGATACGGTTGTGTGCATGGGCCTAAAGGGGGTGTTACCATTACACCTAGAAGCTCAGCTGTCTCTGAAACTTCTGCGCCCTCTACAGTGTGACAGGGCCAGGCATGATGACATTTATACTGCCTGCTCCTGTCAATCAAAGTGCAGAGGGTGCGGCAGTTGCAGAGGGAGCAGAGCCTCTAGGTGTAAAGGCAACACCCCCATTGCTCCTAGAGGCTCATTTACATATATTAAAACATAATTTTTCTCAGCAATGTGGGCACATACTGTACGAATACACATACGGTTCAGCTGCCGAGCGCACATGTAACAGGTCAGCCAGTTTCATAGGTACAAATCTGCTGACAGATGTCCTTTATTAGGAACCAAGTCATTTTACTAAGGCCTCATGCACACGAACGTATTTTGGGTCCGTGTCCGAGCCGCATATTTTGCGGCTTGGGCGCGGACCCATTCACTTCAATGGGGCCACAAAAGATGCGGACAGCACTCCATGTGTGGTCCGCGTCCTTTGCTCCGTTCAGTGGCCCTGAAAAAAAAATATAGCATGGGGCATTTCTACAATGGGGCGCGTTCCATTCTGCAAATTGCGGAATGGAACGCGGAACAGCTTCCGTGTTTTGCGGATCCACGGTTTGCGGACCGCAAAACACCTACGGTCGTGTGCATGAGGCCTAAATTGAAGTCTATGGTATAAGCCTGGGGTGCACAACCTTTTCTGGTTGGGCCACATTGTCAGGCTGAACCAATTCCAAGGAAAATAAAACTTAATGCGGTATTACCAACTGAAATACTGTATAACATAGAGTATATACTATAAATGTCTAGTTACAGCTCTAGGACTCCCATCTAATAGGAGAATACGTGAAAGAAACATGTAAGAAGCCATAAGACATAGACCTACATGTCTTTTACCAGATGTTTGGGGGCCGCACAGAATGGTATCGAGGGCCGCATGTGGCCCCCGGGCCGCAGGTTGTGCACCCCTGGTATAAGCGATCTAACAATTGCATATAAGTCCTTTACTGGGAATAAAGATAAATTTATAAAAGTAAAAAAAAGTTTCAAATGTAGAATCTATCTATCCATCAATTATCTATCTATCTATCTATCTATCTATCTATCTATCTATCTATCAATTATCTATCTATCTATCTATCTATCCATCAATTATCTATCTATCCATCAATTATCTATCTATCTATCTATCTATCTATCTATCCATCAATTATCTATCTATCTATCTATCTATCTCATATATATCTATCTATCTATCCATCAATTATCTATCTATCTATCCATCAATTATCTGTCTATCCATCAATTATCTATCTATCTATCCATCAATTATCTATCTATCTATCCATCAATTATCTGTCTATCCATCAATTATCTATCTATCTATCTATCCATCAATTATCTATCTATCTATCTATCCATCATTTATCTATCTATCTATCTATCTATCTATCTATCCATCAATTATCTATCTATCTATCTATCTATCTATCTATCCATCAATTATCTATCTATCTATCTATCTATCTATCTATCCATCAACTATCTATCTATCTATCTATCCATCAATTATTTATCTATCCATCAACTATCTATCTATCTCCTATCTATCTATCTATCTATCTATCTATCCATCAATTATCTATCTATCTATCTATCAATTATCTATCCATCTATCTATCTATCTATCCATCAATTATCTATCTATCTATCTATCTATCTATCAATTATCTATCTATCTATCTATCTATCTATCCATCAATTATCTATCTATCTATCTATCTATCCATCAATTATCTATCTATTTATCTATCTATCTATTATCTATCTATCTATCCATCAATTATCTATCTATCTATCTATCTATCCATCATTTATCTATCTATCTATCTATCTATCCATCAATTATCTATCTATCTATCTATCCATCATTTATCTATCTATCTATCTATCCATCAATTATCTATCTATCTATCTATCTATCCATCAATTATCTATCTATCTATCTATCTATCTATCTATTTATCCATCATTTATCTATCTATCTATCTATCTATCTATCCATCAATTATCTATCTATCTATCCATCTATCTATCTATCTATCTATTATCTATCTATCTATCCATCAATTATCTATCTATCTATCTATCTATCCATCAATTATCTATCTATCTATCTATCTCCTATCTATCTATCTATCCATCAATTATCTATCTATCTATCTATCTATCCATCAATTATCTATCTATCTATCTATCTATCTATGCATTTCATATCTATCTATCTATCTATCTATCTATCCATCTATCTATGTATCTCATATCTATCTATCTATCTATCTCATCTCATATCTATCTATCTATCTATCTATCTATCTACAGTATCTATCTATCTATCTCATATCTCTCTATCTATTTATATATTTTCTATCTATCTATCTAAGTATCTATCTATCTATCTATCTCATATCTCTCTATCTATCTACAGTATCTCTCTATCTCTCTATCTCATATCTATCTAATCTATCTATCTATCTATCTATCTATCTCCTATCTATCTATCTATCTATCTATCTATTACAGCACCCACTGCTTTTTTGTGCAAAATTTTGTAACTTTTTGAATTTGTAATTTTTTTCACCACTTACACTCCAATTTTTAAAAGTGAGTGGGGAATTGGGTGTGGTTTACTATGTTAATGAGTTTCATTCAAGATTTATAACTGTGACTTTCTTACAAAGGCCTCTTTCACATCAGCGTTTTAGCTTTCCGTCCTAGAGATCCGTCCTCGGGGCTCTAGGACGGAAAGCTACTGATCAGGATTATCCCCATGCATCCTGAATGGAGAGAAATCTGTTCAGGATGCATCAGGATGTCTTCAGTTCAGTATGTCAACGTTTTTTGGACGCTGACAAAAGCGCAGCATGCTGCGGATTTGTCTCCGTCCAAAAATCCGGAAGACATGCCGTAACGCCGGATCCAGAATTAATGCCCATTGAAAGGCATTAGTCCGGATCTGGCCTTTAGCTAAACGTCGTTTCCGCGCATCGCCGGATCCGACGTTTAGCTTTTTGTCAATGGTTACTATGGCAGCCAGGACGCTAAAGTCCTGGCTGCCATAGTAAAGTAGGGAGCGGGGAGCAGCATACTTACATTCCATGCGGCTCGGGACGCTCCAGGATGACGCCAGGCGCCCCAGTGCATAGATTACGTGATCGCATGGATCACGTGATCCATGCACGCGGGGCGCTCTGACGTCATTCAGGAGCGCCCCGGGAGCCGCACGGAATGTAAGTTTGCCGCTCCCCAGCTCCCCACTGCTACTATGGAAACCAGGACGCTAGTCTTCAAATGCTTTCAGTTGTCTTGCGCTGTGACGGATCCGGCAGGCATTCCGGCGACGGAAGTTCACGCCGGATCTTCACAACGCAGGTGTGAAAGAGGCCTAAGTCACAAAAAAAGTTGCAAACTCACTTCAGTAAGGGAGTGGCGCAAAAAAATTGGAGTAGCATTTGTAGAGAAACGTTTTAGGTTTCAAGTATGTTGTTTGATAAATTTGGCACAAAATACACCAATGCAGACACAAGCAAAACTGTCTTTAAATATTATGCTTATTGTTTCTGGGGCAGTTTTTTGGTCTTGTAAAAACTCCATAAAATTCATGTATTTTTTACAGGCTTTTTTTGGGGTAATGTTTTTTTAGTCACGCCTACAAAACCACATGGTCATTAAGACTGATCCACTAAACAATGCGGTTTTAATCAGTTCATTTGAGCGTGCTGTGCTTGTATGGTCACGCAGTGTTCAGCTGCAACGCAAAAGCATCAAAACCGCAGCAGCTTTAGGCCTGGATGGTCCGGATGCGTTCAGGGTGCGTTCAGTGAAACCATCGCACCATTTTGTAAGCAAGTTCAGTCAGTTTTTACTACGATTGCGTTCAGTGTTTCATTTTTTTCCGCGCCGTTGCAATTAATTTCGATGCATTTTTCACATGCGTGAAAAGTAAATGAAGGTTTAGGCCCCTTTCACACGGGCGAGTTTTCCGCGCGGGTGCAATGCGTGAGGAGGCCGAATTGCACCCGCACTGAATCCGGACCCATTAGTTTCTATGGGGCTGTGCACATGAGCGGTGATTTTCACGCATCACTTCTGCGTTGCGTGAAAATCGCAGCATGCTCTATATTGTGCGTTTTTCACGCAACGCAGGCCCTGTAGAAGTGAATGGGGCTGCGGGAAAATCGCAAGCATCCGCAAGCAAGTGCGGATGCAGCGCGATTTTCCCGCATGGTTGCTTAGCAACGGGACCCGATCTTTATTATTTTCCCCTTATAACATGGTTATAAGGGGAAATAATAGCATTCTTAATAAAGAATGCATTGTAAAATGAGTGGAAGGGTTAAAATGATAAAGTTAACTTACCTTAGCCACTTGATCGCGTAGTTGCGATCTGTCCTCTCTTTCCCAGCATCAGCTAAGATCTCAAGGTCCTGTGATGACGTCAATCACATGGTCCATCACCATGGTAAGATGGAGCATGTGATTGGACCATGTGATGTGACGTCATCACAGGTCCTTTGATGGACCATGTGATTGGACCATGTGATGTGACGTCATCACAGGTCCTTTAGATCTTAGCTGATGCAGGGAAAGAGAGGACAGATCGCAACTACGCGATCAAGTGGCTAAGGTAAGTTAACTTTTATTATTTTTAACCCCTTCCTCTTCATTTTACTAAGCATTCTTTATTAAGAATGCTATTATTTCCCCTTATAACCATGTTATAAGGGAAAATAATCAATTCTCCAGAAGACCCGAAACCGGACTTCAGTGATGAAGTGCGGCTTCGGGTTGGGTACCAAACATGGCGATTTTTCTCACGCGCGTGCAAAACGCATTACAAACGTTTGCACCCGCGCGGAAATATCGCGCATATTCCCGCAAAGCACCCGCCTCTTATCCGGGTGTCAAACATGACGCCCATGTGAAAGAGGCCTTACAAAACAACATCTCCTAGCAACCATCAGTGAAAAACGCATTGCTTCCGGACTGCATTCGAATGTAATGCATTTTTCACTGAAGCCCCATTCACTTCTATGGGGCCAGGGCTGCGTGAAAAACGCAGAATATGGCGTATTGCACACGACCGTATGGCTTTTTCAGTGTTTTGCGGTCCGCAAAAAACGGATCCACAAAAAATACAGATGACATCCGTGTGCATTCCTTTTTTTTACGGAACAGCTGGCCCCTGATAGAACAGTACTATCCTTGTCCGTTATGTGGACAATAATAGGACATGTTCTATCTTTGAACGGAACAGAAAAATTGAAACGAATGGCTCCGTATAGAACGCAAAAAAACGGAATGTAAACGGAAAAAAAATACATTCGTGTGCATGAGGCCTATAGAACATGCTGTGATTCTCACGCAACGCAGAAATGATGCGTGAAAAAAAAAACGCTCATGTACACAGACCCATTGAAATGAATTGGTCAGGATTCAGTGCGGGTGTTATGCGTTCACTTCACCCATCGCACCCGTGTGGAAAACTCGCTTGTGTGAAAGGGGCCTTAAGGTGGATTTAGAAGGGCTGATTAGCAGCAGAATATCGTCAAAGAAACGCTCCTTCCCCACAGTCTGCTGCTTGTTAAGGCTACTTTCACACTCGTGTTAAAGAGGACCTTTCATCACTTCTAAAGATATTAACTAACGATGCTGACATGTAGAGCGGCGCCCAGGGATCTCCCTGCACTTACTATTATCCCTGGGCGCCGCTCCGTTCTCCCGGTATAGGCTCCGGTATCTTCGGGGACTTGGTTATAGTGGGCGGAGCCTGCCCTTTTCTCCCAGGCTATGAGCTCTGCGCTGGAGAAGGAGATGAAGGGCAGGCTCCGCCTACTATAACCAAGTCCCCGCCTACTATAACTTTGTGAGCACAGAGACCGGGGCCTATACCGGGAGAATGGAGCGGCGCCCAGGGATAATAGTAAGTGCAGGGAGATCCCTGGGCGCCGCTCTACATGTCAGCATCGTTAGTTAATATCTTTAGAAGTGATGAAAGGTCCTCTGCTTGTCCGGCAGGAGAACAGTCTGCCGGATCTGTACTAACATTTGCACACCTGTGCTCCCGGAAGTCCACCCCAGCCCCATTCACTATAATAGGGACCGGCCAGAGATCCTGCCGCAGTATGGCAAATATGCCGAGAGATGGCCGGACAAATACCGCAGCACTACATTTACATGCAGCGATCACCTCCACAGTATGAGAACGAGGGATCCATATTTCTATCGCTTGTCCACATACATCTGCATAGTTTCTGGTCAGCAGATGGCTGTTTGGACCACACAAACATGCCTGCACGAACGTGCGTTTCACCCGATGTATGTTTTTCTCGTTCATTGAGTGATCTGCTGCACCTTTAGGCTAGGTCTACACGACGGCATTTGTCGCGCGACATTTTGTCGCATTAATGTCGCACGACATTTCTTATAATGGTAGTCTATTGGTGTTGCATTGCGACATGCGACGAAAAATTCGAAATGTTTTTTTTTCTGCGACTGTCGCAGTCACAGCATATCGCATGTAGCAGTGCAACATCATAGACTATCATTATAAAAATTGTCACGCGACAAAATGTTGCAGTGGCGTTGTGCCCTAGTTGTCGCGCGACACACGTTGTTGTGTAGACCTAGCCTTCTCAGGCAGATTATCGGGAATGAGCGTCCGCAGGAATGTTTATTCCCGACAATCTGCCTGATTATCTGGCCTTCTAAATCCACTTTTACTCTTTCCCAAGCACAGAGTTAGAGGGTAGTACCCTGTACACTGGTGTCTATGGAGATTCCTGGAGACGGGGATAGATGGGAGGGAGGACAATCTCAGCACAGTGCTGAGGAATATATTGATGCTATATAGAGAACAGAAATGAATGAAGCTAGAAGAATAAAACTGTTCTAGTAACTATTATATTTTTCAGATCCTACAGTTCAGTCAAATAAACCCATTACCATTTACCCATACCTTGCAACCGTCCCGGATCCAGCGGGACAGTCCTGGATTTCAGTGGCTGTCCCACTGTCCCGGTATAGGGGAGGTATGTCCCGCTTTCTGGCAGCTGTCCCTGCGTCCATAGGAAACAGAGACAGTTGCCATAATGAAGCAGAGAGCAGTCAGCTCCCTGCTTCATCATTTCTACTGGCTCTCCACACCTCTGGTCTGTGCAGGTGGGCGGGGCTGGCTCCCAGACTAGAGCAGCCGATGTCCTGATGCTGCTGCTAGGAACAAGGTAAGTATGTGGTGTTTATTTTCTTTTACTTTCTGTGAGGTGCACAATGTGGGCATATTACTCGGGGGCACAATGTGGGCATATTACTGAGGGGCACAGCTAGGCATATTACTGGGGGCACAGCTACGCATATTACTGGGGGGCACAACGTGGGCATATTACTAGGGGGCACAATGTGGGCATATTACTGAGGGACACAATGTGGGCATATTACTGAGGGACACAATGTGGGCATATTACTGAGGGACACAATGTGGGCATATTACTGAGGGACACAATGTGGGCATATTACTGAGGGACACAATGTGGGCATATTACTGAGGGACACAATGTGGGCATATTACTGAGGGACACAATGTGGGCATATTACTGAGGGACACAATGTGGGCATATTACTGAGGGACACAATGTGGGCATATTACTGAGGGACACAATGTGGGCATATTACTGAGGGACACAATGTGGGCATATTACTGAGGGACACAATGTGGGCATATTACTGAGGGACACAATGTGGGCATATTACTGAGGGACACAATGTGGGCATATTACTGAGGGACACAATGTGGGCATATTACTGAGGGACACAATGTGGGCATATTACTGAGGGACACAATGTGGGCATATTACTGAGGACACAATGTGGGCATATTACTGAGGACACAATGTGGGCATATTACTGAGGGACACAATGTGGGCATATTACTGAGGGACACAATGTGGGCATATTACTGAGGGACACAATGTGGGCATATTACTGAGGGACACAATGTGGGCATATTACTGAGGGACACAATGTGGGCATATTACTGAGGGACACAATGTGGGCATATTACTGAGGGACACAATGTGGGCATATTACTGAGGGACACAATGTGGGCATATTACTGAGGGACACAATGTGGGCATATTACTGAGGGACACACTGTGGGCATATTACTGAGGGACACAATGTGGGCATATTACTGGGGGACACAATGTGGGCATATTACTGAGGGACACAATGTGGGCATATTACTGACTGACACAATGTGGGCATATTACTGACTGACACAATGTGGGCATATTACTGAGGGACACAATGTGGGCATATTACTGAGGGGCACAGGTAGGCATATTACTGAGGGACACAATGTGGGCATATTACTGAGGGACACAATGTGGGCATATTACTGAGGGACACACTGTGGGCATATTACTGGGGGCACAATGTGGGCATATTACTGAGGGACACAATGTGGGCATATTAATGAGGGACACAATGTGGGCATATTAATGAGGGACACAATGTGGGCATATTACTGAGGGACACAATGTGGGCATATTACTGAGGGACACAATGTGGGCATATTACTGAGGGACACAATGTGGGCATATTACTGAGGACACAATGTGGGCATATTACTGAGGGACACAATGTGGGCATATTACTGAGGGACACAATGTGGGCATATTACTGAGGGACACAATGTGGGCATATTACTGGGGGACACAATGTGGGCATATTACTGAGGGACACAATGTGGGCATATTACTGACTGACACAATGTGGGCATATTACTGAGGGACACAATGTAGGCATATTACTGAGGGACACAATGTGGGCATATTACTGAGGGACACAATGTGGGCATATTACTGAGGACACACTGTGGGCATATTACTGGGGAGCACAATGTGGGCATATTACTGAGGGACACAATGTGGGCATATTAATGAGGGACACAATGTGGGCATATTACTGAGGGACACAATGTGGGCATATTACTGAGGGACACAATGTGGGCATATTACTGAGGGACACAATGTGGGCATATTACTGAGGGACACAATGTGGGCATATTACTGAGGGACACACTGTGGGCATATTACTGAGGGACACAATGTGGGCATATTACTGGGGGACACAATGTGGGCATATTACTGAGGGACACAATGTGGGCATATTACTGACTGACACAATGTGGGCATATTACTGAGGGACACAATGTGGGCATATTACTGAGGGGCACAGCTAGGCATATTACTGAGGGACACAATGTGGGCATATTACTGAGGGACACAATGTGGGCATATTACTGAGGGACACACTGTGGGCATATTGCTGGGGGCACAATGTGGGCATATTACTGAGGGACACAATGTGGGCATATTACTGAGGGACACAATGTGGGCATATTACTGAGGGACACAATGTGGGCATATTACTGAGGGACACAATGTGGGCATATTACTGAGGGACACAATGTGGGCATATTACTGAGGGACACAATGTGGGCATATTACTGAGGGACACAATGTGGGCATATTACCGAGGGACACAATGTGGGCATATTACTGAGGGACACAATGTGTGCATATTACTGGGGGACACAATGTGGGCATATTACTGGGGGCACAATGTGGGCATATTACTGAGGGACACAATGTGGGCATATTACTGGGGGCACAATGTGGGCATATTACTGAGGGACACAATGTGGGCATATTACTGAGGGGCACAGCTAGGCATATTACTGGGGGCACAATGTGGGCATATTACTGGGGGGCACAATGTGGGCATATTACTGGGGGGCACAGCTAGGCTTATTACTGGGGGCACAGCTGGGCATATTACTGGGGGCACATAACTGGGCATATTACTGGGGGCACATAACTGGGCATATTACTAGGGAAACAGCTGGGCATATTACTGGGGGCACATAACTGGGCATATTACTGGGGGCACATAACTGGGCATATTACTGGGGAAACAGCTGGGCACATAACTGGGCATATTACTGGGGGCACATAACTGGGCATATTACTGGGGAAACAGCTGGACATAATTCTGTGAAGAATGTGGTCATAAATACAGTGCGGTGGCATGAAGAGGGAATAATTACTAAATTACTAAAAGCTTGGCCTAGTGCGCAAAAAATTAGCAAAGCGCGCCGCACAGTGTGTCCCTCTTTGTTCGTTTCCTAGGTTGAGAGGTATGTATTTACCATTGCTGCTGTGTGAAATACCAGGGCTATCCTGTGTGGGAATACCAGTGGGCACAGAGGGATCTAATTGTGTTGAATTTATGGAGAAATGGTTCATTGAGAACTATCAGCCTGGAACGCTTTCTAACTTTTTTGCTATAGAGAGAGCCCATAGGGTCCCTAGTAAAAAGGAGTACCAGGGGATTATTCAAGATCAATTCTGGTTAAGTTTCTTCTCTCTAAGGATCGGGATGCTATTTTGCAAGAGTCTAGACTCTCTGATAAATGTCAGATTGAGGGGACAAGAATAAGACTATTCCCGGATTATGAAGCGGCTACTAATGAGCGCAGGAAAAAATATATGGATATAAAAAAGAGATTACGACTGACTGGATTGAAGTATAGTCTGTTATTTCCTGCTAAGCTTCGTGTGGCGTATCAGGATAGATCTCCCGAAGAAGCAAATGACTGGGCAGATTTAAAGGACCTGTGAGAAAAGATTTGATACCAGTAAAGGCGAGGGGGGGATATAGGGAGTAGTAGGCATAGTTTTGGAGCTATTTCTCTTTTTTCAGAGGGGAGGTGCTTGGGGTGGGGAATGAGGGGCACGGTTATAGGAAGCGGGGGGGGGGCGGGGGGGGGGGGGGTCGGATCCCCTCCAGGAAATAATACGGGGGGGACGAGTATGCAAAAATCCCCCCCAGCGGCAGCGCAATGTGTGCGGCGGTGGCGGGGCACAGGGAGATGAACCCTTCCATTGTGGAAGCGTTCATCTCCATAGTCATCTGTATCGCCGTCCTCAGGACAGCGATACAGATGGCTGTGCTGCGGAGCAGGAGAGGGAGAGGAGTCTCCCTTCCCTGCTCCTCTGATAGGCTGCAGGCCTAGTGCCAGCAGCCTATCAGTTGTTGGTACAGGCGGCGTGATGACGTCATTGCGCTGTCTGTTAGCCGTACAGCGCGGGACACAGGCCGGAAGAGGCCTGCATCGCATCGCTGTGACTGATGGAGGTAAGTACAGGTGTCTTGTTTTGTGTGTGTGTGTGTCTTCTTTTTTAAACCGGACCCACTGGCCCATAAGGAGGGGTGGGGGATTTTTGGCACTTGGGGGGTGGGGGGGGGCGGAGAGATGTGGGTGTGGCTTGAGGGTGAGCGGGGACACAGGGGCCCCATAAGTGCTGTCCCCCCCAGATTTTTGGGGCTTCCTACGCCCATGATGAGGGGCTCTATGGGGAGAGAGAAGTTACTTGTGTGAGGTTCCTAAATGCTTTGGTTTTGAGGTTTGCTTCATGAACTGGTTTAAGTGAATATACTCGCACCCTAGAGCTAGAGTATCGGTGGATGGGGTTATGTCCCTGCCTTTTGTGCTTTCGAGGGGATGTTACCTATCTTCGTTACTCTTTGCAATTGCAATAGAACCATTAGCTATTATAATTTGTGAAAACAATGAGTTTAAGGGATTCCAATATGGGAGTATTAAAGGGAACCTGTCATCAACTTTATGCTGATCTCACTGAGGGCAGCATAAAGTAGTGACAGAAATGCTGATTTCACCGGTGTGTCACACATCAGCTAAAAGTAAGTGGTTGCTGAGAACCAGCATCATAATCATTACAGCACAGGCCTTGAAAAGAGTCAAATCTACCTGAGAAGAGTCCTGGTTATTCCTAATCTCCTGCTCTCCCGCCCGTCTGCTGAAAATTGGCAGTTCTCTCCTAGAGCGAAAACTAGGTAGAAGACGGTCAGTCACCAGCAGGAATTCATGAAGAACCAGGACTCTTCTCAGGTGGCTGGGACTCTTTTCCAGGCCTAGTCTGCAATGATTGTGATGTTGGTTCTCGGCAACCACTTACTTTTAACTCATAAATGACAGACCGCTGAAATCAGCTCACCTGTCTACTTTATTCTGATGTTAGTATGGGCAGCATAAAGGTGATGACAGCTTCCCTTTAATGAAAAAATCACGTTGTATGCCGATGATATTTGTTGTATTTGGGTAACACTGTGGTGGATTTAGATAAAATAATAGGTATAATAGATACCGTATATACTCGAGTATATGCCGACCCGAGTATAAGCCGACCCCCCTAATTTTACCCAAAAAAACCTGGGAAAAGTAGTGACTCGAGTATAAGCCGAGGTGGAAATGGATGTCACTGTTATGGGGGATCTGTGGATGACGCACTGTTATGGGGGGATCTGTGGATGACGCACTGTTATGGGGGGATCTGTGGATGACGCACTGTTATGGGGGGATCTGTGGATGACGCACTGTTATGGGGGATCTCTGGATGACGCACTGTTATGGGGAGATCTGTGGATGACGCACTGTTATGGGGATCTGTGGATGACACTGTTATAGGGATCTATGGATGACACTGTTATGGAGGATCTGTGGATGACGCACTGTTATAGGAGGATCTGTGGATGACGCACTGTTATGGATGGAGGCTGTGGATGACGCACTGTTATAGAGGATCTGTGGATGACGACTGTTATAGGGATCTGTGGATGACGCACTGTTATGAGGGATCTGTGGATGACACTGTTATAGAGATCTGTGGATGACACTGTTATGGGGGATCTGTGGATGGCACTGTTATGAGAGGATCTGTGGATGACGCACTATTATGGCGGATCTGTGGATGACACTGTTATGGGATGGGGGCTGTGGATGGCACTTATGGGATGAGGGGGATGTGGATGACACTGTTATGGGAAGGGGGATGTGGATGGCACTTATGGGATGAGGGGATGTGGATGACACTGTTATGGGAAGAGGGATGTGGATGGCACTTATGGGATGAGGGATGTGGATGACACTGTTATGGGATAGGGGGATGTGGATGGCACTTATGGGATGAGGGGATGTGGATGACACTGTTATGGGAAGAGGGGATGTGGATGGCACTTATGGGATGAGGGGATGGATGACACTGTTATGGGATGAGGGGATGTGGATGGCACTTATAGGATGGGGATGTGGATGACACTTTATGGGATGGGGGGCTGTGGATGGCATCCACAGATCCCCATCCTATAACAGTGCCATCCACATCCCCCATCCCATAACAGTGCCATCCACATCCCCTCATCCCATAACAGTGTCATCCACATCCCCCATCCCATAACAGTGCCATCCACATCCCCCATCCCATAACAGTGCCATCCACACCCCTCATCCCATAACACGCTCATGTATAGTTTTAGAATTTGATTATGCTATACACTTATTCTTACTATAATTCTTGCCCCCTCTGTACCTCATTACATGCGGCAGGCGGGCAGTGAATACTTCAGGCCGGGCGGGAGAGCGAGCGCAGTGTGACTGACGTCACGTGCCTGCGCCGCCTGCTTCATTCATAAAGCAGGCCGGGCAGGCACGTGACATCAGCAAGTCACGCTGCTCTCGTCCGCCCGGCCTGAAGTATTCACTGCCCGACTGCCGCATGTAATGAGGTACAGAGGGGGCAAGAATTATAGTAAGAATAAGTGTACATTATAATCAAATTTAAAAACTATACATGAGCGGTGGGGCCGGAGCGCAGTGAGCGCATCGGCCCTGCCGCAAATGCCCGCCCCCAGCTCCTCCCCCCGCTCCTCCTCCCACTCCGCTCTTCAGTTTCAATTTATGACTCGAGTATAAGCCGAGTTCGGGTTTTTCGGCACAAATTTTGTGCCGAAAAACTCGGCTTATACTCGAGTATATACGGTAAGTTTGGATATTTTTCAGGATTGAAAATAAATTGGGAAAAATCACATTTGATGTTACTTGGGGAAGGAGACTTGAACAGGATCTTAGATGTACACATAGTGGATAAAGGAGGTAGTTTTAAATATCTAGGGATAAATATTAGTATGTAAAACTAAATGCAGTTCCACTTTTAAAGGAATTAAGAAAGAGAACCCATATTTGGAAAAGATTACCATTATCAATGATGGGTCGAATTAATTTGATAAAGGTGTTTTTTTCTCCCTAAGGTATTGCTTGGGTTGCAAAATGCAATATGTAAATTGGGAGAGTAGAGGTGTAAGTTTGTTGTGTCATATTTTTGAGGGGGATAAATTGAAGGATTTTGAAGGGAGTTTGGGATCCCCAAAAAATATTATTTTAAATATTTACAAATAAGGGACGCAATTAGCTCAACATCAGTTGATTCAGAGAAATATAAAAAAGCCTCCTCAGAAAATGTTGATCAATTTCTCAGGGATGGAAACGTTAAAGGGAATATTTCAAGGAGATATAAAATGTTAATGAAGTAATCACAAATAAAGATTAAAATATTAGCTAAAGAGAAATGGAAAAAAGATATGGAAGGTTTGTCAGATGAGAAATGGGAAGATGCTTTGAGTAATAGGCCTCTGGTCTCACTGAGGGCATCACACAGGGTTTCCTGGTGTTTCCTCATTCATAGGTTATATCATACACCCCTAATATTATAAAAAATGGGTTTAAGAGCCACAGATGAATGTCCAAGATGTTGTGAAGAACAGGCAGGTCTAGTGCATTTAATTTGGAGATACCCCAAGCTGTTTAAGTATTGGTTTGAAATAGCAGTTATTATTGATAAAGCTCTAGGAGTACAGATATATGGTGATCCTGTAGCTTGTATATTGGGGATACAATTCACTTGAGCTTGCGGAAGACTGTGAAACAAGTACTTTGTAAGTAGTGTTGAGCGCGAATATTCGAATATCGCCACTTCGAGAATTCATGAAGATTTAGAATATAGTGCTATATATTCGTATTCGCAAATATTCTAGATTTTTTTTCATCTAAACCCATGATCCCTCCCTGCTTCTTGCTTTTGGGCCAATGAGAAGGCTACAATGTCTTTGTCTGAGCTTAACAACCAAAAGGAAAGTTGCCTACCCCTCACTATATAAGAACCTCCCCAGCAGCCATTTTCTGCAGTTTGTTATCAGTTCTGAGAGAGACAGCAGTGTCATTGCTGTGCTCTGTGCTTTACTGTGTCACATTATATTAGATAGTTAGTTGGTTAGCTTAATATATATAATACAGATAGTTAGTGGGAAATAGTCAGTGTAGGTTAGATAGTGATATAGTGTAGCTGATAGGTCTCAGTGCAGGGTGTTAGGTTCTGCTGTCCATACATACATGCTACAGACATAGTGCTGTGATGTCACAAGTTCACAACAATCACTAATATGTAGTCAGACCTGCTAAAATGTGAAGTTGCACGTATTGCGCCAAAATATGCGCATCATTAATTGCCAATTTGCACAATCGCAAATATATTGGAGCACTCTGTCTGCATATAAAGCTATTGTAATGTTCTGCCGTGCCAACCATTTTCTCCAGTCTCAGGAAACTTCTAGCAGCTTGAAAAATGTAGCAAAAGTGACCCAAACCTGTATTGCGCGTGCTTTACGCGAATATTACATTGCTGATTTTTGCAATCAAGAAAATAATAACTTCGCTCAAATATTCACGAAATATCGCAAATTCGAATATTGCCCCTGCCGCTTATCACTATTTGTAAGCTGCTGTTCCAGGCAAGATTGCTTTTTCTGAAAAAATGGATTGAAAAAGATCAGCATTCTGTGAATGAATGGAAGAAATCTGTGAATAATATGATAAAAATGGAAAGGATAAAATGTGATAACAGGGGGATGAAAGATTGTACTTTACAAATATGGAATCAATAGCTCAATAACATATAAGTGTTTTTTTTTTTCTTTTGTACCTCCTCCCTCTCTTTTTCATGGGGTATGGGTTGTTGGTTGGGTGAGATGGATTGTGGGGTTGGAAAAATATGTAATATACTGTGGAAATGTTTTAGTTTTTATGTTGTATTTGAAAATGAATAAATAGAAAGAAAGAAAGAAAAAAAGAATAACAGGCCTATCCAGAGAGATCTGTGTATTAAACAGGACTCATTGTGCACAGACCTTAAAACAGGTTTATCTTATACATTCCAGTCCCTGCAAGTAAACTGATTAGTTATTAACTAACTAGTCATGAACAAACAAAGGCAGTAAGATTCTGTTGTCCTCAGAACCAATGTGTAGGTTCACTTTTAATGGGTTCTTAAAGTATTAACCCTTCCACAGGCAGTGGTCCTTTAAACTCAGTGACTAGAACAAATGTAAACTCTTGGAATGACACATTTGAAAAGTAGTTTTCATTGAGAAGCATTGGGCTTTTTTAATGTCACCTATTTAGAAACATGTGCAAACTGCTGGACATCTTCTGATTTCGAAGGAATCGTTAATTTCTAACGATAATTTGTTTTCCCTTAGTCCTAACAGCAGTACAGATGGGGGTTAACCACCCCCCGTGGACTGGCAGGACCGGCAGAATGTTTAATGAGCCCAAGACTAATAACTCAATTTAACAATTAAGTATCTCCTTAAAAGGAGGAAGTCAACCCCAGCCCACTGTGTTTATAGCAAGAAAAAAACTAGACTTACTAGGGTGAGGAAATTTGTGTGCTGCTGTTAGGACTAAGGAAAACAAATTATCGTTAGAAGTTACGATTCCCTTACGTCCTACCAGCAGCACAGATGGGAGATAGCAGAAGAAAACCCTAGGGAGGGCCTTCCTGCCTGGCAGAACTAAGAAAAGTCTGCCCAAAGGCCGAAAACTCAGCTAGACTGGCATCTAGTCTATAATGGGAGATGAATGTCGATTCAGAGCTCCAGGAGGCAGCTTTGCAAATCATGTTGAGAGGCAGAAGACTCCTCTCGGCAAAAGAAGTAGCCACAACTCTAGTAGAGTGGGCCTCACAATCCCGGAGGTCCAGAGATTGTGGAAACAAGGATTCCTTAATAGCCTCCTCAATCCACCGACTGATGGAAGGTTTGGATGCCTATAGCCTTTAAACTTACCAGCAACAGGATTAGCAGATTCTCATCTTTCCTGAACTCCTTGATCTATCCACATAGATCAGGAGACATCTCGAGACGTCCAGAGGATGTCTAGCAGGTTCCTAGGAGGAGTGGTAGATGTCGACAGAACCGGGAGAATATCACCTGGTTGATGTTCTGGAAGGAAGGAACTTTAGGCCTACAATACGGGAGGAATCTAGAAGGTCCGGTCATGTAAGAATAGAGGCTCATGCTGAGAGCTGAGTCAGAGCCCTCTTGGCCAAAGTCACTGCAGGAGAAACACAAACTCCAGTGACGAACTTGATGTCCACCTCCTCAACGGTTCAAAGGGAGATGCTAACCCCTGAGAACTACTGAAAAACCCATTGAAAAAAGGGGTCTCAGTACTGTAGGCTTTAATCTTTCAGCTCCTTTAAGGAACCGTTTGATCAGCGGGTCCTGAGAAAAAAGCCTGTTAAGGCAAGCTGAGATAGCTGAAACTTGAATCTTCAGAGTAAAGAGGCAAGGCCTCTATCAAGGCCGTTTTGCAGGAACTGAAGGATAGCGGAGAGGGCGGATCTGCAGACGCCTCCTCAGTTGAGGTACAACAGGATGAGAATATCCTCATAATACAAGAGTAGGCTCTCTTGAGTAGGGTCCGCTCTAGAATGAGACAGCGTTCTCAGGACCGATCTGAAAGCCCTTCTATTCTGGGAAGGGACTGATCAACCTCCAGGCTGTCAGGTTGAATCTGTGCAGATCTGAGCAGAGGTGAGTGTCCCACGACACCAGGGTCTGCTGTGGGGGAGCCTCAATATTGTCCTCGACTCAACTGGGTGAGCTAGGTAAACCAGGATCTCTTCGGCCAAAACAGTATGATGGCTATCACTGAGGCCTGATCCTGACGGTTTTCATCAATACCCTCGGTATCATGGAAAGGGAGGGAAGATTTAAGCCAGCCTGAACCTCCAGGATATTGACAGAGCGTCTAACGCCAGGAGGTTGTCCTCCCTGTAGAGGGCAGAACCTCTCCACCTTGGCATTGAACCTTGTTGCCATGAGACCCACCTCTGGCATACCCACTTGAGGACTATCTGCTTGATTCTCCCGGATGTAAAGACCACTCTACCGACGGAAGACCGCGGCTCAGCCGCTATCATATTGAGGGAGCCTTGGATGTGGATCGCAGATAAGTGGGAAGGTACAACTCTGTCTAATCCAGAATCACCCGATCTCTGACAAGAGGGAAGTGATCTTGTGCCTCCCTGCTGGTTGATGTAAGTACCGCAGTCACATTGTCTGACTGGACTTTCACCGCTTTGCCCCGGATCTGAGGGGCTAAGTGAAGGAGGGCTAGCCGGATAGCCTGAATCTCGCGGAGGTGGATGAAAGAAGCCACTCCTGAGGAAACCAGGTCCCGTGAACTGGAGTGTCGTCTAGGTGAGCGTCCCAGCCTACTTAGGACGCATCCGTAGTCAATATGACCCAGACTGGCTGGGTCATAGACTTCCCGTCTAAAAGATGGCACCACCATCTGAGGGAATACCGAGTTTGCCAAGTCAGGAGCACAGGGAGTTTAGCCCAGCAGGGCTGCCATTCCATTGGAGAGGACCTCCGACTGTAGAGGCGGAGGTGCCATAGAGCAAGGGACTGCTTCCGCAGACGCTGACATGAGCTAACATCTTCATGAGAGTCCGGATTGGAACTCGCCGGGAAAGGAACTTGCCGTGTTCTGAACCCGGAATCTTCTTTCTGGAGTCAACTGGAGCGACATCCCAGCGGAGTCGGTTATGAAGCCTAGATATCTTACTGAAGTCGACGGGCTCACGTTCGACTTCTACCAGCTGATGATCCAACCTAGGTGGAACAGAAAGGAGATTGTTACCTGAAGAAGTTGGGTTAGGACCGCTAGAGCAGAGGCTTTCAAAGCCAGTCGTCCAGATAAGGAATGATGGTCAGTCCTTGAAGCCTCAAAGCCGCCACCACAGAACTACCACCTTGGTAAAAGTGTGAGGGCAGAAGAAATGCCAAAGAGAAGGGCAACAGAAGATGCCTGACGACACGGACACCTGGACTGTGATCCTGATATACTTCCTGGAACCAGGATGGATCGGGATGTGCAGATATGCATTCTTGAGGTCCAGGGTTGCCATCACGTCTCCAGGATTGGCGACGTGAACTACTGACCTGATGGTTTCTACACGAAACTTCACCTTCCTTATAAATCGATTGAAATATCTCAGATCGATAATCATCCGGAGATCTCCTGAAGTCTTGGGAACCAGAAAAACTGGTGAATAGATCCCTAGGCCCGTTCTCCTGCCGGAACCTCCTCCAGAGCCCTTTTGCAAATGTAGTCCTGAATGTACGCCTCTAGGATCGCCTCCTTGGCAGCTTGTAGAAGGTTGATCTTGACAAACCTGTCCAGTGGAATAAAGGTGTTGTTGACTAAATAACCGTTGAAAATGATATTCAGGACCCAGGGATCCGAGATCTCTTGGATCCATTCCTCTCAGAAGTGGGAGAGACGACTCCCGACGGGTACATGAAGCTTATTGGCAGGACGGCAGGAGTAACGGGAATTAAGCAAGAGCCTCAAAGAGGCCCGTAGTCAAGAGGTGGATTTTCCATCCTTGGCTCCTCCAAATGGAATATGGGCCACCGATCTCAGGGCCATGCTATATAGAGGCCCCTGACATTATTTGATAGTATTGTTACAGGGTGCCAAAGGCACTTGGTCTCCCATGAGCCACAGGCCTGCTGCTTAGCTTCAAGAGCAAGGATCTGTGTTTGGCCTCATATCCAGGACTTGCTTTGCTAGCGGGAAGTTTCCTCGCTAGCTTCAACTGGGGCTGTGCGGTATCGCACAAGAAGTCCGTAGCCAGGTTGATGGTCTTGAAAGCATCTGGTTCAAACCTCTGGTTCACATCAACTTGTAAACCATCAAAAAATGTGGTGATAAGGAAGCAGGATGCGCATTTCTGTAGGGGAGCACATCCTGCACTTGTAGTGCGTTGCTAATGGCAATCACCAGCAAAAAATGCATACAATGGATGATGCCAGCAACGGACTACAAGTACCACAATGGACATCCTACATAAGATGAAATTTATGTGGATGTGGCAAGAATTCAGAACAAACACAGAACCAGAGATAGGTGCACGCTGCCGTCACACTAAACCCTCACACTGATGTTAAAAATTGAGAGTTAGTTCGACATATCCTACTAGGAGGACGTGTCTTAAGCCTCGGGCACCAGCGTCAAGGTCTCTCAAGTAGCCCGTGGGCCCTAACACTCACCTACCTGCGCCGTATGGGCGATATCAGGGGCCAGTGGGCAATTACAGGAGCATTAGGACGACTCACAAACATCTCCTCTGTTACCTCCAGCATGTGGCCATGCTTGCAATGGGAGGTGAGAGGTGTCTATGAGCCCCACCCAAGACTGACTGATATAGCCCAAGGCCAAACAGGTGCACCCAAATGTGACCTGAAGATGAAAAACAGGCACATTTAAAATGGAGTTTATACACCTCCATACATATATATATAAACCATCAAAAATGTGGTGATAAGGAAGCAGGATGCGCTCATACCCATATGCAGTTGTGCATTTCTGTGGGAGATACATCCTGCACTTGTAGTGCGTTGCTTAATGGCAATCACCAGCAAAAATGCATACAATGGATGATGCCAGCAACGGACTACAAGTACCACAATGGACATCCTACATAAGATGAAATTTATGTGGATGTGGCAAGAATTCAGAACAAACACAGAACCAGAGATAGGTGCACGCTGCCGTCACACTAAACCCTCACACTGATGTTAAGAAATTGAGAGTTAGTTCGACATATCCTACTAGGAGGACGTGTCTTAAGCCTCGAACACCAGCGTCAAGGTCTCTCAAGTAGCCCGTGGGCCCTAACACTCACCTACCTGCGCCGTATGGGCGATATCAGGGCCAGTGGGCAATTACAGGAGACATTAGGACGACTCACAAACATCTCCTCTGTTACCTCCAGCATGTGGCCATGCTTGCAATGGGAGGTGGGAGGTGTCTATGAGCCCTACCAAGACTGACTGATATAGCCCAAGGCCAAACAGGTGCACCCAAATGTGACCTGAAGATGAAAAACAGGCACATTTAAAATGGAGTTTATACACCTCCATCCATATATATATAAACCATCAAAAAATTGTGGTGATAAGGAAGCAGGATGCGCTCATACCCATATGCAGTTGTGCATTTCTGTAGGGGAGTTACATCCTGCACTTGTAGTGCGTTGCTAATGGCAATCACCAGCAAAAAATGCATACAATGGATGATGCCAGCAACGGACTACAAGTACCACAATGGACATCCTACATAAGATGAAATTTATGTGGATGTGGCAGAATTCAGAACAAACACAGAACCAGAGATAGGTGCACGCTGCCGTCCACTAAACCCTCACACTGATGTTAAAAATTGAGAGTTAGTTCGACATATCCTACTAGGAGGACGTGTCTTAAGCCTCGGGCACCAGCGTCAAGGTCTCTCAAGTAGCCCGTGGGCCCTAACACTCACCTACCTGCGCCGTATGGGCGATATCAGGGCCAGTGGGCAATTACAGGAGCATTAGGACGACTCACAAACATCTCCTCTGTTACCTCCAGCATGTGCCATGCTTGCAATGGGAGGTGGGAGGTGTCTATGAGCCCTACCCAAGACTGACTGATATAGCCCAAGGCCAAACAGGTACACCTAAATGTGACCTGAAGATGAAAAACAGGCTACATTTAAAATGGAGTTTATACACCTCCATACATATATATATAAACCATCAAAAAATGTGGTGATAAGGAAGCAGGATGTGCTCATACCCATATGCAGTTGTGCATTTCTGTAGGGGAGCACATCCTGCACTTGTAGTGCGTGCTAATGGCAATCACCAGCAAAAAATGCATACAATGGATGATGCCAGCAACGGACTACAAGTACCACAATGGACATCCTACATAAGATGAAATTTATGTGGATGTGGCAAGAATTCAGAACAAACACAGAACCAGAGATAGGTGCACGCTGCCGTCACACTAAACCTCACACTGATGTTAAAAATTGAGAGTTAGTTCGACATATCCTACTAGGAGGACGTGTCTTAAGCCTCGGGCACCAGCGTCAAGGTCTCTCAAGTAGCCCGTGGGCCCTAACACTCACCTACCTGCGCCGTATGGGCGATATCAGGGGCCAGTGGGCAATTACAGGAGCATTAGGACGACTCACAAACATCTCCTCTGTTACCTCCAGCATGTGGCCATGCTTGCAATGGGAGGTGGGAGGTGTCTATGAGCCCTACCCAAGACTGACTGATATAGCCCAAGGCCAAACAGGTGCACCCAAATGTGACCTGAAGATGAAAAACAGGCACATTTAAAATGGAGTTTATACACCTCCATACATATATATATAAACCATCAAAAAATGTGGTGATAAGGAAGCAGGATGCGCTCATACCCATATGCAGTTGTGCATTTCTGTAGGGAGCACATCCTGCACTTGTAGTGCGTTGCTAATGGCAATCACCAGCAAAAAATGCATACAATGGATGATGCCAGCAACGGACTACAAGTACCACAATGGACATCCTACATAAGATGAAATTTATGTGGATGTGGCAAGAATTCAGAACAAACACAGAACCAGAGATAGGTGCACGCTGCCGTCACACTAAACCCTCACACTGATGTTAAAAATTGAGAGTTAGTTCGACATATCCTACTAGGAGGACGTGTCTTAAGCCTCGGGCACCAGCGTCAAGGTCTCTCAAGTAGCCCGTGGGCCCTAACACTCACCTACCTGCGCCGTATGGGCGATATCAGGGCCAGTGGGCAATTACAGGAGCATTAGGACGACTCACAAACATCTCCTCTGTTACCTCCAGCATGTGGCCATGCTTGCAATGGGAGGTGGGAGGTGTCTATGAGCCCTACCCAAGACTGACTGATATAGCCCAAGGCCAAACAGGTGCACCCAAATGTGACCTGAAGATGAAAAACAGGCACATTTAAAATGGAGTTTATACACCTCCATACATATATATATAAACCATCAAAAATGTGGTGATAAGAAAGCAGGATGCGCTCATACCCATATGCAGTTGTGCATTTCTGTAGGGGAGCATCCTGCACTTGTAGTGCGTTGCTAATGGCAATCACCAGCAAAAATGCATACAATGGATGATGCCAGCAACGGACTACAAGGTACCACAATGGACATCCTACATAAGATGAAATTTATGTGGATGTGGCAAGAATTCAGAACAAACACAGAACCAGAGATAGGTGCACGCTGCCGTCACACTAAACCCTCACACTGATGTTAAAAATTGCGCATCCTGCTTCCTTATCACCACATTTTTTGATGGTTTATATATATATGTATGGAGGTGTATAAACTCCATTTTAAATGTGCCTGTTTTTCATCTTCAGGTCACATTTGGGTGCACCTGTTTGGCCTTGGGCTATATCAGTCAGTCTTGGGTAGGGCTCATAGACACCTCCCACCTCCCATTGCAAGCATGGCCACATGCTGGAGGTAACAGAGGAGATGTTTGTGAGTCGTCCTAATGCTCCTGTAATTGCCCACTGGCCCCTGATATCGCCCATACGGCGCAGGTAGGTGAGTGTTAGGGCCCACGGGCTACTTGAGAGACCTTGACGCTGGTGCCCGAGGCTTAAGACACGTCCTCCTAGTAGGATATGTCGAACTAACTCTCAATTTTTAACATCAGTGTGAGGGTTTAGTGTGACGGCAGCGTGCACCTATCTCTGGTTCTGTGTTTGTTCACATCAACTTGAATTGATCCAGACGAGATCAGAGGAACGTAAAGACTTCAAAAAGTCGCTATGGCTGTGGAAGCCGCAGCTGCCGTAACACCCCGTCTTAGTGTGCACTCTGCAAGGGGGTCCTGCAGCTAGACCCATCGTCTGCAGGAACCAGAGTGCGCTTGGACATCAACTTGGCAATAGCCATGTCCACCTTGGGAATGGATCCCCACTGAATCCACCAAGGGTTAAGCCACCGAGAACATGGATTTAAACTTCTTTGTTAAAACCGGACCTTTTCCAGGTTTTTTCCACTCTATATCATGACAGAGAGGAGGGTCTCATCCGCTTTGAAGACACGATGTGCCCGAGTAGCGGGAACGGAGGCTCCCCTGAGTCAACATCATGGTCCCCCGACCTGATGGACTTGAGCAACTTCTGTGTCTTCCAGGAGAAAACACAATATCAGCTCCTCTCATCCGAGGAGGAAGAAACTAAGGAGACCAAGGTCTTTCTAGCGGGACAGAGGTCTCCCATCCTGGTCTTAGCCCAGCCTAAAGCTGCTAGCTTCTGCAATCTTACAGAGTGCAGGCTTGATCAGCAACACAACCGTTGACTGCTGCAATGGTAGCAGGATAGATGCTTCCTCTGGAATCCACTTTCCTGCTCTCCGAATCCGGAGGAGACATCACTACTGGAAAAGGGGACAAATGAAACATTTGTAAACCACCTATCTATGCAAGAAAGGAAGAAAAACAGACCGGAGGCAGCTGAGGAAAACACCACAAGTGGAACAACACCAATTTTAGGACTCTGGAAGCTAGCTGAAAAAGCATATGTAGCCAGAGACTGAACTGGAGCACAGCCTCCCAAAATAGGGGAAGGGGAGGGATAGCCAATCCACCCTTCCCCCAGTAAATCCTCACAGGAAGATGCATAAAAAAAAAAAAATCGCATCTAAAAAAATCGTGCCCGTGAAAAATCACGGCCGGAATACCCGGAGGTGACGCAAAGGAGAGTCCCCGCGTCACTCCCGGAAGATGGCGGCGCACAGGGACCGGAATCCTGGACCAGGGACGCCGCTAAAATACCCCAGCCAGGCGCAGCTGCGCGGGCCGGCAGCAAACAAGCTGCCGGCCAAACTGACAGGTACCTAGGAAAAAGGCAACGCCGTTACCTAAGCGAAAAGAAGGCTCCCGCACTTTCCATAAGAAGGGGAACAAACCGCTTAGTCCACCTGTCCAGGAGGACAGAAAAAACACAGTGGGCTGGGGGTTGACTTCCTCCTTTTAAGGAGATACTTAATTGTTAAATTGAGTTATTAGTCTTGGGCTCATTAAACATTCTGCCGGTCCTGCCAGTCCACGGGGGGTGGTTAACCCCCATCTGTGCTGCTGGTAGGACGTAAGGGAAAGTACGTTTTGCTGCAACAGAGGGCACTTTGTTTACTGAATGGCTGGAGATGGAGAATGGAGTTGGGGATTTGGTCAAGATTAATGGTGTCATCAACTCGGAGGAATACAGGGAGATACCTACAGTATACATAATGCCGTACCATCAGTGAGGCATCTGGTTCCAGATTTATTCTGCAGCAGGACAACAACCCCAAACATACAGCCAATATCATTAAAGGGGTTATCCATGAAAAGATATCCTCAGGATAGGTCATCAGTATCAGATCTGCAGACCCCAGGACCCCCGCCGATCAGCTGTTAGAAGAGGCCTTGTGCGCCAGTGACATCACTGTACTTTGGTCACATGGCCTAGTCCCAGCTCAGCCCCATTCAGGTCAATGAAGCTGAGCTGCTATACCAAGCACTGCCACTATACGATGTACGGCCCCCACAAAGTCTTGATCTCAACATCATCGAGTCTGTCTAGTATTACATGAAGAGACAGAAGGATTTGAGCAAGCCTACATCCACAGATCTGTGGTTAGTTCTCCAAGATGTTTAGAACAACCTTCCTGCCGAGTTCCTTCAAAAACTGTGTGCAAGTACCTAGAAGAAGTGTTGTTGTGTTGAAGGCAAAAAAACGCTCGCTCCGTACAGTATTGGACCGAAGTTTTATGTGAATCGACTTCAGATGTCTCATCCGAAGTCGATTCATCCCTAATTTTAACCCTAGTATCCAGATAACCAGCTATGTTGGCAATGCAGTCGTTTTGTAGTATTGCATTCAGAGTACGGTTAATTTTTTTGCGACCCATATGCGGAACCATTCCCTTCAATGGGGCTGCAAATAAAAGGAAATGAGTGAATGTCCTATTATTGTCCGGATTACAGACAAGGATAGGACTGTTCTATTAGGTGGCTGGCCCATCTGTTCCCCAGAATGTGGAATGCACACGGCCGGTACCTTCCTTTTGCGGATCTGCAATTTGCATGAGCCTTCAGGCTAACATAATAAGCTCTTTGCTTGAATGGTCTGAGGAATTGTGAACAAGGAATATAAAATGTGAACATAAGGGCTCATGCACATGACTATGTATTTTGTATTCTGCAAAAAATACGGATGTCATCCGTGTTGCATCCGTTTTTTTGCAGATCCATCATAACAATGATTATTCCTGTCCAGAAAACAGACAAGAATAGTACATGTTCTATCTTTTTGCTGAGCTGTGGAACGGACATACGGAGATGTGGACAGCACACGGTGTGCATGAGCCGTAACTCTGGCTTTTCACTTCAGACAATCAGTGGTAACTATTCCAAATGTTTTCCTGTTTGTCGGTCACTAATTGACCACCTTCCATTCAACAGAAGACCTGCTGACAGACACTTCAAAAATATGATCTGCCATGTTGTATTTTTTGGTGAGTGGTTAGCAGGATCACAGGGAGCGGTGGGCTTGCCACTCAGGACAATCCGGTACGTGTAGCTTTAATTTCCTGATTATTGATGGGGCAGTGTATTTGGGTACTGACCCTGTCAGGGTTTTAACCAGAAATGACTGAAAGCAAATTTTAGAATTTCCCTGCAACCCTTTCCTCCTGTGCAATCACCACTCCTGTGACTAGTCAGGATCACCCACACTAGCCCTACAACCCTCTACCCACTCGGTCACATAACAAATATAAAAATAAAATAACTAGCAGGGTTGAATTTTTTTGCAGTGTTGGGGTTGCAGCCACTGTAACCTGTGAGTCGCATTGTGACCCTATTTATTTCTACGGCTGCACTGCTATACTGCGATACTTGGCCAACACAATGATAACTCTCTAAGTACAGATAAATGAATGTAGCAGATGTTACCTGCAGTCCTATGTAACACGACAGATAACACAGTGATAGCTCTCTGAGTACAGATAATGTACAGAATTAAAACGAAACTTAGAACAGTGTGAATTACGGAAAATGCAGCAGTCCTGAAATACGGAGTAGGTCCTTTCTCCTTCAAAGTCACAGTATTCAAAAGTCAGGTATAA
Source organism: Bufotes viridis (assembly GCA_033119425.1). Classification (NCBI taxonomy): domain Eukaryota; kingdom Metazoa; phylum Chordata; class Amphibia; order Anura; family Bufonidae; genus Bufotes; species Bufotes viridis. The sequence continues at coordinate 387,272,731 of CM065589.1, read as the reverse complement.
GGTCCGCGCTAATGGATCCACCATAAACACGTGCTCCAAACGCGCTGTTCTCTTATTCAGGTCACTCGTAATTTCACTCCGAACACCAACTGAAACTCTCCATATCTAGAATCCCTTTTAAAAACGGGAAACAGCGCAATACCCCAAGTAAAAGGTTAAAAACAACTTTATTCTACTTACAGGTTTACACCTTGTAGTTAGCGTGACAGACAAACAGCACAAGCCCGACCTGGGTTTCGCCACGTTGGCTTCGTCAGGGGCTAATCAGTGACTGGCACCTGAGGTCCTTTTATTACCTCCTTGCGTTCTGCTCAATTTCCGGCTATCTTGCTTCCTTAGGTCATGGGCCAAACTTTATGCATGTATAATTAAAATGACATTAAACCAAAAATATATGATATACATAAAAGATATATATAAAATGGCAGTATCGCAGTCATTATTACATAATGCGATATAAACCGAATAATATTCAAATATTAATGTAATCTTTATAAATATACAAAAACATTTATAAATATTAATAAATATTAAATATAGCTAAAATATCCTATCTTTCTGTAAATCAAATGACCACTTAATTTAAAGCCAACCTGTCACCTGGAATTCACATTATAAACCAATAAAAGTACCTTATAGCTGATGACCAGTGTGTTGTCCTCATGTTTTTTTCCGCTTTTCTGCACCTCTAATTCATGAAAAACGTCTTTTAAACTGCTCTTTTTCTACAGACAAAGTCATGATAGAAGTCAAGGAGGCAGACACTCCTTGACTCCAGGATGTGCCTCCCCCGCCCTAACCCCGCCTCTCAGCAGTTTAATTGACACTCGGCTCCCTGCCCGGGGCCGCGCTTGTACAGGCGGCGCATGTGCCGTCGCCCTCCTTTGCAGCGCGGAGTCAAGCGCGATCCTTTCGCTTATGGACGCATAGAGCCTGAGGATCCGGGCGCGCGTGAGCGACAGAAGACTGGCCGGCGTCGGGGACGGCGCATGCGCGAATAAGCGAAAGGATCGCGCTGCAAGGAGGGCGACGGCGCATGCGCCGCCTGTACAGCGCGGTCCCGGCCAGGGAGCCGAGTGTCAATTAAACTGCTGAGAGGCGGGGTTAGGGCGGGGAGGCACATCCTGGAGTCAAGGAGTGTCTGCCTCCTTGACTTCTATCATGACTTTCTGTAGAAGAGCAGTTTAAAAGACGTTTTTCATGAATTATAGGTGCAGAAAAGCGGAAAAACATGAGGACAACACACTGGTCATCAGCTATAAGGTACTTTTATTGGTTTATAATGTGAATTCCAGGTGACAGGTTCGCTTTAAGAAAAATAACATAAAGGCTGGGAACACACTGCGTGTTCCCAGGGCGCGCCTATGACGCGCATATGACGCGCGCTTCAGCCGCCAAGGGACTGCTGATGGGAGCGCCGTCATATGCCGTCTCCATAATAGCCTATGGGTTGATCGCGCTGCGCGCTGCCGCGACAGTCACGGCAGCCGACACGACCGGGCAGGGCGCTTTTACAGCGCTGTCCGTCCGCGCTGTAAAACGCCGACATGTGAACCATGCACATAGGGATGCATGGCTTTTCACATGTTGAGCGTTTTTCAGCGCGTATGAACGCGCTGAAAAACGCTCATGTGTGTTCCCAGGGATATAGATAAGGAATAGGATCTATGTGCAGTACTTACGGCGCATCACACCAGAATTATATCGGGATCGTGAGAACAGGCTTAGAGTTGATACATTACACCTGGGTGAATTTTACTATTTATATAGCTCATGGCTACCTAACGGCAGGCAACGGAAAGGTAGGGGAGAAAGAGGAGGGAAAAAAAGGGGGTTAAAGACGGTAAGGGGGAGGAGTCATTCAAATTAGATCAACGGACTGTCCTCTCTCTCCCTGTGTATTTTTTACCTGCTGCTCTGTACATTGTATATTTTTACCAACCTTCCTAGCATTTTGTGCATGTCAATGAAGGTAATTTATGTAATTTGCTATGGAGTTGTTCAAGTGTTTTGTTGTTATTCTGACTTAGTTCCCTTTTTTCTCCTAGCTCATATATATTTTGCTATTTAGCATGAGTATTTCTTATTGGTGAGTTATAATGGGGGCCTTTAGTCCGGCGGCCCCTTTAGTGTGCGCTGCCGTGCTGCCGCCGGAACTCCACCCCGCCCCCATTATAGTCAATGGGGACGGAGCGGTAGTCCGGGGTGTCAGGATCCGGACTGGTAGCAGGAGGCGGTAGTGGAAGTGGATCCTCTGTGTCAGTGAGGGATTGGCGTGGGCCGTACCGGGGGACCGGTTCTAAGTTGCTACCGGTTTTCACCAGAGCCCGCCGCAAAGCGGGATGGTCTTGCTGCGGCGGTAGCAACCAGGTCGTGTCCTCCGATAGCGGCGCAACCTCACTGACTGCTTAGACAGGCGTAGTGCAGAGGGGATAGGCAGAGGCGTAGTCAGACGTAGCAAAAGGGTCAGGACAGGCAGCACAGGTTCAGAGGCGGTGGTCGTAGCAACGGGTATGGCAACAGGCAAAGGGTACACAGAAGACGCTTTCTCTAGGGCACAGAGGCAACAAAGATCCGGCAGGAGACTGTGGAAGGGGATGGTACTTATAGGCAGTGCACAGGTGAGGCCTAATTAAGGCCAAACAGTACTGCCTCTCACAAAGCTTAACCCTTGATAAACCAGTTTGGACCAGGCAAAAATCACCTGTGCACTGGTCCTTTAGATCTAAGAGTCCCTGAACGGAGAAGACATCTGAGGTACCGGATACCGGCGTGGGAGGGAGACTCTTGGGGGAAAAACGATTAAAGACTGCAGGCTTGAGGAGGGAGACATGGAAGCAGTTGGGAATTCTAAGGGAGGAAGGGAGATGGAGTTGGTAACACACAGGGTTGATCCTCTTCTTGACCTTGTAGGGTCCCAAGTAACGAGGACCAAGCTTGTAACTAGGAACCCTAAAGCGGATGTACCTGGAGGAGAGCCAAACTCTGTCCCCAGGCACCAGGACAGGATGAGGCCTGCATGAGGGACAGGCGCGTCTCGCGCCAGATGGCAGAAAAGTCTTGTACCAGGTCGTCCACTGCAGGTACACCGGAGGAGGAGGATAACGGCAGAGGAGGCAGAGGATGACGACCATAAACAACGAAGAAGGGAGACTTATTGGTGGCGGAAGAGTCTTTGTGGTTATAGGAAAACTCCGTCCACGGGAAAAGGTCGAGGAGGAAACGAAGTGGTGAAGGTAGTCGCCCAAAATTTGATTAACCCGCTCCACTTGTCCGTTGGTTTGGGGGTGGTATGAAGAACAGAAGTCCAGCTTGATTTTAAGTCGTCCACAAAGAGCTCTCCAGCATTTGGACACAAACTGGACCTCTATCGGAGACAATATGTGAAGGCAGGCCGTGTAACCGGAAGATGTGCCGGAGGAACTGCTTGGCCAACTGAGGCGCAGATGGTAAGGCTAGCAACGGGATGAAGTGCGCCATCTTCGAGAAGCGATCCACGACGACCCAAATTATAGTTTTCCCGTGAGACAGTGGTAGGTCCGTAACGAAGTCCATAGTGATATGGGACCAAGGAGTCTCTGGTATGGGAAGTGGCTGGAGAAATCCGGCGGGTCTTTGGCGAGGGGTTTTGTCTCTGGCACATACAGAACAGGACTGCACAAATTCAGTGATGTCCCTCTCCAAGGATGGCCACCAATACCTCCTGGAGAAAAGCTGTACAGTCTTTCGGACACCAGGATGCCCTGCGAGAAGAGAAGAATGCCCCCACTTAAGAACTTTTAAGCGAAGGCGGGGAGAAACATAGGTCTTTCCGGGAGGGAGGTTCTGCAAATCTACCGGAGCCACGGTGACCAGACATTCAGGAGGCACAATGTGCTGAGGCTTGACTTCCACTCCTGTGACATCGGTAGAACGAGAGAGGGCATCGGCCCTAAAGTTCTTGCCCTAAAGTGAATCCGGAAGTTAAATCTGGCAAAGAATAGAGACCAGCGAGCTTGGCGGGGATTTAGTCTCTGAGCAGACTGGAGGTATGATAAATTTTTATGATCCGTGTAGATGTTCACGGGATGTGCCGATCCTTCTAGCAAGTGCCGCCATTCTTCCAAGGCCAGCTTGATGGCGAGTAATTCTCTATCCCCAATAGAATAATTTCTTTCAGCGGGAGAGAAAGTTTTAGAGAAAAACCCGCAAGTAACCAACTTGCCTCTCGGAGACCTTTGCATGAGCAAAGCACCAGCACCGACGGAGGAGGCGTCTACTTCCAGGAAGAAAGGCTTGGTAGAATCCGGTCTGGACAGAGCTGGAGCGGTGGCAAAGGCAGACTTGAGAGCGGTGAAGGCCTTTTCGGCCTGAGGAGGCCAAGATTTCGGGTTAGCCCCCTTCTTGGTTAGGGCCACAATAGGTGCCACAAGGGTGGAGTAATGCGGGATAAACTGCCTATAATAGTTTGCGAATCCGAGGAATCGCTGGATAGCCTTAAGACCAGAAGGACGAGGCCAGTCCAAGATGGCAGACAGCTTGGCAGGATCCATTTGTAGTCCCTTGGCGGAGATGATGTAGCCCAGGAAGGGAAGACTGGTACGGTCGAACAAGCACTTTTCAAATTTAGCGTAAAGGCGGTTCTTCCTGAGACGGGAGAGTACTAAGCGGACATAATCATGGTGTTGATCCAAGTTAGAAGAGAAGATGAGGATGCCATCCAAATAGACCACGACACAGGTATAGAGCAGGTCTCGGAAGATGTCATTAACGAACTCCTGGAAGACCGCTGGAGCATTACAGAGTCCGAAAGGCATGACTAAGTACTCAAAATGCCCGTCACGGTTATTAAAAGCCGTCTTCCACTCATCACCCTCTCGGATGCGAATAAGATTATAGGCCCCTCTGAGATCTAACTTGGTAAAGTACTTGGCGCCTTGTAAGCGGTCAAAGAGTTCCGAAATCAGGGGAAGAGGGTAACGTTTTTTTACAGTAATGCTGTTGAGACCCCGAAAGTCTATGCAAGGCCTAAGGGTACCGTCCTTTTTTGCAACAAAGAAGAATCCTGCTCCGGCAGGAGAAGAGGATTTCCTGATAAACCCTCTCTGCAGGTTCTCCTGGATATATTCCGACATGGCTAAAGTCTCTGGCGGAGAGAGCAGATAGATTCTTCCCCTAGGCGGCGTAGTGCCAGGTTGCAAATCAATGGGACAGTCATATGGCCTATGTGGAGGCAACACTTCCGCTTGTTTCTTGCAAAAGACGTCAGAAAAATCCGCATATGGTTCAGGCAGACCGGGAAGAGGGGAAATGACAGGTTCAGATTTGGCTCGTACCGGCTTGAGACATCTGCCAAGACAAGCCGGACCCCAGCTACGAACCTCTCCGGTGGTCCAGTCCAGAACGGGACAATGGCGCTGGAGCCAGGGCAGACCCAAGAGGAGTTCTGAGGTGCAATGGGGTAACACAAAGAACTCCGATCGCTCGGAATGCAGGACTCCAATGTCCATCTGGAGGGGCTCTGTACGGAACTGCACCATGCCGTTGAATCTCTCTCCATTAACCGTGGAGATGAAGATGGACTTCTGCAAACGAACCACAGGGATGTTGTACTTGTTCACCAGCGAGGCGTCAATAAAGTTACCGGCAGAACCGGAATCCAGAAAAGCAGTGGCAGCAAAGGAGGTCTTGGCGGGTACGGAAATCCGCACGGATACAGTAATGCGTGGAGAGGAGATATTCACACCTAGCAACGCCTCTCCCACGTTGACTAGGCGCGGGCGTTTCCCTGACGCGGAGGTCGGAGAGGACAGTTTTTCAGAAAGTGCTCTGTACTGGCACAGTACAAACAGAGGTTCTTGTCTTTACGGCGGTTCCTTTCTTGCGTGGTCAGGCGTGACCGATCCACCTGCATGGTTTCCTCGGCGGGAGGCCCAGCAGAGGATTGCGGTGGATGCAGGAAGATAGGAGCCAGACGAGGAGAACGTCTGGGGCGAGCACTACCCTTTTCCTGTAACAGTTCCTCTCGTCGCTCAGCAAAACGCAGGTCAATCCTGGTGGCCAAATGGATGAGATCACTCAGGTTGGTAGGGACTTCTCGTGCGGCCAGGACATCCTTTATGGCGCTGGACAAGCCTTTCTTAAAGGTAGCACAGAGCGCCTCGTTATTCCAGGAGAGTTCCGAAGCAAGGGTGCGGAAACGGATAGCATAGTCTCCGACAGAAGAACTCCCCTGGGACAAGTTCAATAACGCAGTCTCTGCAGAGGCAGCCCGGGCTGGCTCCTCAAAGACACTCCGGAATTCCAGAAAGAAACTCTGGACATTAGCAGTGGCAGGGTCGTTGCGGTCCCAAAGCGGTGTAGCCCAGGCCAGGGCCTTCCCAGAAAGCAGGCTAACGACAAATGCCACCTTGGCTCGCTCCGAGGGGAACAGGTCAGCCGACATCTCCAGGTGAAGGGAGCATTGGGATAAGAATCCGCGCCACAACTTGGGATCTCCATCGTACTTGGCCAGCATGGACAGACGGACTCTAGAAGTGGCGGCGGCCACAGGCTGCGGTGATGAGGCTGGTGCAGACGGAGGTAGCGGCTGCTGCTGTGCAGAAAGAAGCTGCTGGAGCATGGCGGACAACTGCGCCAGCTGTTGACCTTGCTGGGCGACAACTGTAGTAAGATCCGCGACACTAGGCAGAGGCACCTCAGCGGGATCCATGGCTGGATCTTACTGTCAGGATCCGGACTGGTAGCAGGAGGCGGTAGTGGAAGTGGATCCTCTGTGTCAGTGAGGGATTGGCGTGGGCCGTACCGGGGGACCGGTTCTAAGTTGCTACCGGTTTTCACCAGAGCCCGCCACAAAGCGGGATTGTCTTGCTGCGGCGGTAGCAACCAGGTCGTGTCCTCCGATAGCGGCGCAACCTCACTGACTGCTGAGACAGGCGTAGTGCAGAGGGGATAGGCAGAGGCGTAGTCGGACGTAGCAAAAAGGTCAGGACAGGCGGCACAGGTTCAGAGGCGGTGGTCGTAGCAACGGGTATGGCAACAGGCAAAGGGTACACAGAGGACGCTTTCTCTAGGGCACAGAGGCAACAAAGATCCGGCAGGAGACTGTGGAAGAGGATGGTACTTATAGGCAGTGCACAGGTGAGGCCTAATTAAGGCCAAACAGTACTGCCTCTCACAAAGCTTAACCCTTGATAAACCAGTTTGGACCAGGCACAAATCACCTGTGCACTGGTCCTTTAGATCTAAGAGTCCCGGTGCGTGTGCGCCCTAGAGAGCGGGGACGCACACGCCGAGACGCTGGAGCGCTGCCTGGGGACACACGCTGTGAGCGCTCCGAGGCCAACAGAGGGCCCAGAGCGCTCAGCGTAACACGGGGGCACGCGTGAACTAGTGGCAGGACGGATCCGACAGGCTGTTCACCTGCCAGAACAGCCTGACAGACTCCCTTGCCGCTAGTGTTAAAATAGCCTAACTAGGTCATTAGTAAGAGCAAGTAAAAAAAAAAAAGAATATTAAAGTTCCCCTCCTTCCCTCCCCCACAACAGTATATGCTTTTAGAAACAATTAACTGCTTTATCTTTACAATTAACATTAGCTTTGTCAAAAATGTGTGTTACGGCAATGAGTGTAGAACCACTGTATAAACCAACAGATTTCACTCTGGGCTACTCCTAAGGGTATTATTTTGGAAGTCCCCTGTTTTTTACCTTTTAACCCCTGAAAATGGATCTCGACTTCTCTGCAGGGGAACCACAGGGACATTATCTCTTGGAGTAGTCTCTGTATGATTGACAGCTGACCCACAGGAGTTGGATAAATTGCCTAAAGTACTAAAGGTTGCAAGCCATTGGCTGGTGAGAATTGCGAGCAGAGGAGGAGAGGGCTTGCTGGCATGAAGGTACATCCTGCCTGGAGGGACAGAACAAACCCAGAGGTCGGACCCGCTGGGAAGAGGGGGCAGCGGGAGACGTGTTCGTACCACCAGGACAAGTGATCAGAGAAGCGATTTGGTTTTAGTTCAATCAACCTCAATCCATTCCCAAGAGCCCCTTTATCTGTATAGTTATATTCAGTTAATCCCTCCTGCTTAGATCATAACATGTTTGCTTTCTGCATTGAATTTATCGGCATTGGTGTTTGATCCAAATGAAAGGATAAAATATATAATACTATGCCATTTATACTATATTAAAGCATGTTTTGCACAGGGATACTTGAAGAGTACAAGATTGGACCTCCATAAAAAAGCTTTGTTCCCCAACTTTAATGACATGTCAAAAAGAATCTACTGTTTACCAGCTACCTATTTTCTTCCTGCACTGTATACTCTGTAGGGTCAATTTATAACTGACTGCACTGATTGACAACCGTTCCCTTCCAGCTTAAAGGGGTATCTGATTGGTGGATGTCTGACTCGCCGCACCCCTGCTGATCAGCTGTTGGAAGAAGCTGCAGCACTCATGCAAGTAGCCTTTTCAATGTTGACATCACCTTATATAAGTCATGTATATATACCTGTGTGTATATGAAACTGTATACATGCCTGTGTGTGTATATGAGACTGTATATATATACCTGTGTGTATATGAAACTGTATATGTGCCTGTGTGTGTATATGAGACTGTATATATATACCTGTGTGTGTATATGAAACTGTATACGTGCCTGGGTGTGTATATGAGACTGTATATATATACCTGTGTGTGTATATGAAGCTGTATATCTGCCTGTGTGTGTATATGAGACTGTATATATATACCTGTGTGTATATGAAACTGTATACGTGCCTGTGTGTGTATATGAGACTGTATATATATATACCTGTGTGTATATGAAACTGTATATGTGCCTGTGTGTGTATATGAGACTATATATATATATATATACCTGTGTGTATATGAAACTGTATATGTGCCTGTGTGTGTATATGAGACTATATATATATATACCTGTGTGTATATGAAACTGTATATGTGCCTGTGTGTGTATATGAGACTGTATATATATACCTGTGTGTGTATATGAAACTGTATACGTGCCTGGGTGTGTATATGAGACTCTATATATATACCTGTGTGTATATGAAGCTGTATATCTGCCTGTGTGTGTATATGAGACTGTATATATATACCTGTGTGTGTATATGAAACTGTATATATACCTGTGTGTGTATATGAAACTGTATATGTGCCTGTGTGTGTAAATGAGACTGTGTATATATATATACCTGTGTGTATATATGAAACTGTATATGTGCCTTTGTGTGTATATGAGACTGTATATATATATATACCCGTGTGTATAAATGAAACTGTATACATATACCTTCTGTCACCTGCAGGGGTGGGAGGGAGGGTGACTTTCTCCCTGAAGCTCAATGCTGCTGTCTGAGAGTGAGCTGTTCAAAAGGACATCCCTGTGTCCATCCAGGCCCTGTGCCGGATGGAGGACAGGGAGTCTGAAGGCCGGACTGTCCTGCCTAAGACCGGACTTCTGGCCACCCTAGGTCCAGGCTGATGTGGAGGTAACAGTTAAGGGGACGATCCGCTATGGAGGTCAGTGTTAAGGGGCAGATTGCTGTAGAGGCCACTGTTAAGGGGACGGGGTGTTGTGGAAATCACTGTTAAGGAGATGGGGTACTGTGGAAGTCTCTAATAAAGGGGCGGCTGCTGTGGAGGTCACTGTTAAAGGGGCGTGTTGCTCTGGAGGTCACTGTTAAGGGGGCAGGATGTTGTGGAGGTTACTGTTAAAGGGGCAGCCTGAATGAAATAGACTAAATATACCCGTACGAAGCTGGGTCCTTCTGCTAGTATATATATATATATATATATATGTAGTAAGGCTGACTGGTCATGCCTGCATTTGTGGGAGGGGCGGAGGCTCTTCTTAAAGAAGCCACTGCCTCACTCCTGGGCGTGTGTTCTTCAGGTGCCCCACCCTCCCTCCCTTCTCTTTTCATTTCCACAGGGTATGCCCCCTTTAGGCCTACCCACGGCTATGGCTAAGGGCACAATTCAAGCCATTAAGTTAGGTTTAGCTAGCACACGGCTAGCCGGGTTAGGTTGTTCTTGATGTTTATCTCCCTAGGGTTCATCAAGCGTCGTTGGCTGTAGCCATGACCACAAATATATATACACACAACACACAGTGCTCAGCATAAATGAGTATACCACTTTGTTGGAAAAATGTACTCAAACCAAAGGCTCAGATTGATGGTAGCATCTTCTCTTTCAATATAGATATCTGTGAATTCATGATGCCATCAATAAAATGCAGCTCCCCTACACCAGCAGCACTCATGCAGCCACACATAAGTCTCTGCCACCACATGTATCACTGTAGGCACTATCATGTGAAGAAATGATTTTCTTTCTCAGATCTCTTGACATTTCTTCTCCATGTGGCGCCATTGCTGAGTATGAAAAGGGATGGAGTTTTCTTTGTTAGGTACGCCCTTTTAAAGTCACCTGTCGGCTCTAAAAATTAGACTCATCTGTGATTGAATTCTTGTTAATTAGAATTTTGTAGTCTAAACTTTAGCTTTGTTCCTGAGACTTTCACTGGGGCGTACTCATTTTTGCTAAATGGTTTTAATTAAATTTGTTAGGAAAATTACTATTTTGTGTGTGCAAATTAACAAATTCTTGTTTGCAATAAACGGCTCACATTTGTGGGAGTATTTTGTAGTACCTGTGTGTATATGAGACTGTATATACGTGTGTAATTGGGGCATGCCAGGTAAATGTATGTCAGTGTGAAATATGTATTTATATGTACAGTATATAATATATATGTGTTATGTATATGTGAGTTAATATATATTTTATTATTTAGGCTTGGGTTCATATCACGTTGGTGTTGTATGCTTAGTGTCTACACCAGGAAAGCTGCCCATCGTGCACACTAACCATGTCAAAAGCATTACATTAGTGAGACAGAGACCCCTACAGAGTGGTTTCTGTCTGGCAGGTATATGTCAGCATTCCATACAAGTCTTAAAAGTGGTTGTCTGATATTTTTGTTAATTGTCAGTAAATTTTCTAATAGTAAAAAAAATATATATTTTGTGTCCGGAAAAACCCTCAGTTCCAGTGCTGCCCCTTTACTGGGCTTTGTTATTCTGACTGCAGTGATAATATGCCCCTATACTGCATGTGACTGCTGCGGCCAATCATTGGCCGCTGTGGTCTTCTACCATATACCATTGAGGACATTGATTGCAGCCAAAACTTTATGCTATGGCTGCAGCGGCAGGGAGGAAAGATGTAGTAAGGCTTAAAAAAAGGGGATTCAGGACAGTAAGTAAATTTTTTTTTTAATCATTAGAATACTGTCCTAATAAAAAATAAAAAAAAAACATCTCTGACAACCCGTTTAAATGTCATGGTATTGTATCTGTCAGATACATTCATAGTAGTGGTTGGGAGACCCAGTAAAAAGTTTGCTATGAGGCCTAGCCTTTTATAGTTACGTCCTAACCCCAAAGTGTAAGTCTGTGCAAGTGGCCAGAGAGATTAAGGCTACTGTCACACTGACAGCAGCAGGGTCTGGCAGGCTATTCCGGCGGGGAAACAGCCTGCCGGATCTGTGCTAACGCTAGCCCACCGTGCCGCCGGAAGTCCACTCCGGCCCTATTCACTATAATAGGAGTGGGCCAATAGGAGGTTCGGCCGCAGCACGGCAAACTGCGTTTTTTGTCCGACCGCCTCTTGGCTTGTTTGCCGTGCTGCAGCCGGACCTCCTATTATAGTGAATGGGGCCGGAGCAGACTTCCGGTGGCACGGTGGGCTAGCGTTAGCACAGATCCGGCGGGGAAACAGCCTGCCAGACCCTGGTGCTGTCAGTGTGAAAGTAGCCTAACACGCCCAGGGTAAACTGTAAATCACGACCTGTCGGTTCATCCTTAATTTGACCTGCCAGACCCTCCCAGCGAGCAGCTAGTGTACCAGAGTCTCTTTGTTTCAGGGCAGCATCTGAAACTGGATGGCATACTGACCCACAGTCAGGTTTTTCTGGCTAGGATGTAGCAAGGAGGATGCAGCTGTCCATGTTCTTCGAAGACTTTGGAGAGGATTTTCAGGAATTTTTGCAGGTTACACGTCAGGAAGTCTCCTCATTCCCAGAGCAGTGTGACTCAAGCCAAAGCTTTCCCAAACAAGAGGGACAGTATGGAGGTAACTTTGGCATGATCTGTAGGGAACTGATGGAATTGTATTGGGGACTGGTTCAGGAAACAAAAGTAATTCTTTGGATGTCCCTCATAATGCAGTGTCAGTGGCAGATGCAATCCAGTGCCATCACAATGAGAGACAGGCTGTTGCCAATGCAGCGGGTTGAGGAGAGGGAGCGGAAGCTGAGATAGACATAGAGTCCAGGTGTGCAGATATGGAGTAGTGTGCATATAGTGTTTGCATGCTTTTGCATTGCATCTGTGGTAGCATGTACCTGCCCTTTATTTTATTTGAATATTTGAAGGAGTGGCTGCCTCCATTTGGACCATGCACTCCTGTCCATCTGCCCAGGCCTTCGAATCAGAGTATAATATAGCCCAACATCACATTGCCCTGAATTTTGTAGGCTTAGACCCAGAAGAGGCAAGTCTGATAGTGTAGGTCCCATCTGTGAAAACCACCTTGTCGCTGGTAGATGGGCCCAACAAAATGTTGATAATAACTGTGTGCAAAGAGCTTCTAACTTTCATATAGTAAGTATTGCAGTAATGCAAATCAGATTTATCCATGTTTCCAGAGTTTGCATATGTCTTCACAAATGGATCAGAGTGCTGCTGAATATAGTGTTAGCTTTAGCATTGCAGCCATGGTAGACTGCTCCTGTACTTTAGTTCAAATTTTTTGGGAGGTGCTGGTCTAACTTTGTTTTTTGCATAGATTGTATTCAGATGTTATAGACGTTGCTCGTGGTGACAACACTGATTGGCCAGCTACTTAAAAACATCCTGTAATCCATTTTTGAGGGTGCCAGCAGAGTCCATGGCCTGAGAAAATTGTAATGTAGTGGGTGTGGACCCGCTGTGTCACTGAATGGGTTTGGCTTAGTGTTACTCCTAAGGACCTTATCTAACTGCCCCATCCCCCCCCCCCTTCCCCCGTTTTCACCCCTATATAGAAATCTTGTATTCAATGCAGGAGAACGAGCAGGCTGCTAACTATGGGAGTAGTGGTGTAGTCTTTGTTCAGTGTCAGCTGACCCAGGCGGTTCAAGATACACGGGTGCAATGCACCAAGGGGAGAGTCAAACTCTAGTCAGTGGACAAGCTAAGGTTGGGCCAGACAGTGTTAGTGCAATCTGAAAAAAAGTCAAATAGTCAGTGTAGGTGGCACAGGTTAAGTACATTCAACAAGCAAAACAGGTACAACTCTGTAAACAGGCATAAATCAGGAATGCAAGATCAGACAACAGAATATATCTTTGCCGGACTAGACAAGCTTGGACCCTTATTGCTCAGGCACCTTTCCATAGGCCAAGATTCCTTAAAGGGGTTGTCTCATTTCACCGTTACTAAGGCGAGATGAGACACAGTTCCGACCACCTCCCAGCCGGGAAACAGCAGAGTGCTCCGGCAATCTTCTCTTTCAGTATCTCTCATTGCCGTGCATGACAGCTACTGAAACAGCATAGCCCAACAAGCTATGCTGTTTCTGAGTTAGCAGCGTTTTTGTGTGTGTCATGGGATCAAGATGGATCTGGCATGAAACAGTGTAAGTCAATGGTGTCAATAATTCTTTGGTGTCTGGGATCCGGCGCCCATTGACTGATAATACAACCGGATCCGTTCAGAAAGGATGTATTATTCTAATGGAAGCGTTTTTGCTGATCCCTGCCTGCGGCTAGAGATACCTGTTTCCCTGCACCATCTGTATACTGTCTTACAAGGCGGCCTGTGGTCTAGGAGGATAAACAGCAGGGTAGTAGCCACGAGCCCACTGCAATATTCAAGTATATCACCATCGTGAGGACAGCCATACAACTGATTTCATGCATGACTGGGCTCTCCATTACACAAAAGTGTGGACTAGTGAATGCAGATGATCACTGGAGGTACTAACTTTGATCGATCAATTATATGATCCCAAAATGACCTGCCGGTATTGGGCTATTATGCTTATGTAAAGCTCTTATAAAGATAAAAGGAATTGTACTCTTGGGTTATTGTGGAGATCCAAATTTAGTGAAACACAACCACAACATAATGAAAAAGACAGTTAAAATGATGGTTGTTGATATGATACCCAATCATGTGAAGGAATGTCTATTGATATGTATCTGTCTTTTGGTACACACAGTACATTTGCAGGAATGTAACATCACTATGGTAATATAGATTCATCAAAGACTGCTCCTCAGTATTATTTTATGAAATTTGTACACTCATTCCAACCGATAAAGGACAGATCATTTCTGACTTTGCAGAAGATTTCAAAGTTTTAATGTAAATCAGCCATTGACGCTCTACAGGGGTATAGCAAGTGTTCTACCAAAGGAGATTTTTTTAAAAAGTATTATTTTGAAGCATGATAGCTGTGCTATGTCAAGTACCATGTGGCAAAAAAAGGGCCACAGCGGGCTCTAATTAAACTAATGAGACCTTCAATACCATGCAGGCCATGCACAATACAGACTTACTGAACAATGCAGTCTCATTAGTTTAATTAGAGCCACTGTCACCCTTTTGGTCGCACAGTACTTGAACGCAACATGGCTTTGTGACAAGTGCCACACGACCGCACTGTGTGGTCATGCCCATAGGAATCCATAAGACCCGTCATCCTATTCTATTTTGAGGGAAAACTGGAGTTGTCTTTGAAAATGCGCATTTGCATTCAGGACATAGTAACGTTTCATTTACATTGTTTTTTGGTTAGATCCAAAGCGTTGACCACAGCAGGAAAGCTAATGACCATGAAACTAATTTAGTACATTTTTTTATCAGTTTTCCACTGCTTTGTTCTAAGGCGCTATTAATGTGATCCTGCGTGCACATTATTGTATAGTTTATGAATGTCAACTGAACAAAGGAGCTAAAGAAAAAAGCAAAACGGCAAACTGACAGGCTCACCGTACACAATGATGAATAGGGATGACTCCTGTGTAATGTGTAACTTAAATTACTGATTTACAAAATGGGTTACTTAGAACAATGGGGTTAATATTTGTAGACTTCAGGTGTCTTCAGCCAAAACATAATAGCAGTGGATTTCTTATGCCAATATAGAAATATCATAGAGGTGAATGGAGAGGTAGCCGTGCTTGCGTGGTGCGCTCTTCATTCAATGCTATGGGACTTCCAAAAATAGCTGAGTGCGCTCGCTTGTCTATTTTCAGGACTTCAATAGCGATAAATGGAGAGCACACCGCCTATGTGCAACTTGCTCTCCTTCACTTTGGGGCCTCATTCTCGAGTTAGGAGCAGGTTCCAGAGATAGGATAGGTCCCACACCGATCTGACATTCATGACATATTTATTGTTTTGGGTAAATTGTGCTTAATCCCTCCTGCATGCAGCCATTTTCCGTTTTTGCATTTTGTTTTTTTACTCCTGCCTCCCAAAAGCCATATCAGGCTTATTTTTGAAGAGCAAGTTGCAAAAAAAAATGAATGAGATGAAATAGAAAAAAAAAAGCATTTGTGCCATTGTGTTATGGATTTTTGGGGTCATTTATTAAGACAGGCGTTTTAGACACGTTTTAGCATTCCAAGGGGACATGCACATGCCATAATTAGTTCATTTCTACCATAGAGTACAGTAGTATACTATTGCAGTATGTGGCAATAGTGCTATGTTCCTATTAAACCCTGTTTCAGGCAGGGCTTAATAGGAACTTTACAATGGGAAGGCTTCACAAGCCTCCCGTCTGGCATAGTAGCCAGATGGCTCATGTGATCTCATTGTGGGGAGGCTGTTTGGACATCAGAGGGAACGCCCTCTCTCTAAATGAAGTGTGGTTACAATTGACTGGCAGTATCTGAGAGCTTAAATGTCAGTGATTGGAGTTGTCTGATCACAAACACTACAGCAGGCACCTATCAGCTATGGTGCCTCCTCAGCTCCTGATCTCGCACTATATTTAAAGATCCAACATCCACTACAGATATTGGGAGGGGGATAATATATGTCGAATAACAATTATAAGTTCCTACAGAAACTAGAAACATGTAATGTTATATGCTCTGCTGTAAATTAACACCATGTCTAACACTTCCTTCCTTTCTTACTGCATAAAGGACCCATTTATTTACTTCCATGAAAAGACAAAGAACATATGTATACGTCATCCGTTATGCTTAATCCACCATATCCAGACACAGATAATATACTGTACTTTGATGGTGTATTTTAACCTTTAAATCTAATATTGATGGCACAGTTACACAATAGGATAAAATGTGAAGATTATCCCATTGGATAACACATTACAGCTAGGAGCTCCATATATACGGCTTCTTTTTCTAATAGGTGTTTATTCTCGGGCACACGACATTTCCCTACTGATCATTGTTACACAGGGACAAAAATAACACTGTGGGAAAGAAGTCTTCCCTCCTAAATCATCCCCAGACATTCATTTGAAACTTCCTGTTGAACGTGAATTGCTCCTTCTAATTTCTTGGGCAACATTAAGACAATCATCATGTCGCAAAGCTAAGGTCCTGTGCCATTAATATTAATGTAATGCTTCCTACAAAATAAAAAATAGCTATCAAAATTTCAAGAACAAATGTAGAGCCAACCATATAACCAAAGATGACTGGCTTGCTCTGTAGAAGACATAAACATAAAAAAGATAAAAACAATAAGTAAACTCAAGTCTAAACAGATTCAAGCCAAATCAAGTAAACTATTCCCATCATCATCATTATGCTGTTATATATACCCTTATTCAGCTAGTTAAAGGGGTTATCCCATGATTAATGTAAAAAATGAAAATCAGACATGATATAGTATATGACAACCTCTTTCTAACAAAGCTAGAACCAGCCCTGTACCTCACATGGATCCAGAGATCTCCCCATTCATTGCTCTGCTAGACTCATATCAAGCTGGCAGCTAAGGGGGCGTGACCATGCTCTCCCTATCATAGCTCAGGGGGCAGTTGAAGGATGAAACTGAGCATGTGCGGCCATCTCATGAGCAGGTCAAAGAAATAAGAAAAACAAACAGCAGGTGGCGCTATACAGATACATTTTATTGAATAACTCAGTGGCTATGCTAAATTTTTAATTACATCAAATTACAAAAGTATTCAGATCCAGGTGCTGGTTTTAAAACTGTAGAATATTTTTCATAAGAAAACCTATTTAATAAAAACATTAAAGTGTACCTGTATTTTTATGGTTATATGCACAGTGTTGTTCTGTCAGGAATTCATCCACCTAAATCATTGTATAAAGCTGTACTGGGAAGGTTGCCATCCCGAATGGTCGACCTGTAAGTGTGAGTGTGACTAGAAGTAAAGCAAATCAGGTTTTCTGACTCTGTGTCCAATCCCAGAGCTTTGCAGGAGATTTAAGACTGCAAATCCCTAACTGACTTACCTGTGATTTTCTGGTTTTGAACCAGCTTGTTGACTACTCTTTGCACCCCTGGTAGGTCTGCTTCCAGGTACCTTGCAGCTACTGATGGCTTTAGGGTGTTAAACCAAGTCAAAGTTCATTGGTTCCTGATTATTTGTGCTGTTCAGAGAAGAGAGGATCCATTTTTATAGTATAAAATTTTTCCAAATGTTATTTTGGGGAGATTAAAACCCTTTTGACTCATATAGAATCATCGTGTGAGTTCAGTATAGTAGACCAGTGATCAGATAGGAACTGACTGTAACATAAAACACTACCATGCTGTCAGTTCAGGTCAGAGGAGCTGCCATCTGTCTGGGAGATGCGGCCAACACACAGACTGTGTTTCTCATTTTGGACCCAGTCATGTAAATCAGCCCTACATCTTCTCCAATGATTGTACCAGATGATTGGAATAAAATGAAAGCAGATCAACTTACTATATCATTGAAGAAAGGCCATACTTACCCGTACAAGACGCTGATACGCTGTAGGACACAGCCAGGTCCCAATGGCTTCTTATCTAACACATACTTGCATACCTTTCAACTATGAATGGTAAGATGCCAGTTTTGCCCATTTTTCTTTTCTCTGGATATCTTACTCAAAAATCACAGTTGACAATTTTTAAAGTACAAAGATAAAGATTCTAAGTAATATACTGAATGTCTACAGTTCAATGTACTGATATGAATTCTTTACCAGCATTTACTGTGAGCTGTAAAATGATGATAATTACTGTCACAGTGATCTGTACCACAAGCCTCTAAAAAATCACGGACATATTTTTTTTTCATGGACACTGGAAAAAAGTGCCCTATCTGGACCGTGGAGGAATTTCTGGATGGTTGACAACCCAGGTAAAGGCAAACTGCTCCAAACCCACACAAATGCTTCTATAAGGTACCGGTCACACAGTTACTTGTAGTACACCATGCTTGCTAACAGTCTATTCATAGTTACATTCATACTATTCGATTATATCTTCAATAGGCATGCATTATGAGCATATTATCGCCCCATGTTATTGGACCCCCTACTCTTTTCCAAAATATACTGTACCAATAGTAGTAATTTAGGGTCAGTGCTTGTCCAGCCTCATTTGTCATGTATGTAAATCTAATAGGTTCCCTAAAGCTTTGCGTTTGCCTACAGGTTGCTGCTTTCTGGAAAACTGAATATGAGTTGGAGAAGACAAAGAGCAGCCACCTCCAGAGCATTCTGTAACAACAATGACCACACTGTACAAGGCATATCATTAGAAAACCACTGTAACTTCATGTATTCTTACTGAGCCTATGCCTACATGCACACGGCAGTGGTTTTTTGCAGCCTCCGTTCCGTTTTTTTTTTGCGGATCGGATGGTTTCCCATTGATTTCTATGGATCCGTTAAAAATGCGGATGCCTCTTCCGTTGCCTGTCCGTGTCCGCTGTCCGCATTTCATGTCCGCAAAAAAAATATGGCATGTCCTATTCTTGTCCGCAAAAAACGGTTTGCGGACCCATAGAAGTCAATGGGTCCGCAAAAAATGCGGATGACCAACGGAAGCCATCCGTTTGTCATCCTCATCCGTGTTTTTTTTTTGCGGATGGTTGCTTGGAAACCAGGGCACTTGTACAGGTACTTTAAGAAACTGTTTCAAGCCTAACTTTTTTTTGCAGATCCACAAAAAAAACGGAAGACACACGGAAGCACAACATACAAAATCTGCGGACACATGGAACGGATGTGGATGTGAAAAAAAAGGAAGACGGATCCGCGATTTGCGGACAGCAAAAAACAACTGTCGTGTGCATGTAGCCTAATGCATTTTAAAAAGATATGGACCTTAGCGCACACATCTATCAGTATGATAGCATGTAAACATCAGAGTCTGTATTTCTATGAGGTGATTTCCAAGGAAAAAAAATGAAAAACGGACCTTTGGCAGTTTACAGTACAGTATCTACTCTTTTGACCAAATGACTTCCTACCCTCATGGAAGAAACTTTTCCATGTTCCTAGTACAAAACAGAAATCCCTTTATGTAGCGGTTTGCCTACAAATGACCACGTTAAAGATGTTAGGGTAGGTTCACATCTAGGTTCACATCTGCGGCAACCTACTCCGGTAGTCAGAGGAACCGACAGAAGAGAAAAAGAAAAAAAAGAAACATAAGACTACTTTCACACTAGCGGCAGCCTTCTCGGGCAGGCTGTTCCGGCGGGTGAATAGCCTGCCGGATCCGTGCTGCCGCTAGTGCACCGTGCTGCCGGAAGTCCGCTCTGGCCCCATTGACTGGCAAACATGCTGAGAGGTGGCCGGAATAAAACTACGACATGTAGCGTTACTCTGTCCACGATGGGGATGCAACGAAAAGGAACGGAATGCATTCTGGTACGTTCCGTTTCATTCAGCTCAGTTTTGTCCCCATTGACAATGAATGGGTAAAAACTGAAGCGTTTCCCCCTATTGAGATCCTGTGACAGAAATAGCGGAAAGGACAGGAAAGTGCGGATCTGAAAATAGCCTTAGTTGCCCATAGCAACCAATCAGATTCCTAATTTTATTTTCAAAAGGAGCTGTCCAAAATGAAAGATGGAATCTGATTGGTTGCTGTGGGCAACTAAGCCGGTTCTACTTTACACCAGCTTGATCAATGAATATTTATCGCGTATATTGGCACTTCGAGAATTCACGAATATTTAGAATATAGTGCTATATATTCGTATCTTCGAATATTCGTCATTTTTTTCCCTCTGAACCCATGATCCCTCCCTGCTTCATACTTTTGGGCCAATGAGAAGGCTGCGATGTGTTTGTCTGAGCTTAGCAACATCCCTAGCAACCAATAGAAAAGTTGCCTACCCCTCACTATATAAGAACCTCCCCAGCAGCCATTTTCTGCAGTTTATTACAGTTCTGAGAGAGAGCAGTGTCATTGCTGTGCTCTGTGCTTTGCGGAGTCATTATATTAGATAGTTAGTTAGCTTATATATATAATATAGATAGTTAGTGGGAGATAGTCAGTGTAGGTTAGATAGTGATATAGTGTAACTGATAGGTTCCAGTGCAGGGTGTTAGGTAGTGTGTTGTCCATACATAGATGCTACAGACATAGTGTTGTGATGTCACAAGTTCACAACAATACTTTGTGCACCAATCAGTAATATGTAGTCAGACCTGCTAAAATGTGAAGTTGCCCATATTGCTCAAAAATATACGCATCAATTGCTGATTTGCGCAATTGCGAATATATCGGAGCACTAGTGACTTCACTACATATAGAGAGGCAGCATACAGCATCTCAACCAACCTATGTCCATATAAAACCTGGGTAGATTATTTAACAGTTTATTATTATAGATGGATTGGGTGGCTGAGATGACTTCTAGACAAAGGGGCAGGCCAGCCAGTATCCTCGTTAACTAGGCCCCCGGATTATTGAAGTCACTGCAGGGACCCCTATAATCAATCACCTTGTAGTGTCTTGCTGCAGTCTGCCACTGTGAGAACGGGTAATATTTTCATGTACAGTGGATATAAAAAGTCTACACACCCCTGTTAAAATGTCAGGTTTCTGTGCTGTAAAAAAATCATTTCAGAACTTTTTCCACCTTTAATGTGACCTATAAACTGTACAAATCAATTGAAAAACAAACTGAAATCTTTTAAGTAGAGGGAATAAAATAAAAATAAAAAAAATTATAGGGTTGCATAAGTGTACATACCCTTAAACTAATACTTTGTTGAAACACATTTTGATTTTATTACAGCACTCAGTCTATCAGCATGGCACATTTTGACTTGGCAAGATTTGCACACTATTCTTTGCAAAAACACTGCAAATCTGTCAGATTGCGAGGGCATCTCTTGTGCACAGCCCTCTTTAGATCACTCCACAGATTTTCAATCGGATTCAGGTCCGGTCTCTGGCTGTGCCATTCCAAAACTTTAATCTTCTTCTGGTGAAGCCATTCCTTTGTTGATTTGGATGTATGCTTTGGATCGTTGTCATGCTGAAAGATGAAGTTCTTCTTCATGTTCAGCTTTCTACCAGAAGCCTGAAGGTTTTGTGCCAATATTGACTGGTATTTGGAATTGTTCATATTCCCTTTATCATATTCCCCCCAGTTTGAGCTGAAGAAAAACAGCCCCAAAGCATGATGCTGCTACCACCATGATTCACTGTGTGGATGGTGTTCTTTTGGTGATGTGCAGTGTTGTTTTTGTGCTAAACATATCTTTTGGAATTATGGCCAAAAAGTTCAACCTTGGTTTCATCAGACCATAACACCTTTTCCCACATGCTTTTGGGAGACTTCAGATGTGTTTTTGCAAAATGTAGCCTGGCTTGGATGTTTTTCTTCGTGAGAAATGGCTTTCGTCTTGCCATTCTACCCCATAGCCCAGACATATGAAGAATACGGGAGATTGTTGTCACATGTACCACACAGCCAGTACTTGCCAGATATTCCTGCAGCTCCTTTAATGTTGCTGTAGGCCTCTTAGTCGCCTCCCAGACCAATTTTCTTCTCGTCTTTTCATCAGTTTTGGAGGGACGTCCAGTTCTTGGTACTGTCACTTTTGTGCCATATTTTCTCCTCTTGATGACGACTCTCTTCACTGTGTTCCATGGTATATCTAATGCCTTGGAAATTCTTTTGTACCCTTCTCCTGACTGATACCTTTTAACAATGAGATCCCTCTGATGCTTTGGAAGCTGTCTGTGGACCATGGATTTTGCTGTGGGATGCGACTAAGAAAATCTCAGGAAAGACCAACTAGAGCAGATGAACTTTATTTGGGGTTAATCAGAGGCACTGTAAGCGATGGCACGTGTTTGCTGACTCCTATTTAACATGATTTTGAATGTCATTGCTTAATTCTGAACACAGCTAAATCCCCAGTTATGCAACCACATTATTTTAGTTTTTATTGTTTTCTTCCCTCCACCTAAAAGATTTCAGTTTGTTTTTCAATTGAGTGGTACAGTTTATAGGTTACATTAAAGGTGGAAAAAGTTCTGAAATTATTTATCTTTGTCTCTTTTTTTTACAGCACAGAAACCTGACATTTTTATATATAAACTTTTTATATTCACTGTATCTGTGTGGTGAACCCCCAGAATAACTATATAAATACTGATGCCATCTAAGGCTTTATACCCATCTTGACCCAGGTGCTATATAAAACTTCACTTTTATTAATACTACTAAAACACACAAAGTAACAAAATAACAAAATAATAGAGCCGCAAACTGTATAAAAACTAGAGTAAACCGGTTTTCTGTTAACCAGCCAAACACAGCTGGGGGTGTAAAGTGAATCTTTGAGTGATGGCATCTGGGTGAGAGAAAGTGCACTTCTTCTCACCCTGATAGCCACTATCTTGAACCTCGCCAGCACAGCATAGACTCTAGTTTTTATACAGTTTGCGGCTCTATTATTTTGTTATTTTGTTACTTTGTGTGTTTTAGTAGTATTAATAAAAGTGAAGTTTTATATAGCACCTGGGTCAAGATGGGTATAAAGCCTTAGATGGCATCAGTATTTATAAGTATTAATTTACCTTACCCGGGTCTGGTCCTGAATAGTTTAACCCCCAGAATAACTGTTACTGGTGGGCCCTAGGCACCCCAGTCCGACACTGGTTGTAGTCCTCTCATAACACCCCTGAAAAATCCTCTTATATCCTATAATACCTGCCTGGACATGATGGGAGTTATAATCCTCTCCTTCTATACCCCACGCTAAAATGCCCTCTAATATCCTATAATAAAGACCTGGACAAGATGAGATTTATTTTCTTAACCTCATTCTTATAATATCCTCTGATATCATCTGGATATCAGCCTGGACATGCTGGGAGTTGTAGTCCTCTCCTCTTGTACGCCCTCCCTAGAATGTCCTGTGATATCACATTATATCAGACTCAACATACTGGGAGCTGTAGTTCTCTACTCTTATACCCCCTCCCTTCCTCTGATATCCCATAATAACAGCCTGGACATGCTGGGAGTTGTAGCCCTCTCCTCTTATACAGTGCCTTGCAAAATTGTTCATCCCCCCTTGACCTTTTAGTGTTTTATTACATTACAGCCTTAAGTTCCATGTTTTGTTAATCAGAATTTTTTGTGATGGATCAGAACACAATAGTCTAAGTTGGTGAAATGAAGTGAGAAAAATATATAAATAAAACTATTGTTTAGAAATAGAAAACAGAAAACTGGCATGTGTGTATGTATTCACCCCCTTTGTTAGGAAGCTGATAAAAAGGTCTGGTGCAACCAATTACCTTCAGAAGTCACATAATTAGTGAAATGATGTCCACCTGTGTGCAATCTAAGTGACACATGATCTGTCATTACATATACACAAGGCCCCAGAGGCTGCAACACCTAAGCAAGAGGCATCACTAACCAAACACTGCCATGAAGACCAAGGAACTCTCCAAACAAGTAAGGGACAATGTTGTTGAGAAGTATAAATATCCAAATCTTTGATGATCCTCAGGAGCACCATCAAATCTATCATAACCAAATGGAAAGAACATGCCACAACAGCAAACCTGCCAAGAGACGGCCGCCCACCAAAACTCACGGATCGGGCAAGGAGGGCATTATCAAAGAGGCAGCATAGAGACCTAAGGTAACCCTGGAGGAGCTGCAGAGTTCCACAGCAGAGAGTGAAGTATCTGTACAAAGGACGACAATAAGCCGTACGCTCCATTGAGTTAGGCTGGGTTCACACGAGCATGTCCGGATTAGGTCCGGATGCGTTGCGGATGCGTTCAGTGAAAACTGTGCGATTTCACAGGCAAAGCCATTCAGTTTTGCCTGCGATTGCGTTCAGTTGTTCAGTTTTTTCCGCGCGGATGCAATGCGTTTTGATGTGTTTTTCACGCTCGTGATAAAAAACTGAAGGTTTACAAACAACATCTCCTAGCAACCATCAGTGAAAAATGCAACGCATTCACTTCTATAGGGCTAGGGCTGCGTGAAAAACGCAGAATATAAAACATGCTGCGATTTTTACACAACGCACAAGTGATGGTTGAAAAAAAACGCTCATGTACACAGACTCATTGAAATGAATGGGTCAGGATTCAGTGCGGGTGCAATGCGTTCACATCACGCATTGCACCCGCGCGGAAAACTCGCCTGTGTGAATGCAGCCTTAGGCTTTATGGCAGAGTGGCCAGAAGAAAGCCATTACTTTTAGTTAAAAACAAAAAGGCACATTGTGAGTTTGCGAAAAGGCATGGGGGAGACTCCCAAAATGTATGGAGGAAGGTGCTTTGGTCTGATGAGACTAAAATTAAACTTTTCGGCCATCAAAGAAAACGTCATGTCTGGTGCAAACCCAACACATCACATCACCCAAAGAACACCATGCCCACAGTGAAACATGGTGGTGGCAGCATCAAGCTGTGGGGATGGTTTTCAGCAGCCAGTACTGGGAAACTGGTCAGAGTTGAGGGAAAGGTGGATGGTGCAAAATACAGGGATATTCTTGAGCAAAACCTGTACCACTCTGTGCGTGATTTGAGGCTAGGAAGGAGGTTCACCTTCCAGCAGGACAATGTCCGCAAACGCACTGCTAAAGCAACACTTCGGTGGTTTAAGGGGAAACATGTAAATGTGTCGGAATGACCTCGTCAAAGCCCAGATTGCAATCCTATAGAAAATCTTTGGTCAGACTTAAAGATTGCAGTTCACAA
This sequence comes from Bufotes viridis, assembly GCA_033119425.1. Classification (NCBI taxonomy): domain Eukaryota; kingdom Metazoa; phylum Chordata; class Amphibia; order Anura; family Bufonidae; genus Bufotes; species Bufotes viridis. Next base: position 387,247,473 of record CM065589.1, on the reverse strand, counting down.
GCACAAACCAACCAACTTGATGGAGCTGGAGCAGTTTTGCAAGAAGGAATGAGCAAAAATCCCAGTGGTAATATGTGGCAAGCTCATAGAGACTTATCCAAAGCAAATTGGAGCTGTGATTGCCGCAAAAGGTGGCTATACAAAGTATTTGGGGGGTGAATAGTTATGCACATTTATCTTTTTTGTTATTTTGTCCTATTTGTTGTTTGCTTCACAATAAATAAATAAAAAATATCTTCAAAGTTGTGGGCATGTTCTGTAAATTAAATGATGCAAATCCTCAAACAATCCATTTTAATTCCAGGTTGTGAGGCACCAAAACATGAAAAAAGTCAAGGGGGTGAATACTTCTGCAAGGCACTGTACCTCCTACCTGTAACGTGCTGTCCTATCGCATTATATCAGGCTCAACATGCTAGGAGTTGTAGTATTCTCATTATTGACCTCCTTCCTGAAACATCCTCTGATATCCCATAATGACCTGGGCATGCTGGGAGTTGTAGTCCTCTCCTGTTATACATCCCTGTAATCTCTCTTGACACTGGTATATAGATTATGCTTTTCATTCTGTGTGCTGTATAGTCACCCACTGTCCCGGTTATGGTGTCCTCCTTTTGGGTGTCACCCTAACCTATTATATAATGGATGAAGTACATGTAGGGTTGCCACTTTTTCCAGCAGATTACCACCAGTAATATCAGCTAGGCCAGTGGTTTACCAAATTACCAGGCTGGTGGCAACCCTGGTGGAGAACCTGCACCCCACCGATTAGGCTACTTTCACACTAGCGTTTTCAATTCCGCTATTGAGATCCATCATAGGATCTCAATAGCGAAAGAAAACGTTTCCATTTTGTCCCCATTCATTGTCAATGGGGACAAAACTGAACGAAACGGAATGCACCAAAATGCATTCTGTTCTTTTTGGTTGCGTCCCCATCACGAACAGTAAAATGCTGCAAGTAGGGTTTTTCTGTCCGCGATGTAGTGCGGAGCAAGATGGCTATTGTGTCAGAGAAAACGGATCTCTGACACAATAGCTATGGCTATATAAGACATAATACAACCGGATCGGTTCATGATGGATGCATGCAGTTGTATTATTGTAATGGAAGCGTTTTTGCAGATCCATGATGGATCCGCAAAAACGCTAGTGTGAAAGTAGCCTTAGCTGTTTTCAGTAGCCTGGATTCAAAACAGTGAATGGAGCCAAAAGCAAAAGTCTCCATCCACTGTGCAGTGGTCTTGAAGTTGCCACCATACTGAAGCTTGTAACAAGGTGGTGCTGCCCCTTAAATTATTTCATCCATGCTTTCAGTGTAAGAGCCGGTGTCCTGAGAGTGCAGAGGGGGCCCCCAGTCATGTATGATGTCTGTCCACTGTCACCGGTCTTCTTGTGTCTGATGTGGGCCCAGCACCAATCAGAGATGTGGCTGACGATTATCATATGTCTAGTCAAGGAGAGAAGACAGCAAGAGGCAGTTGAGGGGAAGATGACAGTTGGGAGGAGTGAAAAGAGTGTCTAGTGGCCTCCATAGTGTGGCCCTGACAAGACAGCCCTGATCCACGTGCCCCGCCACATCCTATTAGTGTGAGTTGTTAGAAACTACAACCGAGTCTCCTCAGAGAGAGATTTGTAACTATATGGCCGTGTGCCTCAGTGAAAGACTGTAAAAAAAGAAGATATAAGCAGCGCTTCAAACCCACCTATAGGAGATTATAGCTGGACAGCTAAAAAAGGTCCAAAGTAATGTATCTGCACGCGGACAAGGATCCAGGCTTGAGGGTCCCTTGTACTGGCAATTAGTACAGAGATCTGCAGCAAACATAGCAAGATTTCGACGTGAAGTCTTTATCAAGGCTTGATAAAGACTTCACATCGAAACGTCGCCATGTTTGCTGCCTATTGAATAAAACAACAGATTATTCAAATGGATGAGTGCTGCAGATCTCTGTACTAATTGCCTCAGTGAAAGACTTACACCATCAAGGTGTTTACCTGATCGACTGTTCAGTTGCCCATAGAAACCGCTAAGCTTATAAGCTTTTCGCCCAATGGTGACTGTAACCGCTAAGCACTGCGCCTCCTGCTTGGGTAAAGTCAAGATGCAAGTGTCTGTTTCATGGCTGCATCCTACTCAAGTGCGGTCCCAGAATAGAATCGAGGGTCACATATAAAACTGACTACACCATGCTGTTAGTCTGTTAATTTAGATTGTGCAGTCTGGAAGGGGTTAAGTAAGAGCCAAGGGTCCAGCTACCTCGACCAGTGGTCAGTCAGTAACAGAACAAACATGCTGCCCGAAGGAAGAAACCCTGCGATCGTCGGGGCTCCAAAAATATATGGCGGTTATCCAAACTGGAGTATATTGACAAAGTGGGGTCAGGAAGGGGTTAAGGGCCTCTGCAGTAAGGCACATTGACAGTCACTAAAGGGTTAACCCTTCAGAACACTGCTACAAACATTAGTCATAGACACCTGTGACATCACAAACATGTGTGTCATAAGGGAAGAACCCTTGTAAAAAGCTGGCGAGCGGCCATATTTGGTGCCGTAATTGATGGCCTGAGGACCTTGAGCTTGACTACCCCCGCCCACCGAACCTTGCCGAAATTTGGAGGTTCCAGCAGGAAGCCTATTACCCAATGGGAGGAAAGGGACATCCGCCTAGCCAACCAGATCAGCCCGGCTGCTGCATCTCCCCCCTTACTATTTATGTGGCAGCCACATAGTGGCATTACCCTCTAAGCCCAAGGGAAGGGCAGCCCTCCAGCCACGGTTCCCTAGAGGTTTCCTCCACAGGGGGTTTTCCTCTCCTGAGTGCTGGAGGTGACTCTCTGTGAGTCTGGGGTGTGCCAATTTAAATATTTTAAATAAACAATTTGGCCATTTATTCCCTATATAATGTGGTCTGTGTCTTTATTCTGTGTCTTTATTTTGCATTCTTTGGTTTCAGGGGTGTATGCATGATTTTCTCAGGGAGGAGGTTAAAGGTGTATTCCCATCTGGGACATACATGGTATATATTGATAGGAGGATGTGCCATAAATGTCTGTTAGGTGCAAGTCCCACCTTTGGGACCTGCTCATATGTCCAGAACAGGGGTCCAAAGTAAAAGGAGAACACATTGCGCATGTGTGGCGTCCTCTCCATTCATTGCTATGGGAGTTCCAAAAATAGTGAGCGTGACTTGCTCTCTGTACACTTCGGGGGCATCATCCTATGGATATGTCATAAATGTCCCAAATGGAAATACCCCTTAAAATGAAATTCATTATAAAATAACCAAGTTAGCAGAGCATTGCTAGGACTCTTAGCAGTGTTAGGAGTCCCAGCACCAATGCACTGAATGAGAACAGTCACTGGACGACTGTACAGGTGAACGCTGTGGGGTAAATGGATCAATCTTCTACACCAGTTTTTGGAAAGTTGCAATTTAGCCCCATGTCTCATTTTGTACCTACATTGGAACACTGTCAGGCCTAAATATATAAATGCGTATTAAATATGTAATATTAGAGGATTACATACAATAAATAATAACATAGGCGCACCTTCCCCTTCAGGAGCTATCAAAGCTATCTACCAGTAAGAATGACTTAATTGCCCATAGCAACCAATCAGAAAGCAGCTTTCATTTTTTCCAGAGCAGTAAAATAACTTAAAGCCGAGCTCTGATTGGTTTCTAGGGGCAACAAAGACAATCCTTGGTAAATGAGGCCTAAGGGGTAAATTGGAACAGATTTTTCGCATGTCTGTATCATCGCAGTACACCAATAACACCACAAGTCTCAGTCCCAGTGCCCTCATTGTGCCCCTTTACCATAAGTGCCAGACTGAGCCCTCATACATTTAGTCAAGTGTTTGGGATTGCCCTCATAACTGCCAACTATAGTTAGCGCCAGCCACACCGCTCCTACAGATCTTACAATTGTGGGCCCTTTGTGCTATTCACAGTCTCCCACTTAGAGATAGTGAGCGACAACGCCGTGTAAGTGCCAACTAATGCCCCCATAAGTTTCATCTGCTGTCTCCGTAACTGGCAGCCATAGTTCCCAAGAAATCCTAGCAATACTGACCCCGACAGGTGATATCCAAAGTGATGCTCGGGGTGATAGCCCCAGTGCCTCCATAACTTCTAGCCAATGTGCCCCCATAACTGCTAGCCACTGAATCTCCATAAGTGAAATACACACTTCCCCTACCACTCCTAGCAATATTGCTAACATTGGTGCTATCCACACTGATGCCAAAGGTGATAACCATGGTGCCCCTACAAATGCCATCCACAGTGCCCCCATAAGTGCTAGCCAGTGCCACTATGCCCATCTAAGAGAGAAACCTCAGTGCTATCATAAGAGACAGCCATTGACAGTACCATATTAGTGCCCCAAAAACATTTCATCCACTGTCTCCATAACTGCTTGCTCTAGTTTCATTGTCCCTCCACAAGTGCCAGCCACCCCTCACTACAAATGCCAGTCACAGTTCTCACATAACAGATAAATGTCCTATAAATTTCAGCCAAAGCCCTCTATAAGTTTTGACCAAATTCATAGTTGTGCCATAATTGACAGCCACAGGCTGCCCCACAAGTGCCATAGCCTCCTCCAGAACTCCAGTCTTTGACTTTCGGATGACCATTTGTCCTCTTTTTTTTTCCAGACATGTACTCTTTCTGGGACCTTATAAAATTGCCCACCCACAATTTATAAATTACAAAAATGCCTGGGATTCTCAAGGGGTAAGGGGGTGGGAGTGGGGCGCACAGCAGGATGGGCACTATAATCTGCTACAGTACAAGAGCTGAAAGACCTATAATGACGTCACCTTCATGTGATCAGTGCAGGCAGGGCCGGAGCTCAGCAGTGGAGGGGAGAAGTGGGAAGGACCTGTGATGATATAACTGTCATGTGATCAGTACAGGAGGGGTTCGAGCTCAGCAGTGAAGAGGGGAAGTGGGAAGGACCTGTGAAGATATCACTGTGATGTGATCAGTGCAGGAGGGGCCAGGCTTACCAGTGGAGAGGAGAAGTGGGAAAGACCTGTGATGATATCACTGTCATGTGATCAGTGCAGGAGGTGCCGGAGCTCAGCAGTGGAGAGGAGAAGTGGAAAGGACCTGTGATGATATCACCATCATGTGATCAGTGCAGGCAAGGATGGAGTTCAGCAGTGGAGAAGTGGTAAGCCTGAGAAACCTTGGAAGTTGTAGTCCTTTCCTCTTATACTCCGAATTGTCCTCTGATATCCCACAATAACAATATGGACATGCTGGGGGTTGTAGTCCTTTCCAGGGTTAGACTGGGGGCCCACTACAAACATACTTGCAAATATGCCCTCAGGGGTACGGGTAAATGCCTTGGTGGGCCCGAACAAGGGGGGCAGCTAGTCCCTCACAGCTGCACACCTGATATATTGCAAAGCAGAGTGGCCACACTAGGTATAAATAGGCAGAGAACAACATCTCAACCAGCCTAAACATCCATATAACAAAAACTGGATAGACTTTTTAATACTGTTGATCGAGCACCAAAGTACTCGGGTGCTCGAGTAGAACACCTCGGGATGCTCGGGTGCTCTACCGAGCACAATGGAAGTCAATGGGAGAAACCCAAGCATTAAACTCTGAAGAGGGGAGGGTGTCTGGTTCACATAAAAAGGTCAGAAATTGATGGAAACACCACTGAAATGGTTCAGTAACAGCATGGGGAGGATGTCTGGATACATTTTAGACTCCTAGGTCGCTGCTGGGAGCGATGTTGTCCGAGTAGTACGCCAATTTTACAGACTGACAATAATACGCACAAAACCGAAGATAAAATCGATTTTAGAGGAAAAAATTGTTAGGATACATTCCTTCCTGTATATTTACTTGTATATAAAGTGCAAGTGCTGCCAAAAATTACAAGGAAGAGACACTCCGATACAACCTGTATATCATATAAAGGAGGGCCTCATTCACATTGTGGTACAATTGTTCAGGTAGTGGAACTTCTACACTCATAAAGCTTATGCACTAAGTGAAAGGGCTGCCAAAGATTACAAGGAACCGACACTCCAATACACCCTTTATTACACATAAAGGAGGGCATCATACACACCCTTGAAAAATTATGATTGATGGTCTGCTAGTGACCATCAAAAACATTAGGAGCAAGGGCTTGCTGGTTACCCTCTAATACATTAGGGGCGAGGGCCTGATGCTGATCTAACCATCTAAAACATTAGGAGGGAGGGTCTGCTGCTGAGCTGACTCTCTAAAACATTAGGGTTAAGGGTCTGCTGCTGAGCCGTCTCTCTAAAACATTAGGGGCGAGTGCCTGCTGCTGAGCTGACCATCTAAACCATTAGGGGCGAGGGCCTGCTGCAGAGCTGACCATCTAAAACATTAGGGGCGAGGGCCTGCTGCAGAGCTGACCAACTAAAACATTAGGGGTGAGGGTCTGCTGCTGAGCTGACCATCTAAAACATTAGGGGTGAGGGTCTGCTGCTGAGCTGACTCTCTAAAACATTAGGGACGAGTGCCTGCTGCTGATCTGACCATCTAAAACATTAGGGGCGAGGGCCTGCTGCTGAGCTGACCATCTAAAACATTAGGAGGGAGGGTCTGCTGCTGAGCTGACTCTCTAAAACATTAGGGGCGAGGGCCTGCTGCTGAGCTGACCAACTAAAACATTAGGGGTGAGGGTCTGCTGCTGTGCTGAGCTGACCATCTAAAACATTAGGGGTGAAGGTCTGCTGCTGAGCTGACTGTCTAAAACATTAGGGTTGAGGGTCTGCTGCTGAGCTGACTCTCTAAAACAGGCATCCTCAAACTGCGGCCCTTCAGCTGTTGCAAAACTACAACTCCCAGCATGCCCGAACAGTCTTCGGGTATCAGCCTATAGCAGGGCATTGTGGAAGTTGTAGTTTTACAACAGCTGGAGGGCCACAGGTTGAGCATGCCTGCTCTAAAACATTACGGGCAAGTGCCTGATGCTGATCTACCATCTAAAACATTAGGGGCGAGGGCTTGCTGCTGAGCTGACCATCTAAAACATTAGGGGCGAGGGCCTGCTGCTGAGCTGACCATCGAAAAAATTATGGTTGAGGGACTGCTGCTGAGCTGACCATCGAAAAAATTATGGTTGAGGGTCTGCTGGTGAGCTGACCCTCTAAAACATTAGGAGCGAGGGCAGCCTAATAAGCATGTTGGTATTCAATACACCATAAAAGCCACATTTAAAGTGCCTTTATGCTCAGCCGCTTTCCTCTGGTGGAGTAGAGAAGTCAGGCAATCCAGGCCTTGTTCAATCTTATAAGAGTCAACTGGTCAGCATTTTCAGTTGACAAGCGGATGCGCTTATCAGTTATTATGCCCCCAGATGCACTAAATACCCGCTCTGACAAAAACAGTTTTTTTAAGTGTATGCGCAAATTAATTACAGTCAATGTCACAGATATTTGGGATGCGGAAACGTTATACAGGAGAGGTACCACAGGTAATGGCGCTGCTGTCACCAGTGGCTAAGAAAAAAATACAGTCAATGTCACAGATATTTGGGATGCGGAAACTTTATACAGGAGAGGTACCACAGGTAATGGCGCTGCTGTCACCAGTGGCTAAGGAAAAATTACAGTCAATTTCACAGATATTTGGGATGCGGAAACATTATACAGGAGAGGTACCACAGGTAATGGCTCTGCTGTCAACAGCGGCTAAGAAAAAATTACAGTCAATGTCACAGTATTTGGGATGCGGAAACCTTATACAGGAGAGGTACCACAGGTAATCGGCTTCTGTGACCAGCTGCTAAGAAGAAATTACAGTCAATGTCACAGATATTTGGGATGCAGAAACATTATACAGGATATGTAGCGCAGGTAATGTTACTGTCCGCAACTTCTATGGAAAAAGTACTTTGGATGTCACAGATATTTTTAGGATGCGCAAACATTATAGAGGATGTAGTGCAGGTAATGTAACTGTCCGCAGTGGACACCGTCTACGGAAAAGGTACACTGGATGTCACAGATATTTTTAGTATGCGCAAACGTTATACAGGAGATTTAGCGCAGATAATGTTGCTGTCCGCAGCGTCTACGGAGAAAGTACACTGGATGTCACAGATATTTTTAGGATACGCCAATGTTATACTGGAGATATAGCGCAGGTAATGTCACTGTCCGCAGTGGACACCATCTACGGAAAAAGTACACTGGATGTCACAAATATTTTTAGGCTGCGCAAACGTTACACAGGAGATGTAGCGCAGACAATGTCACTGTATGCAGCGGAAAAACAATTGCACGCTATTTAGCGCAGGTTGCGCTAAAAATATATATTCTAATACAAAAAAACTAGAGACCCTATTAAGGGAGGGTTCCATAGCAACAAAAAAACTTTGCTCAATTGAGCTCAATTCACCACTTTTACCCTTAATATTTAAATCAGTAAAACTTCACTTTTATTAGTAGTTCTCTAAAAATGTTTGTGAGTTTTGACACACTTGTTAAAACTACTGCTCGAATTTGCACACTGCTATCGCACAGGTTGCTAGTGGTAACGGAGGGTGTGCACTACCCTCCTAACCTTCCCACAAGTTTGCAATCAGTGTATAACTACCTGCCTGACTAATCCTGCAGGGTACTCGGTGCTGTGAACATACACCCTAAAGTAAATAACTGTTTCCTACTGTTTCCTACTCAGTGTTTAGCAACTCGAGCAGAGCTAAAACCAACAGATTCTGTCCCCCAACATGTTTCACCAGATAAACTGGCGTCTTCAGGGGAAGGGACAGACTTGAAAAATATATATTGCTGCCAGATACAACAATAGTCCTTAAAAGGACTTTTGTGTCTCTACAATTGCACGCAATTTAGCGCAGGTTGCGCTAAAAATATATATTCAAGACACCAAGCAGTCAACTGACCAAAAAAGAAATCCCTTTAGTGGTCCCAACTTACTTTATTTCATCATTTAAAAACCTTATGGATGTGAAGAAAAGAAAAATGATGTGTGATTAAAACTATCAGAGGACAATGGAACGGGGTCACCAACGGTTACTTATGGTAACTGCGGGACTCTTGGTGCATAAATTCTCAGTATTTGTTTACCCTCACACCACTTTCAATCTGTTTGTACTGTATAGTACTTACTTTATACACTTGCTACTAATTTTCAAGGAGTGTCCTATTAGGTGGGGGTACAACACTGCAGTTATGTTGTGCCTGAATTATGCACTTCCAGTGCTATTACAAGATAATGATATTTGTCCTAAGTGTCAGTGTTATTGGATGCTCACTGCTTTATACATATGCTCACTAGCCTCCATTGCTGGAGCCGATACAATGTGGCTATCGATTCAGGCACACTGACACTTTGTATCTTTTCTCCGCACACAGTTCAACAAATCAGGCACTATAGTACTATGTTGATAATGTCCTCACACACACCTTCTCATGCACACACTCCCTCTCACTATCCCTGTACTCAAAGATTATTATCCTTTCACTGTCCTCTGTCTAAAATTGAATACATCACGCCACCCTTCCCGACATGTTTCCCCATTGATGTGGCGTAGCAGCCAACAAACGTGTGGGGAGGAGACTCGAGCATCGTGGTATTTGGCCGAACACCACGATGTGCTGAGCATGCTTGCTCATCAACACTACTATTTAACAGTTAATTATTATAGATGTATCTGGTGGCCGAGCTGACTTCTAGACACCGGGGCAGGCCAGCCAGGATCCTCGTTTCCTAGGCACCTGCCTTCTTGAAGTCACTGCAGGGACCCCTATAATCAATCACCTTGTAACATCTTGCTGCTGTCTGCCACTGTGTGAACAGGTAAAATTAGCAGGCATATGAGCAGTGGGCCCCCAGAATTAATTTTACTAATGGGCCCCAGGCACCCCAATCCGACAATGGCTCGGGCACGTGTCTCATGCTCTTTTATATTCCAAAACTTCCAAAAGTTGTCCCTGATCTGGAGCAGATGATGTGTTTAACCCCTTAAGGACATGGCAATATTTTACCATAAGGACCAGGCCATTTTTTGCAAATCTGACCATTGTCACTTTACGTGTGAATAACTTTAAAACGCTTTTAATTATCCAGGCCATTCTGAGATTGTTTTTTCGTCACATATTGTACTTCATAACACTAGTAAAATGGAGTAAAAAAAAAATTCATTTTTATTTATAAAAAAATACCAAATTTACCAAAAATTGGGAAAAATTAGCAAATTTCCAAGTTTCAATTTCTCTACTTCCATAATATATAATAATACCGCCAAAAACAGTTATTAATTTACATTCCCCATATGTCTACTTCATGTTTGGATCATTTGGGGAATGCCATTTTAGTTTTGGGGGACGTTACAAGGCTTAGAAGCTTAGAAGCAAATCTTAAAAATTTTCTGAAATTTTCAAAAATCCACTTTTTAGGGACCAGTTCAGGTCTGAAGTCACTTTGTGAGGATTACACAATAGAAACCACCCACAAAAATTACCCCATTCTAGAAACTACACCCCTCCAGGTATTCAAAACTGATTTTACAAATGTCATTAACCCTTTAGGTGTTCCACAAGAGTTAATGGCAAATGGAGATAAAATTTCAGAATTTCAAATTTTTGGCAAATTTTCTATTTTAATCCATTTTTTCCAGTAACAAAGCGAGGGTTACCAGCCAAAAAAACTTAATATTTATTGCCCGATTCTGTAGTTTGCATAAACACTCCATACGTGGCCGTAAACTGGTGTATAACCAAACGGCAGGGCGCAGGAGAAAGGGAACGCCATATGGTTTTTGAAAGGTAGAGTTTTTTAGGAGTGCATCAGGGAGGCTTCAAATGGGACATGGTGTCAAAAAACCAGTCCAGCAAAATCCACCTTCCAAAAACCATATGGCGTTCCCTTCCTTCTATGCCCTGCTGTTTGGCCATACAGCAGTTTACGACCACATATGGGGTGTTTCTGCAAACTACAGAATCAGGGCAATAAATATTGAGTTTTGTTTGGCTGTTAACCCTTGCTTTATTACTGGAAAAATGGATTAAAATGGACAATTTTTTAAAAAATAGCTGTTTTCGGGCCGTTTTTATTTTTTGTTATTTACATCGTTGAATTGACAGGTTAGATTGTGTGCTATTTTTATAGAGCAGGTTGTTACGGATGCAACAATACCAAATATGACTACTTTTCGGGGGGTTTTGTTTCAGTTTTACATAATAAAGCATTTTTGAAAAAAATGATTTTTTAGTGTCTTCACATTCTGAAAGCCATAGTTTTTTATTTATTTTTTAGGCGACAGTCTTATGTAGGGGCTCATTTTTTGCAGGATGAGATGGCGGTTTGATTGGCCCTATCTTGGGTTGCATATGACATTTTGGTCGCTTGCTATTACACTTTTTGTGATGTAAGGTGATAAAAATGGCAACATCGTATTTATATTATTTCTTTTGCTGTGTTCACCTGAGTGGTTAGGTCATGTGTTAGTTTTATAGAGCAGGTTTTTTACGGATGCGGCAATACCTAATATGTATACTTTTTATTTAAGTTTTTAACAATATTATCATTTTTAAAACAAAAAATAAATCATGTTTTAATGTCTCCATAGTCTGAGAGCCATATTTTTTTGGGGCGATTGTCCTATGTAGGTTATCATTTTTTGTGGGATGAGATGACGGTTTGATTGGCACTATTTTGGGAGGCATATAACTTTTTGATCACTTGCTATTACATTTTTTGTGATGTGAGGTTACAAAAAATGTTTTTGACACTGTTTTTATTTTAAAAAAATTACGGTATTTACCTGAGGGGTTAGATCATGTGATATTTTTATAGAGCAAGTTTTTACGGACGTGGCGATACATAATATGTATACTTTTTTTTAATTTATTTTACTTTAACACAATAACAACATTTTAGGGAAAAAAAAACTTGTTTTAGTGTCTCCATAGTCTGAGAGCCATATTTTTTTGGTACTATTTTGGGAGGCATGCGCCTTTTTGATCACTTGTTATTATACTTTTTGTGATGTAAGGTGACAAAAAATGCCTTTTTTTACACCATTTTTTTTTGTTTTGTTTTTATGGTGTTCACCTGAGGGATTAGGTTATGTGATATTTTTATAGAGAGGGTTTTCACGGACACGGCGAAACATAATATGTGTAGTGCAAGCAAGGCGAGGTGGGCGAGGTCTATATATTGGAATCAGCTAAAGGAGTGTGAAAATCCTGCTGAATGTAGGCTTGGTTCATTTTGACAAAAGGTAGGTTTTGGACACTGGCGGAGGACAACTTGGTCCGTTTGGGAGTCACCACCCTCCTGCGCCGCTGAAAACCCTCTCCGTGATGACACTGGAGGCAGGGCAGGAAAGAAGATATGTGCTGTGCCAGTTTGGTACACTGTTCCAGTTTGCCTGCCCAAAATTCCATGGGGTCAGGGAACTGGGTATGTGACAGAGATTGGCCAAAGCTTAGGTAAGCCTAAACCTGGGCACTGAGGTGGAATCTGTTGGCTTGCTGACTGGCCTCAGCTGGGCGTGGAAAAAGTGGAAAAACTGCTCTATCATGTTTGAGAAGACTGAAATGGCTGCTGCTGTGGCTTCTGTTGCTTGTGGCGGTGAGAGGGGGGGGGGGGGCTGACACACTGGTGTCCTCCCATGTCTTTTTTGGATCCACTCCTGTTTTTTTTGGCATTAGCAATACTGATGGATTACTGACCAAATGCTGACCGAGTGAAGGCGGATGCTCAGCAGACAGAATCCGTTTTTTGGGGGGTTATTGTTCTGATGGATCAGAGGAAGGGCGAAATAATCAGTGACGTCAACACAAACTTACTGCTGACACCCTCTCCACTCTGTCGGGAGGCTCTACTTGTATAAGCGTTTAAAGAACAGGTTCTGTAGACATCTATGTGGAATCAGCTGACGACGGTGTAAAAGGAGTGCGCTTCTTCTTGGCGCTAACATCGACCTGTAAGGCTGAGTTCATACTTGAGTTATTTGGTCAGTTTTGGCCTCGTGACTGCCCAAATAGGTGAAATGTGTACTGATTCTAAGAGCGACGCCTGTCATCTGCATGTCATACGGACTCACAGTATTATTTCACTACCACAGCAGACTCCCTATGCATTTTACTGCAAGGCACAGTGTTCTACACCACTATAAAGGCTTTCTGCAGCCAGGAAATAGACGTTTTTTAACGCGAATCGCAATGAATAAATTCGGATCGAACCAATTTTTTCTAAAAATTCGGCCAATCGGCAGAATCGAATTTTTGAAAAATTCTCTCATCTCTAGTTCTAATTGTATTGATTCGGTTGTCATATTAGATTTGGTTAGAAAAGTCATGTATGACACTCTGAGGTCTTCTAGGACTGCATCCAACCCCTTTCAAGCTCTTTGACGTGAAGACAGCATGAAGTAATGTCGAAGTTACAGCAACATATATAACAATGGATAAATAGATGGTGGTAACAAACAACCTGTTTAAAAACACACTGCACTGACTGATTTGTTATGCTTTTTTAAAAGACCAAAAATTATCCCTTTTTGATGGCAGACACCTGCCAGTGCTTATACACACAGTGGTATAGAAAGAAGCCATGTCCTTTTAAAAAGCGATAAAAAAGATCCCTTTTTGAGGGCAGATGCCTGTGAGTGATTATACACACATGGTGTTATTTCAAGAAGTGATGGCTTATTTTTAACAAGTGGTCAAAAATGATCCCTTTTTTTGAGTAGCAACAGGTTTGGTGTAGTGATTTTAAAGAAAATATCAATTGTTCTGCAAAATGAAGAATCAATGGCTTTTTACAAAAACCATAAAAAATTATCTGCCTTTTCGGAGAAGTTTGAGGTTTGTTATACTGTGCACGGTAGGGTTTCCACCAGCAGTGGTACAATATGGTGAACAAGGCAGGAGATGTGCACCTGTGCAAGGGTAGTAGTTCCGGTAAAAGGAGCCCAGTATGAAACATGATAGACAAGGCAGAAGATTTTATGTCTCCTTAGTACCCCCACACAGTAGTTATGCCCCTTATTTCTCCCACACAGTAGAATGTGCCACACAGTATTTAAAATAATTTTGCTACCTTATTGTTAATAACATTAAAAAAATGATACTCGCTTAGTCCCATTCTGCCAATGATCGGAGCACATCATACTCTCCCCAGCAGCAGACGTGCTGCGGTGATGTCATCACGCCTGCTGAGCTGAGGAGGAGAGTGCACAGACTGGGGAATGATCCCTGACCTGTGCGCCCTCCTGCACAGCTCAGCAGGCGTGATGGCGCCCCGCACGGGCCGGTGAATGTTGGAGCAGGGAATTGACGGCTTCATGAATGAAGACAGCAGTTGGCATGAATGAAGACTACAGTTGGTTCTTACCAGAGTGCACAAATAGGCACATTGGAGAGAATGGAGAAGACAGATTGGTACACAGGGTCTTGCAGATTGAAGGAGAATGGTAAATGAGTAGCAGAGGGTAAAGTTCACCAATATGATTGTAGCGCAGCCAGCCTATTTAATGGTGGAACAGTCTTCCTTTTTAAATCAGCTACTACTTACGGCAAGTTAATTTTGTATATCTGTGACAGATACCTGTACCTTGTGGTACCTTGTAACCAGATGTCTGGTATTATAGCTTGTCTAGTATTACGGATTACTGTATGTCACGTATTATTCTTCCATATTACGCACCCTGCTTCCTATCATTTTTAGTGCAGCTTGCTATTTGTTATATTATGGACGCTGTATATGTAATATTTGCTGTACTGAGGTCTAAGAGGCATGAACAATTCATAATCTTATCGCTGATAAAAGGCAGCTGGTGAAACAGGAAATGTGAATCTCCTCTTATAATGCAGTGTACATCAGAGGACTGCCTGAATAGGGCCAAAGTAAACAGCGTTCAGTTCTTATTAAGCAGTGGGAATGTTCCAAGCTGTAAAGCAAGCTAATAAAGCCAACGGCTATTCATATGTATCTGTATAATGTGTTGACGGAAAATAGGTTGCCAGTGGATCACATAGTAACATATATTTTATACAGGTATTTTTAGCTTCTTAAGGGGGTATTCCTCCCATATTGTTGCCATCACCATACTGCTAGTCCTTAGTTCGCAGTAGAAAGTATACACTGTAAGACAATTTATTTTCTGCTAGTTGACTCTCCCTCCTATCCAATTATTTTAGGGTACTGCCTGGTTGACCCTGCATAATCCTGTAATTGATTGGACTCCGGGAGAGTTGATGCAATGAGGATAGTAAGATGTTTTATTACACCAGTTCCAGTCATTGACTCTAATCTTTAAGGTTTGCTCGCTGAGAATCGTGAATTTGCTGATGTTTTTGTGAAAAGACTGCTGATGTTCTTCTCCATCATATAAAATATGACTATTACATTGACCTATTTCCCAGTTCCAAGATTGACCCATCTCATGGCCAAGAAAGGTGGTTATCTTCGTTCCTGTATTGTATAGAGGGGACTCAAACACAACAATAGCTGATCTCAAGGAGACCAGCTACAAAAGACACCGGGGAGCCTCACTTAAGAGTCTCAACACAGCAATCTGAAGTGCAAGGAGGGGACTCAGTAAGATTGCCATATATTTCTGTAGCTGCTATCCTCTACCCCTCACCTCAAGAGTTATTTGATCTGCTCAAAAAAGCAAGATTGACCTTAGAGAATCCTATAATCTGGTCAGGATCTGGGAGGGAGATGAATGGAAGACAGCCTTTAACACTAATACAGGGTATTATGAATAGCCGAGGTGACGGTTTTTAAGCTTGTATTTATTATACTCCCCATCATGTAAATTTGACTGTTACACAGTGAAGGACCTCCAACAAAATATATCCACTTGGAAGCTTGTGATATTTTTAATACTGGGGTTGAACAGTAGGCAATACATACTTTGCTGGAGTTATTGGCTGAAGGGAGGACCTCTGCTTACAGTAAATACCCCTCTGAATTGTTACCCAAGTCAGTCATATTTTCCCAATTGTCAACATACCCTAAATTTAATTTATTGTCCACCTGGTCACACAAGCATTGTCTAGCATTCTGGAAACCAATGCACAACATAATTCTACACCTGACAGAATTAAGCTCTATTTGAGCTTCGTCAGTTGAAAGAGGTACTCATTAAACCATCTGACAAGGGAGGTAATATGGTCTTATAGCACCCTAAGACGTGTGTAAAGGAGGTATTCCAATGATTAAAGGATCAAAGATGTTACTAGAGACTTATCTATAACCTCTACATTTCAGAGGGAACTAGGGACACTGCTTAGTAATGCAAGAGAAGATAGAGTATTGTCGAAAGAACATGTGGAGGCTCCATTACTGAATCGACTGTACCTACTATATATTTGCTTCCTAAGATACATAAAAAGCAGCATGCACACCAGGTAAGCCTATTGTTTCTGTCTATTATGCAAATTAATTTATTTTTACTTGAAACCATCGATTGAAACTCTTTCTAGCCAGATATTCTGAGAAAAGCGGATGACAACCATGTACATAATGACGAGTCATTCATACATCTATTCGACATGAAGATGATGTAATGGCTGCACAGTGCTTCATGTCTGAAAGTGATATGGACCCACATCTATGTGATTTCATTCTGGAGGCACAGATGTTTTTTTCTTTTTCAAGGAGAGCTTCTACCTACAACTCCAGGGGATAACTATGGGGGTGGCACCCTTGTATGCTAGTCTTCAAGACATAAAGCGTAACTCCCGATTCAGTTGTGCAATGTTTCAGTCTGTGGACCTTTATCAAGGGGACTCTGCAGCAAAATAATAAGGTAAGTACAAATAGTAATAAAGATATCCCAAGGAATTAAATCCTTAAAGGGGTTATTCCATGACTAATGTAAAATATTGGGGAAAGCCCTGTATCTCACATGGATCCAGAGATCTCCCCATTCATTGCTCTGCTAGATTTATATCAAGCTGACAGCTCAAGGGGAGTTTCTTTCACAGCTCAGGAGGATGAGAAGGATGAAACTGAGCATGTGCTGCCATCTCAGTGAGCAGGTCAAAGTAATGAGAAAAAACAAACAGCAGGTGGCGCTATACAGATACATTTTATTGAATAACTCAGTGGCTATGCTAAATTTCTAATTGCACGCAATTACAAAAGTATTCAGATCCAGGTGCTGGTTTGAAATCTGTAGAATATTTTTCATGAGCCAACCCCTTTAAAAGAAAGTCCTAATCACTGGCTGCACAATATACAAAAGTCAAACCATTAACCTAATAATGGGTATTGGAGAAGTTGGAGAAGACAATAAACATGTTAGGACGCTCAAGTATACATATAGAGAAAAGGAAGAGGGCAAGCAGAAATGCTAGAATTGGCCCTGTCATACATAAGAGACTACAGTGGAAGGGACATATAGAAGAGCCAAGTACAGCAGAAGAATGGGTCTTACTGAATCAAGAGGAACAAACAAGGAGCCAGCACAGAAGGTTAGATTCATATCCGACTTTAATTCAACAACAGGACAGATGAACAAATATTGGCCGATACTATAACGAATAGGACTCACTGATACAATCACTGGTACAATCTAACAGTTATAGCAGGGCACAGAATTTACAGGACATATTAGTCCACAGTTACCTTCATAGGGCTTATCTGACAAAGGTATTTGGCTCCATGGGACCAAAAGGAGGAAGTGTATTGAATGCCTCAATGTTGTCACTGAAGAGTATAAGAATTCCCAGAAGATTTATTGCTCCACAGCTGTGGTCATCTTTTTTACTACTTGCCCTTTCTATAAAGTGTAGTTGGGAATAACATCAGAGGAATTAAAGAAATGGATTAAGGATAAGGAACGTATACTCGATATCATCTCTGCTCAACAAGTTGAAACCATTACCAATTGAAACTAATACCACAACATTTCAAGATCTTTCACGGTTGTGAGGAAATGGTCCAAAAATTAGATTGATAGGGTCTTCATTGGTCCACTTGCCACTGCCCGCTTGTCATGATTGGCCTGTTCTTCCCATTTGTATATCATGTAAATAAAGCCATAGGACATGATTATGATAGGGCCATATAGCTGTATTTATGTTCATGCACTTGCCTTTGGACCCTTGACATTCCGTGAACTGCTGTTTATATACAGCCTGATTGTTATACTTACTATATTGGATGTCTGTGGATGCTGCTCTTCTTTTTGTCCACCAGATGGCCCCATTGTTCTGTTCCCAGTATTGTGTTTTTAACTTTTGTGTCTAATGATTTATCAAATTTTGAGTTGGATTACAATAAAGGTATATATTTTAATGTAATGATGTTCTACATGAATGGTATCGTTAGTGCCTAAATATCTTTTGATGCCTTTTGGGCTCTGCAATGCCAGCTATGTATTCTAGAATTTTATGAATGTGTTCAGACAATTTGGATCAATGTGTAGTGATTTACTTAGGGTCCATTCACACGTCCGTGGTGTGTTGCAGAACCGCAAATTGCGGATCCGCAACACACCCGGCTGGCACCCCCATAGAGCAGCCTATTCTTGTCCACAGCTGCGGACAAGAATAGGACATGTTCGGCGGCGTGCTCCGGAAATGCGGATGCGCAGAGCACACATGGTACTCTCTGCATCCATTCCGTGCCCATTCAGAATGAATGGGTCCACACCCGTCCCGCATAATTGCGGAATGGGTGCAGACACTCAATGCGGACGTGTGAATGGACCCTAAGAGACATTTATCAAGACTTTCATATCCACACACCAGTATTGATCTCCTTGCACTGGCGTGAGATGCATCTAATTTAGTATAAGGCAGATGCCTATTAGTAAATTAGGTGAATCATTGCTGTGCGCCAGTCTGTAGCTGGCATAGACCAGCTATAACGTCTGCCACTTTCTTGTGAAAGTTATAGTAAATATGGCAACGCAAAGCCCTGCTCCCTTTTCGCAGCCCTCAGAAAAAGTGCCAAGAAACTTAAAAAGTCCCCAATTATGGTGCATCTATGATGTGTGCCATAATTTGCGACTTATTCATGCCACAATAGTGGTGTAAATGCCTTGATAAATGCCCCTAAATGTCCTTTTTCCTCATGTTTGGAGGCACATTTTGTTCATGTCCTGAAAGTCCTACTTAAAGGGGTTATGCCGAATCCTAAAAATGTCATTTAATTGTGTAAACCTTGTCTAGTCTCCTTCACAGTATAATAGTGTACCTGACAACTCTGTGCTCCATTGTTTACAACCTGAACGTTCCAAGTTGTGGGCTTCAATGAGCAGGAGCCACAACACTTCCCATAGTGCTTTGTGCTGCAAGACCAGCCAGAAATGTAAGCACCTACTACACCCTTCCCTGGGCCAAAAACTCCACCCACTACACCCTCCATCATCCCCTTTCTGTCTCTTCCCACACAACTTCTACATGACAAGCCCTGGGCTCTGCCTGCCCTGCTTGTGGATTGAGAGCATAGATCGGCTCCATTCCAAGATCACATGGGTCTGACATCAACCATTTGTCCGGGGATTCTAACGGAGGGCATCATGGGAGTCCTGATTATGATAATTATGAGGCTGTGCAGAGATTTTTTTAGGATTTGCCAATCACTATAGGAGGTTTATTAGATAATTTTATTTTCAAGTTGTGTTGGCCACCTTTGGGTGGAGGGGGGATGTTTGGCAACAAACCCCCCTTGGGCAGACCTGCAAGCGGAAGCATACTTTCTATGGATGAGTGACTCGATTCCAAATTAAACAGATTTGAATAAAATTTTACAAAAATTCTACCGTCAAACTAATCCGAAATTTTAAATTTTTATTCACTTTGGGCAAATCACACAATTTTACTGCGAAAATTGGAGGGAAAAAGTGCAGGGAGGATGGAGGTAGAACATCACATAACCCTGGGAGGAAATGGGGCTTGCCCTGATTGACTCAGAGGCTGACAGACAGCCTGTGAGCCAATCAGAAGGCAGGATTTTGGCAGGTCTCCGGGTTAACGCAGAAGCACAGATGCCATTCTGAACTTAGCCTGCCATGTGAGGGGACATATTGTAGAATGTATCTGGCAGACAGCAACTATAGATACAAGCCGGTGTTGCACAGGTAGTTTAGGGATAAATTTAGTTAGGTAGATTGAATCAATAGGTAGAGAAGTCAAGGTTTTCCAGGTAAATAGGGTCTATGGGAGTTCTGTTTGTGGGTTTGTCTTTTATATTAAGGGCAGCTGCTGCCAAGTGGAAAGTTTCATGTGATGCATTGCAATCACCAAAATCCTGTAGTGCCTGAAGAACCATCCATTTTTCCAGCAGCCAACCTTTACCCTAGGTACACACCTAAGCGTTTTACAGCGCGTTCAAACGCGCTGTAAAACGCACAACATGTGAAAAGCCATGCTTCCCTTATGGGCATGGTTCACATTTGGGCGTTTTACAGCGCGTTTGAACGCGCTGTAAAACGCCCCACGCCCAAACAAGTACATGAGCTTCTTTGGGGCGTTTTAACGCGCCTATGGACAATGATGCCATAGGGGAGAATCACTGAATCGCGCGTATGACGCGCGTTTCTTAGTTACAAAAACGCGCATCCAAAAACGCGCGTAAAACGCGCGATTCAAAAACGCCTAGGTGTGTTCCCAGCCTAAAGGCAAAAAAAAAGCCTCAAGCTTCTACAGCTCATTAGTGGGCTATAGGCATATAATTAGAGATGAGCGAATTTCATATTTTGAAATTTGTTTGCTCTTCGTTTGATGGTAAGAGCAGAATTGCGTTATGGATTCCGTTACCACGGACCATAACGCAATTCTATAACGGGATGTATAACGGAGGCATTCCGTTATCCATACCGTCATAATAGAAGTCTATGGCCTGCATAACGGATCCGTCCCATTTCTGTTATGCAGGGGAGTCATCTCCTGCATAACGGAAATGGAACGGATCAGTTATGCAGGCCATAGACTACTATTATGACGGAATGAATAACGGAATGTCTCTAAAGGCATTCCGTTAAACATCCCGTCATAGAATTGCGTTATGGTCCGTGGTAACGGAATCCATAACGCAATTCTGCTCTTACCACCAAACGAAGAGCAAACAAATTTCATAACATGAAATTCACTCATCCCTACATATAATCCCAGCACCACAGAATACACTGGCTGCGATGCACAATTGCACCTTTTTGTTTCTAAAAATCAGTTGCAAATTTGCTACCATTTAATATTGCGCAGTTCAAGGCATTATACTACTGTGCTAATGTACCAGTTCAATTTAAAGCATTGTACTACTGTGTTAAAATACTAGTGAATCTGAATGCATTATACTGCTATGTTAAAGGGGTTGTCCTGCCATAGATATGATGATGACCTATTGTCAGGATAGCTCATCAATATCAGATCAGCTGCTTGAAGAGGAAGTGGCACTCCATGCAAGCGATGCTTCCTTTTCCATACTATGCCCGTCTTCTTGGAAGTTTTGACAGTGCGGTGTAATGACAAGTGCTCACTCCATTCACTTGAAAAGAGCGAGTACTTGTAATTACAATACGTTGCCTTCCCACATGAGAAGACGCGTAGTGTAATGACCTCCTCTTCAAACAGCTGATCGGCGAGGGTGCCAGATGTCAGACCCTCGCCGATCTGATATTGATGACCTATCCTGACGATAGGTCATCAATATATATGTAGGTCAACCCGTTCAATATAACAGTTGAATTGTTAAAATACCAGTAAAATGGAATGATGCAGCTGCGTTAATATACCACACGTCATTGTTTGGTCAGTGATTTCCAGCAGTGATTGTTAGCCAAAACCAGGAGTGGAGGCTACACAGAGATAAGGTATAAAGGAAAGATCTGCACCTGTTCTGTATTTAGACCCCAATATGGTTTTGGCTTAGGCTACGTTCACACGACGACAATTGTCGCGCGACAAAAAGTCGCACTATTGTCACGCGACAATTTTTATAATGGGAGTCTATGGTGTCGCAGTGCGACATGCTGCGACTGCAACACGACAGTCGGAAAAAATCCATCCGGGATGAATTTTTTGCGACTGTTGTGTCGCAGTCGCAACATGTCGCATGTTGCACGTGCGACACCACCATAGACTCCCATTATAAAAATTGTCGCTACGACATTAATGTGACATCAATGTCGCGCTACAAATGTTGCAGTGTAGTGGTTCCAAAATTGTCGCGCTACAAATTGTCGTCGTGTGAACGTAACCTTACAATCACCGATGGAAATTACTGGCCAAATGCTGACTGTGTGAATAAGGCATTAGTTGCATTATACTGCTACGCTAAAAAAAAAAATTAAATGCATTATACTGCTGCGTTAATATGGCCGTTAGTTGCATTGTACTGCTGCCTCAAAAATACAAGATTAGGTACAGATGCGTTAATATAGCAGTTAATTGCATTATACTGCTGCATTAAAACACCAGTGAAATTGAACACATTATAAATCTGCGTTCATATGCCAGTTAAAGTCAACGTATTGGAAAGCGTCAATATACCATTGTAAATTGTCAATACCAGTGTGCAGTGTGTTCTTTGAAGGGGAGCAACAATTAGTTGCACCTCAGTCTGTTAATTATAAATACAGATTTCAATTTACCTACCATTTGTAATTGTGCTTGTCAGCACATCAACACCAGTATGTTCGTAGTCAGGCATGTTTAACTGCGCCTCTGTCGGTTAACTATGGAAAAACCTGTTTACATTTAGCTACTGTTTGCAATTTCGCATTTCAACATATTTGACTCAACGTGCCAGACCTAGGCCAAGTTCAGCTGCCGCTAGCTCTGTGCAAGTATCATAGGTACCATGGCTCTACTATAACACATAAGGCGGCATCAAAATAAAACTGGCCAACATTTAGATTAGGTCTGCCCTCCTTATCCCAGTCTTCTTTGTGGCATGATTATGTGGCAGCCATAACGCATCCCCAAGCAGTACAGTGTCCTTATCATTATCATCATAGTTCTCCTCCTCCTTTGTGAGACATACATAATGGAATGTGTAGCATGAGAAAACTATTCACGACCAGCAGTTAGCCTGTGTGTAAGCTGAACTTCCACCTGGCCAAGTTGCTAGTTCAGTTGCCACCATACCACTTAGTTATGGTAACTATAGTGCAGTTCTGCTGATTTACCATAATTTAAATCAGTAGACAGTATGGCTATTTATGAGATGTTCACATTGGATTTGGTTGTACGTTAAAGGGGTATTCCGGTTTGGCATGCTTGTGGCCGCTCCAAGTCCTCTACTCGGCTATCTCCGGAACTCCCATAGAAATGAATGGAGGGTTGCAGAGGGCACGGGGCCCCCAGTCGCATGATTGTTGTGGGTTCAAGCAGTAGAACCCCCATCAATCTAATAGTTATCCCCTATCCTGTGGACAGCCCCTTGGTGCTCAAAATTGGTAAGCTGCAGAAATATAAATATTAGTATACCTCTGCAGCAGTTCAGAAAAAAAAAAAAAGTGTACCATTTTACTCAACATGATCAACCTACCGACAGATGCTCTTTAAAGAAATGTGTATTTTTTATTTTAAACCTGTTACACTTGTCCAGGAAATTTAGGCACTGTCAAGTGGAGACTAGGTGGCATTTTGCTGCATTATAGGCAGATGTAGCACAAGAACACAGCTGATATATTACCAGTTGTTACAGTTGTTTTATTAGAATGAAGAAAGCGATGCCCCATAATATATTTTTTTTGCTATAATCTATAGAATGTAAAACATATGGCAAAAGACTAATAAATAAATAGCACGAGAAACAATAGTAAATATATAGTGTAAAAGAAACAAGAGAACAGAGCTTAATGTGGCAATTTGTAAAAGGATGCATTAGTTCTTCACTGAAGAATTGCTGATTTTTGTGGTCTTCTTGAGGTGGTGGTAATTTGGAAGAATCTTCATGAGGAAGTCCAACTGCAAAGTTTGTGGCTGTATTTCCAAGAAGAAAAACAAGTGTCAACTGTTAATTTGAAAAAGTGTTCATTAATATAAAACAAGAGTTATATGACCAACATATGTTCTAAACTGCGCTTTTGTGGTATTTTTTGCCAGTGGGCTAATGCACCGCAGCAGTCAGATGTTACACTGTAGTGAATAGGATTTTAAATGGTCAATAATGTTTCACATAATTTTGCATAAATCAATGATACAATGAAATAAAAGATAATGCCTCTTTCTACCCCTTTTTTCTCTCTCCTAAATGAACATTGTCAACTCACTCATCCTCCCCTTTCCATAGACTTCTAAGAGCAGATTCTTTAGTGTACGTTCAGGCTGCCAACACTGAAAATGGTAGTTTGGGGAGCTGATAAGTTAAGAAAGATGCATTTCTTCTGATAAGATATATTGCAAAGTTCCTTACATTCACCCGTACTATTGATTGATGCAAAGTTTGTTGAAAGTAGAGAGGCCATTTAATAAATCACATTCATACCATGCAGGTAAAGAACATTTAGCAGGGGCTATGCCTGGTACTGCAGCTCAGTCCCATTCACTTGTATAATGGGGAGACAATGCACAGGGGGTAAGTATTGTTAGTGGAAAAATCCACTCAAGTAAATCTCTAGTAGAGAAGTATAGGCACAGTACCAACCTGGGGGCGCTCTGTCTGTACTCTGCGTAGACATTCAGATCCATATATGACTGTATTCTCAGGGAGAACCTCACAAGTGTCCACCTGGCAGCAAGCACCAATTATGCAGCCACTGGTTAGTATGACATTTCTTCCTACATAAGCTAATAAAGGAGAAGCAGAAGAAAATTCACCATGTTACTAGATTATACCAAAATCACTACTTTGTATTGCCAATGAAATCACAAGTTTACATGTGGGAGCTTCACAAAACACGTTTAGTTTTTTTGGCCTAAATTGAGAAAGCTTATATGAGTTAGACTAAACGCGCTCAATTATTTAAACGGGCTTTTCCCATCATAGTCACAATTAGTGTTGAGCGAACTTGTGTTTTAAATTCTGCGTCCAAAGCTTGGGTTGTCGAAGAATCCCGTTATGGATTCCGCTACCACGGACCATAACGGAATTCTTCGATAACCCGAACTTTGGACGCAGAACTTAAAAAACAAGTTCGCTCAACACTAGTCACCATCAGGATCTGATCACTGGCTGCTGGGTTCTTGGCTGTCTGGTGAGAATCTCTTTGGGTTGGATTTCCACATCACATAATTTGGTATGCAGTTTTTGAAACTAAAGTTAGGAGTGGACTCAAAAAGAGGCTTGGTGTTTCCTTTATGTGTGTCCTCTGTCCCTAGCTTTGGTTTAAAAAAAACACATTAAAAACTGAGTATGGAAAGACAGTCTTACGGTAGGTTTACATATAGGTTTTTTTTTTAGTGACGTTTTAGTGGTGTTTTTTGCACCTGCAGATTTTAGCTGAAAGTCGTTTTTGTAAATTAGGTGCTGTTTTTAGGGTCTGTGTTTTTTAATGCAGCATGATAAAGCTCTTGTTGTTTTGACACATCCTTCGCTATAGAGGATAAAGCGTCAGGAAAAAAAAAAAAAGTATTCACACGGTGGCTTTGAAGAAAAAGCCACTAAAAAAAGGCTATAAAAACTGCACTCAGTATAGAAAAACTAGAGTCAGGAAAACAAAACCCGGTAGGGAGGATGGAGTAGCGGCATGGAAATGGAGGTAATTCAGGAGTCCGTATACATTTTTATCTATCATTCTAATAGCTTTCCTGCTTGAGTCTGCGTTGGAGTACTTTGTGCCACATTTATCAAATGTCACAGGTTGTTTAATAAATGTGTCTTGTTCTTAAACCGAACACTTCTGTCTAGAGAAGCTACTCCAGTTTTCTTACTCCACCCTCCTCCTGGAGCGAGATTGCGACTTACTTGTGACTTTTTAAAAAAGCCTCAATGATCAATCTGGAGTGAAACTCATTAACATAGCTAACCATGTAAAAATGCAAAGAGTCACAAAATCTTGCGCAACTCAGTGTAAAAAGTTGAACATTTTTGCGCAAGCGCTTACATTTTGTGCAATTGAGCGCAAAAAAGACGCAAAAGCCCTATTTTGGGACTTTTTGATGCCAGAATTCTGGAGTGAAGGTATGATAAATCAGGGCCATTGTGTCTACACTCCCTCGGCTACTAAACCGCACCACTTTCTCTGTTCTTGTCGAACAAGGCAAAACATTTTTTTTACATGTACTTACCTGTACTTACAGATGAATGTATTATAACAGTTTCTTTTCAAGCAGTGTGAGAACTAGGTCGAAAATAAAATCATTACACCTTAAAGATTGCAGATGTGTTCAGCTTACCTTTGGATTCAATAACATTGTTATCTCCCATCTTCATTGCTTGAGAATCTAGATACGGGCATTAAGGTCTTTCACAGTAAAAAAGAAAGAGAAGCTAGAAAATGAATACAACGTCAGTTACAAAATGATCGCATGGAACTCACACGAGCAGATGCCGTGCGGGTAATCCGCTGCGTGAATGAGAGCCAAGCCCCGTTCCAGACAGCAGAAGCACAGAGCAGTAACATGAGTGATAATGCTCCGTGCCTCTCTGTGACCTTTTTACTACAAAATCACGGTGACCACTTTATCGCACTGTGATTTTGTAGTAAAAAGACTGGCGTTTTATATGCCGGTCTTAATATCCCTTTTAGCTGGCGGTGGATCCGCCGGAGTTATGTAGAGGCATCTACATAACTAGCTGGCCTCCACATAACTTTGGCGGATCCGCCTCTTATAAATGTAAGACAGCTTCCGAGCTGTCTTACATTTAAACATTTTTCTATGCCTGAAACAGGAGTAGAAAATGGTAAATAAGACGGGCCTCCCAGCCTGTCCCCACTTTTTTAGACCTGGCGTGAGCGGGGAAGTCGCAGATTGTGGCGCCAAGGACCTTTGCACCGCAATAGGCCCAATATAGGTGTATTTCTGGTTAGTAAATTACTCCCTTAATATCTAAATAACATGATTATACCAGAGAACTGGGTGTTATGGTAGTATGTACTGGAAATTAGCCATCCCGCATATAAAAAAATGGCATATAAAGGAGTCAGACTGAGCGGGTATAAAGAGTTTAATTCATTTGACGTTAGGTTAGTAATAGATAAGTAGGATTTAGAATGACCTGGTCGGAGGGAAGTGTCAATTAACACTGGTATACCCCAAACTTCCACAACTAGCACCTGTAAACTGGTACTTTATAGACACACAAATAAAAACCCGTCTAGAAGACTAAGAGCACGTTTATGCACTTTGAGCACACAGTTCAACTGCATCAAACACCGTGGCAACACCACAGTTCCTTTTGTGATGCGGTTTTCTGATGAATGGTTTGCACGAGTGAAGGTCATGATTTCAATTTTGCACGGCAAAAAATGCCCCCATGTAGATCCACCTTAAGTGCATAAAGTGGAATTCAATTTTTTTTTTCAATTAAACAGGTTTGGTGAACCCTGTCTGTCTTTGTTTTACTGCAATGATTGGCTATGTGACATGAACCACTGCAGCAAAGTACACAAAGACAGTCGGTGCCGAAACGGCAGGGTATTCAAAGGGGTTGTCTCACTTCGGCAAAGGCATTTATCATGTAGACATAGTTAATACAAGGCACTTACTAATGTACTGTGATTGTCCATATTGCTTCCGTTCCTGGCTTGGTTTATTTTCCATCACATTATACACTGCTTGTTTCCAGGGGTTTTAACCACCTTGTAATCCAGCAGCGACGGCCGTGCCTGTACACTATGCGTGCATCTGTGGGCCCGGCCACAAGAGAGGATAGCACTTCTTCCTATAATGTGCAAGCACGCCCACCGCTGCTGGATTACAGGGTGGTCGTAACCTCTGGATAGCAGCAGAGTATAATGCAATGGAAAGATGAATCCAGACAGCAAAGGAGGCAATATGGACAATCACAATACATTAGTAAGTGCTTTGTATTAAAGGGGTATTCTGATCTGAGAAAATGGGGGCATAACGCTAGAATATGCCCCCATTGTCTGATAGGTGCTGGTCCCACCACTGGGACCCACACCTATATAAAAAATAAAGTGGGCCAAAGTGGTAGCTAGAGGACTCCAGTCTGGCCACCACCAATCCCTCTCCCCATAGAAGTGAATGGGAGTGCACCGCGCATGACCGGCCACCGCACCCATTCACTTCTACGGGCCCGACGGAAATAGCCGAGCCATAGGAATGAATGGAGGCTGCGCATGCGTAGTAATGCGCAGTAAACCACTTTTGGGGCTCCATTTAGGAGATAGGTGCGGGTCCCGCTCCTATCAGACAATGTGGGCATTTTCTAGCAATTTGGCCCCACTGTCCCAGATGAGACAACCGCTTTAACTTTCTCTACATGATAAATAGCATGTGAGTTAGGCTACATTCACACGACCGTATGAATGAATCCGCATCCGTTTCGCAATTTTGTAGAATGGTTGCGGACCCATTAATTTCTATGAGACTGCAAAAGATGCGGACAGCACACTGTGTGCTGTCCGCATCCGTTGCCCAGTGCCGCGGCCCCGGAAAAAAAATAGCAGACAAGAATAGGCATTTTCTATAATAGCGGCAGCATGTGCGGTCCGCAAATTGTGGAACGCACATGGGCCGGTATCCGTATTATGCGTGTAGCCCAATGGTGATTTTTAAAAATTTTATTTTATTGTATCAGATTTTCTTCTGTTATACTACTTTTGTAAAATCCCAGACATGCCTTTTAAAGTTTCCTAAAAACATTTTAAACGTGCCATTGACATTTTATTTTTGGAATGCATTAGACGCAACACGGAAGGGAAGGATACAGCAGCCAACTTCAAACACGTTGTTGGTGCCAATGATCATCGCTTTTGGCTCCACATCTTCTGAGTCGGATGCAATGTTTTCTGGAAAACTGGAAAAGTAAAGGAACATTTTAGATTAAATCTCTGCTAAATTACAGAATTAAGACATGTCGGCAGCACAGACCTCTTCTGGGATGACAGTTTGGCAGAACATTTGAGTGTAAGGTCACTGCTACACGGTGACTTGTGGCCGCACATAATTAGAAGGAAATGTTCTGCTGCTAAAATCAGAACTAATAACAGTGTATGTAGCTGCACTGAAATCTAGCAGATTTGGATTTCTCCTGACTGTTGTACTGTGGCAACTTAAGGGTCACAATGCGCCCACATTCAATCTTAATGGCTACAATGTAAGCAGCATTTATTAGTTCCACATGGGGACTTTAATAGGCGATCTTTTGATTGTTTCTATAGTACACTGCATTGCTCATACAATGCAATCTAATATTCTGTCGGTGCAATACTGACATCCACCAGCAGGCGGTGCCAGAGAGGTGCAGCCTGCTATGAATACACAGAAGGCAGGCCTGGGTTTTCATTAGGCCTAGGCTGCCATGCCAAGACATCGGCACTCTACATTTTCATTCATGGGGCGCCAATGGGAGACAGCAGGAGTCCATTCCCTCTGTATCCGCTTAGATGCTGTTGTCGCTATTGACTGTGGCATCTAAGGGGTTAAACGGCCTGCATTGGCACTTCTGCCAGTCCGGACAGTTAGAACAGGAGCCTGGTTCTTATGTGAGAGCTGAGCCCTCGTTTTCCACTGCATGGGAGACCCATGCTGCGGTTAAACTGAGCTGCCATACAAAGCATAAGGTTCCTTAGTGATGACTCTAAAAAGTTGTTGGTGCTCACTAAGTTGATCTATTAGATCTACTAGTACGGCGCTGGCCGGGTCTTTAAAGATGGGTGCCAAAGCAGCGCGGTGCCTGCTGTTTCATGCAGCAGACACCCGCTGCTCATGTCCGTGACCAACGATAATGCCGATCGTGGACATTTAACCTCTTTAGGGATTTAACCATCAGGGGTACGCCCTGATGTCCTGGTACTTAAGGACACAGGGCATACCTGTACGCCCTGTGTATTTCTGATCATCGCCGCGCGGTGATTGGAACCCGGTGCCTGCTCAAATCATTGAGCAGGCACCTGGGGCCAATGCGACGGGGGGGTCCTTTTTTTTTCTGTTAGTTTTAGGGTTAAATACGCGAACACCTGTGCCACCCCACACACTAAATAAAGATTTACACGCACGCACACACACACTCCCCTATGGCCCGCCGGATATTCTCGGCCGAGGAGGCATACGTACAGCTTGCCTCTGAGTCTGAGAGTCCTAGTGAGGACGAGGATGACCTAGGGTTGGGCAATATACCAGTGTCTGCGATATACCGCGTATTAAGAAACTGCGATATGGCGATATCACAGTTTCCTAATAACGTCATAGGAGTGGTCGCACGTGTGCCGACCGCTCCTAAAACGTCCATATACTGCGCCTGCACAAAGGAAATGTTGGTCCCCGCAGCGGCTGCCTCCTGCTTTCTCCTACTTGCCATGACTCCGCCCCCCGAACTGACACAAAGCCCGGGAACTGCGGGCACAGAGCGGCCCCTTACATACTGCAGCCGCATCCTGGAGTCCATAGAAGGGAAAGCTGGGGGCACTGGAGACCCTGGGGATCGGCACATGAAGTTCCCCGCAGCAGCCGCTGCCTCCTGGCTCCTAGCCCCGCCCACCACCAAAGGCAGGAAGTGCCGAGACAGCAGCAAGTGAGGGAGGCCATGCAGGTCTCTCTCAGGGAGTTCTCCAGATCCTGGCCTGCCACTGTCCAATGAGAGAGAAGCAGGTAAAAGATAGTGGCCCTCTCCTCCTGGGCCCCAGCTGTAGCCCCTGCACAGGGCTTCTCTACACACTAGAAGGTGATGGGGAATATACCTGTCAGGAGGCCCAGCAGTAGAAGCCCCCCACTATAATGTCTCCCTGTGGCCCCTATACTGGAGCAATAAGGAGACATTACTGTATACTGTATGGGGCGACAAGGAGACATTATACTGATTTGGGAAAGGGGTTATAATGTCACCTTGTGGCTGCTCCCATACAGTATAACGTCTCCTTGTGGCTGCCCCCATTCAGTATAACGTCTCCTTGTGGCTGCCCCCATACAGTATAACGTCTCCTTGTGGCTGCCCCCATACAGTATAACGTCTCCTTGTGGCTGCCCCCATACAGTATAACGTCTCCTTGTGGCTGCCCCCATACAGTATAACGTCTCCTTGTGGCTGCCCCCATACAGTATAACGTCTCCTTGCGGCTGCCCCCATACAGTATAACGTCTCCTTGCGGCTGCCCCCATACAGTATAACGTCTCCTTGTGGCTGCCCCCATACAGTATAACGTCTCCTTGCGGCTGCCCCCATACAGTATAACGTCTCCTTGCGGCTGCCCCCATACAGTATAACGTCTCCTTGCGGCTGCCCCCATACAGTATAACTTCTTCTTGTGGCTGCCCCCATACAGTATAACGTCTCCTTGCGGGTGCCCCCATACAGTATAACGTCTCCTTGTGGCTGCCCCCATACAGTATAACGTCTCCTTGTGGCTGCCCCCATACAGTATAATGTCTCCAAGTGATTTTTTTCTTCTAAATGGGCATTTATCGTGATATATATCGTTATCGCAATAAATTTCTTAATATCGTTATCGTGGCAATATTTTTGATATCGCCCAACCCTAGGATGACACCACTTTCCTGTTGTCATCCGCGTCCTCCTCATCATCCAGCGATGATGAACCCCCAAGGCGGCGGAGACGCTGCCAGGCGGAGCAAGGGGACCGCCATGCTAGGGACCCTGTGGCCCACCCTAGTACGAGCAGCTCTGGGGCTCGTACTAGTTTTCCGGCCCACCAGTTAAATCCACCGGAGCCCCCTGCCGGTGAACTTGTCTGGTGTACCCCAGAGCGATTTGGGCCCGTGATTCCTGAGTTTGTAGGCCAATCAGGAATCCAGATTTCCACAGTGGGCTTCACTGAATATGTCTTTTTTTCAGTGACCAACTGGTAAATCTAATGGTGGAGCAAACAAACCTGTATGCCCAACAGTTTGTTGCTCAACACCCGGGCTCCTTTTTGGCTAGGCCCGGTGGCAGGACCCCGGTCAGTGCAGCAGAGATGAGGACATTTTGGGGCCTCGTGCTGCACATGGGCCTAGTCAAGAAACCTAGTGTCAGGCATTACTGGAGTGGGGACGTCCTCTACCAGACCCCACTTCACAGTACGGCCATGACACGTACCCGGTTTAAGGCCATCCGGAAATGCCTGCATTATGCAGATAATGCAGCATGTCCCCACCCAAGGTGATCCTGCCTATGACCGTCTGTATAAGATACGGCCGGTCATCGATCACTTTGGGGCCAAATTTGTACAGGCCTATGTACCTGGAAGGGAGGTCGCGGTTGATGAGTCTCTCATTGCGTTCAAGGAGAGACTCATTTTCTGCCAGTATGTTCCCTCAAAGCGGGCGAGGTATGGTGTGTGGCTGTACAAACTTTGTGAGAGTTTCTCAGGGTACACTATTCAACCCCCAGAATGTCCCCCCACTCTAGAGCAACCAAAAATCATATGTACCCTAAAAATAGACCCAACAAAACCGTCACCTTATCCCGTAGTTTCCAAAATGGGGTCACTTTTAGGGAGTATCTACTCCAGCGGTGCATCAGGGGGGTTGAAACAGGACATGGTGTAAATAAACCGGTCCATAAAAATCAGCCCTCCAAAAACCACACGGCGCTCCTTTCCCTCCATTGCCCGCCGGGTGGCCGTACAGTAGTTCACGACCACATATGGGGTGTTTCTGTAAACGGCAGAGTCAGTGCAATAAAGATACAGTCTTGTTTGGCTGTTAAACCTTGCTTTGTTAGTGGAAAAAATGGGTTAAAATGGAAAATTTGGCAAAAAAATTAAATTCTCAAATTTGATCACTATTTGCCAATAACTCTTGTGGAACACCTAATGGGTTAACAAAGTTCGTAAAATCAGTTTTGAATACCTTGAGGGGTGTAGTTTCTTAGATGGGGTCACTTTTATGGAGTTTCTACTCTAGGGGTGCATCAGGGGGGCTTTAAATGGGACATGCGGTCTGCTGGCAGCGGCTTCCTTGTGCGAAGTGCGCCGGCCTGATGAGCACTTCGCTCAACCCCGAGATGAACTGCTGAGCCTAGTGCGCACGCGCGGGATCTGGCAGAGAGACAAGGAGGATTGCGAGGCGGTGCTGAGGTGTCGTAGGCGGCGCTGAAGACAGGGAAGGCAGTGCTGGGCACCAAACGGCGAGGGGTGCGGCCGGGCACCCTGGATCAACGGACCTCCCTTGGGCACCTTAAGTGATTAACAGGTTATAAAAAAACATTTTTTTAGGAAAATAAAGCCACAGTTTGATTTAATAAGGCCCGCCTAGGAATCCTTAGATTACCCTGGACATGAGCATATGTTTAGGTTAGAGGGGTTATATGTGGTGACAGAATCCTGTTAACACTTCGGATGCCGCAGTCAACCCTGACCGTGGCATCCAAGCACGCAAAAACCCAGAGACGCTAATGCATTGGAGTCTATGAGAATAGCAATCTATTTATTGCTTGTCATAGTTCCCTATGGGAACTATAAAAAAAAGTGTAAAAAACAAAACCAAAATAAAGTTTTTAAAAATAAAAATTCAAATAAAAAATAAATATGAAAATACACCTCAAAAAATGCGAAAATGCGCATTCTATAAAAATATTTTCCACATACAGTAAATGGCGTAACGGAAAAAAACCTTAACCGATTTGCCGTTTTTGGTCGCTTCATTTCCCACGAAAAATTAAATAAAAAGTGATCAGAAAGTCGTACAAACCCCAGTACAGTATCAATGAAAAGGACCGATTGCTGTCATACAGCTCCATACACATAACTACAAAAAAGTTATAGGGCTTAGAATATGGCGATGAAAAAAAAAAACTGATTTTTTTCAGGTTTTTATTATTTCATCAGTATCAAAACGAAATAAAAAACTACACATACAAGGTATCGCCGGATTCATACTGACTTGGAGAATAAAAGTAACTGGTTAGTTTTATGGCATATCTAACGTCGTAAAAATAAAATAACATTTTTTCCTGCTTCCAACTACATCATATGCAATATTAAATAGTGGCATTGGAATGTAAAACTTATCCTGCAAAAAACAAGCCCTCATACGCCTATGAGAACGGAAATATAAAAATAGCTCTGGGAAGGCAGAGAATGCAAAACGAAAAAGCAAAAACTTCCGGGGTAGAAAGGGTTAACCTAATAAGGACCAAGCACCACACATGTAAAGGCACATGGTGCTGGGCTTTAATCCGGAGTGCCATACATGAATGGTGTGGGATTAAATCTCCTGCAATCTAGCAGGAGCATTTCAAGTGCCCAGCTGTCAGTGTCAGCCAGGGACCCGAGGGGAAGACAGAAGCAGTTTATTGCCGATTCTGAATTCTCCTTTCCTGGGTACATAGCGCTCATTTAGCACTATGCAGTGAATGGAGGAAGTGGTTATGTCGCTTCCTCTATTGGACCCAGCCATCATTTGACCACCGGGTGTCTCAACCATGGCAGAGCTGCTGGGTCTTGCTCTGCATGTGTAAAATTCCCCAAAAGGGGGCTGCTCCCCCACTGTAACTGGGGTTTAACTGGGGCTACTTTGGATGCGCGAGTTACAATGGAAAAGTGCAAAATATACAAAACAAAAGTGTGCATGTCCCCCAAGAGGTCTTATAATGATCTGTTTCTGATTGGTGGGGGTCCGACAGCTGTTTGAGAAGTTTACCCTCAGTTTACCTAGGCCAGTGATGTCACGTTAACTGCTCATGAAGCCTGGGTGCAGCTCAGTCCGATTGAAGTGAATGGCGTTGAGCTGCGACACCAAGCATAGCCGCTGTACACTGCACGGCGCCATGCCGGGTCAGCTGTGAGGTGGCCGTACTGCAGTCTTCTCAAACAGCTGATGAGTCGGAATCCCGGGTGTCCCACCCCTGCCGATCAGATACTGATGACCGATCCTGACGATAGGTCATTAGTATAAAAAAGTCTGAAAACCTCTTTTAAAATAAAGAAATACAAAACACACACAAGCCGAAACTGTTGCAACAGTCACCCCATTCACACAAAGCTAAACATATAATAATTAATTGTTGTGGAATTTTCTCTAATAAAAATCTGTAATTGAAATTATTAATGTATGACGTGCAAAGTGATCAAACAGTAAGGCCCCTTTCACACGGGCGAGTTTTCCGCGCGGGTGCAATGCGCGAGGAGGACGCATTGCACCCGCACTGAATCCGGACCCATTCATTTCTATGGGGCTGTGCACATGAGCGGTGATTTTCACGCATCACTTCTGCGTTGCGTGAAAATCGCAGCATGCTCTATATTGTGCGTTTTTCACGCAACGCAGGCCCCATAGAAGTGAATGGGGCTGCGGGAAAAACGCGAGCATCCGCAAGCAAGTGCGGATGCGTTGCGATTTTCCCGCATGGTTGCTTAGCAACGGGACCAGATCTTTATTATTTTCCCTTATAACATGGTTATAAGGGAAAATAATAGCATTTTTAATAAAGAATGCTTTAAAAATGAAGATGATGGCGTTAAAAATAATAAAAATTAACTTACCTTAGCCACTTGATCGCGTAGTTGCGATCTCTCCTCTCTTTCCCTGCATCAGCTAAGATCTAAAGGACCTGTGATGACATCACATCACATGGTCCAATCACATGGTCCATCTTACCATGGTGATGGACCATGTGATGTGACGTCATCACAGGTCCTTTAGATCTTAGCTGATGCTGGGAAAGAGAGGAGAGATCGCAACTACGCGATCAAGTGGCTAAGGTAAGTTAACTTTTATTATTTTTAACCCCTTCCTCTTCATTTTACTATGCATTCTTTATTAAGAATGCTATTATTTCCCCTTATAACCATGTTATAAGGGAAAATAATCAATTCTCCAGAATACTCTACCCGAAACCAGACTTCAGTGATGAAGTCCGGCTTCAGGTCTGGGTACCAAACATGGCGATTTTTCACACGCGCCTGCAAAACGCATTACAAACGTTTGCACCCGCGCGGAAAAATCGTGCATATTCCCGCAACGCACCCGCCTCTTATCCGGGCGTCAAACATGACGCCCGCGTGAAAGAGGCCTAAAGGTTCAGTTTTGATTTAACTTCATTTAGAATTACAGAGGTTTTATAACATAATTGACCTTGGCATTAAATTACAATAAGGGCACACCCCCTTGGACACTTAGAATTTAGCCAATCATATTAGAAAAGTATAACTTTAACACACCAGGTGGCTTGAAGGCTATGAACAACTTTGGGGCAATTTTTGTAATGACATGCATT
Source organism: Bufotes viridis (assembly GCA_033119425.1). Classification (NCBI taxonomy): domain Eukaryota; kingdom Metazoa; phylum Chordata; class Amphibia; order Anura; family Bufonidae; genus Bufotes; species Bufotes viridis. The sequence continues at coordinate 387,211,238 of CM065589.1, read as the reverse complement.
TTACTCAGTTTGGTCTAAAAATCTTTTTTTTTTTCAATTGGTCTTTATTAACAATTCCCAGCAATATCCTGATAAAGGACATCGCACTGTCCGAAATGCGTTGACAAGTCGTTTGGCACTCGCAACTATCCGTAGTTGCATAGTGATGTCACTAGTGGCTCCTTGAGAGCGCTAGTTGCAATTCTAAACAAACGGAATCGCGCCACCGGCCGTGGCGCGATCCATATCCTAGACCGGACCCGTTACCCAGGAGTCCCACACTGCATTTAGAGAAAGACAGATGCCGCAGAGAGAGAAACCATCAGAAAGGTAATTTGGAATAGAAACTGATTGTACTACTGCGGGCATTTTTCAGCAGGAGGATCATATCTTATTCGGAGAAGGTAATGTTATGGCTGTGCTGACTATAAATGTGAGAAGGACTGTTGGGGGGCCTCATATGGTTTGCCTGTATGGGACCCTGAAATTCCTGTTGGTAGGGCTGCGTATGCCCTCTACCGCTCACAGTGCATCACCTGTTTCTTATAAAGGCCTGCTCCTCAATCAGGTTGCCTTCTCCGATAATTATGGGGCCTGCTTCAGCATAAATACGAGCTTTGGGGTGAACTACTGTCCTTGGCCCTGGAAAAAGATGAATGGACAAATAAACAAATTTAGCTGATAATTGTAGAACAAAGCAAGAGATCCAACACACAAAATTATTCCATTATTCCATTCATATTTATTACATATTCTTTATAACCTGTCACCATGAAATGCAGTGCAGTCTGCAGGCAGCATGCTATAGAGAGGATAAGCTGAGTAAATTCATATCTAGTTTTTTTTTGTAAAAAATTATCAAAACTTGTAATTGATACATTTAAATATCTTCTCTTTCTGACCTCATTTGAACCTGGAGGATTCTTATCAGTGATTGATGGCATTCTCTGTGTAAGTGTGTATACAGAGATAGCAGTCAGTCACTGATAGCTGTACACGGGGGAGGTGTTATCAGTGATTGATAGTATTCTCTGTGTAAGTGTGTATACATAGATAGCTGTCAGTCACTGATAGTTGTACACAGGGGAGGTATTATTAGTGATTGATGGCATTCTCTGTGTAAGTGTGTATACATAGATAGCTGTCAGTCACTGATAGTTGTACACAGGGGAGGTGTTATCAGTGATTGATAGTATTCTCTGTGTAAGAGTATATACATGGATAGCTGTCAGTCACTGATAGTTGTACACAGGGGAGGTGTTATCAGTGATTGATAGCATTCTCTGTGTAAGTGTGTATACATAGATAGCTGTCATTCACTGATAGTTGTATACAGGGGAGGTGTTGCCAGTGATTGATAGTATTCTCTGTGTAAGTGTGTATACATAGATAGCTGTCAGTCACTGATAGTTGTACACAGTGGAGGTGTTATCAGTGATTGATAGCATTCTCTGTGTAAGAGTGTATACATAGATAAGCTGTCAGTCACTAATTGCTGTACACAGGGAGGTGTTATCAGTGATTGATAGCATTCTCTGTGTAAGTGTGTATACATAGATAGCGGTCAGTCATTGATAGTTGTACACAGGGGAGGTGTTATCAGTGATTGATAGCATTCTCTGCGTAAGTGTGTATACATAGATAGCTGTCATTCACTGATAGTTGTATACAGGGGAGGTGTTGCCAGTGATTGATAGTATTCTCTGTGTAAGTGTGTATACATAGATAGCTGTCAGTCACTGATAGTTGTACACAGGGGAGGTGTTATCAGTGATTGATAGCATTCTCTGTGTAAGTGTGTATACATAGATAGCTGTCAGTCACTGATAGTTGTACACAGGGAGGTGTTATCAGTGATTGATAGCATTCTCTGTGTAAGTGTGTATACATAGATAGCTGTCAGTCACTGATAGTTGTACACAGGGGAGGTGTTATCAGTGATTGATGGCATTCTCTGTGTAAGTGTATATACATAGATATCTGTCAGTAGGGATGTCCCGATACCATTTTTTTAAGACCGAGTACGAGTACCGATACTTTTATTTAAGTACTCGCCGATACCAATTACCGATACCTCGTATAAACAGCCCCGCAGTTACTGATAGCAATGAAAAAAATTAAAGCTGGAATTTGGTTGCTATGAATAACTGCTTTTCTTTTCCTTTGTACAAGTGTTAATAAATTAATAAATGGTTATATAATAGTGTTTTCAAACCAATGTGCCTCCAGGGGGATCTGTTTTTGGGGGATCTGTGGAGGACACACTGTTGTGGAGGATCTGTGGAGGACACACTGTTGTGGAGGATCTGTGGATGTCACCGTTATGGGGGGGATCTGTGGATGACGCACTGTTATGGGGGATCTGTGGATGACGACTGTTATGGGGGATCTGTGGATGACGCACTGTTATGGGGGATCTGTGGATGACGCACTGTTATGGGGGATCTGTGGATGACGCACTGTTATGGGGGATCTGTGGACGTCACCGTTATGGGGGATCTGTGGACGTCACCGTTATGGGGGACCTGTGGACGCCACCGTTATGGGGGACCTGTGGACGCCACCGTTATGGGGGACCTGTGGACGCCACCGTTATGGGGGACCTGTGGACGCCACCGTTATGGGGGACCTGTGGACGCCACCGTTATGGGGGGACCTGTGGACGTCACCGTTATGGGGGACCTGTGGACGCCACCGTTATGGGGGACCTGTGGACGCCACCGTTATGGGGGGACCTGTGGACGTCACCGTTATGGGGGGACCTGTGGACGCCACCGTTATGGGGGACCTGTGGACGCCACCGTTATGGGGGACCTGTGGACGCCACCGCTATGGGGGACCTGTGGACGCCACCGTTATGGGGGACCTGTGGACGCCACCGTTATGGGGGACCTGTGGACGCCACCGTTATGGGGGACCTGTGGACGCCACCGTTATGGGGGACCTGTGGACGCCACCGTTATGGGGGACCTGTGGACGCCACCGTTATGGGGGGACCTGTGGACGCCACCGTTATGGCGGGACCTGTGGACGCCACCGCTATGGCGGGACCTGTGGACGCCACCGTTATGGGGGAGTGGGGACCTGTGGACATCACTGTTATGGGGGAGACCTGTGGACATTACTGTTATGGGGGAACCTGTGGACATTACTGTTATGGGGGAACCTGTGGACATCACTGTTATGGGGGAACCTGGGACATCACTGTTATGGGGGACCTGTGGACATCACTGTTATGGGGGGGACCTGTGGACATCACTGTTATGGGGGGATCTGTGGATGAGGCTGTAATGGGGGGAATCTGTGGATGACACTGTTAGGTTATGTGGATGACACATATATAGCATCTTATGCTATATACATGTCATCCACAGATCCCCCATTAGTGTCGGGGCCGGTGCAGCTTGACTCATACACCGGCCTCGCAGCTGCTATATTGTGTTTCATTAACCCTAACTTACTGTGCCCGTGATTACTAACTATATGCGCAGTCCCTCCATGCTCCTGCCCCGCGCCTTCTGTAATCATAAAGTGGGCGGAGCGGGCAGGCGGGACATGAGGCGCATGGAGGAACTGAGAGCTCAGGCTGCCCGATTCCTCCATGCGCTTCATGTCCTGCCTGCCCGCTCCGCCCACTTTATGATTACAGAAGGCGCGCGGGGCAGGAGCATGGAGGGACTGCGCATTAATAGTTAGTAATCACGGGCACAGTAAGTTAGGGTTAATGAAACACAATATAGCCACTGCCGAACCGGAACTTCCGGTATCGGCAGTGGTATCGGCGGCATTTTTACGAGTACAAGTACTCGTGAAAATGCCGGTATCGGTCCCGATACTGATACTAGTATCGGTATCGGGACATCCCTATCTGTCAGTCACTGATAGTTGTACACGGGGGAGGTGTTATCAGTGATTGATGGCATTCTCTGTGTAAGTGTGTATATATAGATAGCCGTCAGTCACTGATAGTTGTACACAGGGAGATGTTATCAGTGATTGATAGCATTCTGTGTTTAAGTGTGTATACATAGATAGCTGTTAGTTACTGATAGCTGTACACAGGAAGATGTTATCAGTGATTGATAGCATTCTCTGTGTAAGTGTGTATACATAGATAGCTGGCAGTCACTGATAGTTGTACACAGGGGAGGCGTTATCGGTGATTGATAGTATTCTCTGTGTAAGAGTATATACATGGATAGCTGTCAGGCACTGATAGCTGTACACAGGGAGGTGTTATCAGTGATTGATAGCATTCTCAGTGTAAGTGTGTATACAGAGATAGCAGTCAGTCACTGATAGTTGTATACAAGGGGAGGTGTTATCAGTGATTGATAGCATTCTCTGTGTAAGTGTGTATACATGGATAGCTGTCAGTCACTGATAGTTGTACACAGGGGAGGTGTTATCAGTGATAGCATTCTCTGTGTAAGTGTGTATACATAGATAGCTGGCAGTCACTGATAGTTGTACACAGGGGAGATGTTATCAGTGATTGATAGTATTCTCTGTGTAAGAGTATATACATGGATAGCTGTCAGTCACTGATAGTTGTACACAGGGGAGATGTTATCAGTGATTGATAGTATTCTCTGTGTAAGTGTGTATACATAGATAGCTGTCAGTCACTGATTGCTGTACACAGGGAGGTGTTATCAGTGATTGATAGCATTCTCTGTGTAAGTGTGTATACATAGATAGCTGTCAGTCACTGATAGTTGTACACAGAGGAGGTGTTATCAGTGATTGATGGCATTCTCTGGGTAAACAGAGCTGTGTAAAGGTTTGTATTTTTGCGGGGTGAGCAGTCGTTTTTATTGGTACCATTTTTGTGCGCGCGTCACTTTTTTGGGAGGTAATGCACTATGCATAATAACTAATATGATAATTTATAATTGTGGGCATTTTCAGATGCGGCAATACCAATTATTGTTCATATTTATTAAGACCACAAAAGTGGCAGATATCTGTTCGTAAATGACCCCTTATGTTTTTGTTTGTTTGTTTTACATATTTTTAAACTTTGTTATTTTTTTAAACTTTATTCAGATGATTTTTACAGTTTTTATTAGTCACAAAAGAGGGACCTGAGCCTGCAATCATCTGATCACTTACACTATTCACAGCAATACTTTTTCAGTGCTGTAAATTACAATTTTACCACATTCTATTACACCCTGACAGTGACAAGGTGCAAAAAGTGTCATATCGTGGCAGGCCTAGGAGCATTCAGAAGACCGCCAGTTGCCATAGCAACCTATCGGCACTCAGCGAGACTGCCAATCGGAGGACAGAGGGAGTGCGCACCCGCTTTCTAACCACTCAGATGCTGCGGTCATCAACAAGTGGTTAGAAAGCAAGTGAGCATTGAGGGGTTAAACGGCCAAGATTGGAGCCAGTTCTGATCCTGCCACTGCCACAGGTGTCAGCTGTGTAACACCATGTATGGAGTGGACTATACAATAGTGAGAGCGATTGTGCGCAAGAGCTCGGCTGGCTTTGCCGAACAGGCGGCTGTCGGTCACAGGGGAAGGGGTTGCGGTTACCTTGACTTCAAACATGACTAGGGGATAAAAGAACGTTTTTTCATGCTTTTACCGCAGGAAGAAAATGATCATTAGAAACACACTGCTGACTACTTTAAGGCTGGGAACACACCTAGGCGTTTCTGAATCGCGCGTTTTTGTAACTAAGAAACGCGCGATTCAGTGATTCTCCCCTATGGCATCATTGTCCATAGGCGCGTTAAAACGCCCCAAAGAAGCTCATGTACTTGTTTGGGCGTGGGGCGTTTTCCAGCGCGTTCAAACGCGCTGTAAAACGCCCAAATGTGAACCATGCCCATAGGGAAGCATGGCTTTTCACATGTTGTGCGTTTTACAGCGCGTTTGAACGCGCTGTAAAACGCTTAGGTGTGTACCTAGGGTAAGGCACTGCTTGCGGTTTGGGATGGTTTTTGCTGCGGACAGGTTCCGCCATGAGCAACGAACTGCAAGCAAATGCTGGACCGAGGGATGCGGATATACATACTTACCAATTGTGACTTCTCCTTTAATTTCACTTTCCACGCAGACAACTGCTCCTGGGGCAATTTTAACACTGAAATGACAAACGTTATAGCTAAAATATTTTATAATAAATTAGGACAATGAAAAAGCAGCAATGTTGGCTGACAGACTGTTACCGTAAGAGCTCATGAACGCAGCCGTAATTGCGGTCTGCAATTTGGATCTGACGCATACTGGCCATGTGTGCTCCGCATTTTGCGGAATGGAAGCACCAGTCCCTAATTGAACAGTCCTATCCATGTCTGTAAGGACATGTTGGGTTTTTTCATGGGGGCCGCAGAACGGACATACTTGTGCTGTCCGCATCTTTTGTGGCCCCATTTGAGTGACTGCGGGCTAAAACCACGGTGGTGCGCAGGAGGCCTAAGGCTGTGTTGACATCTCCGTTAGAGATGATCCCGCAGACTGATCTGGCGTTTATGCCCGAAAGCCTCTGGATCACTGCCGGATTCCATTATAGTCAATAGGGATCCAACGATGATCTGTTAAACCCGGCACTGCCGGATCCGGTGAACGCCAGCATGCTGTCCTCTGCCGCAAACGTGCACCGGAGACGTAAATGTGGCCTTACACAAATAGACAACTGTGAAGACAAACTGCAAATGACCACATATCGAGGAATCGGGGACTACAATTTCATTTGAAAAGAGGATATATAACCTGACAATTCCTTTAAAGGGAGCGTGTCGCCTGGATTTGTTTTTGCCAGTTAAGACCAACTAGTGACACACATCCGTTTTCGAATCGGTTTTTAGTTTCCGATTTCAGATTCTTTTTAACCCCTTCCCGACTTATAATGGATTGGAGTCCCTATGGGAACCATAAAAAAGTGTAACAAAATAAAAAAAGTGTTTAAAAAAAATATATATTTTTTTTAAGTATAAGAATTCAAATCACCCCCCCCCCCCAAAAAAAAAAAATACACATCATGGGCGTCACCACATGCAAAAGCGCCCATGCTATAAAAATATTTTCCTCATACGGCAAACAGCAATCGCCATTTTTAGTCGCTTTGTTTCCCACAAAAAAAACGGAATAAAAAGTGATCAAAAAGTCATACACATTCCAGATTGGTATCAATGAAAAGTACAGATGACCCCGCAAAAAAAGAGCCGACACACAGCTCCATACACATAGTGTAACTACAAAAATAAACAGATCTATTATTAATTTATCAGTATCAAAATGCAAGAAAAACTACACATGACGACGAGCCTCCCTAGCTTCGCGGGTGACGCTCGTCCCCGACGCAGCCTCCTAAGCGCCATTATAGGGGCTGGATAAAAAGATATAGATAAAAAAGTCAATATGCTGTAAATGGCATTATGAGGCTATTTCTACTATTATTATGAGATCAGCCCCCTGTCCTGCACTGTAACACCCCCCCTAACATGGCCGCTGATGGAGGGGCACACGACCAGACCGTCCAGCAAATGACACAGGGAAACAAGCACATGTGCAGTGTTATGTAATGGAGGCTGCTGATGGACGGGTCCGGTGTGATGGCGCACAGGACGCGGTAATGGCTCCGGGGTGCTCAGACAGCCGGTGCTGAACAGTAGTGATTAGGAAACTGCTGCATTTGAGGGGCTGCGGTTTCGTCTTGAAGGGGCACTACGTGGTCATTTGTGTGTGCTTCTGCGGGGTAGAGTACAGCTACACCGCAGTGTAGCTATAGGAATGAATGGCGCTGCAGTGCAAATAACGGAACAGAAATCACAAAAAAATCCAAGTGCTGAATTATAGCGATTTATGTGTCGTGGTCGCAGCAAAGGTGCAACGCACCAGACGGGTCACGCCCAAAATCACTGTGTAGCCTCATGGGTTCTGAGGATGCTGTGGGGGTGCAGCAGACTTCAGCTCACTGGGGGCTCTCCTATGAGCCCACACATTACCAAAGACACATCCCACCAGCTACAGGGTCCCTCTCCTGTGCTATGGACGAGCATCCATTACAGTACAATACATGCATCCGACTCTGCACGACACGAGCCCGGTAGTAATGCCCCGCACTTCATCCCTCTAAAGTGCCACACACGCCAATCCCCAGACATTAGGGAGCTGTCACCTCTTCTGCAGCTGCGCCTGCTTCAGAATATCCGCCATCTTTACGTGGGAGGAGGACGCTGACTCCTGTGATGACGTCACGATCATGTGATCAGCCAGTGAGAAGGGAGGAGTCGGTCAGTGAGTTACTCTCCGGCTTCAGCGCATGACCGGAAGTAGATGTGTTTGTGTACGATACGTGCGGTAGATCTGGGCACGTGTATGTCCATCCAGTGTACATCGCCTGCCGGAGGTTAACGGATCCGGCATGTCCCGGCATATCCGTGCACCGCCAGGCCCCATGAACTATCGCGGTATCCAGCCGCTTTCCGGCACATCGGCAGGATGCTGGAAACCAAAGCGGTCCGGTGCAGCGTGAATAACGGCAGTGCTCAGTCATGTCTGCCTACACGGGATCAGGGCATATTTGCTGGGATGCAGCTGGAACTCCTCCGGCCACCATTACAGTGAATAGGGACAAATTCCAGCTGGCAGGGATGGATCAAAAACAGCTGCAAGCTGCGTGTTTTTTGCCCGGAATGGGATGCGGAGCAAAACGGATTTGATCCCGTGCTGAGCCACGCCCCCTGCACTGATCACATGACGGTGACGTCACCCCAGGTCCATCGGCTGTTCAACAGTTCGGGTTGGTGGAAGCCGCCCCTTATGGATTCCATCTTGGCTATGTTACAGATAATACAACCGGATCCGTTCATAACAGATGCAGACGGTTGTATTATCAGTAACGGAAGTGTTTTTTGCTGAGCCCTGCCGGATCAGGCAAAAACGCAAGTGTGTAAAACAAGCCTCAAACAGGCTGTTTCTGCATGAACAGCCTGCCAGAATATAGCTGCTCTCACACTTGCGTTTTTGTTTTACGGTATTGGGATCCGGCAAAGGTTCTCAGTACCGTAAAAAAATGTTTCCATTTAGTCCTCGTATTTAGAATGGAAGGAGATCCGTTTAGGATGTCTTCCGTACTGTGACCGGACACAAAACCGATGCAAGCTGCAGTTTTGTGTCCGGTAAAAAAAAAAAACGGATCCACCACTGAAAACCATGTAAGTCAATGGTGACAGATCCATTTTTTTAGGAGCCTAAAAATACGGATCTGTCACCCATTAACTTTCAATGTATTTAGTGACGGATTCGTTTATTTCCGTTTTGATTTCACACAACCGCAACCTAACGAAACAGATGCATCCAGATGTGCAAAAGGAAAACGGATCCGCTTAATTCCGGTGCCGGATCTCAATACTGGAATTAACAACGCAAGTGTGAAAGTAGCCTTAGGAAGGATTGTGTGTATACTGTGAGTACAACAGAACTGTGTGTGTTAGTGCTGCAGTATGGGTGTCCACAGTCTATAGCAGGGGTACTCAACTGGCGGATTGTAATCCGAATCCCGCATGGGGGCGTTCCGCCCGAGTGCCGGCTCTCAGGGGGGTGCTAGAGTCCAGAAGCAATTAGCGCTTCCATCAATATAGCTGGAAGTGCTCACCGCTGGAGTGCAGGGAGCTGCGGTCCTGTCAATCACCGCTCAACTCCCGCGTTCCTCCTCTTCTTCAGTCCGGCGGCGCTCTGAATGGTGAAGCAGGAAGACTTCTCCCCGCTCCACCTTTCAGCCTGCAGGCACGGATTGCGCTGCTGTGTGTGGGTGGAGCCTGCAGCCCGGAAATCTGCATAAGCTCCACCCACACAGTGCTGTACAATCTGTGCCTGCAGGGAAGAGAGAACTGTGAGCTTCAGGAACGGGACAGGGTGAGTAGGTACTGTGTTTTATTTTTTAACACAGAGGGGGCACAATGGGCATTTCTACTCTGGAGGGGGCACAATGGAATTTTCTACTCTGGAGGAGGCACAATGGGCATTGCTAATGGGAAGGGGGCACAATGGGCATTTCTACTCTGGAGGGGGAAGAATGGAATTTTCTACTCTGGAGGGGGCACAATGGGCATTGCCAATGGGAAGGGGGCACAATGGGCATTTCTACTCTGGAGGGGGCACAATGGAATTTTCTACTCTGGAGGGGGCACAATGGGCATTGCTAATGGGAAGGTGACACAAAGGGCATTTCTACTATGGAGGGGGCACAGAGGGCATTACTACTCTGAAAGGGGCACAAAGGGCATTGCCACTATAAAGGGGGCACAATTAGCATTACTAGCACAGAGGGCATTACTACTTTTAAGGGGGCACAATGGGGATTTCTCTTATGGAGCGGGCACAATGGGGATTTCTACTATGGAGCGGGCACAATAGACTTTACTACTATTAAGGGTGCACAATGAGCATTATTACTTTGAAGGGGGTACAATGGGCATTACTACTATTAAGGGGCATTATCACTGTGAAGGAGGAACAATGAGGATTATTACTATTAAGGGGCACAATTGGGATTATTACTGTGAAGGGGCTCAGATAGGGCATTACTACTGTGAGGGGGCACTTAGGGTATTCATACTCTGTGGGGAGGAATTAAGGATGCATCGCAATGTGTCAGGGGCACAAAGGAGCATCATAATATGTGGTGGCACTAAGGGATCACCCTGCTGTGAGGGTGCACTTAGGGGTATAATACTCTGTGGACAGTGTCAGACTGGGGTACCTGGGGCCCACCAGTAAATTTTATTTTGGGGGCCCACCGGACGGATACATTTAAATATAATAAATCATTTTACAAGTTTTTTATATGAACTGGGCTGGTTGAGGAGCTGTACATTTAATATATGTATGTAGTGCAGTAAGTCTACTGAGTTATGTGCCACTTGTGCATGGGGTGGGAGACTAGGGGCCCACCTTGCTCAGGGGCCCACCGGGGGTTTCCCCTGTACCCCTGTGGGCCAGTCCGAGCCTGTCTGTGGAGCACTAAAGGGATATCATACTGTCTGAGGGGCATTAAAGGGGCATCATTATTGTTAGGGGGCACTGAAAGGACATTCTTACTGTTTGGTCGGCAGAAAGGAGATTAGGTGGGCTTGGAGGTGTGGATTATTGTAAAAAAAAAAAAAAGATGCAGCGCTACATGTCAGTCCACAGTCTATAGTAACACTCCGTACTGTCAGTCCACAGTATATAGTAACACTCCCTCCTGTCAGTCCACAGTCTATAGTAACACTCTGTACTGTCAGTCCACAGTATATAGTAACACTCCCTCCTGTCAGTCCACAGTCTATAGTAACACTCTGTACTGTCAGTCCACAGTCTATAGTAACACTCCCTCCTGTCAGTCCACAGTCTATAGTAACACTCCCTCCTGTCAGTCCACAGTCTATAGTAACACTCCCTCCTGTCAGTCCACAGTCTATAGTAACACTCCTTCCTGTCAGTCCACAGTCTATAGTAACACTCCGTCCTGTCAGTCCACAGTCTATAGTAACACTCCCTCCTGTCAGTCCACAGTCTATAATAACACTCCCTCCTGTCAGTCCACAGTATATAGTAACACTCCCTCCTGTCAGTCCACAGTCTATAGTTACACTCATCCTGTCAGTCCACAGTTTATAGTAACATTCCCTCCTGTCAGTCCACAGTCTATAGTAACACTCCCTCCTGTCAATCCACAGTCTATAGTAACACTCCGTCCTGTCTGTCCACAGTCTATAGTAACACTCCGTACTGTCAGTCCACAGTCTATAGTAACACTCCGTCCTGTCAGTCCACAGTCTATAGTAACACTCCCTCCTGTCAGTCCACAGTATATAGTAACACTCCCTCCTGTCAGTCTATAGTAACATTCCGCCCTGTCAGTCCACAGTCTATAGTAACACTCAGTACTGTCAGTCCACAGTCTATAGTAACACTCCCTCCTGTCAGTCCACAGTCTATAGTAACACTCTGTCCTGTCAGTCCACAGTCTATAGTAACACTCTGTACTGTCAGTCCACAGTATATAGTAACACTCCGTACTGTCAGTCCACAGTATATAGTAACACTCCCTCCTGTCAGTCCACAGTCTATAGTAACACACCCTCCTGTTAGTCCACAGTCTATAGTAACACTCCGTCCTGTCAGTCCACAGTCTATAGTAACACTCCGTCCTGTCAGTCCACAGTCTATAGTAACACTCCGTCCTGTCAGTCCACAGTCTATAGTAACACTCCCTCCTGTCAGTCTATAGTAACACTCCCTCCTGTCAGTCCACAGTCTATAGTAACACTCCTTCCTGTCAGTCCACAGTCTATAGTAACACTCCCTCCTATCAGTCCACAGTCTATAGTAACACTCCCTCCTGTCAGTCCACAGTTTATAGTAACATTCCCTCCTGTCAGTCCACAGTCTATAGTAACACTCCCTCCTGTCAGTCCTCAGTCTATAGTAACACTCCTTCCTGTCAGTCCACAGTCTATAGTAACACTCCGTCCTGTCGGTCCACAGTCTATAGTAACACTCCCTCCTGTCAGTCCACAGTCTATGGTAACACTCCCTCCTGTCAGTCCACAGTCTATAGTAACACTTCCTCCTGTCAGTCTACAGTCTATAGTAACACTCCGTCCTGTCAGTCCACAGTCTATAGTAACACTCCCTCCTGTCAGTCCACAGTCTATAGTAACACTCCCTCCTGTCAGTCCACAGTCTATGGTAACACTCCCTCCTGTCAGTCCACAGTCTATAGTAACACTCCCTCCTGTCAGTCCACAGTCTATAGTAACACTCCCTCCTGTCAGTCTACAGTCTATAGTAACACTCCCTCCTGTCAGTCCACAGTCTATAGTAACACTCCCTCCTGTCAGTCTACAGTCTATAGTAACACTCCCTCCTGTCAGTCCACAGTCTATAGTAACACTCCCTCCTGTCAGTCTACAGTCTATAGTAACACTCCCTCCTGTCAGTCTACAGTCTATAGTAACACTCCGTCCTGTCAGTCCACAGTCTATAGTAACACTCCCTCCTGTCAGTCCACAGTCTATAGTAACACTCTGTACTGTCAGTCCACAGTCTATAGCAGTGATGGCGAACGTTTTAGAGGCCGAGTGCCCAAACTGCAACTCAAAACCCACTTATTTATCGCAAAGTGCCAACACGGCCCAAGTTAACCTGAATACTACAGTCCAATATAGAATGTCTTCCATGTACTTTGTCATTTAGCTATAATAGTCTGCCTACATTCAGTGCGCTGCCTGTGCTGTTCATAGTGCTCCCTGCACTGATGAATGGCAGGAAAAGTCTAAGGCATATTGGTACACCACAGACTTTTTCAACAGTCCGGGTGCCCACAGAGAGGGCTCTGAGTGCCGCCTCTGGCACCCGTGCCATAGGTTCGCCATCACTGGTCTATAGTAACACTCCTTCCTGTCAGTCCACAGTCTATAGTAACACTCCATCCTGTCAGTCCATAGTCTATAGTAACATTCCCTCCTGCCAGTCCACAGTCTATAGTAACACTCCCTCCTGTCAGTCCACAGTCTATAGTAACACTCCCTCCTGTCAGTCCACAGTCTATAGTAACACTCCTTCCTGTCATTCCACAGTCTATAGTAACACTCCTTCCTGTCGGTCCACAGTCTATAGTAACACTCCTTCCGGTCAGTCCACAGTCTATAGTAACACTCCTTCCTGTCATTCCACAGTCTATAGTAACACTCCTTCCTGTCAGTCCACAGTCTATAGTAACACTCCCTCCTATCAGTCCACAGTCTATAGTAACATTCCCGCCCGTCAGTCTGCAGTCCATAGTTACACTCTCGCCTGTCAGCCCACAGTCTATAGTAACACTACCTCCTGTCAGTCCACAGTCTATAGTAACACTCCTTCCTGTCGGTCCACAGTCTATAGTAACACTCCTTCCTGTCAGTCCACAGTCTATAGTAACATTTCCTCCTGTCAGTCCACAGTCTGTGGTAACACTCCCTCCTGTCTGTCCACTTTCTATAGTAACACTCCCTCCTGTCAGTTGACAGTCTGTGGTAACACTCCCTCCTGTCAGTCCACAGTCTATAGTTACACTCATCCTGTCAGTCCACAGTCTATAGTAACACTCCTTCCTGTCAGTCCACAGTCTATAGTAACACTCCCTCCTGTCAGTCCACAGTCTATAGTAACACTCCCTCCTGTCAGTCCACAGTCTATAGTAATACTCCCTCCTGTCAGTCCACAGTCTATAGTAACACACCCTCCTGTCAGTCCACAGTCTATAGTAACACTCCCTCCTGTCAGTCCACAGTTTATAGTAACATTCCCTCCTGTCAGTCCTCAGTCTATAGTAACATTCCCTCCTGTCAGTCCACAGTCTATAGTTACACTCGTCCTGTCAGTCCACAGTCTATAGTAATACTCCCTCCTGTCAGTCCACAGTCTATAGTAACACACCCTCCTGTCATTCCACAGTCTATAGTAACACTCCCTTCTGTCAGTCCTCCGTCTATAGTAACACTCCTTCCTGTCGGTCCGCAGTCTATAGTAACACTACCTCCTGTCAGTCCACAGTCTATAGTAACACTCCTTCCTGTCGGTCCACAGTCTATAGTAACACTCCTTCCTGTCAGTCCACAATCTATAGTAACATTTCCTCCTGTCAGTCCACAGTCTGTGGTAACACTCCCTCCTGTCAGTCCACTTTCTATAGTAACACTCCCTCCTGTCAGTCGACAGTCTATAGTAACACTCCCTCTTGTCAGTCCACAGTCTATAGTTACACTCGTCCTGTCAGTCCACAGTCTATAGTAACACTCCTTCCTGTCAGTCCACAGTCTATAGTAACACTCCTTCCTGTCAGTCCACAGTCTATAGTAACACTCCCTCCTGTCAGTCCACAGTCTATAGTAACACTCCCTCCTGTCAGTCCACAGTCTATAGTAACACTCCCTCCTGTCAGTCCACAGTCTATAGTAACACACCCTCCTGTCAGTCCACAGTCTATAGTAACACTCCCTCCTGTCAGTCCACAGTTTATAGTAACATTCCCTCCTGTCAGTCCTCAGTCTATAGTAACATTCCCTCCTGTCAGTCCACAGTCTATAGTTACACTCGTCCTGTCAGTCCACAGTCTATAGTAACACTCCTTCCTGTCAGTCCACAGTCTATAGTAACACTCCCTCCTGTCTGTCCACAGTCTATAGTAACACTCCCTCCTGTCAGTCCACAGTCTATAGTAATACTCCCTCCTGTCAGTCCACAGTCTATAGTAACACACCCTCCTGTCAGTCCACAGTCTATAGTAACACTCCCTCCTGTCAGTCCACAGTTTATAGTAACATTCCCTCCTGTCAGTCCTCAGTCTATAGTAACATTCCCTCCTGTCAGTCCACAGTCTATAGTTACACTCGTCCTGTCAGTCCACAGTCTATAGTAACACTCCTTCCTGTCAGTCCACAGTCTATAGTAACACTCCCTCCTGTCTGTCCACAGTCTATAGTAACACTCCCTCCTGTCAGTCCACAGTCTATAGTAACACTCCTTCCTGTCAGTCCACAGTCTATAGTAACACTCCCTCCTGTCAGTCCACAGTCTATAGTAACACTCCCTTCTGTCAGTCCTCAGTCTGTCATAACAGTCCTGTCTGTAACTCTATAGTCTATTGTAGCACCCTGTTACAATGACCACCATGAAAGACCTGTTTTCAGATCTTAATGGGGTATTCCGGTGTGGATAGGGGATAACTATCAGATTTATGTGGGTTCTACTGCTTGGACCAATTACAAAAATGGGGGTCCCATATCAGGAGAATCAGCCTATGGGTGTCTTGAGCTTTATCCCATAGACTATCTCCCCTCGTGAAGTGAGTAATAACACATTCATGGAATCAACTTCATTTTTATCCTAATATTTTAAACATCTGCCTCGTTTTAATACCTCCTTGCATTGAATCTACTGAGAGTTTTGGCTCCATGTCTGCGATATATTGATTGCACTGATAGCTTTCATTTTATCTCTACGACGTAAGGTTTTACTATATTACATTGTCTCTTGACACTCGGATTTTCTTTGTACCTCATTAGTGATTGGCGCCCTAGCGGTGGTTGGACCCATTTTTCGTCCCTTTTCTCCTTACTTCCAATGCATACTTTTATGTATCCCTGCCCACCTTTGACAGCCTTTTATCACTCTCCCCATTTTTACACGACTATAATTCACTCCACCTTCCGGCACCTTACTCACTCTCAAAATGAATTCTTTCTGTAGTTTTTGTGAGTAACACTCTTGTTTTGATTTTTCATACGCACTTATTTGGGCCGATGAATGGTTCCCCAACGATTGTGTAGAGAAGCCACGGCAACCCAAGGTGGAACCATCTACAATACGATTTTCCTGATCTCTTCCAGAGAATCACCAATGAAGTTAGATCTCTTTTATTAAAAGAGGATCAAGATAAACTCCGAGTAACACCAACTGCGAACAACCTTACCTTGAAAGAAAGACACACAGAAATACCAAGTGGGATGAAAACAGATAAGGCTTTTAATCTAATTAGGAAACTTATACAGAATGAAATAGATTGGTTTTTCCTTACTATATATATTAACTTGGGCCTTATACCAAGGGGACTAAGACTCTCTTTGAAGCCTACCTTCCCTAACTATTCAATATTTTCATCAACATGGTTGAAAATCAGTGATGATTGTTCAAAGAACTTTATGAAATTACCTATTAGCAAAAGGAAATATGTCTGTGCTACTCTAGCAGAAGAAATAAGCAATATACTGTGCAAAAATTCAATACCTAATAACATCTCAATGACCTATAATCTTAGATAGAACACATTTAGGAAATTATAGAATGGAGAAGTCCGGAAAAAATGCCATAAGCTGCTCAGGGACCGAGATGATTATAAAACCAGTAAGTTTAGAACCTGGGAAAGAAGACATGACAATAAACCAGTATCACTTACAAACACTCTACTCTGGCCCCCAGCAAATACCCGACCTCGTCCCATCAGAAGCAAGCACCCCAGGCAGAGGACGATCCCAAAGCAAAACTCCAATTTCCAACCCAATAGGACATTCTATAATAGTAGGTATAGCACCACTGGTCACCTCAAGACCTCAGTGCTATAAAATATCCATCCCTCCACTTGGAGGTCCTCCCAAGATAATAAAGTTTACCATCCAATCATCCTCATGACAAGCACTTCTCTACAACCTTCTCCAGCCTCCCATCTTCCAACAACACCCATACATCCCTGCCCAGCCGGTACTGGTCCTGACCCTACCGTCGGGCCCTTGCCCCCCCTACACACTCCTGTCCAATACTTTGTGTGCCTCCAGCTTTCTCCTTAGACCATATTCCGTACTCTATCGAAACATCCTTTATCTTTTCACAACCGGATGCCCCCCCGACCCCCTGGCTGATAATGTATTCTCACTAATCATATCCACATATTCTATATCAACTAACCAATCGGAGATTTTTTTATCCCTACCCCCAAACCTCACCGAAAGTATTTTTTAGAGGAAATCTCACCGACAGTAACACCTAGAACCTCACTCACTCCCATCAGGAAAACACTATCCAGTGTCCAGGTGCTAAGTCCCTTCTTCACCCCAACAGGTCCTACGGTCAGTACTCGCCCACCATCCAACCAGACTTTAAAGATTACTAATTTTTTCACCCCCGTATCCACAACACGGAAAAGACAAAAAAAACGAACTAGAGGATTCAGGGGAGGGAGATCAAGATTCACCAAAAAGAAAGAAGGTAATATAATAACAGTAAAAAAACACCACAATCAAGATACAACACTCAAAGACCCATCACAAATAGAAATAGATAAAGGTATTTTTAATCTTTCCAACTATGTACTTAAGGATAACGAAATCAATATTTTTAGCAAAGGCCTTTCTTTTTACCCCAACAGTGAACTAGGTCTGTTCAAACTTATTATTGATTTAAATCAATTTATTAGAAAACTAACATTACAGAGACACTTTACAATTAAGGAATTAATATCTCATGGCGAGACCAGTAATCCAGATCTTGCGCACAACGATCCGACTACTGCCAGCTTGGAGAACAGTTTAGTTACCCCAACTGCCACCTTAATCCCAATTTCTTCCAATCTCAAGGGGAAACCCAACTTCTACCCCTTGGAAAACCGGGGCCCCCACGTAGAAAGTTTCTATAACATGGTTCTTGATGACTTTAAGGCCATGCTAACAGAACAAGGTGACCCTAAACACACTATGGTAATTAATCTTTCCTATAATGAAAAGAAAGCACTTAAGGACCTTAGGAATAACCCTGACATTGTCATGAAGAGCGCAGATAAGGGAGGTGGTATCGTGATTATGAATCGGGAATATTAGATACAACCAAATACTAAACAACCACTGTATGAATTGTTCCACGGACAGGGTTTCTTGTCACACCTCTTTTCGAAAATCCTAAACTAACAGTGGACTAGTAAATATAAAACATAACTTTTAATGTTACTTACTGTAAAAAGTTCTCATAAAAAACAAGTGTAAAGTGAGAATAAATCAGTCACCTGCCGTCCGGCAGGTTCAAAGCCTGGACAGAATGTGACTATCAAGGCAAAATATCCAGCTAAAATAGCTATCAACAATACGGGGCGATATGGCAATAACCAGTAACCGTCCACCAAGTATGAAGGTGGACGGCAACGTGGAATCCAAATACCATTAAACCAGTATTAACAGTGGGCCAAGACGCCCACACAATATTGGCAGATATTGGTCTTACCTGCCTCTTAAAGCAGCAATGGTGGGCATCCGGGCCAACATACCACAAATGCACATTAATCAAATACAGAACAAAAATGGCCTTACAGCATTCAGTATATTGCGTATAACAGGTTGTCCACCAGTTTCAATCGTCAGGTGTCCGTGTCAGTGGCTAATGTATCTCCTGAATAGCCCTAATAATAAGTCCCTGCTTGACATAGGGTCTATTCTTTCTCCTGCCTATTGACACGGAGCACTCGCCCCGCAGGGCGACCCCATACGGATCCTGTCCCTGTAAGGGGCCTAAAAAAGCTACGATTCCCCTCACTCTCAACTCCCTACGTGCCACGTTTCGTCCCAGCACATGGGACTCTTCAGGGGACGTGATACAGATTAGGGTGGGATGGAGCTGAAAGATAATAGAGATAGAACAGGGTACATTGTCATACACTGTTTTCTATAGCTACCTCAGTGTCAATTAATATGCTGAAAAGAGAAGGTACTTACAAAGTTGAAAAAACTCTCTAAAAGCTCAAGATGGCCAGTGGTCCTAAATAACGGGCCGCGGGAGGGAAGTGTCCCTACCATTGCCGCATCTCACCACTTCAAAGTTCGAAGGAGCCGCAGTCTACATACCGCCTCCTCCTTTTTAAAGGCTCCCATGTACCAGCTGTGTAATGAGCTCCCTCCCTCTTCCGGTCGTGCGCTTGTGGAGCGCATATGGAACGCATGCTGCGACAACGTGCGTGAGCCGGGAGGGGGAGGTCATTTGATGTCAGATAGCCGTGGATGGCCGGCCCCAGGTACTATGCGTGTCCTAAGTAACTTAGCAATGCGGCACTAGGGCACAACTAAACAGGCAGTGGCCATATAAATGGAGCCAGATTACTCCATGTTCATGAGGATTTCTTTGGCAGGATAGCTAAATGTTTTTAATATATACATACACAAGATAGCAACTAGCTAAGGAGGTAACAGTACACAAAATGTCATTTCCAAAGGTTAATGATTTACGGTGTGCACAAAATATTTTATAGACATAATCTGATTACAGTCTGATGTTAGTGCGAGCGGAAAAATTCCTAAATACAATTCCTAAATAAAACAGCTGTAGTTCTGCTCTTCATTAAGCCCATATGGGGCCACAGCTTTTAAATAATAAATCCATCTGGATTCGCTCTGGAGAATTTTGCGATCCCAGTCGCCACGTCTCACTGATGGTTTCACTAACTCACTGCCCATAAACGAAAGGCATTCGGTTCGACCACCATGATCTGATTTGATGTGACGAGCGACTGGGTGTCAAGGATTGAGAACAGTTAGCAGGAACTGATAAATAACGACAGACTGGCTTGATCCCAAACTAAGGAAAACATAGGAGGGCCGTATAAATCCCTAAGAACTCCCTAAGCACATGTACAAGTCCCGGTGGTAGACAGATACATGCCCTCGTACCTATAACTGAGTGACACCTGAATTCCCTATAGTAGTGAGGGGAACGGCCACCGGCTCCCTGCACAGAATACGTCGGGAGTCAGAGTCACCTAGAATCAAGCCAGCAAACAAAACACAAAGTAAACGGAATGCACTTATCTTAGAGCAAAACGACTGCAGCCTCCAGCAACACACAATTCATCCAGGAAGTAATATAAACCGTAAGGGAGAGAATATAAAGCAAACCAATTAATCAAAGATAAGAGGCAGCTGAGGGAGAGAAAGGAACTGAGCAAAGTAAAACCAAAACAAAGAACGTCATACACAAGACAGGGAGGAACCTCTGACCGACCGTCTCCCAGAACCGGCGGTGACAGTACCCCCCCTTCTACGGGTGGACTCCGGACACTCAGGACCGACCTTCTCAGGATGAGACCGATGGAAAGCCCTGATGAGACGAGTGGCCTTAATGTCCGCCAGTGGGACCTACATCCTCTCCTCAGGACCATAACCTTCCCAATGAACGAGGTACTGAAGAGAACCGCGGATGGATAATGTGGGAATCCACAATCCTGGAGACCTGAAATTCAAGATTACCATTAACTAAAATCGGGGGAGGAGGCAAAGAGGAAGGAACAGTAGGTTGGACATAAGGTTTCAGTAGGGACTTGTGAAAAACATTATGGATCTTCCAAGTCTGAGAAAGATCAAGACGGAAAGCAACAGGATTAATGACGGATAAGATCTTGTAAGGTCCAATAAACCTAGGACCCAACTTCCAGGAGGGAACCTTTAGTTTGATATTCTTTGTAGACAACGACACCAGATCACCCACATTCAGGTCCGGACCAGGCACATGTCTCTTATCTGCCACACGCTTATATCTCTCACTCATTTTCTTTAGATTACCCTGAATCTTTTGCCAAATAAGTGACAAGGACGAAGAAAATCTCTCCTCATCAGGTTAACCAGAAGAGCCCTCTCCAGAGAATGTCCCAAACTGCGGATGAAACCCATATGCACCAAAAAATGGTGACTTATTAGAGGAGTCCTGGCTACGGTTATTTAACGCAAACTCCGCAAGGGACAAAAAGGAACACCAATTCTCCTGATTCTCCGCAACAAAACAGCGCAGATATGTCTCCAGATTCTGATTGACGCGTTCGGTCTGACCATTCGACTGTGGATGAAAAGCAGAAGAAAACGACAACCGAACCCCCAAGCGAGAACAGAAGGCCTTCCAGAATCTGGAAATAATTTGCGTGCCCCTATCAGAAACGATGTCAGAAGGAATGCCATGTAATTTAACAATACGATCAACAAACGCTTGCGTCAGCGTCTTAGCATTGGGTAACCCAGGAAAAGGAATAAAATGCGCCATTTTGCTAAAACGGTCCACTACCACCAGAATCACAGTCTTCCCTGAGGAAGGAAAGAGATAGTCGGCACTCGATCTTCTCAGCGAGGTTGCGCGGGAAGGAGTTTGCTCCACAACGTATTAAAGAATAATCCCAGCAACCGTCTTCGTTTATATTGCTCTTTAAATTTATTCACAGCATAACAGTATCCTGGACGCGTTTCGGCTCACAGCCTTTATCAGCAGATAAAGGCTGTGAGCCGAAACGCGTCCAGGATACTGTTATGCTGTGAATAAATTTAAAGAGCAATATAAACGAAGACGGTTGCTGGGATTATTCTTTAATAAAGTCTTCCCTGAGGAGCGGGGCAAGTCCGTAATGAAGTCCATGGACAGATGCGTCAAGGGACGGGAAGGTATGGGTAAGGGGAGGAGAGATCCCCATGGCTGTGAATGAGGGACCTTGGCACGAGCGCAGGTCTCGCAGGCTGCCACAAACCCCTTAACCGTCTTACGAAGAGCTAGCCACCAGAATCTGCGAGCAGTGAGATCCACTGTGGCTCTACTCCCCGGGTGCCCAGCAAGAACACTGTCATGATGCTCCTTAAAAACTTTGTGTCGCAAAGCGAGCGGCACAAATAACCTCCCAGGAGGACAAAAGATAAGGTGCCTCTGCCTGGGCTGCCTGAACCTCTGCCTCAAAATGAGGATAAAGAGCAGAGACGACCACCCCATGAGCCAAAATGGGACCTGGGTCCTCAAAGTTCCCCCCTCCCGGAAAACAACGTGACAGGGCATCCGCCTTCACATTTTTAACCCCAGGGCGGAACGTAACAACAAAATTAAACCTAGAAAAGAACAAGGACCATCTGGCCTGTCTCGGGTTCGGACGCTTGGCTGATTCCAAATAGGCTAGATTCTTATGGTCGGTAAACACGGTAATTGGGTGTCTGGCTCCCTCCAACCAATGACGCCATTCCTCAAAAGCCAATTTGATGGCCAACAACTCCCTATTTCCCACATCGTAATTTCTCTCTGCGGCTGAGAACTTTTTTGAGAAAAAGGCACACGGTCGCCATTTAGCAGGAGAGGGACCCTGAGATAAGACCGCACCCACCTCAGAGGCATCCACCTCAACAATAAAAGGTAGAGAGACATCAGGTTGTACCAAAATCGGAGCGGAAGCAAAACGCTCTTTAATACTAGAAAAGGCTTGAAGCGCCTCTTCCGACCATGAAGAAAAATCCACCCCCTTTTTAGTCATATCAGTGAGTGGCTTAACAACAGAGGAATAATTCAAAATGAACTTTCTGTAATAATTAGCAAAACCCAGAAAGCGCATCAGCGCCTTCTGATTTTCAGGAAGCTCCCAATCAAGCACGGCGCGGACCTTCTCCGGGTCCATCCGAAAACCAGAAGCGGAGAGAAGAAAACCAAAAAATTGAATCTCTGGAACTGCAAACACACATTTTTCCAGTTTAGCGTACAATTTATTCTCCCGCAGAATCAGCAAGACCTGACATAGGTGGTCCCGATGAGTCTTGAAATCAGGAGAAAAAAATCAAAATGTCATCTAGATACACCAGTACAAATTTCCCCATTAAATGATAGAAAATGCTGTTCACAAAATGTTGGAAGACAAAGGGCATAACCAAGTTCTCAAAATGACCCTCTGGGGTATTTAAGGCCGTCTTCCATTCGTCCCCCTTCCTGACCCTGACAAGGTTGTATGCCCCTCTTAAATCCAACTTAGAAAAAACTTTAGCCCCCACAATCTGGTTATACAAATCCGGGATCAGAGGAAGCGGATAGGGGTCACGAATCGTGATACGGTTAAGCTCCCTGAAATACAGACAAGGTCTTAAAGAACCATCTTATTTTTTAACAAAGAAAAAACCAGCGGCAACAGGTGACTTCGAGGGTCTGATATGTCCCTTTCTCAGGCTCTCAGAGATATAAGTACGCATGGCTGCTCTCTCAGGTTGAGAAAGATTGTATAATCATGATTTAGGCAGCTTGGCGCCTGGAATGAGATTAATTGGACAATCATACTCCCGGTGAGGGGCCAACTCCTGGACACCACTCTCGGAAAACACATCAGAAAATTCTGAGAGAAAAGAAGGTACAGTCTTGGTAGAAACCTCTGCGAGAGTTGCCGTGAGGCAATTCTCTCTGCAAAACTCACTCCAATGTCAAGGATGGAGAACAGTTAGCAGGAACTGATAAATAACGACAGACTGGCTTGACCCCAAACTTAGGAAAACATAGGAGGGCCGTATAAATCCCTAAGAACTCTCCCTAAGTGCTATGCACATGTACAAGTCCTGGTGGTAGACAGATACATGCCCTCGTACCTATAACTGAGTGAAACTGAATTCCCTATAGTAGTGAGGGGAACGGCCACCGGCTCCCTGCACAGAATACGGAGGGAGTCAGTTTCACTTAGAATCAAGCCAACAAACAAAACACAAAGTAAACGGAATGCACTTATCTTAGAGCAAAGCAACTGCAGCCTCCAGCAGCACACACTTCATCCAGGAAGTAATATAACCAGCAAGGAGAAGCAGTAAGGGAGAGAATATAAAGCAAACCAATTAATCAAAGATAAGAGGCAGCTGAGGGAGAGAAAGGAACTGAGCAAAGTAAAACCAAAACAAAGAACGTCATACACAAGACAGGGAGGAACCTCTGACCGACCGTCTCCCAGAACCGGCGGTGACACTGGGGTGTCTCTAGAGTTCAAAACATCGCCGATATGCTCCCCTATTCGTCTACGAAATTCTCTTGTGGTCTTTCCCACGTGTTCAATGCCCCACTCATATGTAATTTTGTACATGTCCCCCCCCCACCGGGATTTACAGTTGATGTAGTCGCGTATGGTGTAAACCTTCTGTGTGTTGGAACCTACAAATGTTTTGCCGCATTTCATGTACTTACATAAAACGCAGCCCCCACAGTGATAAATACCACAGATCTGTCTATCTAACCAGGTGCGGGTCGATGGTGCGGATACAAAATTACTTTTCAAAAGTCTATCCCGAATACTGGGTCCCTTCCGATAGCTGATACTAGGATGTTCAGATATCACCTCTGCTAGATCAGGATCCATTCTCAGGATATGCCAGTACCGTGCTATTAGCTCCCTGACATGCTTAGATGCTGCATCAAACTGGCATATAACTCTTATTCCTTAGAGCAGTGTTTCTCAACCAGTGTGCCTCCAGCTGTTGCAAAACTACAACTCCCAGCATGCCCGGACAGCCTTTTGCTGTGCAGGCATGCTGGGAGTTGTAGTTTTGCAACAGCTGGAGGCACACTGGTTGGGAAACACTGCCTTAGAGGACTCTCCCGAATCCCTCACAAGTCAAGGGACCAACAGAGTTGAACGTTTGGTTGCCAGTGCTTTTTGAAAGGCTGGTTTCAGAGTGCTCATGGGATACCCCCGATTTATTGATAAACTCTGAGGTCTGTGAGCAATTACGCCTAAGGCGCAAATACTGGCTCCTGGGAATTCCCCTCCTCAGTGGGACTGGATGATGACTCTCCCACCTGAGGAGGGAATTAGTGGAGGTCGCTTTTTGAAAGATGGAGGTGTCCAAAGTCCCGTTGTTTTTGGAAATGCAAATGTCCAAAAAGGGCAGAGTAGTCAGATGACATTCACTCGTAAAGTGTAGCCCCGCACAATTATCATTGAGACTATCAGCCCATGACAGGAAGGACGCTACATCGCCTTTCCATACATTGTCGATGTAGCATGCCCACAGCTGTATCCTGTCCACATCTTCTCGGGCCTCATCGCCAAAAACATACACGCTCTCCCACCAGCCCAGGAACACATTAGCGTAAGATGGGGCACAAGGGCTCCCCATCGCAGTGCCCCTGAGCTGGTGGTAGACCCTGCCCCCGAAGAGGAAGTAATTCCTCTTAAGGGAAAATTCCAAAAGATGGTGAACAAACTGGTTGTGCGCTGAAAAATATACACCTCTAGTGGACAAAAAATGGTCAGTTGCTTTGAGGCCGAGGCTTCGGTGGTTTAAACATTTTAGACATGTTGAGACGAGACAAGGTGTAGAAATGGGGGTTCCTAGCGAAATGGTGAAGGACGTTCAGCTTTTAGAGTGTCTATCTTCGTCTCAGTAATCTTCACTCGGTGAAGGTCCTTTCACCTCCCTTAGAAACAAAAGTACTAAAACACCTCCCATTGGGGACAGGAATTCGTAAATATGGTAACTAATGATCTCGAAACCACGCGGCTCCATGCGGCTCCTCTAAACTGCACTGCTGATGAATTAGCGGTTTTGGAATCTTTGTCCGGAGACACAGGTATTGTCATTAAACCCTCAGATAAGGGTGGCAATACCGTTGTTCTCGACTCGGCCCATTATAACAGTATGTGTGAGACTCTCCTTTCCCCCCGGGACTGTTATGAAATCCTCGAACGGGATCCCACTAGTGTATATCACAGCGAACTGAAGTCCATTCTGGACGCAGCTAAATCTATTAACATGATTGATCATGAAAAATACAATTTTTTGCTTCCCCAACACCCACGTGTTGCCACCTTCTACTGTCTCCCCAAAATACACAAGGGGTGCAACCCTTTAAAGGATCGCCCAATTGTGTCTGGGGTGGACAGTTTAACAACAAAATTCTATCCCCTTTTGTACTGGCCCTACCCTCCTATGTAAAAGACACTGGGGATTTAATTAAACAATTGGTGGGTATACATCTGGAAGAAGACTGTATATTGGGGAGTATAGATGTGGAGGCATTATACTCCTCAATTCCCCATGACCTCTGCCTCAAAGCAACTGACTATTTTTTGTCCACTAGAGATGTATATTTTTCAGCGCACAACCAGTTTGTTCACCATCTTCTGGAATTTTCCCTTAAGAAGAATTACTTCCTCTTCGAGGGCAGGGTCTACCACCAGCTCAGGGGCACTGCGATGGGGAGCCCTTGTGCCCCATCGTACGCTAATGTGTTCCTGGGCTGGTGGGAGAGCGCGTATGTTTTTGGCGATGAGGCCCGAGAAGATGTGGACAGGATACAGCTGTGGGCACGCTACATCGACAATGTATGGAAAGGCGATGTAGCATCCTTCCTGTCATGGGCTGATAGTCTCAATGATAATTGCGCGGGGCTACGCTTTACGAGTGAATGTCATCTGACTACTCTGCCCGTTTTGGACATTTGCATTTCCAAAAACAGCAACGGGACTTTGGACACCTCCATCTTTCAAAAAGTGACCTCCAAGCGACCTCCTAAACTGCACTGCTGATGAATTAGCGGTTTTGGAATCTTTGTCCGGAGACACAGGTATTGTCATTAAACCCTCAGATAAGGGTGGCAATACCGTTGTTCTCGACTCGGCCCATTATAAAAGTATGTGTGAGACTCTTCTTTCCCCCCGGGACTGTTATGAAATCCTCGAACGGGATCCCACTAGTGTATATCACAGCGAACTGAAGTCCATTCTGGACGCAGCTAAATCTATTAACATGATTGATCATGAAAAATACAATTTTTTGCTTCCCCAACACCCACGTGTTGCCACCTTCTACTGTCTCCCCAAAATACACAAGGGGTGCAACCCTTTAAAGGATCGCCCAATTGTGTCTGGGGTGGACAGTTTAACAACAAAATTCTATCCCCTTTTGTACTGGCTCTACCCTCCTATGTAAAAGACACTGGGGATTTAATTAAACAATTGGAGGGTATACATCTGGAGGAAGACTGTATATTGGGGAGTATAGATGTGGAGGCATTATACTCCTCAATTCCCCATGACCTCTGCCTCAAAGCAACTGACTATTTTTTGTCCACTAGAGATGTATATTTTTCAGCGCACAACCAGTTTGTTCACCATCTTCTGAAATTTTCCCTTAAGAGGAATTACTTCCTCTTCGGGGGCAGGGTCTACCACCAGCTCAGGGGCACTGAGATGGGGAGCCCTTGTGCCCCATCGTACGCTAATGTGTTCCTGGGCTGGTTGGAGAGCCTGTATGTTCTTGGCGATGAGGCCCGAGAAGATGTAGACAGGATACAGCTGTGGGCACGCTACATCGACAATGTTTTTGTCATCTGGAAAGGCGATGTAGCGTCCTTCCTGTCATGGGCTGATAGCCTCAATGATAATTGTGTGGGGCTACACTTTATGAGTGAATGCCATCTGACTACTCTGCCCTTTTTGGACATTTGTATCTCCAAAAACAACAACAGGACTTTGGACACCTCCATCTTTCGAAAACTGACGTCCACTAATTCCCTCCTCAGGTGGGAGAGTCATTATCCGTTCCCACTGAGGAGGGGAATTCCCAGGAGCCAGTATTTGCTCCCAGACATCAGAGTTCATCAATAAGGCCAAAGACTTAAGTGATAGATTTTTAGATCGGGGGTATCCCATGAGCACTCTGAAACCAGCCCTTCAAAAAGCACTGGCAACCAAACGTTCAACGCTTTTGGTCCCTGGACTTGTGAGGGATTCGGGAGAGTCCTCTAAGTAAATTAAACTTGTATGCCAGTTTGATGCAGCATCTAAGCATGTCAGGGAGCTAATAGCACGATATTGGCACATCCCAAGAATGGATCCTGATCTAGCAGAGGTGATATCTGAACGTCCTAGTATCACCTATCGGAAGGGACCCAGTATTCGGGATAGACTTGTGAAAAGTCATTTTGTATCCGCACCATCGACCCGCACCTGGTTAGATAGACAGATCTGTGGTAATTACCGCTGTGGGGGCTGCGTTTCATGTAAGTACATGAAATGCAGCAAAACATTTGTAGGTACCAACACACAGAAGGTTTACACCATACACAACTACATTAACTGTAAATCCCGGGGGGTCATGTACAAAATTACATGTGAGTGCGGCATTGAATACGTGGTAAAGACCACAAGAGAATTTCGTAGACGAATAGGGGAGCATATCGGCGATATTTTGAACTCTAGAGACACCCCAGTCGCTCGTCACATCAAATCAGATCATGGTGGTCGAACTGATTGCCTTTCGTTTATGGGCATAGAGTTAGTGAAACCATCTGTAAGACGTGGCGACTGGGATCGCAAAATTCTCCAGTGCGAATCCAGATGGATTTATTATTTAAAAACTGTGGCCCCATATGGGCTGAATGAAGAAAAGAACTACAGCTGTTTTATTTAGGAATTTTATTTAGGAATTTTTCCCGTTCGGACGTTTTTCATATGACACTAACATCATACTGTAATCATCAGGTTATGTCTATAAAATATTTTGTGCACACCATAGGACATTATCCTTTGGAAATGACATTTTGTTTACTGTTACCTCTTTAGCTAGGTGCTATCTTGTGTATGTATATATTAAAAACATTTAGCTATCCTGCCAAAGAAATCCTCATGAACATAAAGTAATCTGGCTCCATTTATATGGCCACTGCCTGTTTAGTTGTGCCCTAGTGCCGCATTGCTAATTTACTTAGGATGCGCATAGTACCTGGTGCCGGCCCTCCACGGCTGTCTGACATCACATGACCTGCCCCTCTTCAGGATGGCTCACGCACGTTGTCGCAGCATGCGTTCCATATGCGCTCCACGAGCGCATGACCGGAAGAGGGAGGGAGCTCATTACACAGCTGGTACATGGGAGCCTTTAAAAAGGAGGAGGCGGTGTGTAGACCGCGGCTCCTTCGAACTTTGAAGTGGTGAGATGCGGAGATAGTAGGGACACTTCCCTCCCGCGGCCCGTTATTTAGGACCACTGTCCATCTTGAGCTCTGAGAGAGTTTTTTCAACTTTGTAAGTACCTTCTCTTTTCAGCATATTAAGTGACACTGAGGTAGCTATAGAAAACAGTGTATGACAATGCACCCTGTTCTATCTCTATTATCTTTCAGCTCTATCCCTCCTAATCTGTATCACGTCGCCTGAAGAGTCCCATGTGCTGGGACGAAACGTGGCACGTAGGAAGTTGAGAGTGAGGGGAATCGTAGCTTTTTTAGGCCCCTTACAGGGACAGGATCCGTATGGGGCCGCCCCTGTCGGGGCGGGTGCTCCGTGTCAATAGGCAGGAGAAAAAAAAGACCCTATCCTTATGTCAAGCAGGGACTTATTACTAGGGCTATTCAGGAGATACATTAGCCACTGACACGGACACCTGACCGTTGAAACTGGTGGACATACCCTGGAACTTTATATTTACTAGTCCACTGTTAGTTTAGGATGAATCGGGAATATTACATCAAGGAATCCAATATAATTTTATCAGATCGGGAGTACTATAGAATACTCAAGCAGGACCCCACTATACCTTTCAAAAAAGCTCTGTTGGAGCTGATAGATTCCGGATATACTACCGGCATTTTAGACTCAAAGGAATTTTCTCTCTACTTTACATCCATCCATGCCTCAGTTCTATTTTCTTCCAAAAATATATAAGTAACTGGAAAGAACCCTGGGAGACCGATTATTTCAGGAATTGGATCACTCACATCAAATCTATCAGCATATGTTTACTTCTTTCTACAAAAGTACGTAACACAACTACCCTCCTACCTAAAAGACACCACCCACCTTATAAATATCCTCAACTCCTTCCAGGGGGTAGACAGGTACCTACTGATGACCTTAGACGTATCCGCGTTATATAGCAGTATTAAACATGAATTAGGTCTTCGGGCAGTAGACCATTACCTACGGACTGACTTGACAATGCCCCAGTCACAGAAAGCTTTTATCTCTAAATCAATTGACTTTATTCTTCACCATAATTATTTTCTCTTCAATGATACAATGTTCTTACAGGAAAGGGGGACCGCTATGGGTACTAAATTTGCGCCGTCCTACGCTTACCTCTTTATGAGGCTGTTTAAGGAGAATTTCGGACTCCTCTCCCACCCAGATATCAAGCTGTACCGTAGATACATAGATGACATCATCTTTTTCTGGGCCGGTGATGAAAAATCTCTTCTATCACTTATTAAAAATTTAAATACCAACGATTGGGGCCTTATGTTCACCTTGGAATTCAGTCCCAAAGAGGAAATTTTTCTTGACATCCATCTCACTCCAACTCAAGACGAGATTATTACTAGAACAAATTTCAAGAAAGTAGATGCCAACAGATATCTAGATTTTAAAAGTTGTCATCATCACAAGTGGCTCCAGAACATCCCGTACAGTCAGATGAAGAGGGTCAGGAGAAATTGCACTGAGGACCACACATGCCAAATACAACTAAAAACTCTGAGAGACCGTTTCCTTGAAAAAGGTTACCCAAAAAAACTTATTAGGGACTCCCTTGAGAGGACCCTGAAGGGTAACTAAAAAGAGGCCCTGCCACCTAAATCTAGTGACAAAACTGGAATACAACCCCATAGTACAACATCAGCCCCTAGACTAAATCTAATTACAAGATACAATTTCAAACACGCCTTGATAAGACGCATACTCTCCAAACACTGGGGGGTCCTCCTGAAGGATCCAATTATAAAAAACTGTATCCCAAACGTACCCGCGGTCACTTACCGGTGGGCCAAAACACTGAAAAATATTTTGACCCCCTCGTTTACAATTCCTCTAATTCTGTAAACATCAATACTAGGGTGGGGGCATACAGATGCAACATTAAAAAATACATGTGCTGCCCCTTGATATTACACAACAAACAAGTGGTCACCAGCATGGATTTCAAAGAGAGTTTTTCCTTAAAACATGAGATGAGCTTTGGATCTAGAAAAATTACATATGTCCTTCAGTGTCCTTGCAACCTACATTATGTTGGTAGAACCATCCAAACGTTACCAGGAAGGATGAACGAGCACCGGTCTAATATTAGACGCAAGGTTCTGACACACAGCGCCTCTCGGCACTACTCCATCTGCCATGTCAATGACCCCACCCTGCTAAAAGTTACCGCTCTTGAATGCGTTCCAAATTCCTACCAGTCCCTTTGCTGTAAGGAAATGTTTTGGATTTTTCACCCGAATACATTAACACCCTTTGGCCTCAATGAAGCATTGGAGTACGCTAATTATTAAGTTTCAGTTGCAGCAGGAAACATCCCTAAATAGCTGTATATATGAAATAGCCCCGCACGGCCCATACAGAGCATATATTATAAGGCTGTACACACAAATATCCCCATATGGCTCCAATAGTACCTATATTATCTAATTACATACTCTCCATGCTTTAGGGAACTATCTACTTTCCCGATTAATACGGATCATGGCAACCAAATATCGGGTTACGAAATGTAGATACATTTCGAGCCCCTAAACGGTGGGTTTTATAAGCTCTTTCTACATTCTGTAACCTTAAAACGTTTTAGCATATTATTTTTTATCCCCTATACGGTTACCCATGGGTTGTCCATACAATTTGCTATCGTTTTACCCCTATTCCATTATGGTAGGATTCTATTAGTTTGTCTATTTATTTATCAATTTAGTAATCATGTTCCACCAATAGGTTTATATCCTAAAACAGCCACTATGTTTTACCTTCACTCCTTTATTCACATATATTTTTATCCACACACCCATGTTCTGGTTTTATATGGCATATGTATCCTTGTCTTACTGCGTCTTTTATTCAGATTCCATCATATATTTATATATTTCTTATATGTATTTATATCCACATGCTATTTATATTTATTTGCATATACTTATGGATTGATATATACATTTGATTCCCCTTGGTGCCCCTTCCATTAATACCTGCATTTTTTCTTGGGACTATGGGGCCTATTCACAAGGCCTATGTCCTGATCGCGGCAATTACCCCGCCTCTCACTGCAGGCACTAAGCCCCTTGCCCACCCTGCCCACTGACAGCCGCTCCCTGCGAGCGGTCTCTAGGATGCGGGCTCATGCGCAATCAGCCAGGGCTGCCCGCAGCCCATAGAAGAAGCTGCTCTCTGCGCTCCAGGGATGCGTTCCACACACCGGAAGTGGACGCATCTCTGGTTTTACATTGCCTTGCCCTTCGGGGCTGCGTTCGACTTACCGGAAGTGGACGCATCCCCAGTCCTGCATGTCTCCCTTGTTAATTATATGATTATTTTATGAAAATAAGCCCATTACTCATTTTAAAGGTACCCACCACATTTGATTTCATTTTACCTATCCCAGAAGTTTATTTTTAATACATTTAGGCAACTATTATTTAGGTTAATTTTATGCACAGGAAGTGATGTCACCATCTGAACCCTCCCCACCATGTGCTTCTCTTAATTGGCAATGTATGTATTTAAACCCTTACCAGTCTGTTTGCCTATACTCTGTATGTGTATCTGTATTTCTCCTGAGGACGGGGGTCTTTACTCTTAACCCCCGAAACGCGTTGCCTCTTCTGGATGACTGCGGTTATTCCTGAGATTCTACGAGCGATCCTGGCAGGGGAGAATCAGCTTATGGGTGTCTTGAGCTTTATCCCATAGACTATCTCCCCTCGTGAAGTGAGTAATAACACATTCATGGAATCAACTTCATTTTTATCCTAATATTTTAAACATCTGCCTCGTTTTAATACCTCCTTGCGTTGAATCTACTGAGAGTTTTGGCTCCATGTCTGCGATATATTGATTGCACTGATAGCTTTCATTTTATCTCTACGACGTAAGGTTTTACTATATTACATTGTCTCTTGACACTCGGATTTTCTTTGTACCTCATTAGTGATTGGCGCCCTAGCGGTGGTTGGGCCCATTTTTCGTTCCTTTTCTCCTTACTTCCAATGCATACTTTTATGTATCCCTGACCACCTTTGACAGCCTTTTATCACTCTCCCCATTTTTACACGACCATAATTCACTCCACCTTCCGGCGCCTTACTCACTCTCAAAATTAATCCTTTCTGGAGTTTTTGTGAGTAACACTCTTTTTTTTATTTTTTATACGCACTCTAGCCAGAAGACAGTTTGCAAAATCAAAAAACTGATCTCTCACTCATTACTTTGTTCCAAGGATGCTTCTGCATTTCTAAACAGAAGTTCCCCAATCTCTCCACAAGAGGGCATTGGTTCTCTCCAAAAAAAAAAAAAAACACATCTCAGGAAAAGACCAATGTGGAATCACTAAGGGCTCTTTCACACTAGCGTTTTTGTTTTCCAGCATAGAGATCCGTCGTCGGGTCTCTATGCCGGAAAAATCCTGATCAGGATTATCCCAATGCATTCTGAATGGAGAGAAATCCGTTCAAGATGCATCAGGATGTCTTCAGTTCAGGACCGGAACGTTGTTTGGCCGGAGAAAATACCGCAGCATGCTGCGCTTTTTGCTCAGGCCAAAAATCCTGAACACTTGCCAGCAAGGCCGGATCCGGAATTAATGCCCATTGAAAGGCATTAATCCGGATCCGGCCTTAAGCTAAACGTCGTTCTGGCGCATCGCCGGATCCGACGTTTAGCTTTTTCTCAATGTTTACCATGGCAGCCAGGACGCTAAAGTCCTGGTTGCCATGGTAAAGTGTAGTGGGGAGCGGAGGAGCAGTATACTTACCATCCTTGCAGGTCCCGGGGCGCTCCAAAGTGACGTCAGGGCGCCCTACACGCATGGATCACGTGATCGCATGGATAAATCTCCAAGCTGAAAACCCTTCCCAGGTACCCTTCTCAATCAACAGACCTTTACCAGAAGACCCTTAAACCTCTACTAGCTAACAGTTTATTTAATATCCATTTTTCATCTAAACGCTCTTTAGACAATGTCCTCGATCTGGCACTTTCTTTCTTCCAAGAAGCAACTTATGGTACTTTCAGCCTTTCTCAATCCAATTTAAAGAGGACCTGTCACCACAAAAAGAAGAGCTATATATCGACAGTATGTTTTAGAGCAGAAGGAGCTGAGCAGATTGATGTATATTTTTATAGGTATAACTTTTTATTTATATATTTAAAGGGGATGTCTTACTTCTACAAATGGCATGTATCATGTAGCGAAAGTTAATACAAGGCAGTTACTAATGTATTGTGATTATCCATATTGCTTCCTTTGCTGGCTTGATTCATTTTTACATCGCCGGTTTCCAGGGGTTGCGGCCACCTATTCACCATAATGGGACTAAGCCATGCCTAGACCATGTGACTGATGAACATGATTTTATTGGCCTCTTCAAACAGCTGATTGGCTGGGGTGCTGGGAGTTGAACTCCCACCTATGAGATATTGATGACCTATCCTGAGGGATAAACCCCGCAAAACTCCTTCAAACCTCTGCTCTTTCTGAGCTTAAAGAGGTTGTGCGAGATTTTGATATTGCTAACCTGTCCGTAGGCTAGGTCACCAATATCTGATTTGTTGGTGCCGATCACCTGGCAACCTCGCCAATCAGCCGTCTGAAAAGGTTGTGGCACGGTGAGCTCTGCAGCCTCTTCACAGCTTACCAAGCACAGCGCCATACATTGTATAGTGGCTGTGCTTGGTAATGCAGCTCAGGCACATTTACTTGAATTATTTCTTAAACTCTTTTTTAGTATTAGTACTCTTTTTTTACGGGACTTTTAAGGGGTTTTCTGGAATTTACATATTAGTGACCTATCCTCAGGATAGGTCATCATTATGAGATTGATGGGAGTCTGACTTCCGGGACCCCTGCTGCTCAGCTTCATGAGCGCTTAGGCCTCTTCCTTGGCCATGTGACTTAACGGTCATCGGTCACCTGGCCTAGGATTGTCTCAACTCTTTTTAGGTGAATGGGGCTGAGCTGCAATACCCAGCATAGCTGCAATAGAATGCATGGCGTTGTGCTTGTTAAGGCTACAGCGTTTTTCCTTTCCGGTATTGAGATCTGTCATAGGATCTCAAAACCACTTCAGTTTTGTCCCCATTCATTGTCAATCGGGAAAAAAAACGGAACTGAGTGCACCAGAAAGCGTTCCATTGTGTTCCCATGCCGGACACGAAACCAATGCAAGTAGCGTTTTTGTGTGCGGCATGAAAAACTGAATCATCAAAAGCCATGTAAGTCAACGATGCCGGATCTGTTTTCTTCGGACACGAAAAACCGGATCCGGCGCCCATTGACTTACAGTGGAATTTGATGACGGATCCGTTCTGAACGGATGCAGCCAGTTGTATAATAGATTTGAATCCGGAATCCAGTGGTTCTGTTCCCGACCATCCACCCAGGGGACACCATGATGATATGTGGAGAGAGAGAGAGAGATGGGGGTCACATCAGAGTATAGCAAAAAAGACAACTTTACTGGAGAACTTATTGCAGCAGTTCTGTTTGGTACAGATGACTTGGTATAGTCTCTGTGCACAGGTTAGACATAAAGGAACACTTACAAAATGGTAGCTCACCATATATGCTGAAAACAATAA
Organism: Bufotes viridis; assembly: GCA_033119425.1. Classification (NCBI taxonomy): domain Eukaryota; kingdom Metazoa; phylum Chordata; class Amphibia; order Anura; family Bufonidae; genus Bufotes; species Bufotes viridis. The sequence goes on along the minus strand of CM065589.1, from coordinate 387,175,424 downwards.
CAGTCTTTTCCAAAGGTATCTACTCAACAATAGAGGCAGGCAGATAGTGCACAGTTACGGGGGCCACATGCTTCACCCCCAAAGCTGGACAGTCTAGCCCCGTTCCTGATCCCGCTGTTCCATGCCCCCGATTCCACTAAGCCTGACCTGCCTAAATCCACAAAAAGTGACGTCATCCAACAGTCTACCTTAACTGTGTGTTAAGATGATTGCATTGCTTTGCTTTGTACACCGGTACAAGGTGGCTGAGGTAATGTATGGAGTGGGCTGCTATGTTGAGCCTGCTCCAAATGCAGCGGGTGCTGGCTGAAGAGATCAGTGCATGTAAATGGAGCGGTCTCCTCCGCCAGCGATCAGCAGATTGTCGGGAAAGAACCCTCCATTCCCGACTATCTGCTGTTATATCGTCCCCTGTAAAGGGACCTTTGGCCATTAGAAGGTATTCTACCTGCAGGACTCTTATTCAGTTTGGAAATTCTCTTTATCTGTCACTGTGGAGACTGACCATTTTCCATTAGTCTTCCAGCAGACTGTGTCCGCCTGATAAAAAGATTAAGGTCTATCTAATTTCCCCTTCATCATTATCTGCCCACTTGATCTGCAGCACGGGGGATTTTTGGTGAACCTAGCACGCTTAACATTTCACAGATTTCTCCTGGATCTGCTTTTTTCTCAAAGACAAAGCAAAGTGCTGGACGCAGCTCTTAGGAAAACAAATATGTGTCGCCTTGCATTGGCGTAGACAAATACATCCTCTTCAGGATAACTTGGTCACCTTGGTGATCAGGCATAGTTGCTGCGCGTTGTGTTTGTTTTTACTGGTATTAGGCCACTATATAAGGATGAGGAGTGACAACTACTTTAGGCTGGTGATGAAGACAACTCGTTGAGCAGGCTACCTGTCACATTGGTAAATACAGGCCTTTTAATGGATTATATTCAGATTACATTTCATCCAGTCGCTCTGTACCAGCTGGCCGCCTTCCCTTGCGCTGTCCTGTACTGTTATCTCTGCTCCTATGGCCATTTGCCTGCCATACTCAGGTATGCTTTGATGTGCTAATGCAGTTCATGTTGCCGCTAGATTGATAAAATGGTCATTATCTCTAAAAAAAAAAGTGGTAGTTAGAAAAGCTAAAACTTTTTTCATGTGGATTATTTTTAAAGGGACTTTCTAGTTTCATATAAATAAAGCATATGAACCTGCTAATATACTTTGTGTTGCTGTGCTAAACTACCAGTATTTAAAAGGAATGATCTATTGTCGAAATCAAGTTTTTTATGTTAAACATATTTTTAAAGAATTTTTGGTAATGTTATTTCAATTTCCCATATCACAATATATATAAAAAAAATCCTACAATACAGCATGTCTTGCACTGACCCCTAAGCTTAAAGAGGTATTCCGTAGGGTTGTTTCGATACCAAAATTTTGATTTGGTTTCGATACCAAAAAAAAGTATTGCGATACTGGATACCAGACAAAAAAAATAAAAACGCCAAAAAAAGCCGCGTGCATTCCGCAGTTTATGGAACGTCCGGCCCATAATCGAACAGTCCTATCCTATTTTTTGGGGGGACAAGGTGACAAAAAAAAATGGCGAATCATGCAGTTTTTATTTTTTTTCTGTTACAGCGTTCACTGCATAGGAGATTTTTTTATGTTTTAATAGTTTGGACTTATTTATTTATAGTTTATATATTTTATATGTAAAATTGGGAAAGGGGGTGATTTCTACTAAATATTATTTTTTTTTTTTTACTTTTTTTGTTTTTGTTTATTTAACTATTTCCCCCCTTAGGGGCTAGAACCTGGGATCTTTTTATCCCTTGTCCTATTCACCCTGATAATGCTCTATAAGGGTGAATAAGACTTCACACTCTCCCTGCTGCCCTGTGCATAGTACACACAGCAGCAGGGAGATTACCATGGCATCCAAGGCTTCAGTAGCTTCCTGGCTGCCATGGTAACCAATCGGAGCCCCAGGATTACACTGTTGGGGCTCCGATCACAACTGCCACTGCACCACCAATGAGGAGGAGGGGAGAGGGGAGCCTCTGGCCACTGCCACCAATGATCTTAATACTGCGCCTCCAATGATTTAATACTGGGGAGGAGGGGAGGGGGCGCACTGCGCCACTAATGATAATTAATGTTTAATACAGGAGGCTGGGTGCGGGCAGCAGAATCACATAGCCGTCACCCAGCCTCTATGACAGGAAGCTGCGATCAATGGCAGTTAACCCCTGGGATTAACTTCCGCTGATCGCAGCTTACTTTCATAGAGGCTGGGTGACGGCTATGTGATTCTGCACCCAGCCTCCTGTATTTGTATTAAACGTTAAAGAGGACCTTTCATGGGTCCATACTTTATTAACTAAGTAGCAGGACATGTAGGGCATACATGGGAGATGTCCCTGCACTTGCTATTATTTCTGGGCCCAGCTCCGTTGTGCCGCTCTGGCCCCCGTTACAGTCTCCTGCGCTGTATGCTAGGTAACAGCATCGGAACAACGGGGAGGAGACATCAGCATTTCTCTCCGGGAGAAGGTGAGTTTTTTTTCTCCCTGACGGTGACATTCTGCGCTGTGATTGGACAGCGCTACAGCCAGAGAAGGAACGCCCAGGGAAAAAAGCTGATGTCTCTTTGCCGGTGTTCCGATGCTGTTACTTAGCATATCGCGCGGTAGACTGTAATGCGGGCCACAGCGGCGCAACGGAGCTGTGCCCAGAAATAATAGTAAGTGCAGGGACATCCCCCATGTATGCCCTACATGTCCTGCTACTTAGTTGGTGGCGCAGTGCGCCCTCCCCTCTTCCACCTCACTCACTCCTCATTGGTGGCAGCAGCAGCACAGGGGGAGGGAGTGACTCCTTCTCCCCTGTGCTGCTGAGGGAACATGGAGTGCTCCGATACCAGGTTGTGCAGTAACGCATCCTAGTATCGAAAAATGTCAAATCCCAGTATCGGGGTCGATACCGGACAAAAGTATCGAATGTGTATCGACAATTCGATACCCGAAACAACCCTTGTATTCCGATTGGTACACGTTATGTCCTATCACCAGGATAGGGGTAACTTTAGGATCGGCGGGGGTCCTACCGCTGGGACCCCCACCGATCACAAGAACGGGGACCACTAACTCCTTCAAGCTCCCTGCAGCTCCCCTGAAATGACCAGCAGAGTGACTGGTCGCACATGTTAGTGTAGCGCATTTTAGGTGAGTTGCAAGGGGCATGCAGGGGTAGGAACCCCACCGATCTTAAAGTTACCCCCTATCCTGTGGATAGGGGATAACTTGTACGAACCAGAATACCCCTTTAAGCTTAGTGGCCAGTGCTAAAAACGCAGGATTTTAGGAGTTTTTTCAATATAGTGATATAGGAAACTGAAATAACATTACCAAAAAATTTTAAAAAATATGATTAACATAGGAAAACCTAATTTAAACAGTAGATCATTTTCTGGTTGAACGTTCCCCTTAAATACTAGTAGTTTAGCACAGCATCACAAAGTATATTAGCAGGTTCATATGATTTATTTGTATGAAACTAGAAAGTCCCTTTAAAAATAATCCACATGTAAAAAGTTTTAGCTTTTCTAACTACCACATTTTTACAGATAATGACCCTTGCAGCTCCCCTAAAATGAGCTCCACTTACATGTGCAACTAGCTGCTACTGTCATTTCAGGAGAGCTGCAGGGGGCCTGCATGGGTTACGGCGCCCCTGTTCTCGTGATCAGTGGGGTCCCAGTGGTAGGACCCCGACCGATCCTAAAGTTACTGTGGATAGGGAATAATTTGTACCAACTGGAATACCCCTTTAAAAATAGTTGAAACTTCTTGGTCTGTACAGATCACATTTCTTAATTATTATCACCTGCAAGATTACAATGACAGGTAATACCTCTATATATGAATAATTCAGTATCCACTATTCCCCATGGGTGATATCACAACTTATCTACTCCCTCTTGACCGCTGAACAGGTCATAGGTCAAGCCTAGAAAACTATCCCATAGAAATCAAAGGGGCCAGCTCCTGTCCATTGTGTCTATGGCCCATGGTGGCTGCTGTAAAGCATATCTCTAAACTTTGTTAAGAACAGCCCAGATAAGATGACATCCCCCATGTTCAGCAAATAGAATAATATAAAAAATATGGGACATATTCCCTTTAAATCTGATGATGTAAATGGAAAATCTACATGAAATACATTAGATATAATATTGTATCATGGGATAACACCTTTAAAGGGAATATGTCACATAGGCCCCCCCCCCCCCACAATTACTATAATGCGTGGATACAAAGTTTTCATTATTATCTCTGAACTTCCCCAGCAGTAAGCCAGCAATTGGTCGGTGCTGTCTATGGTAATGAGGCATTTAGGAGTCCGCTGCACTATTTCTCTGAGAGTAAGAGTCCCGGGATGTGTTACAATGCAAAGCAGAGACTCTTTGGCGTATATAGTGATTCAGAGATAATATTTTTATCCTTAGCTAGCCACAGGTTAAAGGAGGGGGGGGGGGGAGGGTCATGATGACATATTCTTTGATATTGATCTTATCCTTAAGATAAATCATCAATATCAGATTGGTGGTGGTCCAACACCCGGTGCCCTATCCTATAAGCTATTTGCAGCAGGAGCCGGCGCCAGAGGTCACACAAAGTGAATGGTTGTTGAGCTGCAGTGACCTGGCATGGTCATTGCACAGTAGAGATTACAGTGAACATCTGATCGGTGGGGGTGGTGGGTGTCAGACCCCCATAAATCTAATATTGATGACCTATGAGATGACCACAGTTATACAGTACTTGATCTTTTTGTTTTAGTAGTACTGTTGAATACATATTTACTTAAAAGGGTTATCCCACAAAAATATTCAACATTTTTTAAACCAGCACCTGGATCTGAATACTTTTGTAATTGCATGCAATTAAAAATGTATTATAGCTGCTGAGTTATTCAATAAAACCTATCTCTATAGCGCCACCTGCTGTTTGCCCTTTTTCAAATTTCTCTGTCCTGCTCATTGAGATGGAAGCACATGCTCAGTTCCATCCTTCAACTGCTACCAACTGTAGTAGAAAGGTCATGCCTCCTGAGAAAGTACACGTCCCCTAAGTTTCCAGCATGTAATTAAATCTAGCAGATTAATTGGAGAAATGAATGGGGAGATCTTTGGATCCATGTGAGGTACAGGTCTGGTTCTAGCTTTGTTAGAAAGATATTATCATGATGTCTGATTTTTTACATTACTCATGGGATAACCCCTTTAAAGTGGTTGTCCAGTTTGAAAGGGGTATTCCTAAAAAACAGACTATGGCATGTACATAATTACTTTTTCTATCTCCACTGTTGTGAAAGATAAATAAGCACACATAATACCAAGTGCATTTTTTTCTGTTTCTGTAGCTGCCATTCAGTACAATAGAGAGAGCTATCAGCTTTCCCATTCTTTTCTTTCTTGACCCCAAACTGTCAGCTTTTTAAGGGCCAGATAAAAATTTCTAGGAGTATAGAGCAATCCATTCATTGGAGGCCCCAAACTAACGTGAAGCCCTCATCCATCACTTACTGGAAGATTTTTTTTTTTAGACAAGCCCCTCTACCCCCTTCTATGTATGCCCCCACCCCTTTCATGACGTGTCCTCCATGCACTCTGTGGGGGATCTGCCAACTCCGTTGGGAGTTCGGGAGGTCTCCCCCTAATGGATGTTCCAGGGGAGTTGGCAAGTTCATACTATAGGTATAACAAGTAACATCTGTATATATACCGACTCACAAACACTCACTATGTGTACAACTTAACCCCTTAGTGACCACCAATACACCTTTTAACAGCGGTCCCCCAGGGGCCTTAGGCTGTGTCACTGCCTTTTTACGGCGGCCCAGTCTACTCGATGCACCGCTGTAACGTAACAGCCGCACTCCTACTTTAACCGCTTAGATTGATAATGTAGAAACATCTTAGAGATGATCAAGAGATAAGTCATAGCAAAGGGTCTAAATACTTATGTCCATGTAAAATTTCCTAATGTGTAGGTACAAATCTGCTGACAGATGCCCTTTAAACACATATTTAGATATATTTAAACTGAGTTACAAATATGTTATTCTTTTGACTTCTGTTTTGTAACATAAAATTTGTGTTTTTTTTCCAGATACTTATATCTGTTAGTTGGAGGAGTGACTTTAGCCATTATGTCAATGGGTCATTATTCTATATTGTTATTTGCTCCTGCCCTGGGTGCTACGGTGTTGTTTCACACAGCCAACTACCACTCCATACACAGATGGGCCTTTCTGCTGCAGATGGCATGGCAAACTATCTGCCATCTGTGGATGATATACAGACAATACTACTTACGGGAAATAATGACTATAAAGTAAGTATAGCTAACGTATTGGAAACACGTCATACACAAATCAGTTGAAACTCAACAAAAGACTATAGGCATCCTAGTATTAAGCACGTTCTAATTCATGGGTCAAGGCGTATTCAGTTTCAATACATTTCTGGAAGAAGAACTCAGCGTATAAACTGTTAAATGTCTATTTCCATCACACAAAGAGATGCCATAGAGCTACGATATGCCATCACTTTGTAATCTGTAGGGCTCCGATTGCAGGGACCTCTGCCAGCCTTCAGAATTCAGTGACTACACCACTGAATTAGTGCCTCATCCCCTTCACATGCTTTTTCCTGCACAATGGTGATTCCCAACCACTGCCTGTGCAGTGAAATGCAGCACGGCTCCATCCACTTGACAGCACCACTGTATAGTGTGATGAGAATACACCTTTTACCCTTTCCCACCCTACACCATAATATTATGTTGGAAGGTAGTTCCCACAAGTCAGTGCATGATCACACAGGTTCAGGAGCTGTGCCTATGCCATCACTTACAGATGTCGGCTGTGAAGCACAGTTGGCATCCCTCTCTCCCTGACGGAATCTGAATTAACTTTGATCCCTGCAATTACCCCCTAAGGTGCAAGAGTCAATGACCATGGCATCTAAGTAGTTAGGGAGAGGCTGGGGGCTGCCTCACTCATCATATTGTCCAAGGGGTCATAGGCAGTCAGGGACCTAAAAATGGCCTTTGGCGGGGCCTAATAGACATTCTTCCAGTTTTACTGTAGCTGATATAATATACTGCAATACAGACGTATTGACAAATATTTATAACAGAGCTACACCAGACGTGAGAGATCTCATGAGGTTTGCTATATATCCATTATAATAGTTAAAACATTTCCACAACTCTAGGTGTAAGTTAAAAAGGTAAAAAAAATATACTATCCATACACTGCCATATATAAAGTATATATCTGGAGTCTAGAAGCCTGAAGGGTAGAAACCCTACAGGAAGTTTGACCATATGGAGGGCCCGAACAGAGAGGTGGTAAGGAAGTGAGCAATGAATATACGGACGCCAAAGTGGAGAAGTGTGTGGACTGGTGGCAGCAGAGAAGTAAGCTGGTTCACCAATTAAAGAATTGACTGTTTTATGGATATTTTATATTTGGCAGTATATGGATAATATATTTTTCACTTACATTGGAAGTTGTGGAATACAGAAATATTGCATTGTAATATATGGGTTATCAGAGGATTGCAAGTTCAGGTCCCAAGCATTTTGAAATATAAAAAGTTCAAGTATGCAACAAATGCCTTTATTTTCTTGTAAAGTAATGCAAAAAAAAAAAAAAAAAAACTATATACAATTTGTTATGGCTTGACCCATAGAATAAAGTTAGCACATTATTTATCTTGTGTGGTGAACATTGTGAAAAAATAAAAATTGCCCAAATTGCTGATTTATTTTTTTCCACTTGCCAAACATGGCAGTAAAAATTGAGGAAGAAGTTGCATGTACCCCAAAATGGCACCACTTTAAACTCACACAGTTCAGTCAATGGGAAAATTTAAATGTTATGGTTCGATAAATGCGGTGAAGCAAAAACAAACGATTTTCAAAATTAGATTTTATTCTGCATAAAACTATGTAAAGTTGGTTTTGCTGTAATTGTACTGACCTCCAAAATAAATTTATTGTGTCATTTATGAATGCCATAAAAACAAAATGCAAAATGCAGTAGTGGAATTGCTGTGGTTTTTCATTTGGTCCCTCCAAAAATATTAATAAAAGTTTTAAAATGCATTATATGTACCCCAAAATGGTACCATTTTAAAAATCCAACTTGTCCCATAAAAAACAATCTGTCATATGGCCTTTTAAAGAAGCTGTCCACTTTTGATCAGGTGATGGACTCTTCTCAGGATAGGACATCACTAGCCGATTGGCGGTGGTCCGACACCCTGCAACCCTGCCAGTTAGTTGTTCGGCAATAGCAAGAGAAATCCCAGAACTATAGCTAGACATAGCTGCGGGTTGTTGGACCCCCAACAATAAACTAATGATGACCTATCCTGAAGATAGTCAATCATTTAATAATAGGTAGTCAACACCAGATTTATACTCAAGGGAATTGCCTAGTTTAGAAAAACAGTTTTCAAATATTGAAGTAGCTAATAGATGGAGGTGCCTCGTCTACTAGCCAGAACAGACAGCAGACCATTGATTTCAATAACATCTATACTATTCTTCATTTCCCCAGTGGACATGGTGATGCTGCTCCAGGGAAACTGGACACATGTTGATAGATTATCGATCGAACTTCCAACTTTATGGATTTCCTCCTTATATAGCATCAACATAGTCCATAGCTCTGTACAAAGATTGTCATCACTGCCCTTATTGGGGTTCACAATCTAATTTCTAGCACACCTACTACCACCAGTTTCATAGGAAGACAATTAGCCTATCATGTATTTGGGGTGCAAGAGGAAACCCACACATACATAGGCAGAACATAGAAACTCTATGCACATGTTTCTCCTGGAATGCAGGACCCCAAGGCAAGTGCTCACCATTGATCCACAATGTGGCCAGCTTTGCATTTTAAAATCATGGTTTGAAGGGACCCTGTCACCACGTTAAGGCAGTACAATCTGCCTTCAGCATGGGGTTGAGCAAGAGTTGCTGAGCATATTGATATATAGCTTTATGGGAAAAGATTTAGTATAATATAATTATTAAAATGACTGCTCTTTCTATGCTTGGGAGTCATGTGGGAGGTGCTGCTTGCTGATTGACAGCTGTCTATGCTTAGTCATGCAGTGTTAGCTGTCAGTAAATGAGTAGGACCACCCACAAGGCTCCTTAGCCTAGAAAGAGCAGAGATTAATTAATAAATTACTTGTTTTACTGAATCTTTTCCATTAAAACTATATATAAATCTGCTCAGCTGCTGTATAACATACTGCCTACAGATTGTACTGCATCTTCATGGCGATAGGTTCCTTTTAGGTTAATTGTAGAAAGTCTCAAAGCCACAGTGCCACCCCCCCCCATATAATGTACTTAAATGGAGTATTCCATCAGAAAGTTTTTTTTTTAAGGAATGTTCACAGAAAAAAACTTTTTTTTTTTTGGCTTAAATAAGTGCTTATGAGCTGTCAGGGAACTAGAGATAAGGGCTGCAGATCAAGACATCAGAGGTGCTCCGTAACAGATTTCATGGAGAAGGAGAAACTACAGTCTGCAGATACGTTGATAAGTTAAGGCCGATTCCAATCTGTTGAAAATGTTTAATTAAGACCATTTCAAATGTTTGTATTCTAAAATAAACAGAACGCAATAATAAAAATGCCCCAAATGACTCCATAGCCTTTAAAAGCCCAATTCACCTGCACATGCAAATGACATGTCAGTTTTTCTGCACGGACCATTAGTTGATACAAAGAAGCTTGCGGCATATACCATTGTTGTCTGTTTTCCATGCGAGACTCATTCATTCAAGTGAATGGGTCCATGTTTAGCAGTCAAAAAAAAGAGCAGCCATCTGAATCCAACCTTAATTCCTGTTAAATAGCTCAAATAGTCAAAACATCTCTTGCAATTTTATGGTAAAAACAAAGTAAAACTGCAGCACTCTTCCAAGTCTTGTGATTTATTTAAAGAAGTGCATCAAACATGGCAACGTTTCGACTCTAACCTAGTCTTTGTCAAACCAAACTGTTAGAGTCAAAACAGGCTTGACAAAGACCAGGTTATAGTCGAAACGTTGCCATGTTTGATGCACTTCTTTGAATAAATCACAAGTCTTTGAAGAGTGCTGCAGTTTTTCTTTATTTTTATGCTTACTGTCCCACACCTGGATCCTAGACTGCGTGCACCACCTTCTCTATGGATTTACACCGGATTCAGTAAGATGTTGTGCTGCTGCTCTGTTGGTTTCTCTATTTGCAATTTTATACTTTCTATAGGGTATCCATCATGACTTCTTCTCTCATGCTGCTGACTCAAAAAATCACATCCCTTGCAATGGATATCCATGAAAAAAAAGTGACTGTAAACACAAAGGACGTTATGGAGTCGAAGGAGAAAGGTCCTTGTTGTCAGCCAGCGTGCTCCATACTAGCTGTTCTCTCCTACTTACTGTTTTTCCCAGCACTGTTGGGTGGGCCACTGTGTTCATTTGTGGAATTCCAGCAGCAAATCAGTAACTACAAAGTGTGTGATAAGCTATGGCAGACCTGGACTGTAATTAAAGCCTGCACACTTTTCTTCCTGTTTCATACATTACGAGGTATATTATTTGACCATGTAAACTTTCAATACGACCTCACAGACTGCAGACAATGGGAATGCGTATATGTAATGTGGAGCACAGCATTGTTATTCAAACTAACCTACTACTCCCACTGGTTGCTGGACGAAGCCCTACTATACAGTGCAGGCTTTTACATAGGACTGAGCAACCATTCAGCTTTTACTGATAGCAACATCTATACATTAGAAACAACCAACAGAATGTCATTGTTTGCCAGAACTTGGAATAAAAGCACAGCAAAGTGGCTCAGAAGACTGATATTCCAAAGCTGCTCGAAGAAACCATTACTGAGCACCTTTGCGTTTTCTGCTTGGTGGCATGGACTGTACCCTGGACAAATCTTTGGCTTTTTATGTTGGGCTTTGATGGTAGAAGCCGACTACAGGATACATGCCAAGTTAAGCATTATTTCAAAATCACCATATATCAAATTTCTCTGCAGAGTATTAACTTGGTTCCAGACACAAATGATTACTGCTTTTATCATGGTAGCTGTAGAAACAAGGAACTTAACAATGCTAATGGCTCTGCTATTTTCTTACAACACTTTATTTCCTTTATTGTACTGTGTTTTATTGATATTTTTGATAAAAATAAAACTATAACATCATAAACCCTGTTCACATACCACATTAGTTATATTGCTATCAGCCAGTACAGAGAGCGACACGTGAATTCATTTCTACATGGCGGCTGTTGCATCAATGATTTATGGCCAGAAAAAGGCTACCCTCAGCTAAAATTCCAACTACTGGGCATAGATAACAAATTGAAGTCTGCTTACCAGTTTATAGTGTAGAAGATAATAGTGCACAGAACATGAATATATGATAAAAAAAAAAAAGAATTAGATCGTACATCCACAAGCTTTGCTTTGATCTATAACTGCTTCTCAACACAATTAACATCACTTCTCAGCACAATATTTTGTGTACTGCCCCCTATACTATATAAGAGGCATTAGTGTACATTTTGATCAAAAAGCATAAGCCCACTCACCTCGTCAAGGTTGCCTCTTAGAGTGGGACCTACTCTAAATTTGGTGTGGCGCTGCCTGGTGACCACTGGCGCCACAGCTCCGCACCAGTAGGATCCAGCCGCCAAACAGCACCCCTGCTGTCTGGCAATGCCACCCTGGCACCGGGCCCCACCGACCCACCAGCTCAGCGCCATAGCAACAACAGCCGCCAACCAGCACCGCACCATGTGAACAGTTGTTAAAGCTCATATACATTCAATGGCTCACCCCTCAAAATGCACGGTTATGGGTACTCACTCCCGTTGGGCCACACTCTTGCCCAAAAGTATAGACTGGTGGTGGTTATTTAATTGTGGAGGGAGGGCAATCCTATATCTGGATCAGATAACCGCAGTGCTAGTTAAAAAATATGTATTTATTTTTGCTTAAAAGATAAATCACAATAACATAAAGAATTAAAAGACAAAAATAGGCTTGTGGTTGTATGTAGTTAACAACCCTCCTTGGTGTTATGTCACTTCATGATGATCAACAGTAGTTGTGTTGATATTATATTCCCATGGAGAGATTAGAAAGCCTCTGCATATGAATATTAGTAATACCGTTATAAAAATAGAATTGAATACAATGAGGATAAAAAATAAAAGTAAAAATAAAAAGTGCTGTAGTCTTATAATGATACTAAAGAGTCTATTGACCATAGAACCCTGTAGAAGGTGTCAGAGAGTGTTCATAGTAATTGTTAGGGGGTTGTATAGTTAATAGTTGTCCTGCTGGAAAGAAGATAGTGTTCCTCTGTATTAGTGTCTTTTACACTTATTATCCGGTTCAGAATTGATACTTTCACTTCTGGTTGGTTTTGGGATAGATCTGTGATTTCCTATCTGGGGATACAGTATTATTCCGAAATTTTTTAACGAAGCATCCGAAGCTCGCTTTGCTCAACACTAGTAAAAAACCTTGGGCCAAAAGGGGAATTGGTCCATACTAAATATAATCGAAGATAGGGCATTTGAAATATTGTCTAGGAAAGAGCGAATTTTGCATGACCTATTTAGCTAGATGATGAAACAGTAGAATGCAAATATCACTTTCTTCTGTAGTGTCATGAGTGTACTCAAGTACTTTGCCTGTTTTTTTTATTTGACCTTTAGCTGCCCAGCCCTATCCTTTATACTGACCCCGGCTTGTTCCTTACTCCAGTTTTACCTGATCCTTCTTCACTCTGCACAAGAATCTCTGGACCCCATGGGTCAGCAGTCTCTGAACAGAGACTACTCCAAGAGGTAGGTGCCAGGTGGTACCCCTGCAGCAGAGACCAGATCCCTGTATAGAGGTGAAAGGGTGAAGACCAGGGTCCACTAAGACAATGCCTTTATGAGTAACCCCAAGTCAAACCTGTTCATTGACACGGCACATCCACTCTCCTTACACTACACCATTGATGCTCAGTCGAACTATAGCAAAAGTAATTAACAAACATAAATCACAGTTAGTGGATATCATAGGTACCAGGCATGAAAATCAGTCTATTAAATATGTAGAATTCTAAATATTGTAAGGAAAAAATGTTTTATTAGTAAGAATTGGCATCCCTTTAAATTCTGTATAATGGAGATTTGATAGTCAATAGTGAAAAACGGATCTCATTAGTTTGGTCAGACTAATCTTTCACCATTTAAAATGCACAGAGGAAAAAGTTTCCGTATGTGATTACTAAACCAGATGGTTTTTGTTATCCCACTTACAGATGCATGTTGGCTGCCAGAATTTCATTGTTACTCATCTTCCTCCTAGATGGGTCAGCAAGTATGAGTCTGACATTATTTCCGCAAATGTTGGCTTCACAAAGGATTATTTCAACTTAACGGATATGGTAAATGACCTTACCAGATTGGCACTCTCATCATTCATTGTTTCGGGTGATAGCAGATACTCACTGATCGAGATAAGCAAAGAGTGGCATAGAAATTACTAATGGTTTCAATTTCCTTTAAAGAATAAGAGGGTGTAATAAGGATATACTGTAGCGCTATAAGGTTGCTTTTGCACAGTTTAGTTTTGTGGCATTTTTCTGCACGTTTGTATTTTTTGTACCAGTTTTTTTTTTTTTGGGCAGTGTTTTTTGTTATAAAAATGCCTGCGCCAAATGTAAGCTGAAGGTCTATGGGAAATATGAAACACAGTTCACGGTTTTTGTTCATTAGGCAGTGTTTCTTTTCTCTTTCTGGCATTTATTTAAAAATGCATATTGTTGGAGCGCTGGCATTTTTTTTTTAAGAAGTTTGTGGCGATTTTCCCTCCTCCCTCAAGAACTGTAATGTAAAATGTAATAAAGCTTGTGTTTATGAAATGAGGAAGTGCCTGAAACAGGAACAGGAAATGTGTATGCGGCCATTTTAGATACCATTCATAACTAATAAGTGATTGTAAGGTGTGATTCCCTTATTTTAGGTCATATTAGGGGACATTTATCATGACCAGCGTTTTACAAGACGGTCTTAATTTCTCTCCGCTTGCATCTGATGCAGCACGATTATTGAGAGGCAAACGCCTCTTAAAGGGATTGCCCAGGTTCAAAGTTGAACCTGGACATAACACCTTTTTTACTCATTGAGCATGAATAGGTGGAGCATACGAGCATTTCACTCAGGGAAAGCAGTGATCCCGGTGACATCATCGGCACTAATGGGCAGTCTATAGTGCTGCCCTAGCCCATTTTTACAGGTGAGACTAGGTATGTCATCGGATCTAAAGAAAAAGCCCTTGCCCTCTGCAATTCAAGGTTCAACGCAAAGCAAGGGGAGCATGGGAGCATGAAATGCTCATGCTGAAGAAGGGAAGAAGGGGTTTAATCTATATGTCACATTTTTGCAGGTCCATGTGCCAAAGTGCAGCTCTACACAAGCAAGTGCGCTGGTGTAGATTTACGCTATAATGTATTCCAGTTTTCTGGCATTGATTATAGTAAATGTGAGGGGCTACGCCGCCTCACACCGCCCACGACTTTGAAAAGTGGCAAACGAGAATCTGAAAACCCCCAAAAGTCGCGAAATGTTGTGCAACTACAGCATGCACTGAACTTTGCACCTTTTTTGGTGCCAGTATTCTATCCACAGGGGATAATAAATGTCCCCCATTGTGTTTAAACATGCCTAGACACTCAAGAAGGTCTGTGAATGTCCATGTTTATTCGGTATGTAAGTATTGAGTTGTAGTATACAGATTGTATAGAAAAAGCATGTTTTAAGGGTCTGCTATGTGGCAACATCCATTCTTCAGTGGATTTTGATGTACACTGTATGGACAGATTATACCTACAGGAACATTTATGACTTTCCATTCTGAATCCATGGGCATTAATATGTAGTTGGTCCCCCTTTTGCAGATAAAACAACCACCACTTTTCTGGGAAGGCTTTCTATAGGATACTGTCTGTTGGAATTGTTGCTCATTGATCTAGAAGAACATTTGTGAGGTAAGACATTGATATCGGATGAGAGGGTCTGGCTCAAAAATCTCTGTCCTAGTTAATCATAAGGGTTTTTAATGGGGTTGAGGTCAGAACTCTGTGTGGGCCAGTCAAGGTCTTTCATGCAGAATTCTTCCAACCATGCCATTATGGATCTTGCTTTATGCAAGGAGAACAGTCATGCTGAAACAAGAAAGGGCCATCCCTAAACTGTTCCCACAATGTTGGAAGCGTACGATTGTCAAAAATGATGTCTTGGTACTATATACTGAAGTGTTAAGATTTCCATTTACTGGACCTAAAGGGCCTAGATTAAGCCCTGAAAAACAACCCCATAGCATTATCCCTCTCACTGGACATTGTGCTTGGTGATATAAGACTAGCATGCATCTGCATGGTTTCCATGCCTTGAAGCTTTGCCAACTTTTATTCAAGTCTGCGCGGCTCTCGGTAATTTTAAGTAGTTATCCACTTTGTGGCCAAGTTGCTGTGGTTCCTAAATGCTTCCACTTTGCAAGATTACCACACACAGTTCATTATGGAATATCTACGAGGAAAGAAATTTCACAAACTGACTTGTTGCAGCAATGGCATCCTATTACATTACCATGCTTCAATTCAGTTCTTTAGCATGAACCATTCTTTCAAAAGTGTAAAGGCAGACTGCATGGCTAGAGGCTGGATTTTATACACCTGTGATAATGGGACTCAATGAAACACCTGAATTCAATGATTAAGAAGCATGTCCCAATACTTTAGTGCATATAGTGTCGTGTACATTTACCCATAGTGCATGGTATATTAGACAT
Organism: Bufotes viridis; assembly: GCA_033119425.1. Taxonomy (NCBI): domain Eukaryota; kingdom Metazoa; phylum Chordata; class Amphibia; order Anura; family Bufonidae; genus Bufotes; species Bufotes viridis. The sequence goes on along the minus strand of CM065589.1, from coordinate 387,159,474 downwards.
ATATATTGTCATAGGTAGCTGACATACGTGTGCAGCACTGGTACATAGATGCAAATGTGTAAAATGAATTAATAAATTATACTGTTAATATTAGCGCCACTATCATTTACACACAGGTTGTACTGTCTGTGTGATGATGACATATTTAAAATAATGGATGCTGCCATCTATGTGAGTGTCATGATTGCAGCTATTGCATAACATAAAAGCCATGTTACTGTTGTAGGTAATCAGGGCATAAAGGTGATATGTAATATCTGTGGCCAAGATATCAATGCAAAGGTGAGATATAGTATGAAAGCAATGTAAGGTTTCAAACATTTATTGAACTAAAAATGTAAACATTTAATATAAATGCTCCATGTTGTCTTTTCAAATAAGAAAATAATATAATATTTAAGAAAAGGTCTTAAATATTATATACAAATTTAGGTTGAATCAACCCAAGTTATCCGTGATACTGGTAGCATACAGCGATCGCAATGCTAAAGATGAGGCGTTGAGTCGTATATGCCGACTCTTATACTCTGATTGGGAAGAGATGACCCCTCAAGACCAGGGTGCTAAAGGTATATTTTCTGTAAAATGACTCTGAATTAAGTTATCTACCTATTTATTTTTATATAGATAGCTATCATTCCATCAATGCAGAATTTACATTTAAAGGGGTTGTCTGGGTTCAGAGCTGAACCCGGACATATCCCCTTCTTCACCCAGGCAGCCCCTCTGAAATGAGCATCGGAGCATTTCATGCTCTGATGTTCTCTCTTGCCTTTGCGATTCATTAGATCCAGTGATGTACTGGGTCTCTGCTAGGCTGGCTTTAGCTCTACTCTAGCCTGTAAAAATGGCTAGGGCAGCGCTAAAGCCTACCCATTAGTGGCAGTGACATCACCGGGAACACTGCTAGGCGGAAGCCTCTGCCTAGCAGTGTAAAGATGTATACTACTACTCAGAGGGGCTGTCTGGGTGAAAAAGGGGGTATGTCCGGGTTCAGCTCTAAACCTGGACAATCCCTTTAATTGGGGTTAAACTACAGTGCACTGGAAACTTAAAATGCACCACTGTGGTGACAGACTCCCTTTAGATGAATAAAACACAAGCTATACTGAATCTTTTTACATTAAACTATATATTAATCTGCTCAGCTTCTCCCGCTCTATAACATTCTGTCTGCAGATTACATTACATTTTCAAGTTCTCTTTAAAGGGAATCTGACACCAGGATCTTGGACTATTATCTGCAGTAATACATGAGTAGTATTGCAAATTAGGATTCCAGATAACAGTTTTTTATTTTCCTATGGTCCTCTGTTCCCGAACTGTCAGTGTTTAAAGCTGTGCTGAAATACTTGCACACAGGAGTCTTCTCCTTTATGTAAGTACAGCAGTCCATACAGCAGTCCAATACTGTGTATTTCAGCGCAGCCTTGAGTGCTAACAGCAGGGGAATGGGGGGCAGTAGGAAATAAAATAATGACGTTCTAGACCCCTTATCTCTACTACTATTTGTGTCTTGTTGCAGATAATAATCCAGAATCATAGTGACAGATTCCTTTTAACCACCTCCTGTCACGCTAACGCCGAAAGGCGTGCGGGAGGTGGTTCTCTCAGGTCTCGATCACGCCTATCGGCGTCATCCCGCGAGACCTGAGATTTCATGTGAACGCGCGCGCACGTTCACTGCAGCCCGACAGGTAAGAACTTAATCTACAGCCTGCCAGCGCTGATCATGCGCTGGCAGGCTGTAGATGTCAGTTAATCGCATCCAAATCGCATATCAAACGCTGTTTTGTAAACAGCGTCTGATATGCCTGCTGCCCGCTGCTCTAATGGTCCCTTTTGTTTGGGACCACCAGAGAACACGGGCAGCTATGTAAGTGCACCAATCACCACACACCAACCCCCCCCCCCCCCTGTCACTTATTAACCCCTTATTAACCCATGATCACCCCATATTAACTCCCTGATCACCTCCTGTCACCCCCCTGTCACTGATCACCCCCTGTAAGGCGCTATTCAGAAGTCTGTATGTGTTTTGCGGATCCGCAGATACGCAAAACACGGACACCGGCAATGTGCTTTCCGCATTTTGCGGATCCGCACATTGCCAGAACTATATAGAAAATGCCTTTTCGTGTCATTGCGGACAAGAATAGGACATGTTCTATATTTTTGCGGACCCGAAGTGCGGATCCGCAATTCCGGATCCGAGCGGGACAAAGTCTGTCCCCATAGAAATGAATGGGTCCGCAATTCACTTCCGCAAAATGTGGAACAGAATTGCGGACGTGTGAATGGGGCCTAAGGGTCCCTTATCACTGCCAGTTAGTTAGCTACTTGTTAGGTAGTTAGCGCCCAGCCCACCGCACCGCAGTCACTGATTTTGGCAGAGATTTTTTCATCCACATTGATCGATGCGAATGGAAAAATCTGTGCCGTTAATTTTTTTTTCAGCCCAGAAGCTGAACAGAAAAAAAAAAATCTCATTTCCCGTATGCTCAATATAAGGAGAATAGCAGAAGCTCCTAATGCTGGCCATACGTGTAATGATTGCGGAGACCCTCAAATGCCAGGGCAGTACAAACACCTCACATGTGACCCCATTTCGGAAAGTAGACAACCCAAGGTATTAGCTGAGGGGCATATTGAGTCCATGAAAGATTGAACTTTTTGTCACAAGTTAGCGGAAAGGGAGACTTTGTGAGAAAAAACAAAAACAATAAATTTCCGCTAACTTGTGCCAAAAAAAAAAATAATCTTCTATGAACTCGCCATGACCCTCACGGAATACCTTGGGGTGTCTTCTTTCCAAAATGGGGTCACATGTGGGGTATTTATACTACCCTGGCATTTTAGGGGCACTAAAGCGTGAGAAGAAGCCTGGAATCCAAATACCTAAAAATGCCCTCCTAAAAGGTACTCATTGGAATTCGGACCCCTTTGCGCATCTTGGCGGCAAAAAAGTGTCACTCATGTGGTATCGCCGTACTCAGGAGAAGTAGGGCAATGTGTTTTGGGGTGTATTTTTATATATACCCATACTGTGTGTGAGAAATATCGCTGTAAACGACAACTTTTTCAATTTTTTTATACAAAGTTGTCAATTTACAGAGATATTTCTCTCACTCAGCATGGGTATATGCAAAAATACACCCCAAAACACATTGCCCTACTTCTCCTGAGTACAGCGATACCACGTGTGACACTTTTTTTCAGCCTTGGTGCGTAAAGGGGCGTAAAGTCCAACGAGTACCTTTAGGTTTTACAGGGCTGTTCACAATTTAGCCCCGCCCAAAATGCCAGAACAGTAAACACACCCCACAAATGACCCCATTTTGGAAAGTAGACACCCCAAGGTATTCACTGAGGGGAATAGTGAGTCCGTGGGAGATTTTTTTTTTTGCCAGAAGTTAGCAGAAATGGAAACTTTATTATTATTATTATTTCCTCAGAAAGTGTCATTTTCTGCTAATTTGTGAAAAAAAATGAAATGATACATGAACTCACCATGCCCCTCCGCGAATACTTTGGGGTGTCTTCTTTCTAAAATGGTGTCATTTGGGGGGTATTTATACTATCCTGACATTCTAGCACCTGAAGAAACATGACAGGTGCTCAGAAAGTCAGAGCTGCTTCAAAATGCCGAAATTCACTTTTTTGTACCATAATTTGTAAACGCTATAACTTTTACCCAAACCAATAAATATACACCTATTGGATTTTTTTTTATCAAAGACATGAAGAACAATAAATTTAGATTAAAATGTATATAGAAATGTATTTATTTTTTAAATTTTACAACAGAAAGTGAAAAATGTCATTTTTTTGCAAAAATTTCGGTCATTTTTGATTAATATAAAAAAAAGTTAAAATGTCAGCAGCAATGAAATACCACCAAATGAAAGCTCTATTAGTGAGAAAAAAAGGAGGTAAAATTCATTTGGGTGGCAAGTTGCATGACCGAGCAATAAACCGTTACCCTCAGTTCACACTTGCGCGTTTTACAGCGCGTTCGAACGCGCTGTAAAACGCTCAACAGGAGAAAACTCAAGTTTCCCTATGGGCATGGTTCTCACCTGAGCGTTTTACAGCGCGTTTGAACGCGCTGTAAAACGCCCTACGCTCAAAGAAGTTAGAGTTGTGAAGTGCCGATTTGTAAAAAAGGGCCTGGTCACTAGGGAGGTATAAACCTGTGGTCCTTAAGTGGTTAAAGACAAAATGACATCGGTATAAGTCAGGAGTAGTTATCTTTTACTTTAAAGAACCAGATTTAAAAATTGAAAATAAACCGACAGTAAATATAATGGATTAAAATGTCACTTGGGGGAAGCACGTTGTTTCCTCTGTTTGTTTTTTCTATTACATCAGCAGCCTGCGTAATTTATTTTATGAGTCATATATCATTTATCTAGCCCAGCATTGCCTAGTCATGAATCATATGCTGTAATTTGTCATCTGTGGACTGAACTCAGCTGATACACACAATGTCTATGAAGCTTTGAAACTGTATCATTTTTAATTTTGTACTTATTGAGATTTAAAAAACGTTTCTCTTAGCTGTAAGCCCTTTCAATCTGTGAAACGTAAATTTCCATTACTACTTTTTTGGTTTCCTAGTACTTACTGACTTAGGCCTATTTCACGGCAGGCATTAGTTCCAGTAGAGAACAGCCTGCCGGAGCTATCTGTGTCCAGCATTGTCGGATAGCCCGGTTGACTAGAATGGTGTCTGGTGTAGATCCGGCCACTACCTGGCAAATATGCCGGGATTCGCCCGGACAAATATCACTGCGTGCCGGAACAGCCAAGCATGGGATTCAACCAGTTCCCTCCAGTTCTCCATATCTGGTTGGTAAGCACCTCAGCCCCCCTAGCTTAAACACCCTTAATGACCAGACCACTTTTTACAATTCTGCACTACGCTACTTTCACCGTTTATTGCTCCATCATGCAACTTACCACCCAAATTTATTTTACCTCCTTTTCTTCTCACTAATAGAGCTTTCATTTGGTGGTATTTAATTGTTGCTGACATTTTTACTTTTTTTGCTATTAATAAAAATTTAACGACATTTTTGCAAAAAAATGACCTTTTTCACTTTCTGTTGTAAACTTTTTTTTAAAAAACTACATTTCTATATAAATTTTTCTCTAAATTTATTGTTCTACATGCCTTTGATAAAAAAATCCAATGAGTGTATATTTATTGGTTTGGGTAAAAGTTATAGCGTTTACAAACTATGGTGCAAAAAAGTGAATTTCGGCATTTTGAAGCAGCTCTGACTTTCTGAGCACCTGTCATGTTTCTTCAGGCACTAGAATGCCAGGATAGTATAAATACCCCCCAAATGACACCATTTTAGATAGAAGACACCCCAAAGTATTCGCGGAGGGGCATGGTGAGTTCATGTATCATTTCATTTTTTTTTCACAAGTTAGCGGAAAATGACACTTTCTGAGGAAAAAAAATAAATAATAAAGTTTCCATTTCTGCTAACTTCTGGCAAAAAAAAAAAATTTTTAGACAGACTCACTATGCCCCTCAGTGAATACCTTGGGGTGTCTACTTTCCGAAATGGGGTCATTTGTGGGGTCTTTACTGTTCTGGCATTTTGGGCGGGGCTAAATTGTGAGCAGCCATGTAAAACCTAAAGGTACTCGTTGAATTTGCCTTTGCGCACCAGGCTGCAAAAGTGTTACTCATGGGTATCGCTGTACTCAGGAGAAGTAGGGCAATGTGTTTTGGGGTGTATTTTTACATATACCCATAGTTAGTAAGAGAAATATCTCTGTAAATTGTCAACTTTGTATAAAAAAATTTAAAAAGTTGTCGTTTACAGAGATATTTCTCACACAAAGTATGGGTATATATAAAAATACACCCCAAAACACATTGCCCTACTTCTCCTGAGTACGGCGATACCGCATGAGTGACACTTTTTTGCAGCCTGGGTGCGCAAAGGGGCCCTAATTCTAATGAGTACCTTTAGGATTTCACAGGGCATTTTTACGCATTTGGATTCCAGACTTCTTCTCACGCTTTAGGGGCCCCTTAAATGCCAGGAGAGAGAAAATAAAAATACACCCCAAAACACATTGCCCTACTTCTCCTGAATACAGCGATACCACATGAGTGACACTTTTTTGCAGCCAAGATGCGCAAAGGGGCCCTAAAACCAATGAGTACCTTTAGGATTTCACAGGCCATTTTTACGCATTTGGATTCTCACGCTTTAGGTTCCCTAAAATGCCAGGGTAGTATAAATACCCCACATGTGACCCCATTTTAGAAAGAAGACACCCCAAGGTATTCCGTGAGGGGTATGGTGAGTTCATGTAAAATTTTATTTTTTGTCACAAGTTAGTGAAATATGAGACTTTGTAAAAAACAAAAATTAAAAAAAATAAAATATCAATTTCCGCTAACTTGTGCCAAAAAAAAAAAAAATTCTGTGAACTCGACATGCCCCTCACGGAATACCTTGGGGTGTCTTCTTTCCAAAATGGGGTCACTTGTGGGGTATTTATACTGCCCTGGCATTTTAGGGAACCTAAAGCGTGAGAATCCAAATGCGTAAAAATGCCCTCCTAAAAGGTACTCATTGGAATTTGGGCCCCTTTGCGCATCTTGGCTGCAAAAAAGTGTCACTCATGTGGTATCGCTGTATTCAGGAGAAGTAGGGCAATGTGTTTTGGGGTGTATTTTTATGTATACCCATACTTTGTGTGAGAAATATCTCTGTAAATGACAACTTTAAAAAAAAAATTATACAAAGTTGTCAATTTACAGAGATATTTCTCTCACCCAGCATGGGTATATGTAAAAATACACCCCAAAACACATTGCCCTACTTCTCCTGAGTACGGCGATACCACATGTGTGACACTTTTTTGCAGCCAAGATGCGCAAAGGGGCCCAAATTCCAATGAGTACCTTTTAGGAGGGCATTTTTACGCATTTTTCTTCTCACGCTTTAGGGCCCCTAAAATGCCAGGGCAGTAGAAATACCCCACATGTGACCCCATTTTGGAAAGAAGACACCCCAAGGTATTCCGTGAGGGGCATGGCGAGTTCACAGAAGATTTATGTTTTGGCACAAGTTAGCGGAAATTGATTTTTTATTGTTTTTTTCGCACAAAGTCTCCCTTTCCGCTAACTTTTGACAAAAAGTTCAATTTTTCATGGACTGAATATACCCCTCAGCAAATACTTTGGGGTGTCTTCTTTCCAAAATGGGGTCATTTGTGGGGTGTTTGTACTGTTCTGGCATTTTGGGTGGGGCTAAATTGTGAGCAGCCATGTAAAACCTAAAGGTACTCGTTGGAATTTGGGCCCCTTTGCGTACTTAGGCTGCAAAAAAGTGTCACTCATGTGGTATCGCCGTACTCAGGAGAAGTAGGGCAATGTGTTTTGGGGTGTATTTTTACATATACCCATGTTGGGTGATAGAAATATCTCTGTAAATTGACAACTTTGTATAAAAATTTTTAAAAAGTTGTCGTTTATAGCGATATTTCTCACACAAAGTAGGGGTATATATAAAAATACACCCCAAAACTCATTGCCCTACTTCTCCTGAGTATGGCGATACCATATGTATGCCACTTTTTTGCAGCCAAGATGTGCAAAGGGGCCCAAATTCCCATGAGTACCTTTAGGATTTCACATGGCATTTTTACGCATTTGAATTCTCACGCTTTAGGACCCCTAAAATGCCAGGGCAGTATAAATACCCCACAAGTGACCCCATTTTGGAAAGAAGACACCCCAAGGTATTCTGTGAGGGGCATGGCGAGTTCACAGAAAAAATAAATTTTGGCACAAGTTTTTTTTACAAAGTCTCATATTCCACTAACTTGTGACAAAAAAATCAAATTTTACATGAACTCACCATACCCCTTGGGGTGTCTTCTTTCTAAAATGGGGTCACATGTGAGGTTTTTGTACTGCCCTGGCATTTGAGGGTCTCCGCAATCATTACACGTATGGCCAGCATTAGGAGTTTCTGCGATTCTCCTTATATTGAGCATACGGGAATGAATTTATTTTTTTCCGTTCAGCCTCTGGGCTGAAAAAAAAAAAAATTAACGGCACAGATTTTTTCATTCGCATCGATCAATGTGGATGAAAAAATCTCTGCCAAAATCAGTGACTGCGGTGCGGTGGGCTGGGCACTAGCTACCTAACAAGTAGCTAACTAACTGGCGGTGATAAGGGACCCTTATGCCCCATTCACACGTCCGAAATTCTGTTTGCGGAACGGAATTGCGGACCCATTCATTTCTATGGGGACAGACTTTGTCCCGCTCGGATCCGGAATTACGGATCCGCGCTTCCGGGTCTGCACTTCCGTTACGCAAAAATATAGAACATGTCCTATTCTTGTCCGCAATTGCTGACAAGAAAAGACATTTTCTATATAGTTCTGGCAATGTGCGGATCTGCAAAATGCGGAAAGCACATTGCCGGTGTCCGTGTTTTGAGGATCTGCGGATCCACGGATCCGTGGATGCACGGATCCGCAAAACACATATGGACGTCTGCATGGATCCTTTCAAGGGGTGTGATCAATGACAGGGGGGTCATCAGTGACAGGGGGGTGATCAGGGAATCTAGATTGGGTGATCAAGGGGTTAACAAGGGGTTAATAAGTGAGGGGGGGGGTAGTGTAGTGTTTGGTGCAACTTTACATAGTTACCTGGTCCTCTGGTGGTCGATCCCAGCAAATGGGACCACCAGAGGACCAGGTAGCAGGTATATCAGACGCTGTTAACAAAACAGCGTCTGATATACATCTTTGATGCGGTTTATTTCGCATCTACAGCCTGCCAGCGATTGATCATCGCTGGCAGGCTGCAGTATAACTAGTGAGACGCGCGGCACTGTAAACGTTCACAGGAAGTCTCGCGTCTCGCGAGATGACACGCCGATGCGTCCACTCAGAACTACAGGACCGCCCGCCGGATGCATCCGCGTTTGTGTGATCCGGCAGGCAGTTTCGTCGTCTGAGCTGCCTGCCAGATCCGCCGATCCGTGTGACAACTGACAGCATTTGTAGACGGATCCAGGTGTGGATCCGTCTACAAATGCATTGCAAGAACGGATTCGTCCCTTCGCTTGTTATGCGGATGGACGGATCCGTCCGTCACTCTTTTTCACAGTTGATGGAATCGTCCTTTAGTTGTTTCGCAATGCCGGATCTGGCACTAATACAAGTCAATGTAAATTAATGCCGGATCCGGCATTCCGGGGACTGATCAGGCATTTTGGACGGACATAATACCGCAGCATGCTACGGTATTATGTCCAGCCAAAACGCCTGACAGTGACTGAACGGAAAGCATATTGATGCAAACTGAACGGATTTCTATCCATTCGGATTGCATGGGAACATGCCTGATCAGTTCTTTTCCGGCATAGAGCCCTTTTGACTCAACTCTATGCCGGAAAAGAATAACGTAAGTGTGAAAGCACCCTAAAATTACAACAGGGTCCGGTGCTCTGGTGGGGGCAGGGCAGCTGGAGATGTTCACTTCCATTGCTTCGTGTACCACTGATTGTTTAGCTCCTTAGTTGGGTGTTATGTGTGTGTAGTGTATATATGGTGTATTTATGTATGTGTACTATGTATATGGTGTATTTATGTGTATGTGTGTTGCATATATATGCTGTAAGTATAAATAAGCATGTGTCGTGACACCGTGTGTCCGCCGCTGAGTAGGTAAGCTGTAAAAAATTTTAGTTCTAATGCGGGCAGAAACTGACCTTATTTATGGCTGGGAGGGGCAGACCACAGAAATTAGTTGAGCTTGCGTGCAACACGAGCAATGGTGACACCCTAATTGCACCAAAAGCATAATTTGCATATTAAGAAAACGTCTCATAGCTTGAAAACGGAGCTTCTGAACAACAAAAGAAAAACAGCGTTTAATTCAGGTGACTCACAGCTATAACTATGTTTTGTATATTGCTTCTATATGGTTAGGGCTTGTTCATGTCTGAGTTGGAGGCTCAGTTCGGGGCCTCTGTCGCCAGGGGTGTAGCTTAAAAGCTCATTGGCCCTGGTGCAGGAACTCAGCTTGGGCCCCCCCTCCCTCAGTGCTTTGTGGCAAGGGGCAGGGGTGCACCTAGCCTTTCTGCTGCCTGAGGCAAAGATTGAAACGTCCCCCCTCCCCATGCCAAATACTCAACCTAACCCATTCCTTCCAGTCCTAGTGTTAAAGGGATTGTCCTCTTTTTACTAATGATGACCTATCCTCAGGATAGGCCATCAATATCAGATCGGCCTGGGTCCCCCGGCACCCCCCCTGATCAGCTGTTTGAAGAGAGGGCAGCGCTCATATGAGAGCTGCTTCCTCTGCTCTGTTAACCTGCTCGTCGCAGCAATTGCAGTGATGAGCAGGTAAACAGAGCAGAGAAGGCAGCGCTTGTACGGGGGGAAAAAAGCGGACAACCCCTTTAATGACATACTTGGAAAACATTACATACAGTGCTACAGAACATACAGGGTAATATAGCCTCACATATGTACCTCTTACATCCAGTGACTTCTCCTCTGATGTAGATATTCTCTTTCCTCATATTCTCTTTTCAGATCAGACCACCATGGTGACTTCTTTTGTGTCTCTTCTCTGCAAAGTTTAACAAACAGACATCTTAGTTTCCTACTTTTCCATCATCCGCCCACCTTCTTAACACCCCATCCTGCCCCCCCAATACTATGCTGCAGAAACAGTCCCCCTGAAAATACTGATACCACACAGCTGCAGATACAAGTGCGCCAGTACAAAAAAAACACCTTTACATTGTGCGCCAGTACAAAAAAATAGCCCCTTAACTTTGAGATGAGACCCCCATATAAAATCCTAGATGAGACCCCCCATCTCAGACCAAGCCCCCTTTAGACCTCTATGTCAGACTCCATATCAGACCCCAGTTTTAGACTTTAGATCAGACCCCCATTAGACCTCCATGTCAGACCCCTGCTCCAATATCAGACCTCAGATAAAACCCCCATTAGACCTCCAGACCCCCATATAAGACCCCCATTAGACCCTCAGACCCCCATATAAGACCTCCAGACCCCCATATCAGACCTCAGTCTAGACCTCATTAGACCTCAGACCAGACATCCAGACCCCCATTAGATCTCAGACCACACCTCCAGACCCCCATTAGACCTCCAGACCCCCATTAGACATCCAGATACTCCATCATACCGTCATAAGACCTCTAGACCCCCAATCAGACCCCCATTAGACCTCTAGGCCCCCATTAGACCTCCAGACCCCCAATCAGACCCCCATTAAACTAGTAGACCTCCAATCAGACCCCTATTAGATCTTCAGACCCCCTTTAGACCTACAGATCCCCAATCATACTTCCCCCATATCAGACCTCAGATCAGACTTCAAAATAAATAAATTAACTTACCTCTTCTGCTCCATTGCTACTCTCCATGTCCGGCTGTCTCCTCTTTCTCTTCTGTTCTGTTCTCAGGACCCACGATGCAGTCACCTGACTGCCTGCAGCATCAGGTCAGAGTGCATTCTGTCCGTCCTGATGCTGCAGGCAGTCAGGACACAGCAGCGCAGGCTCTTAGAAGAGCAAAATGGAAGAGGGGTAAGTACAGCGCTTTACTCCCCTGCCCCCTGCATACTAGTGAGAGCTTCCATACTGGAAACACTTGCTAGTATTCCCTTTATAAGATGCACTGCATCTTATAAAGGGAAATATGCAGCACCACTGGCAAGAGAGGCCCTCTTGGCCCCCCTATCTTCGGGGCCCGGTCGCAACTGCAACCCGTATAGCTATGCCCTTGTCTGTCGCACATTCCGCCAAAAAGAGTAGACAAAAAAGTAGACACCCGAACCAAAACCGAACAGATCCCATTATAGTCAACCAGATCTCAGATCGGATATGTACTGAATTCATCCATTATTTTCATAGTTTAATGGAAATTGCTAATGCTGATGCGAACGGCTATTTTCAGAAGTCTTATAGAACTGAACGATAGCACACTGCGCCTGCACAGCCACCACTCCATCCACTTCTATGGGACTGTCAGAAATTGCCCATAGAGGGGAATGGAGGGTGGCTGCGCTTTCTCGGTTCACTTTGGAGGGACTCGCACCTCTCTGACATTGGTTGCATATCCAGTGACTCAGATCAGACAACCCCTTTAATAAGTGATGGATTTAACACGTCAGACATTGCACAATGTATTGCTCTGGGCTATGATTCACCTAGGAATTTGTGTAGGAGTGTTTAGGGGAAAGGACACCTAGAAAGGTTAAAATATGTGTCCTGTGGAAACATAAAGACAGCATATAGCACATTGATAAAAGTTCAGAGAATGTACAAGTAGATCAGACTCGTCTTTCTACACTTTCAATGACTTTGCACATGTACAATGAACTGGAAGGAAATGCATTCAGCTATAACTATAGGGCTATTAAGCTCACAGGAAGCTCATTTCCAGAACTTTCTATCTCCGCATCCTGCTGTGTTATTCACAGTTCATATTTCCCACAGAACATGGACAAATAATTTGTCACAAGACAGAATTCCTTATTAGCTGATTAACACAAATAAGATGAAATCTCTAGACGCAGAGGCTGTACACTAACTCGATGGTGTGACTATTCCTATATACTGGAGAATATTAGAAACAGGATATATAACGTAGGCGGACAAGTAAAATTTAGCTATATCATAGTATAATACACTACATATACATACCTCCCAGTGTTTGAAAATCGCAAAAAGGGGCAATTTTTATGCAGTGCATCCCAGCAGTTTTTTCGTACTAGGCCGCGCCTCTAGCTCCGCCCAAAGCATAATTACTGACTCCGTCACAACTGCAGCAGCTGGGGATCAGTTAGGTGAGTATAAGTTCCTATATTTTTTTACAGTATTTGGACCTGGGACAATTTTTTTTCTTCGATATCCATTTTAATATTAGCGAATAAAGCATCGGATTATAGGTATTTTAAGGTTCAAATTCTACCTAATAATGAAGTTATGGTCTAATATACAGGAAGAACCATACAGATAGTTTAGTAAGGAGCAATTTCATAAATTTATTAATGCACATTTAGGCATTCATTCCCCAGGTCAAAAAGAGGGACATTTAAGGATCAAAAAGGGACAGAGGGTCAAAAAGAGGGACTGTCCCTCCAGTGAGAAATGATCATGGCTAAAAAATGTCTTACCACTGACTTAAAGGTCTCCTAACCTTCTGATGGGGATTGAAAATTTTTATTTAAATGTATGCAAGAACAGCAAGTAGCGAGGAGGAAGATCACTTTTTGTTACTTTTTGAACCTCTCTCTTGATACATGTTTGATTTTTGTCCTTTTCACATACATTTGCCTCCACTGAATAGAAATGCATAGTCAGTGCTTTCCGAAACAGCTGTACATGGAAACCATTCGCAGCCACACCACTGTATAGCCATAGTAATGTATTTCGGTAATAAAATATCTCCTTATGGAGAGCGTAGTAAGGATGAAAAATGCACAATTCCAGAAGAAGGCTAAAAAAAACTGTGAAGTAGCTGGCAATAGATCATTATTATGGGGGAAACATTTGGGACTTTAAGTATGACAATTAAAGGGCTTTTCTCACATAATAATGTGCTGCACCTTCTTAATTCCCCAGATCCTAGGGATGCTGACCAGTCCCCTAGTCCCCTGCTGTGCAGTAAATGGAGCAGGGTACAGCTCAATGCACAGCCAGTGGCCGGGATCAACACTGTGGACTGCCGCTCCATCCCCATTGACTATAATGGGGACGGGGGTGGAGTTCTGACGGCAGCGCATGGTGACAGCCGCCGGACTAAAAGTACGACATGCAGTACTTTTAGTCCAGGCAGCCTCTCATTGTGCGCTGCCTTGCTGAATCTTATGTGAAAACTGTCGGGCAAAACCAGGAGAGAGGAAGAAGATAGAGGCTCACGTGACACTGGGAGGAAGTGGGGGGGAGGCCTTGCCCTGATTAGTTCAGAGGCTGACAGACAACCTGATACAGCCAATCAGGGGAAGGATTCAAGATGGTCTTCTGCCGAGAACCTCATAGAATGCCATTCTGTGTTCAATTAACAACCTCAAAGGATGTCTTGTGGCAGTGTCTGACAAAATTCTTTTACAGATACAAGCCACTAATCTAGTGTGTTACCGACAATATAAGAAGAGAATAGGGAGATATAATTGGATATATTTTAGGGTTTGATTTGATCAGGGAAACTATATAGAGAATGAGGGACTGATCACTGTCTCAGTCTAAGTACATAATACCTATGTTACTGAACGCATTGTATGTTACTGCAAGATCATGGGTAGTTATAGCAAAAGCATTTTACTACAATAATGCCATTGTTAAACCCATGGTATTGAAGACATTTTATTTTTGCAAAAAAATTTCTGCAAAAAACATGTATCATTGCAAGATACTGTTCAGTTCAAACATATTTTACTGGAAAAACTAACTTCTTATACCCATGTTAGTGACTGTATTCTATTACTGCAATATATTGTATAGATCAAACATATTTTACTGCAAAAATTGCATTGGTATACCCGTGTTAGTGAATGCATTCTATTACTGCAATATACTGTGTAGTCCAAACACATTTTACTTTAACAACTGACTTCTTATACCTGTGTAAGTGAATTAATTTTATTACTCCAAAACCATTTGTAGTTCAAACAGATTTTACTGCAAAAATTGCATTATTACCAAAGTAAATTGTGTAGCTGGCCAGCTAAGACCTGTCCTAGGTTGCTAATATGACTTACATGTATATGCAGTTAGACCTGCTAATAACCTTAATACAGTTCATATGTTTAAATGTTAAAGACAAAAGCAGAGTTATTTACTGTGACTTCATGTTTTTGGATGTCATGTAACAGTTATATATTGTGTTCACAAAAGCAGAAAAGATAATCTGCCTTTAAGATTCATTATATGACTGTAAGATAAGCTCAATGACACATCACAATTATTAACAGAAAGCATAGAGCTTAGCTGTTGTTATTGAGCAGGAGTCTTGGCTAATCACAGCCAATCTCACACTGAGCAGGAGTCTTGGCCAATCACAGCCAGCCTCACACTCAGCCTATGTGGGAAATTCCCTACCAGGAGCTGTTAGAATTCATTACACCAGAGGAGAGAAGCTGAACAGACTTTCACTCCAGTCAGAGCTGAGTTTTATGGAAGCAAAGAGGCCAAAATAGTTCCACCAAATTGCAAATTGCGACCAAATTACATAAAAGCATCCAAACTGCTCAAAGCAATTGTATAGTACAAATTGCAAACCAAGTAGAGCAAGTAGAACTATTGGTTAAACCTCAGATATACCTCTCAGAGAGATCATAAAGTGCTTAAATAACTTAAAGTAAGAGTACAGATACTGAGGATAGAAATATATCCACCATTTTATGTTGAATGACAAGATTGAACAGTTGAACCTCCATTTTGTGATACTTTATTCAACATGTGTTTTGTACATGGGCTATCTGCTGCGAAGGTGGCAGTGTTATATATGAAAGTTAATAAAGAAGTTATTTCAAGCATTTGGTGTGCTCTTTAAACCTACTGCTTCCATAGAACGGCGCTAGAGGAATTACAGAGTAATAAACAGTCTGGTAAGACTAAAAGGTCAGAGCTATCAAAATTCTTCTAATGCCACAGCGCAAAAGGCACTTCATAGTTCTGCGCCTGCCACAGTGGAACTATTACCCTTAGAGGGCGAAGTGATAGCAGTCCTCAACTTGCACTGTAAAGAGCGCATTACAGCAGCGAAGCACCAACATATACCGCTGTGCAGCAACTGTTCCCTGTGTGAGCAAGCAAAGACACCTCAGCAGAGCTACCATAGAGGCCATAGAACATATGTATTTGTCAAACTACAGCCGACTCTTAAAGTGGCAGAACGACAAAGGCAGGATTGTCAGAGAAAGAGCACCAACCCTCCTGCAATCCCTAGAGAGAGAAAGAGATGCACGGTGGGAGTCCAGAGTCCAGAGCTTGAGTGCCCGCACCGCTACCCACAAAAAGTCAGGTCAGAATTTTCCTTTTATTACTTATCATTGCACATAGGTTGGCATAAAGAGGGATTTTGTGTTCAAGAATAAAAGTCTTTAAAGTAAAACAAAGGACAGTTTGTAGTATATGGACTCTAAAGTATTTAAAGTGAAAGTCATTTATTGCCTGCATCTATTGCTATTGCATTTAAAGTGAAAGTCATTTATTTCTGCATTTGTCAGTGTTGCATTTAAAGTGAAAGGTCCTTTAATATTCTTATTGATTGTTATAGTATTTAAAGTAAAATGTCTGAGCCTAGTATTATCATGCCACTGTTAGAGGATACAAAGATAGATAGGGTAGAAGGTGACGAGCAAGAAAACCTATCTGAGTTAGAAGAGTCTGATGCAGCATTAGTCTTGCCACAAACAAATATAGCCCAAGCAAATGAACTAAGACGTTCATCGCGTGCCAGAAAACTGACCCCAAAGATGCAGGAAAAAGTTCACCCGAATGTATGATAAGTGGAAATCTTACATTAGAGTCATTCGTGGAAAGCTAAAACAAGAAAATATAAAAAGGAACATGAGTGACATGGTAGAGAGGGTAGAAGAATCTGAATAAGAGCTTATGGCAGCATACGTTGTTTATGACACCTCCCCAAGATATTGTAAGGAACATGGACACGTACTGTGGTCACTAAAGATTTAGTAAAGTTCATGAGAGAACTCTCATATGCAGCTAACTATGATGAAGTTAAGGCAAGAAAGAGAATGAACAAGCTTTTTATGAGAGACTATGCTAGGTCCTTAGGGGGAACCACAATCTCAAGTGGGACTACCTTCGCTAGAAGTGCCAGTCACATATCAGAGTCCTCAAGTACTTTAGCCAAAAGAAAGGAATTGGTTGAACAACTTGCTGTCAAGAGAGCAGAAATTGAGATGGAAGCTGCCATCGAGGCACCACGCCATCAAATGGAGGCACAATGCCATCAAATGGAAGCTGAAATGGAGGCACAGCACCATCAAATGTGGAAGCTGAAATGAAAATTCTGGAAAGGCAGAAAGAAGTTAAAGAGGACCTTTCATTACCCTAACAAATCTAAACTAAGTATACAGACATGGAGAGCGGCGCCCAGGGATATCCCTGCACTTACTATTATCCCTGGGCACCGCTCCGTTCTCCCGGTATAGGCTCCGGTAACTTCAGCTCTTCGGCTCAACAGGGAGGAGCCTGCCCTTGTTCTCCTGGGCGTCTCCCTCTCCCAGGCTGTAGCGCTGGCCAACCGCAGCGCTCAGCTCATAGCCTGGGAGAAGAAAACCTCCCAGGCTATGAGCTGAGCGCTGCAGTTGGTCAGCGCTACAGCCTGGAAGAAGGAGACCCAGGAGAGGAAGGGCAGGCTCCTCCCAGTTGAGCCAAAGAGCTGAAGTTACCGGAGCCTATACCGGGAGAACAGAGCGGCGCCCAGGGATAATAGTAAGTGCAGGGAGATCCCTGGGCGCCGCTCTCCATGTCTGTATACTTAGCTCAGATTTTTTAGGGTAATGAAAGGTCCTCTTTAAGATTATAGAAGCCAGACTAAGAGTATACGAAGAGGACATGAACAGTAAACATAGGTCCAAATCTGTACTAAGTGAAGAAGCAGACTCCTACTTTCCTCCATACACCCAGGAGAATGGAAGGAAATCTCCAGCATTCAGTGAGGAAAAAAGTCATTATCCTTCCATCCCTGCTCAGAAAAACAAAGAGAGACCTAGTCCAGTGTTAAGAAAAAGGTGTGTGAATTTAGCCTCTATCTCTACCGGAAAAGATAAAGAAGGGGACTCACCTAATTCAGAACTAAGTGAGAAAATCAAACCGATTGATTCTATCCCTAGATGTCACTGCAACGGTCAAGAAAATGTTACAACTATTGTCCCAGCAAGACAACAGAGAACAGTCCTTACTAGACTTCCTGTTCCGAAACCCACTGTATTTTCAGGAGACGTACTGATGTTCATAGAGTAGAAGGCAAGTTTGGAAATGATCATTGAGCATCATTGCTTCAGTCCAGTCGACAAGTTCAGAGATATGTTGGTGGAGAAGCAAAGAAAGTTCTTGAAAGTAACTTCTATAGAAAAGATGAAGAAGCCTACAAGCAAGCTTGGGAAAAATTTAATGCAAGATATAGTCATCCTTACTTAGTACAAAGTGCTTTTAGAGAGAAATTGAATAACTGGCCTAAAATAGGTCTTAAAGAACACTTCAGACTCCAAGAGTATGGTGACTTCCTGCAAGCATGCAGCAATGCCATCTCACATGTTCAAGGACTAGAAGTACTGAACGAATATCTAGAAAATCACAGGATGATAGCTAAGCTACCTGAAGAAGTGGCTTCTAGATGGAATCGCTATGTGACTAAATAGTTAGATCTAGGCAAGAACTTTCCAAGTTTTAAAGAGTTTTCTTTGAGTTCGTCAATGAGGAAGAACGGATAACATGTAATCCGGTAACATCATCTTATGTCTTAAAATCCTTAGAAGAAAGGCCTGTAAAAGAGATAAGACACGCAAGAGCAACTAGCTTTGCAACCAACACAGCAGCTAAAGGTCTAGATGCCTACGAGAGCAAGTTCAAAATCACTACTTGGATCAGTAGGGAGACAGAACCAACAAATCTTCAGACTACCTTCAAGTGTATGTTCTGTGGAGAGAACCACTCCATACACAAGTGCCAACAATTGAGGGAGAAGTCCCCAGATGAAAAGAAAAGGTTTGTACTTGATAACCATCTGTGTTTTGGATGTCTAAGAAAAGGCCATGTTACCAAGGAGTGTAAGAAAAAGGCCACATGCAGAGTTTGCAAAGGATGCCATCCTACACCACTACATGAAGAACGTCCAAAGAAAGATCCTCAATACCTAAAGATGCTGAGGAAGAAAATAAAGTATCGGTATTCTTTTGCAGAGTGAGGGAAGGAGAAAGCAACGGCACATCAATGGTTGTACCAGTGTGCTTTTCAAATCCTAAAAGGAGGAACAAGAAGCTATACGTCTATGCGCTACTGGATGCTCAGAGTGACGTCACCTTCATTGATCAAGAAATCTGCAATAAATTACAAGTGGTTACAGAACCAGTGAAGCTCAAACTCACCACAATGACGGGGAGAGACACATTAGTGTACAGTCAAAGGGTCAAAGGACTTTATTCAAACTGCACATTAAATCTACCTCCAACTTATACAAAAGACGATATACCACTAGATCGAGATCTCATACCTACCTGTGAAACAGCCAATAAATGGGAGCACCTATCTCTCATATCTCATGAAATGTCCTCGCTGAAGGAGTTTGTTGTTGGACTGTTGATAGGTTACGATTGTCCCGAAGCTTTAGTACCACGAAAGGTAATCACAGGAGGAAAGGGTGAACCCTATGCTGTTCAAACTGATCTATGATGGGGTGTTGTTGGAGGAAAACGGCAGATTACAAACTCAAGACAGGTGAGAGGATTGTGTCATAGAATATCTGTCCAAGAGTTACCAACTGTAAGTCCAGCAAAAATAATCAAGATCCTTGAATCCGACTTTGCAGACATAAGTTCTAAAGAAAAAAATGTATCCCAAGAAGACATAAAGTTTGTACACACTCTAGAAGAAAGTATTCAACAGAATCAACAAGGTCATCTTGAAATGCCCTTACCTTTTAGACAACGACCTCGTCTGCCAAATAACAGAAATCTTGCCCTAACAAGATTGAAAAGTTTGAAGAAAAAGATGGGAAGAGATCCCAAATTCAAGCAGGATTATTTGAAATTTATGGAAGGCATCCTTGAAGAAGGACATGCAGAAAAAGTTAATAACCAACCTAAAGAAGGAGGAGGGTGGGAAATCCCACATCAAGGTGCTTACCACTCAAACAAACCAGATAAGATTAGAGTAGTATTTGAGTGATTACCAAAGTATGATGGTGTTGCATTGAACGATCATCTACTAAAAGGACCAGATCTTACAAACACTCTGCTTGGAGTACTCTGTAGATTCGGAAAGTACCCTGTAGGAGGTCATGTGTGACGTTGAAAAGATGTTCCACCAGTTTCATGTGAAGAATGAAGATAGAGACTTCCTGAGGTTCCTATGGTGGGAGGACGGAGATACAGAGCCAGCAGAATACAGAATGAAAGTACACTTGTTTGGAGCAGCATTGTCTCCAGGTTGCGCCAATTATGGTATAAAGTACCTGGCCATTTAGAATTAAAAGGATTGCCCATCAGCAGCAAATTTTCTGAAGAAAAACTTTTATGTAGATGATGGTCTTATAACTCTAGAGTCCACAGAGTCTGCAATCAAACTAGTGAAAGAAAGCCATGAGTTATGCGTAAGAGGAAACCTGTGCCTTCACAAATTCATCTCAAACAACAGAGAGGTACTGGAATCCATCAGTGACTCTGAACTTGCATCAACAATGAAGAATGTAGATCTCAATTATGATCATCTTCCAGTTCAGAACGTACTTAGATTGGGATGGAATGTAGAGAACGACAAGTTCTTCTTTTAAATATCTATAGAAGATAAAGATAAAGATAAATCATACCTAGTAAAAGTCATACAGAATTGTCTATGGGTGATCCAGAAGTAAAAGTTGTACAAACATTGAGCACTGCTGCCAAGTGTCAAGATTACATACTTGAAAGACTAGTCAGATGTTCAAAATGGAATACAGTCATAAATGTAGTAGCTTGAATTTAATGTTTACCAAAGAGAGTCAGAAAGAAGGAATCATTGAATGTAGAGGAAAGAATTAAAGCTGAAACAGTCATAAGACTTATTCAACAGAGTTTCTACAGTGAAGAGTTGAAGAGACTTATTCAAGAACCTAAAAAACTTCCAAACAACCACCCATTGTACAAGCTTAATCTTGTTCTGCAGGATGGTATACTGAAGGTGGGAGACTGGAAAATGCATCGTTACCTAGCAGAGTTAAGCATCCAGCCATTCTACCCAAACATTCTACCTTCACAAGATTGATTATTGATCACTACCACAACAAATCCTTGCATCAAGGAAGAAGCTTTACCCAAAGCTGTTTGAGAGAAGGTGGTTACTGGATTGTGAAAGGAAGCAAAGGTATAGCAAAGTATATAAGTAAATGTGTAGTCTGTAGAAAGGCAAGTAGACCTACCAAAGAACAAAGAATGGCAGTTTACCAGCAGATCGTGTAAACCATTCACCACCATTTCTTTATAGCGGAATGGATTGTTTTGGACCAATTATCACCAAACAGAACCGCAAGGAGTACAAGAGATATTGACTAATATTTACATGTCTAAGCTCCAGAGCAATTCACCTGGAAATGTTAGAAGATATGTCAACTGACGCATTCATCAACGCCTTAAGATGTTTCATAGCCATTAGAGGTACTGTCAGATAGCTTAGATCTGACCCAAGGATCTAATTTTGTCGGAGCAAAGAATGAATTGAAGAAAGCTCTAAAAGAGATTGATAAAGAAAAAGTAACCGAGTATTTGTTAGAGAAACAGTGTGATTTTCACATGAATGCTCCACATGCAAGCCATACAGGAGGAATTTGGGAAAGACAAATCAGAACTGTAAGAAATGTGTTAAGTTCAGTGTTGAAAAAGAACACCGGAAAAATAGATGATGCTTTACTTAGGAAGACCCTATTCTATGAAGTAATGACTATTGTTAACAGTTGTCCACTTACAGTTGATAACATCAATGATCCAACAAGTTTGGACACTTTAACTTCCAACCATCTACTTCACCTTAAGTCTGATTACATACAGCCACCGCCTGGCAAGTTCACCAAGGAGGATTTATATGCCGAAAGGAGATGGCGAAGCGTTCAATATCAATCAGAACAGTTTTGGAATAGATGGAGAAAAGAGTACTTAGCCAATCTGATGCTAAGAAGTAAATGGCAAACACCCAGAAGAAATGTCTAATTTGGTGATATAGTGTTAGTGAAAGAAGAAGATTTACCTAGAAGTCAATGGAAATTGGCCAAAGTTCTAGAAGTTCAAAAGGATGAAGACAGACTAGTAAGAAGAGTGTTGTTACAAATAGGAGACTCAAAACTTGACAAAAAGGGAAAACGTCTCACTACTCCACTCAAGTTGGAACGTCTTATATAGAAGTTAGTTGTTTTACTTGAGAGTGATAAAAGACACTTGAGAGTTGAAAACCTGATGGAACATTCCCCAAATTCATGTTTAAATCCTATTACAGAGAACATAGAATTATAGGCAATTTTGGTGGGAGTGTAGCTGCCCAGCTAAGACCTGTCCTAGGTTGCTAATATGACTTACATGTATATACAGTAAAGGTAGTATTTTCCGAAATACTGCCTTTACCACGA
This sequence comes from Bufotes viridis, assembly GCA_033119425.1. NCBI lineage: Eukaryota > Metazoa > Chordata > Amphibia > Anura > Bufonidae > Bufotes > Bufotes viridis. Next base: position 387,137,089 of record CM065589.1, on the reverse strand, counting down.
GCCACACAAGAAAGGCAGCGGGAGATTAGGGAGATTAACAAGTGGCTCAAGAACTGGTGTAGGAAGGAGGGGTTTGGGTTCCTGAAGAACTGGGCCGACTTCTCTGTCTATCGTAAGGATGGGCTGCACCTCAATGGGAAAGGGGCAGCTGTGTTGGAGAGAAAGATGGCTAGAAGGTTGGAGGAGTGTTTAAACAAGGGTCTCGGGGGGGGGGGTAATTACAATATAGGAAGGGAAGATAGTGCAGATAGAGACTGGGGCGAGTTAGTGGGACTGCGGGAGGAATGGAAGGAGGGACTAGAACAGTTTGGAAGGAAAGGTGTAGGGTTAAAAATATACATAAACCTCTCAATTGTATGTATACTAATGCCAGAAGCCTGACGGGGGAACTGGAATTAGTGATGTGTGAGGAGGATTATGACATAGTGGGAATAATGGAGACATGGCTGGATGACAACTATGACTGGGCAGTTAATGTACAAGATTACAGTCTGTTTAGAAAGGATCGTCAAAACCGGAGAGGGGGAGGGGTCTGCCTTTATGTAAAGTCCTGTCTAAAGCCCACAGTCCGAGAAAATATGAGTGAGGGACATGAACATGTGGAGTCACTGTGGGTAGAGATACATGGAGCCAAAAACAATAATAAATTACTAATAGGAGTTTACATTAAACCACCTAATATACCAGAGTCCACAGAAAATCCACTACTAGATGAGATAGATGAGGCGGCAAATCATAATGAAGTGGTTATTATGGGGGACTTCAACTATCCAGATATAGACTGGGAAACCAAAAGCTGTACATCGAATAAAGGAAACAGGTTCTTGGCAATAACCAAAGACAATTACCTTTCCCAACTGGTTCAGGACCCGACTAGAAGGATGGCCATACTGGACTTAGTATTAACCAATAGACCTGACAGAACAACAGACGTGCAGGTTGGGGGATACCTGGGAAATAGTGACCATAAAGTAATAACCTTCCAATCATTCAAAAGAGCGTTTCTACAGGGAGGAACAAAAATACCAAACTTAAAAAAAAGTTAAATTTAGCCAACTAATAGAGGCCATAGGCCTAACTAACCGGGACAAAGTTCTCAAAAATAAAATACAGCCACAAAATGGGATATCTTTAAAAGCATCCTAAATTCTCATTATGAGAGGTACATACCGTATGGGAATAAAAGGTTAAGGAATAAAAAGAAACCAATGTGGATAAATAGAACTGTAAAGAAAGCAATAAATGACAAAAAGAAAGCATATAAATCACTAAAATAGGAAGGTAGTGAGGTAGTGAGGAAGCACTGAAAAACTATTAGGAAAAAAATAGAATATGTAAAAAATAAAAAAAAAGGGGAAACTACAGACCGAGAGATTAATTTCCAAAGAGAGTAAAACTAACCCTAAAATGTTCTTCAATTATATAAATGTTAAAAAGTATAAATCTGAAGGTGTCGGCCCATTAAAGAGTAATAAGGGGGGAGTTGCAGAGAGCAACGAGGAGAAAGCAAAGCTGTTAAATACTTTTTTTCTCCAATGTATTCACTGAGGAAAATAAACTGTCAGATGAAAAGCTGAATGTAAAAATAAATTCCCCATTAAAAGTGTCCTGCTTGACCCAGGAAGAAGAACAACAGCGACTTAAAAAGATTAAAATAGACAAATCGCCAGGACCGGATGGCATACACCCCCGTATCCTAAAGGAATTAAGTGATGTCATGCCAGATTTTTATTTCTGACATTTATGGACTCTATAGTGACAGGGAATGTTTCACAGGATTGGCGCATGGCAGATGTGGTGCCAATATTCAAAAAGGGTCCAAAAACAGAGCATGGAAACTATAGGCTGGTAAGTTTAACATCTGTTGTGGGAAAACTGTTTGAAGGTTTTCTAAGAGATGCTATCTTAGAGGATCTCAATTGAAATACGCAAATAACGCCATATCAGCATGGCTTTATGAGGGATCGGTCATGCCAAGCTAATTTAATCAGCTTCTATGAGGAGGTAAGTTCTAGACTTGACAGCGGCAAATCAATGGAAGTCGTATATCATGATATCTCCAAAGCACTTTACACTGTACCACATAAAAAGTCAGTATATAATATGAAAATGCTCGGACTGGGAGAAAATGTTTGTATGTGGGTAAGTAACTGGCTCAGTGATAGAAAACAGAGGGTGGTTATAAATAGTACACACTCAGACTGGGTCACTGTCACTAGTGGGGTACCTCAGGGGTCAGTATTGGGCCCTATTCTCTTCAATATCTTTATTAATGATCTTGTAGAAGGCTTGGATAGTAAAATATCAATTTTTGCAGATGACACTAAACTGTGTAAAATAATTAACACTGAAGAGGACAATATACTGCTACAGAGGGATCTGGATAGATTAGAGGCTTGGGCAGAGAAGTAGCAGATGAGGTTTAACACTGACAAATGTAAAGTTATGCACATGGGAAGGAATAATGCAAGTCACCCGTACATACTAAATGGTAAAACACTCGATAACACTGACATGGAAAAGGATCTAGGAATTTTAAAAATAACAGCAAACTAAGCTGCAAAAAACTGTGTCAGGCAGCTGCTGCCAAGGCCAATAAGATAATTGGTTGCATCAAAAGGGGCATAGTCCTACCACTTTACAAATCGCTAGTCAGACCACACATGGAGTACTGTGTACAGTTCTGGGCTCCTGTGAACAAAGCAGACATAGCAGAGCTTGAGAGGGTTCAGAGGAGGGCAACTAAAGTAATAACTGGAATGGGGCAACTACAGTACCCTGAAAGATTATCAAAATTAGGGTTATTCACTTTAGAAAAATAGACGACCTAGTGGAGAGCTAATTACTATGTATAAATATCAGGGGTCAGTACAGAGATCTATCCCATCATCTATCTATCCCCAGGACTGTGACGACACACTGAGCAGGAGTCTTGGCCAATCACAGCCAGCCTCACGCGAGGCCTGTGTGGGAAATTCCCTAGCAGAAGCTGCTAGAATTCATAACACCAGAGGAGAGAAGCTGAACAGACTTTCACTCCAGTCAGAGCTAAGTTTTATTGAAGCAAAGAGGCCAAAATAGTTACACCAAATTGCAAATTGCGACCAAATTGCATAAAACCATCCAAGTAGAGCAAGTAGAACTATTGGTTAAACCTCAGATATACCTCTCAGAGAGATCATAAAGTGCTTAAATAACTTAAAGTGAGAGTACAGATACTGAAGAGAGAAATATATCCACCATTTTATGTTGAATGACAAGATTGAACAGTTGAACCACCATTCAACACGTGTTTTGTATATGGACTATCTGCTGCGGAGGTGGCAGTGTTATATATGAAGAAAAGTTGAAGTTAATAAAGAAGTTATTTCAAGCATTTGGTGTGCTCTTTAAACTTACTGCTTCCATAGAACGGCGCTAGAGGAATTACAGAGTAAGGCTCCATTCACACGTCCATGTCCGCAAAAAAACGGATCCATTTTTTTGCGGATTAGATGCTGTCCCATTCACTTTTCTTCCATTGCACAGCTCAGCAAAAAAAAATTAAACATGTCCTATACTTGTCAGTGAAAATCAGGACATGGCCCTATTGAAGTCTATGGATCAGCAAAAAAACGGAATGCAATCCGTTTTTTTGCGGACACGGATCCGTTTTTTTGCGGACAACATACGGTCGTGTGAATGGAGCCTAATAAACAGTCTGGTTAGACTAAAAGGTCAGAGATATCAAAATTCTTCTAATGCCACAGCGCAAAATGCACTTCATAGTGCTGTGCCTGCCACAAATTTTCTATCTGCTAGTGCAATTTAATGATCTGTGTACCAAATTTGTGACTTTTATTTATTGGCAATAGTGTTGGGCGCGAATTTTCGAATTGTGAATATTTATCGCGAATATCATCATTTCGAGAATTCGCAAATATTTAAAGTATAGTGCTATCCATTCGTAATTTCGAATATTCTACATTTTTTTTCATCAGTAACCTCCCTCTTGCTTGTGGGGCCAATGAGAAGGCTGCAATGTCTTTGTCTGAGCTTAGCAACATCCCTAGCAACCAATAGAAAAGTTTACTACCCCTTTAGTATATAAGAACCTCCCCAGCAGCCATTTCCTGTAGTGTAATGGAGTTCTGAGAGAAACAGCAGTGTGATTGCTGTGCTCTGTGCTTTTCTGTATATACATAAGGAAGTTAACTTAGATATATAATTCAGATAGTTAAGGGGAGATGGTCAGTGTAGGTTACATTGATTTATAGTGTAGCTGATAGGTTCGAGTGCAGGTAGTGTGATAGGTTTGTCTGTTCATACATACATAGTGCTGTGATGTCATCCAGTTGCACGTATTGTGCAAAAATATGCGCATCATTAATTGCCGATTTTTGCAGTTACGAATATATATTGGAGCATATAAAGCTATTGTAATGTTCTGCCATGCCAACCATTATCTCCAGTCTCAGTAAACTTCTAGCAGCTTGAAAAATGTACCCAAAGTGACCCACGCCTGTATTGCGCGCGCATTGCGTGAATATTACATTGCCGATTTTTCGCAATGAAGAAAATAACCACAAATTCACGAATATATGGCGAATGACAAATATAATGACATGAATAAGAACATTTTTGTTCGAAACGCGTAGACTTTGTTGGAACACTAGGCTGATGTTGATGCTGTATGGATTTTTAACACTGTGAATAAAGGAACGTACAACTCAGAAAATACTTCGGTGCTGGATTCATCTTTATTGTTTCAAGTTACGTGGTCTTACCCAAGGTTAAAGAGCACAAAAGAAGTGGAAAATCTGGATAGAGACAGCAGGTGAGCTGAAAACCATTCGCATTGTCATATGATGACATATCACAGTTTGATAAAAGTGGTGGGGAGAAGGTGAGGACAGGACCTGGGAGCCAGATTGGGTGCTGAGGAGGCGACATCATAGTAGAAGGATGGTGGTGGCTGCGGCAGCAATAAAAAGCAGAGGCAACGTACGACCAGAACCTCCCAAAAAACTGGCAGAGCCAGACATGCTTCTATTATGGTCAGCTCGGAAACTGGTGATGCTGCTGATACTATGAGCCACACCAAATAAAACATATACACAGTACCATAATTAATTATAAGTATATGCTTTATTAGTGTTACAAATAGCATTAAAATATCAGTAGCAACAGCAATCTTGTAATACTAAAACTACACAGGACGTGTAACCCTTATACTCAAAAAGTTAATTGCCTTAACAGTAGCATGGAGCAGGCCAAAAAGACCACACTGCAGATAATATGGTTATATAAACCTACAAAGTAAAGTGCCTAGTGCAAAAACATGTATAAAAGCCAAAATACATAAGGGAATGCATAGTGTAGATATCTTAATTTCGACCCAGTGTAGTTCCCCAGGATTCCCCCTGTGGAAGCGGTTGGTATTAAGATATTTACACAATGCATTCCCTTATCTATTTTGACTGTATTTTAATATTATTTGTAAGACTAATGAAGTATATACTTATAATGAATTGTGGTACTGTGTATATGTTTTATTCAGGGCCGTCTTTAACAAGGGCAAAAGGGGCAGCTGCCCCGGGCCCAGTTGCTCCTGGGGGAGCCCAAGGCAGCTGCCTCTTGAGTCCTGCTAGCCACTTCCCCGGGTGTCAGGCTGTCAGCTACACAGGGGGTGCTGCCATGCCATGCCTGCCGGCACTCCAGGCAGCATACTGTGAGAGCTGTGATTCTCTAGGACTAGAGTTGATCGAACCTCTATTTTTAGTTCGGCGTCCAAAGTTCGGGTTCGGGTTATCGTAGCATCCCGTTATGGATTTCGCTACCGCGGACCTATAACGGCATTTGGAATCCATAAGGGGCTGCTTCATTGAACCCGAACCTTGGACAACCCTAAGGACCTGGGGTGACGTCACCGTCATGTGATCAGTGCAGGGGGCATGGCTCAGTATTGGATCACCTCTTATCCAATCCAGTCCTGAGCCACGCCCCCTGCACTGATCACATGACGGTGACGTCACCCCAGGTCCTTAGGGTTGTCCAAGGTTCGGGTTCAATGAAGAAGCCCCTTAAGGATTCTAAATGCCGTTATGGTCCGCGGTAGCGGAATGCATAACGGGATGCTACGATAACCCGAATTTTGTTTGGACGCCGAACTAAAAATAGAAGTTCGCTCAACTCTATCTAGGACCTTTGATGACATCATCACCATGTGACCAGTAACCTAGCAATATTACTGGTCACATGGCTATGAGGTCATCAAGGTCCTTTCTACCAGGAGTGTTGCTGTAGAAGTTTGCCTTAACTGTGGAGCTTTTTTTGTGAAGATTACATCAGAAAAAGGTGACAGGGGCTGTTATGCTAATATACTGTAAACTACTGTATAGTGGGGTGCTGTATAGTGTGGGGGGCTGTATACTGTGGGTGCCTGTATACTGTGGGTGCTGTATATTGTGAAGTGCTATACCGCTGTACTGTATAGTGTGGGGGGCCGTGTAGTGTTGGGTGCTGTATCGTGTATAGTTTGGGGTGCTGTATACGGTGAGGTGCTATACTGCTCTACTGTATACTGTGAGGTGTTGTATACTGTGGGCTGCTATACTGCTCTACTATATACTGTGGGGTACTGTATAGTATGGGGTGCTATACTGCATACTGTGTGGTGCTGTATACTATAGGGTGCTATACTGCATACTGTGTGGTGCTGTATACTGCGGGCTGCTATACTGCTCTACTATATACTGTAGGGTACTGTATAGTGTGGGGTGCTATACTGCATACTGTGTGGTGCTGTATACTATAGGGTGCTATACTGCATACTGTGGGTTGCTGTATACTATAGGGTGCTATACTGCATACTGTGGGGTGCTGGGGTGCACTGTAACTCTAGGGTGAGCCGAGCCCTGGTCTCCTTCCTGCAGAGCGGTGCCCACTTCCAGCCTGAGCCCAGCTGCCCAGAGCACTGATCCTGAGCCGCTGGAGTCTTCAGAACTGGAAGTATTTACAGTCATTCACTGTACTCTACCAGATGTGTGGATTTTTTGTGTGTGTGTTGTGGTGGAGGGCGTGATTGCCTGTTAAGGTGTGGGAAGGCGAGATCCAGGGGGCCCAAGTAAATTTTTGCCCAGGGTCCAATCAACATTAAAGACGGCCCTGGTTTTATTAGGTGTGATTGAGTTTGAACTCTTACAGAGCTATTTTGTATATTTGTGTAAACAGGGGCGTACATAAAAATCATTGGGTCCCATAGCAAAAATCAGAATTTGGCCCCCTGACTCCACCCATTTTCCACCCCTAGCTCCTCCACTGCCCCACCCATTTGCTAATAAATAAGGCAATACAATGTATAAATAACCTTTTAAAACCGTTAAGGTTAAATCTCTTTTTTTTTTTTAGTAGAGGGAACTGCATTCCTCTGCCATCACTCACAGGTGCCGCGATCAGCATTGAGAGGTTAAATGATGGAGGCGGTGCACTGTCCAGAGACATTACATCATATGTGACTGATATCAGCGGCTCCTTTTATAACGCTCCAGCGCCGATACTACCTCCAGAGACATTACATCATATGTGACTGATATCAGCGGCTCCTTTTATAATGCTCCAGCACTGATATAACCTCCAGAGACATTACATCATATGTGACTGATATCAGCCGCTCCTCTTATTACGCTCCAGCACCGATATAAGCTCCAGAGACATTAAATCATATGTGACTGATATCAGCCTCTCCTCTTATAATGCTCCAGCACTGATATAACCTCCAGAGACATTACATCCTATGTGACTGATATCAGCCACTCCTCTTATAACGCTCCAGTACTGATATAACCTCCAGAGACATTACATCATACATGGGGGATGAGAGCTGGGAAAAGTTGAAATGCCACTGATGAGGGAGGGGAGGGGGGGGGGTCACTGGGAGACATAACTTCTTAGCTCTGTATGAAGTATAGGTGAGATAATCAGTGGGCAGATACCTGTAAGTGGCTGGAACAACAGGGAAACAAGATGTGCAGGGGCAGCAGTTTCAGGACTCTAACTTCCCTCCCACAGTAACTTAACCCATTGCTGCTGTGTAGGAGGACCAGTGAGGGACTGAACATTATACTGGAAGCACAGTAACTTACCCAATTGCTGCTGTGTAGGAGAACCAGTGAGAGACTGAACATTATACTGGAAGCACAGTAACTGCGCTCTCTCACTAGTATACTATCATAGTAGAGCTCAGCAGGGCCAGCAGTCTAATCAGATGGGCCCCATAGCAGCTGCGTGGTCTACCTATATAGGCGGTATGCCACTGGGTGTAAATGATACTGTGAGTGCAGGCTCAAAACATGCCAGACCTAAGCCAAACTTGGCTTCCACTAGCTCTGGCAGTTTTTCTCCACAGAGCTGGAAGACAAAAGCATTGCCCTGTGCAAGATCTGCAGGATTAAAATAAACTGTGGGTGTTCAAATACAACAGTAGGCACCATGGCTCTATTGAAGCATATGTGTCACGAGTTGGAGGTCCCACGAAAGACCTCCCCCTCGTCAAGCAATAAACATACAGAAATCAGGTACAGACACACTAAAGTTTATTGCACAAACAAAAGCCAAGGATGGAAGCACAGGGAAAACATGAGCTCTATGTACCGTCAGCACAGTGGGAGAAAACCTAGTAATAATCCAGAGGGGCGTGTCTAAGCTACTGCTGGTATTCACTAGGGTCCCAGATGGTAGGGTTAGGCTTTGCAGCAGGAATTTGCCAGGGTCCACTCCAGACCGTGAACTAGACAGTGACAACAGGAACGAACGGACAACAGGTACCACAAGGTACCGACGGTACATAGGCAAACATAACATAGACAGGCAAATACAAACAAGGCAACTAATAAAAGAAGCAGGAGTTCTACGTAAGGAAACAGGAGTAGCAATGAGCAGAGAAGGACTTGCCCCACCAGTAATATACTGCATAGCCTTACCCATAGCACTCTGCAGCAAGGAAAGCTGCAGCAAGGGATTGCTGAACAGAGTATCCTCTAAAGCAGAGACAGAGTCCTCAATACGGAGGAACAAATACAAAATAGGGGAAGACAGACACAAGACAGGCAAGACTAATAAGGGCAGAGGCATAAAGACATAATAAACACAAGGTGACTTAAACATAACTGGCAGAACTAATAGCAGAAACACAGGAATAAGGACAACAATGAGCAAGTAGGCGAACCCACATAACACAGACAGACACGGATCCCATGGGTCAGCAGCATGGGAGACAGAGTACGAACCAGCAGCAGGACAGGACAAAGACACACCATGAGAGCTGACCCAGAACGGAGGGAACATCAGGCTTATATACAGGTTCCATGAGTGCAGCAGAGAGGCCACACCCATGGAGCAGACAGAGAGGATTAACTCCTAATAGGCACACAGGGGAGTTAACCCATACAACACACAGGAACGAAACTGCAGCGAGGAGCTGCAGTACGAGCATAGACAGAAGGTCACAGCCATAGGTAGCGACTGTGACAACATGAAGCAGTATCACCGGTTCTTGTGGGTAAATAGAAATGACCGCAGGATAGCGCAACAAGTCCTCCTTCTCCTGGTCTCCTTTGCGGCAGCCAGGATGCATCCATGTGCAGTACAGTGTCCTCTTTCTCCGCTTCATCAACAGCCATCAACAACGGAATATGTAGCTAAGAAACAACCAGCAACCACTGGTGCACAAGCTTAATTTCCACTTGGCAAGGTTGCCGGTGATGCAGTTGCTGCCGTATTACTTAGTGGATTCTGCTGCCTTTAGGGAACTGATGTAATAATGTGCTTAGCCCCGCTGGAAGATACCTAACCGGCATTATTTCTAAAAAAAAAAAAAAAAAACATCTCTGCCTTGTATTCTCATGTTTGGAGAACATGGGCCGTTCCTTGCAATTCTCACTGTGCAATGTTTTTTTTTCTTTCGTGCAGCAGTAAGGCAGCACCACAGCAACAAGACCAGGTCTTATCGACACTTCCACATATGTGTCGGACTAGTTCCAACACCAGGCACTTATCCTTCTCCATAGACATCCTACCATCCCCAACAAAAGCAGGGCACAGCATCACTCCCTTGCCTTCTCCTTCCTATCATACGTATAAAATGAAGTGTTACCATGCCACGTTAGAAGTGATTGGCCTAGGCGAAGTTCATCAAGCAGAAAACATCCCACTGGTTGTCTCCCTGACAATTCTAACTAGGCCAGGTGGTCAGCAATAATGGCAGGAACACAGTGGCCACCCTGCATTTGGGAAATAACAAATGCTCCCTGTATGGTGCACATGATGTATTAAGTGGTTCAATGTTTTTAAAAAAGAACAGTGGCTTGTGTGCTGCCCATGTCCAGGAGACTGTCCTTGCATTTCAGCCATTCTTATGTAGCAAGGAACCCCCCCTGGAAGTTGCAGCGACAAAACAGTCTGCCATTCTACCGCATGATCTGCAATGTTCCAACTAGCTGGAATTCCACTTTGCATATTCTAAAGTGTCCGTATAAACAGCATAAAGTGGTGAATTATTTCAGACCACCTCAGCAGGGAGCAGGTGATGTTTTGAGGTCAGGCAGTAGCAGTTCAGAGATGTGTTTTGCATACTGAAGCCCTTCGAAGAGGCCACCAAATTTGTCAGTAGAGACAACTTCGGCGTAAACTATGTCATCCCCCTGATATTTATCTTAGAGCACATTCTTAGGTCTTATGCACACGGCCATTGTTTGGGTCCGCGTCCGAGCCGCATATTTCACGGCCCGGCCGCGGACCCATTCAGTTCAATGGGGCCGCAAAAGATGCGGACAGCACTCCGTGTGCTGTCCACATCCGTTGCTCTGTTCAGTGCCCCCGCAAAAAAAATATAGCATGTCCTATTCCTGTCCGTTTTGCGGACAAAAATAGGCATTTCTATAATGGGCCGCGTTCCGTTCCGCAAATTGCGGAATGGAACGCGGAGCAGCCTCCGTGTTTTGTGGACCGCAAAACACCAACGGCTTTGTGCATGAGGCCTTACACTGATGCAACCAGGAACAGCAGAAGAACAGCTTACCCATCTTGCTTTACGTCCTGTGGCTGTTGGTGACCCAACAGGAGAAAGTCCCATGAAGGATGAAGTGGAATATGAGTAGTCGCTTGTGCAACTGATGACAACAACGATGACACTGGCCCTGATGACCAATTATCTCAGTGGCGGTGGAGCTGGAAAGAACTAGGTCCTCAAGCACACTGGCAAGCTGTAATGTATACTTGCTTGCTTACATAATGAAAGGTGTAGCCTTACCATCAAGACATCTGATGATTACTAGATAGCAATGCTTTTAGAGCCTCGCTATCAAAATGGAGAAGATTTTTCTGATGCTGAAACAAGGCCAAATTGCTTTTTTATCTGAGTACACTGTGTACGCAGTTTCACACAGCTTTCACTGAGCAGGCCCATGCCACCGATGGATCGGACCAGGAGGCCCCTCTATGCCCCCCAATGAGTAACCCACCCCCCACCATCTCTATCACCACAAGCAGCATGAGGTACAGCAACCAGTTCAGTATCATCAAAATGGAGCAGTTCTTGTTTATGCTGCACCAGACTGGTGCAAATCAGCAAATGGAGACACACTGCCTGAACAACCAGGTTTAGTGCTACATGGGCTGTGCCCTTTCTCATGTACATATTCTGATCCCTGACCCCATGGACTTCTAGGCAGACAAATTGTAACAGTGGCCCGAATTGGCCCAGTTTGCTCCCGCCGTACTATTTTGTCCAGCCTCCAGTGTCATCTCAGAGAAGGTTATCATGCATGGCAGGTGGTGTTGTCACACTCAAAAAGACAAATTTGTCCTCTACCAGTGTACAAAACATCACTTTTGTCATTTTTTACCTGAAAAAGTTATGGACCCATGAGGATTTTCACACACCTCTAGCTTAGGTCGATGAATAGATCTGCCATTGATGGTGCCACATCATACCACTGATGCTGTCTGCCTGTTTATCATCATGTTCCGTATGGCCACTGCCAATGTCTGCCTGCCATCATGTTCTGCACCGTATGGCTGCTGATGCTACTTTTTGCTGCCACTTCTATTACCACTACACAGCCACCAATACTACAGCTACTACCCACACACAGCCATACACACATCTGCATGCTGCCTTGTCTGTCTCATGCTCTGCTACTACTGATAGCACAACTATTGCTGCCACTATTACCCCTACACACCTTAACCTTTTGTACATCCTCACTGTACCTCTGCTGCTCCCAAATAAAAGGGATCATTTTTCCAGGCCTATTCAACTTCAGAACAAGCCACTGTTTCTGACTAACATTTGTGTGTATAAACACAGGCAGGCATTGTGCCCTGTTAACACAATTTTTGGATGCTTGTGCAGAACAAACCACTCTTTAATATGACTAATGTGTGCGTATAAACAGGGGCAGGCATCTGCCCCTATTAATGAACAGTTTTTGAATGCTTGGTTCCAACAACCACTTTTTTTTAATAACACAATGTGTGTTTAAACACTGTCTGCCCCAATAAGGGACAATTTTTGGAAAGTTTCCAATATTAAAAAGCATACCATGTGTGATGTTGCTGTGTGCTTTTAAACAGGCTGTTTGTTAACCATTAACCATGCATTTACCCATAGCTATATATGTCAGTGTCACTCTGACATTATTTGCTGTCATTGCATTAAGAATGGGGAAGGAGAGAGGGCAAAAATTCCAAACAATTTAAATAAATAAATAAAAATAACAAAAAGATATAAAAAATCCTAGGAGGCCTCAGAGTGTAATATGCCAATTTTAAGGCCAAATACAGCATGTTTGATTTTTGTAGAATCAATTCAGCCATGAATCAAATGTTTTTTAAAAATTCTCCAAATAGGACATGAAACGAATTTCAAGAATTTCTCTCTTCTCTCATTCAGATACATCCATCTTAAGAAACTATGACTAAGCAGGGGCGTAACTACCATAGCGGCAGTCCATGCGACTGCTATGGGGCCTAGGGCAAGAGGGGGCCCAGTCTTAGTTAGGTTTACCTCCTCTTCTACTGGAGGTGAAAACTTGGTCAGGACTCTACCCTCTAAAGGAACAACTTTTAGAAAATGAGGCAGTGGAAAAATGGCCCAAGGGTCATTGAAAAGGGTTTAGGCGGAAACCCTTCTGTCCTGTATGGGGGGCTTGGTTTGATCCTTGCTATGGGGCCCTTACTTCTCTACATACGCCACTGTGACTAAAGATGTATTTAAATAATACAAAACTGTAAAGCAAGTCAGTGGAATATCCCCAATGTTTTAAAGATGTGCCAATAAAAGGTATTGTTTTAACTATTGCTGGAGACCTTGGATTTCACTTAATTCTAGATGTGGCTGACACAGGAATTTCTTTTTCTCCTTGTGCCGCTTTCAGCTGAGGTATATTGTGGCTTTATCATATGGTGAGCTGATCAAGACTATTTCTACTTCCTCTTATTGGCTGTGGAAAAATCCATACTCACCTTTTCTAGCTTTCCAATTCCATAGATTTCTGGTCCCAGTCTGTCAACTTCCACAGACTCAGCTCTTTTTGTATTCCATGTATGTGTCAGGTCTTTAAAAATCATATATATATATATATATATATATATATATATATATATATATACACACACACACACATAGGGGAAAAAAACACTAACAAATAAAAATAGGTGCATTTTAAAAACTTGTTTATTTCCCAATATTATTTGAAAATTAACACAGGAACATACAAAATATGAAATGTTTCATCTTCAGTATATGAAAATGTGATAAATGTGATTTGTAAACAGTATTTAAAATACACAAAAATAAACTAACATTTGAAGCTAACAAACCATTGCACTGCAACGTGATTAGGCTCCCACAAAGATGCTTTAATGATAATTTTATAAAAAATGTACACCTATATTACAGAACTGCTGACTTACAAAATAGCAACCTCTACCACTATCTCCCGTTATCCAAATAGGAGTTTTATGCAGCAATCTAGACTATTTTAGCCTTTATTTATATACATATTTACCAAATTCAGTGTGGCACTTATGACAAACAGCAGCCATTTTTAGTTTATGTAGTTGATCTATACAGCCAGAAAAAATTGTATCAAGTATTTAAAGTAGTGGTAAGGATATACAGCAACCTAAACCCCAAACCATGAAAGAAATTTGAATGCTGGTTTCATGACTATTGATGGAACAGAAATGGGATTAAAAGTTAGGATACATAAAAAGTCACACACTCACTGATCCCCCACAGCTTCCGTTCTAATGCTTACCGACTCAACACACAGGAAATAGCAGATGATGCCCACTAAGCCAGTCACTGGCTAAGGTGGGTCAAAGCTGCAGGCCGTGATTGGCTGAGTAGGCATCCCCTGCATTTTCCTGTTTGTTAAATTGGGACCAGGAAACAGAGACCAGCAGGGACCTGGTAAACTTTGGAATGACAGCAGTGGCAGAATGTAAGTATGGCTTCTTCTTAACTATTCTACACCTTTCCTAAAAATGTTTAGCACCAGCCAGCCACACTTGAAAGCCAGAGTTTGGCCCACAGCTATTTCTCCAGACTCCAGAAACTTGTTTACTTCAATGGAGAGAAGAGTTTACAAGTGACATTTCCTGTAGGAACAAAGGTTCGGCCATGTTGGAATCATCATGCCAAAGCTTTGTGTCCCTCAAATGTCAACAGGCCTCCATAACCATTAAATTGTAGGCTAATCCTGATGAAATTGGCAAACGTATCTGCATTGTATGGCCTTCATAAACCTCTATTGCAGACTGAGCAGTTATGTAGACCATGGTCTTGTTTTAGTGCTCACTGCTATATTGTACTGATGGTATATTCAAGTACAGTTCAGAGTGCTTTGGAAATTATTTCCTTTATAATACATAAAGCAATGGCTAATATACATCAGGAACCATGTAAGGGTAAGCTTTAATTAATAAACATTTTCTTTTTACAAAAACTACAGATGGTTGGACCAAACATAAATCAGACAATTGTCAAGTAAGGGCATGTTTAACTAAATAATTAATCTTACAATGAACCAATATTTTCTGTGGCAAACATATTAGGCATAGAAAAAATTAAATTCACTTTTAAATTCATATTTTTTGCAACACAATACTCCACTAATAAGTTGATAATTCACAGCATTATCTTATAGTTATATACAGTTAGGGACATTCATTAAATGTTTTACACCACTACAGAAGTTGCAAATTATGGTATGCCATATTTGGACCATATTTTGACTTTTCACTTCTCTGGACACTTTTTAATATTGCCAAGAAAGTGGGTGGAACTTAGAAGGAGTGGTGTGACCTCCCATTGTCCCACAGATTGAACACAGGCGTACGTGACCCGTCAATCTGGAAGTTTACAGACAGGGATTCGAAGACCAGTAAAGAGAGACAGGGAGCTTTGGATTCGTCCACAGATACTGCAGGGTAAGATGGAATTTATATAAACTAAAAAGTTGGAAAAGCCCTTTAAGACTCAACACACAGATCCTGTTTTGCAGTTATGTATTACCTAGCATAGATCATGTGATGAGTTTGATAAGTTTCAGTGTTTTATAAAGGTAGCATGGATCTGCAGATGCCAAGTATTGGCAGCATAGCCAGTCCTCTAGAGAAATGTTATGTTCAGGCTCTAAAGCTCGTTCTGCAAACTTCATCATGAGAAGTGCTCGCTTCATGTCAATCCAGTTCTGAAGGGCACAGTGTAATGCCTCTTCATGGCTAAATGGTTGATCTGTTAAGTCTTTTCTTGGACCCCACAAAAGACACTGAAGAATGCGCTTTGCTTCAGAAATCCGAATGCGTTTAATTGGATCAGCCTCCAAGAGTAAGTGGGCAAGATGTTGAAGGCCACGAGAATAAACGGATAAGTTACGGAGTGGCGGCAAGTCTTTCTGACTATATTCATGCTCATGAAGACTTGAACGGACCGCAAACGGGTTTCTTTGGTGGAGCAGTTCATAAATAAGGATCCCTGTCTGGAACTCATCAAACTTTTTATACTGGGAGGCAGCCATGATTTCTGGTGCCAGTCTGGTCTTATCTCTCTTGAGTTTTGAGTCCTCAGATCCAGGTCTCTGTTTGGCTTTAGAAAAATTGCTTACAATAAGTCTTGGAACATACTTTCCATCTTTAATCTTATCGGGTGTGGTCTGGCAGTGAACAAGTAGCAGGTTTTCCAAGCAAAGGTCTCGATGGATAATGGCATGTTCTTTTAAGTGCTCTAAGCCATTGCAGAGCTGTAATAGAAGTAGACAGACTTGCCGCTCATAAATCTCTGGCTGGGTTTCATGAGTGGATGCAGACTCCTTGACAAATTCTGCAGCTGTACTGTAAGGTACCTCTCGAGTTATAACCACCACACAGTCTTCCTCAGAGGACAAGCCAACAGCCTGTGATGTCTCACTTGTTGAACCTCCTTTTGACGTTTCAGAAGGATGTAGTAAGCTTGAAGGAACACTGGCCAAAAAGTGGCCACAATCTTGCTGTATGTTGAAGTGGACAGGTAAAGAGAGATTGGAATAAAATGGAGTTTTGGGGTCTTCTGCTCTACATAACTGCAAAGAAAAAGAAAAAAGATTCATGAGTAATGTATTTACAGTATATAGTGATTGGTAATCTTGCAATCTCTTTACTAGTTAAATTATATTTTGTTATGAAGTGTGAAGTATACTGGAAATCCACATTTGTATGAAAGTGTAAAATATTGGAATTATTAGTTTCCCCTAGATCTGATACCCCTCAGATACTGTTAAAAGTAGAGTGCTTCCTATTTCCTCCGACTGGACTCCCCATGGCAAAATGACTGGGTTCCAAATCAATTGCTATGGCAGCTTGGGGCCTTTTGAGGGCTCCAGGCAGGGGTATAGATAGAAATCAGTGGGCCCCATAGGAAGAATCTAAATTGGGCCCCCATGCCCCAATCATAGCCCCTCCCACTACCCGTTCCTGGCCAGTAGCAGCAGTGTGCTGATATGTGAGGTATAAGGTATAAATTACAGCTCATACCTCACATATCAGTACACTGCTGTATATACCATATATCTTAGCAGACTACATCTATTTCACATCATACCTCACATGGCAGTACACTGTTGTATATAATATATATCTGTACACACTGCATCTATTATACCTTGTACCTCACATCAGTACACTGCTGGGTATACTATATACCTGTGTTCACTGCATCTATTATACTGTAATCAATATATATATATATATATATATATATATATATATACACACACACAGTATATAGAGCAGTGTAATGATGTAAGAAGTACAAGGTATAATAGATGCAGTGAGTACAGATATATGTGATCAGTTATACATTATGGTCACTGTGTGTTAGGTACATGAGGCAGTAGTGGTTGTAACTGTCTGCAGTACTATATCTATGAGTGAGATATGAATAAAGATAGGGAATGGGGTGCAAATAAAAATTGGCGAATTGGCGAAAGGAGTAGGACCTCCTCTTACCACTCATCACAGGCCCTGGCAGATGCTCCTATCTAACCTGGGAACTACACCATTTTTTGTGCAGGTCCTTTACTAGATGTACAGGACCTGTGATCATAACAGGTCCTTTAGCTTTCTCCACTGATGATACCTTCACTATACTGGAGCTGGATAGTAATAAGTGTAATTAAGGAACGGGGCCTTTGGTTCACTGCCCTTTTCCCCACGGGCCTCATACCAGTTGCGTGGTCTGCCTCTCTTGGCAGTACGCTACTTCTCCGAGGCTTTGCCTGCAGCAGGACATAATATGAAGCCAGTAAAAGTCCCCTAGCCTGCAATAGTAAAATAGTGCAGTGTATGGTATAAGCAATTAAAGGGAATCTGTCACCTGGAAAATCAATATTAAACCAAACATGGGTCCTTATAGCTGTTCATACCTTCTTTCCAT
Source organism: Bufotes viridis (assembly GCA_033119425.1). Classification (NCBI taxonomy): domain Eukaryota; kingdom Metazoa; phylum Chordata; class Amphibia; order Anura; family Bufonidae; genus Bufotes; species Bufotes viridis. Next base: position 387,119,133 of record CM065589.1, on the reverse strand, counting down.
AGGTGTTCTTTACACTTGGATCTGGCTTTCTATCTTCATAAAAATCCTCTTTTAGCTTTATGCTAATGACCCCTGAAGGTGCCCAGAGGGGCGTTATTTTCATTCAAGTGCCCAGGAACGCCCTCCATCCAGTGCCCAGGCCCGCCTACCCCCGACAGAGCCCAGGCCCGACCCTCTCTCCGCTCAAAAAATATGCCCCCAGCATTGCGACTGCCGTCAATCTTCACCCCCGGCTACGTCACTGGTAGCTGATAACCCTGCCCACTCCTTCCCTTCAGCTTCCCTAACAGCTACCGGGCCGGCTCCTGCGCTCTTCCTGTTTAACTGAGTGCATGCCCAGTGAAACACTTGAGGCTGATGCGCTTAGTTAAACAGGAAGAGCACAGGAGCCGGCTCGGTGGATGTTAGTGAAGCTGGAGGGAAGGAGTGGGTGGGGTTATCGGCTACTAGTGACGTAGCCGGGGGTGGGGCATGATGGCAGTCGCAATGCCAGGGACATATGGTATGAGCAGAGTGAGGGGTGGGCCTGGGAACTGGATGGAAGGCGTTCCTGGGCACTTTTTGAATGAAAATAACGCCCCTCTGGGCACCTTCATGGGTCATTGGCATAAAGATAAAAGAGGATTTTTATGAAAAATGTTTTAAATATTTTAAATATTAAAAAAACAATATAAATTAGATGTAAGAAAATAAACATAATTGATATCACCTGAAAATGTCTAAACAGTTAAAATCTAACTCCATTTTTTTTGTCACCTTATCCTCTGCCAAAAATTGAATAAAAAAAAAAAAAAATGATCAAAAACTTGGATGTATCCCATTAAATACTACAGCTCGCACTACAAAACACAAGCCCTCATAGAGCTCTGTAGATGAAAATATAAAGAATGTATGGGTGCTTTAACAGACAGAGCCAGGCAGTGACAAAGCAGCAAGGGAGGGCTGGCACAGAAAGGAACAGAGTTTGGGGGCAACAAGAGCAATGGTGACGTCCTCCTTGCCCCAAAGGCCTAAACTGCGAATTAATAAAAAGTATCATAACTCGGGAATGCAGTCTTGTATCAACAAAAGTAATACAACGTTTTAATCAGGTGACCCACATCTATTTGTCTATGTAGTTTAATCTCTGGTGACAGATTCCCTTTAGGCCCCTTTCACACGAGCGAGTTTTCCGCGCGGGTGCAAAGCGTGACGTGAACGCATTGCGCCCGCACTGAATCCTGACCCATTTATTTCAATGGGTCTCTGTACATGAGCGTTTTTTCATGCATCAGTTCTGCATTGCATGAAAAACGCAGCATGTTCTATATTCTGCGTTTTTCACGCAGCCCTGGCCCCATAAAAGTGAATGGGGCTGCGTGAAAAACGTATTGCATTCGCAAGCAAGTGCAGATGCAATGCGTTTTTCACTTATGGTTGCTTGGAGATGTTGTTTGTAAACCTTCAGTTTTTTATCACACGCATAAAAAAAACGCATCAAAACGCGCAGAAAAAACTGATTGCAATTGCAGACAAAACTGACTGAACTTGCTTGCACACTGGGGCGAGTTTCCCTGAATGCACCCTGAACACATCCGGACCTAATCCGTCACGCTCGTGTGAAAGAGGGCTTAGAGAGATAACTAATGCTTAAATTCAGATTAGCCATTGTTACAGTGGCTTAAAACGAAGCCCTATTTTCAAGTTTTGTATGGGGCTATTCTAGGGCACTTATAGAGGTGTGAGGTCTCCTACTGTACCTACATACGAAGTATCATTGTAGACATACAGGGGTTTTCGGGTACTTTCACACTAGCGTTGTTTGATTCCGGCAAACTCTATGCATATCATTTTTTCTGACTGATCAGGCATTTTTCAGACTGATCAGGTCTGAAAAATGCCTGATCAGTCAGAAAAATGCATTACAATACCGGATTCGTTTTTACGGTGTCAATCGGCAAAATGGATCTGGTATTTATTTTTTCACATTTTCAAAGGTCTGCGCATGCGCAGACCAGAATGCCGGATCCATCATAGCGGTATTTTTAACAGCACTAATGAATTGCAATGGAAAATAATGCCGGATCCGGCATGTGTTCCGGAATTTTGGATGGAGATAATACAGCAGCATGCAGTAGGGTTGATCCTGATGAGTAAAACAATACTTGCTATTCCCGAGATATCTCTTTTCAGTGATATTTAAATTAGGTCTTCTGTGCACCAAGGGGCGAGTCAGAGCACCAGAGCTTCTCCTTCCTGCACCTGTTGCCACTCGCAGGTCCTCTTAATTGACAGGGCTAAAATTTACTAAGCCTGGGGCTATAAATCACAGAAAAAAGTGCACCCCAAGAATAAGCAACTGACAATATTGGCTAATCCCTCAAGCTGATGTTAAAAGCTGAGACATTCGCCAATATCCTCCAGTCAGGAACATATCGGAGCCCCTTCATGTACCACGTCAAGGTTTCTCAGCATGGCATGGGGTCCTACCACTAGACTACCTATGGTGTGTGAACAGGGTCTCAAAGGTGCAGATATCCAGCTCACAGCCCCGCTCCCACTCACCTGCACTGCAGTACCAACAATGCAATGGGAGACAAAGGAGGCCGCAAGCTGCACCCACAACAGACCATGTGACACAGACTCCCAGGTGCAGCAGATGCGGACCACATGCGGAGGAGCTGCTCCCCAGTTAGAAACACGCAACAGTGTTTGGGGTTTGAGCAGTTCCACCCATTTAGACCACGTTTATTTCTGTGATTTTTGCTTTATATGTATTGAATAAGCCTGGGGCTACATTACAGACTTTGTGGTGAAACCCATTGCATGACCAAGGATCACTGTGTAAGGCCTACTGCATACGAACGTGTGCTCCCGTTGCCGTATTGCGGACCGCATATGTGGATCCGTAATACACGGGCACCGTTCCGTGTGCATTCCGCATCATGGATGCGGACCCATTCATTTCAATGGGTCCACAAATCCGGAGATGCGGAATGGTGCGGAACTGAGGCCTGGTTCCATTCCGCAAAAATATAGAACAGGTTCTATCTTTTTGTGGAACTGGCAGATCGCGGACCCATTCAAGTGAATGGGTACATGATCCGCAGCGGCTGCCCCACGGTCGATGTTCATGTATTGCGGCCCGGCCACGGGGCGCACACGTTCGTGTGCAATAGGCCCAATACTGCAGTCATTGAACTGAATGAAGTCGCAGTGCTACTCACAAGATGTTGTCACCGCAACCCCAGAATCACAAAAAATTTCAACACTGCTGGATTTTTTGTGACCCCGTTCAGTTCAATGACTACAGTGTTACAGATCCTTAGTTGCAAGATTGCTGTGTTTCCCCAGCCTAAAATTATTTAGTAAAACTGGAGTGGTGACAAGCCCCCTTTAAATGCATGCTTGTTTGGTAAGCATTAAAGGGGTTGTGCACCTTTGGGGGGAAAAGGGTCGGAAACCTCCTCTCTTGGATAGATTTGCAAAAGGGAAACCTACTTACTTGCTTCCCAGCACTCGCTCCCCGCTTCTTCTCTCCCCCTCCTTGGTGGCAGCCAATAGCTGGCCGCAGCGCTGACCTACTCCTCCTGTGTTACGTTAGCATCTGACATGATGTAAGGGGAGCCATGTCAAAACGAAGTTTACATCCTGGAAGCACAGCAGCCGACGCTGGGGAGAGAAGGAGCGGGGGAGCCAACACTGGGGAGCAAGTAAGTATGCTTCCCTTGGCCTGTCTTCCCAGGAGGTTGGCCACAACCAGTGGTGTAACTAGAAATGACTGGGCCCCACAGCAAATTTTTGAATGGGGCCCCCTCCCCCAGTAATTTTTTCACAACCCCTTCCTTTCATGCCGCCCCCTTTCCTGTGGCTAGTAAAGATCGCTCTCTCAGACCAGGCCCGGCAGCTGTTCCATCCGTTTTTTACACTGTCTATACTCTATATCATTTCATTGTGTAATAATGTTGAGGTGCCCTGACAAAATCTTTAGTACTTCTCCTTTTGGATGGGCCCCTTCTGGGTCAGGGCCCCAAAGCAGCCGCTTTCCCTATAGTTACGCCCCTGGCCACAACCTCTTTAAAATGTAAAAGTATTCTATGAACTTTAGTAAAAATAAATAAAATAATGTAATTTACCTTCACAGCATAATTATTCAGAGCATCCTTGGCACAAGTGGCACAGTAATAAACTGCATCCCCGGCATTGCAGCATGGTTTGTTGCTCGTCAGCTTGAAGAGAGACCAGTTATTTTCATTAAAATGCAGTTCCTTCTTTTGGTCCCGCATAAAATAATCCTCACATTTGTTCATTAAACGTCTTGTAGATTGTGCATAAAGCCCACTGAGTTTGGCATACATTCCTTCTTTGCTGTCTATGTTGCTAAGAAGGTGGTGGAGCTGGAGACTTGAGGCAGAAGATGTTTGACTAGAAACACTTAGCTGTGACATTGACATGGCTGGTGTCCCTCGGCTCTGAAGACAATTTCTGCTCCTAACCTCGTTTCTGTGGCCAGTACCTCTACAGCAGATCTCCAGCGACTCAGAAGATGAAAACATGGCATGCCTGTCCATGGGACTTAAAGGATGGCTGTGGAGTGTGGATTCTTCTCCGCAAACATTGTTTTCTGACTGACTAAGATTAAGCTTTGGACTATTTGGATTGACTCCAGTTCTTGATGGGAAAGCCCGACCCCAGGCAGAGTTATCTGGTGCTGAGATAGCCCTGTTCATCGACTTCTTTACAGGCAATGGAGGCGGCTGTCCAAGTCCATTCTGAGCTTCCATTCCAGAGTCCACAGAGAAGGAAACTTGGGCAAAATGCTTCTTCTCAGTACCAGAAGAAAGACTTGGAGAAGTGATGGCTTCGCATGACTGACCTATAAAACAAGGACTAATTAAATGACTTGAGCTTAAAAACTTGATATTAAAGTAGACTGTGTTATATTTTACAAACTATAACATTAAACCCTTTACATGGATGGAACATTGACATTCTATTTTTAGAGATTTTCTGGTAAACGTATCGACATATTCTAATTTGTATCTCACTACAATTGCACAGCTTCTGTGAGCCTTATCTCTGTAATAATTGGAAACCTGCTGCAAACAGATTTTTGTGCCAATAGGGCATTTCAAGTTTGTTTGCGTTGCTCAGGTAGGAAGAATAAAGTACATTCCAAGGCTGCTTTGTGACAAGAGGCTCATTGCAATCGGATTATAAATGGAGACAGGGAGTGGCAACTTACTGAACACTGATCTGGAAAGCTTATTTTAAGTACATATTCAGAGTAGAGGGCAGATGTTGCAATAGCCTTAAAGGAGGATCTAAAAAAGCTATGCTAACCCTTTGCATAAACTTCACCAAGACAGCTTTCCAAGGTGCCCAGCTTTATCCAAGCTTCTGAGAAACAACCTAATGTCATGTTGACCTACTTGAACAAGTGAGCAAAATGATTACGCATGAGAATACTCATTCAATACTCACATGGCAAATGGACGAACAAGCTACATGCAAATATCCAACAAGTCCATAACACCAAAATACTAGAGGATCTGCTGCTTCCTATAACTACGGTGGATGAAAGTTAATAATCTTTCCAGGTCAAACTGCTGCAGCCACTGAAGATCCCACTTTATTTCATGTTCAATAATGTTACCAAGTCCATAAGTAATGCTTGCTCCAAAGACAGAGTAAGTCCAGGCATATCTGCATTTACATGACCACCAGACATTTGCACAGGCTGTGGTAACAGGAGATCAGGTGGACTTTGCTCCTTTTGCAAGAGTTATGCAGATATCTTAAAAGGAAGAAGGTTTATAGACGCCCTTACTCTGTAAAGAAACTAAATGAGCTTCATGTAAATGGGAAGAAATATACTGTGTGTAGAAATGTCATCTGATGTAGATCACTATGTGTAGTTCCCCATCACTATTACTCCACAGACTTGAATATCCAGTGCTTATTTGGCATCTTAATATCATTATTAAAATGAAATTTGGCAGATTAATTTAATGGGTTGGGTCCTGAAAAACAGTTATCACTTATTCACAGGATAGGTGAAAAATGTATAGTGGGTGGGAGTGTCACAGCCAAGATTCCTATGTAGCCCCATTGATTCCCAGTCATATTACAATGGAGGAACTCCTAGGCCAAAAAGTGCACCTGCCATTTCAAATAACTTCTGGCATGTCATGCAATATGCTAAAAGTTTTGATTGGTATGGATAAGGGTGTAAACACCAAGACTGATGACTGGGCTGAACAAAGCCACGTACAGGCTCAGTCTATGGTTCATGCACCGCTATATCAGAATAAGCTGAACGAAGTTGATCAAAGATGGTGGTCAGCACTTGGATGCTGTATAATAAAAATTTCTGTCAAGACTCTCTCACCCCTATGAGTATTGGGCCCCTTCAGCTCCTGTCAACTTGTCAGTCCCATAGTCAAAACCATTTTTGTTGTAATGCCTATCTTTATAGTGAAAGGGTACTTTGTGCGACAGCTAGCACAAGGATTAAATTAAGTAGATACACAAAAAGCACTTCAAAGAGATCTCTAGGAATTTCCCAACAAGTGTCTTCTTCTGCATTTTGACCTTGCTCTTCTTCTAACAAGATTGCTTATAATTTGCATGCTCCATTAAGTACAGGTATTTCCAATTTAATCCATTTACTCAGCTCACAGACTAATTTTCTAATATACATATCTGTATGTATCTATCTATAGCTTTCCTGAACTTCATTCTTCTATGAATATAAGCTGCTTAGGACAAACATACTTATACTAAGAACTAAGAAAATGTTAATATGCCCTATTAGGATGTATGGACACCACAGAGGTAGCCACTGGCAAAAAGCAACACTGGCGAATCTGGCCATGCATGTATTGCATTTCTTGAACCAAGACTGCCATGCAATGCTCCATTTCCCCTGCCAAATGTCTGGTCAGAAAGTTTCCTGAAGACGATAACTTATGGTTAGGGGTTAGAGAACTGCGAAGAACTGCGAACATCTGCTAATCGTCTGGCCAACTTCTGTTGAAAGATAGGTTGTCTTCTGGAGACATAGGGACTGATTTATCAAAAAAAAAAAATTGGAGGGTGTCAATAAATGTGTAAAGGTGGTGGCCAATGTGGCAAATTTATGAAAGCGTCACGCGGTGCTTGTTAAATTTGGTGCAGTTGCACATTAACATTCTACTGTAGATCCTCTCCCACCTCCATAGCTATGGCAGGTCAAGAGTGGAGTCAGCTTGCAAATAATTTTCGTGACTTTACAAACAGGAACGGTGGCGTAGGATCTGGCAGGTAAAATAAGGCTTGTTTCGCACTGCAGTTAGAATTCAGGCAGAGAACAGCCGGTAACCAGAACAATCGTTTTTGTCCAACCGAATCAATGGGGCTGGCGGACATTCTGGTAGCATTCAGCAATGCTGGATACAGAGAATTCTGGCAGGCTGTTCTCTAGCAGATCTCATAACGGCAGTGTGAAATAAGCCTTGCTTCCTCCTGAAACTGGACAAGCTCTTATCTGTAGTCTTAATACTATGGTTTTATTTGCATGATACAACTTGCAACTCTAAATAAAATACAAAATTATAAAATTACAATATACCTAAAAAAATAAAGACAAATGAGCTTCAGCCATGTCAAATTACCTCCTTCACTACACGTCCGGGAGTCCAAGCTGTCCATAGAACCAGTACTGAAGCTGACGTTAACGTTCACATTTGAGGTACTGACATTTGTTGCCTTAAATGACTCTCCGAGGCTCTCCACCGATCCAAGACTCACATTCTCCAGTTCACAGCTACTCTTGTTCATTTTCAAAAGCCTTGGACAAGATAAAACAAAAAATTCTCATGAGTAACCTTTTTATAACACTTCGGGTACTTTCACACTAGTGGCATAGCTATCCGGCAGGCTGTTCCAGCGGGTGAACAGCCTGCCGGATCTGCCATGCCGCAAGTACCCGTGTGCTGCGCTCCGTCCCCATTGACTATAATAGGGCGGGGGCGGAGCTACAGCGCAGCACGGCAGTGCACAGCCGGAGATAACCGGACTAAAAGTACTACAGGTCCGACTTTTTAGTCTGGCGATCCTTGCTGTGCTGCGCCGTAGCTCCGCCCCCTGCCCTATTATAGTCAATGGGGACAGAGCGGCAGCGCACGGGTACTTGTGGCATGGCGGATCTGGCAGGCTGTTCACCCGCCGGAACAGCCTGCCGGATAGCCATGCGAAAGTACCCTTACCTAGTACTTGTGTGTAAAACATTCATCATAAATATCTTGGTGTGAAGTTTTGATGTTCTTTTTGTGGTAGAATTTTTTTTTTTACTCTAATAGTAAAAAAAAAAAAAAAAAAATATACAAATTATAAAGCTACCAGAACAGGATGCACAAATTGACACTTCCTGTTCTGTCCTAAACAGATGAATTAGAGAGAAGTAAAACAGGTTTTTCCTTCCACAAAAATGCACTTTTGAAATGAAGCAGAAAGGATCTGTATTGTATTGCAAATGCAAGCAAACACTAGAGCTTCTGTAATTACACAATGGTGTATACTGCATCTACATCGGGACGGCCAGACACACTGATCCTGATAGCTACTCGGCAGAAAAACAATCCAGTCCTGGTCCGATTAGGCTGGGTTCACATCTGCGTCCTCAATTCTGTTAGGGGAACAGACTGCCAGAATTCACTGTATCCGGTGAACATGCCAGCACTCGGCTGGACAAAAATGCTACATGTAGCGTTTTTTTGGTCCACCAAAAGCTGGCACATAGGCCTTAGGCTACTTTCACACTAGCGGCAGGACGGATCCGACAGGCTGTTCACCCGACGGAACAACATGTCGGATCCGTCCTGCCACTAGTGAACGTGTGCCCCCGGACTACCGCTCCGGTCCCATTGACTATAATGGGGGCAGGGTGGAGTTCCGGCAGAGGCACGGCAGTTCAAATGTCGGACATGTCATAGTTTTATTACGGCAGCCTCGCGGCGTGCGCTGCCGTGCCTCCGCCGGAAAACCACCCCGCCCCCATTATAGTCAATGGGGCTGTAGTGGTAGTCCGAGGCACATGTCACTAGCGGCAGGACGGATCCGACAGCCTGTCGGATCCGTCCTGCCGCTAGTGTGAAAATAGCCTAAGCGGTCAGATTGTTTCCGGATTACAGTGAATGGGGATCCGGCGGTGCGTCATGGTATCAAGCTGTTCTAGATACAGTAAACTCTGGCAGTCTGTTCCTCCACCACAGATGTGAACCCAGTGTTAGAATACGTGTTTTTTATACCACTTATATCTGACCACGAGCCTTGGGAATTTTTGAAGCGTAAGAAAAACTGCATGTGATTTTACAGCTGCAATATCAACTAATAGATTTTCAACAGAGGAAGTCACAATCACTACCTGCACAAAAATGGTGGCTGGTAACATGTGCCGTTTATAAAAACACTTGCATGTTTTCTGAAGCAGTTTTTCCGATGGCTCAAAAATACATAAAAAACATACAGACTAAAAGGGTTGAGAGACTTAAATGGGTTGTTCAGGATTAAATAAAAATCAAAATCTGCTTTTTCATATAAATAATTGTTACCAACCATATTAACAATTTTTGTTAATGCCAGTGGCTTGGTATAGCTACTAAGAAATGGAGAATTATTGTTTTGTGGTGGTATATGGAAAGGTCCAAGTCTAAGGACAACAGGCCTTGAGTACAGGTAAGATTAATTTTATATTCACATATTTTTATTAATATATTTTCAACTGACTTTCTTGAAGGTCTTATGAATGAGCAGTCCCAGCAAATATGTCTCATATCTCCACTTTTATACAATGCTAACATTTGTCGAAGTCATTATAAAAAAGTTCTATGAGAAGTAAAGTACTACTGGATGGATTTTTTACATATAGGGCTACTTTTTTTCATGTGCCGTCCAGTATTGCAGCTCAGCCCTATTCACTTAAAGAGGACCTTTTATCAGGGTAAAAAATGTGTACTAAGTATGCTGACATGTAGAACGGCGCCCAGGGATCTCCCTGCACTTACTATTATCCCTGGGCGCCGCTCAGCCGTAGGCTCAGTATCTTCTGGGACTTAGTTATACTAGGAGGAGCCTATTATCACTTGGTTATAGTAGGCGTATCCCAGGCTGTAGCGCTGGCCAATCACAGCGCTCAGCTCACAGCCTGGGAGAAAAAAAACCTCCCAGGATATGAGCTGTGCGCTGCGATTGACCAGCGCTACAGCCTGGGATACGCCTACTATAACCAAATGATACTAGGCTCCTCCTAGTATAACCAAGTCCCAGAAGATACCGGAGCCTATACCGGGCGAACGGAGCGGCGCCCAGGGATAATAGTAAGTGCAGGGAGATCCCTGGGCGCCGCTCTACATATCAGCACACTTAGTACACGTTTTTTACCCTGATGAAAGGTCCTCTTTAAAGGAGTTTTCCCGAGCCTTTTATACTGATGACTATCCTCTGGATAGGTCATCAGTATCTGATTGGTGTGGGTCCAACACCCGGGACACCCACTGATCAGCTGTTCGAAAAGGCAGTGGTACTCATAGTAGCACCGTGGCCTTCTCCAGCTTTTCATGGTCCGTGTGATGTCACGTTCAGACGAGCTGCTATACCAAACAATGGCGCGGCCATGGGTGTCGGACCCTCACCGATCAGACGCAGATAACCAATCCAGAGGAACATCAGTATAAAAGTCTTTTAACTTAGCTAGATAAAGCCCATGAAAAGTATAGTGCCATTGTCGAAAAACCACACACCTTGTAGCTTAAGACTGGCAAAATGGTCATCTATGTGGTGTGTCCTCTGTATCCTCTACGTATTAGCCATTAATTGCTACGCTATAATTCATATTGATATAGAACTGGATCCCTAATCTGGGACCAAGAAGACAGTATGTCGAGGTTTATTTTTAAAGAGTTTCTGTCACCTGAAATATGGGTATCAAGCTGGCTGACATTAGCAATGTGCTAATGTCAGCTGAACATAATTATATTAGTGCCATCTCACTGCCTACCGCCGTTATTGAGAAAAACAAACTTTTATAATATTCTAATTCAGGGCTCGACAAATCCCAGGCGTCAGGTCGCCATGGCGACCAGGAATTTGGTCCTGGTGAATGGGTATTTGTCAGCCTGTTTGCAAGGGTGGCCGGGCGCAGGGTCGGCGCGTCCTAGGAGTGCCGGCCCCCTTCATGCTGCAGCTGCCCGAGCGCTCTATATAGAGCCTCAGGCGGCTGCAGCACTGCCCGGGCTGGCGCGTCCATGAGGGCACACCTCCCGGGCGCAGCATGAAGAGAGGGACTGACAGGAGGGAAACGCTCAGCGCTCCCTCCTGTCAGCCCCTCATTGTAGCGTGGCCGAGCCCTGTATAGTCCGCGGGTACAGGGAGCATCTGTCTCCTGTACCTGGCCGGACTGACAAGAAGTGCGCACACAGTGTGCACTTCCTGTCAGTCCGCCCGTGTACAGGAAACTAAAGCTCCTGTACCCGTGGACCATACAGAGCTCGGCCACGCTACACTAGAGGCGGGGGAGGGAGGGGAGAAAATGACAAGAGGGAGAAAGATAATGACAAGAAGGGAGGGGAGGGGAGGGAATGACAAGGACAAGAGGGGGAAAGAGAATGACAAGACAGAGAGGGGGAAAGGATTGACAAGACAAGAGGGGGAAAGAGATTGACAAGACAAGAGGGGGAAAGAGATTGACAAGACAAGAGGGGGAAAGAGATTGACAAGACAAGAGGGGGAAAGAGATTGACAAGACAAGAGGGGGAAAGAGATTGACAAGACAAGAGGGGAAAGAGATTGACAAGACAAGAGGGGGAAAGAGATTGACAAGACAAGAGGGGGAAAGAGATTGACAAGACAAGAGGGGGAAAGAGATTGACAAGACAAGAGGGGGAAAGAGATTGACAAGACAAGAGGGGGAAAGAGATTGACAAGACAAGAGGGGGAAAGAGAATGACAAGACAAGAGGGGGAAAGAGAATGACAAGACAAGAGGGGGAAAGAGAATGACAAGACAAGAGGGGGAAAGAGAATGACAAGGGCGGGAGAGAATGACAAGGGCGGGAGAGAATGACAAGGGCGGGAGAGAATGACAAGGGCGGGAGAGAATGACAAGGGCGGGAGAGAATGACAAGGGCGGGAGAGAATGACAAGGGCGGGAGAGAATGACAAGGGGGGGAGAGAATGACAAGGGGGGGAGAGAATGACAAGGGGGGGAGAGAATGACAAGGGGGAAAAGAGAATGACAAGAGGGGGAAAGTGAATGACAAGAGGGGGAAAGAGCTGGGCGTTGCAGTGATGCGGGGACTGCAGAGGCTGAGCACCAGCTGGGGGCTGTAGTGCTCAGTAAAATTTCATAGTGCCCGCTGTGTTTGTGCCCTCCGGAACCCTCTGCCCTCTCCTCCGGACCCCTCTGCCCTCCCCTCCGGACCCTGTAATCCATGTAAGGGTTTCCACATGTCATGGCGGCCGCAAGTGGCGATCACTTAGATGCTGGCAGCGTCTGACGTGTCATATAACCTATTGAAGAGGGGAAGCATTATGGGGGGCCCTATATACTCGCACATTATGGGGGGCACTATGGAGAACAGGGGAAGGAACACTATGGGGGCATCTACTGGGGGCCCTATGTACTGGCATGCATTATTGGGGGGCTCTATGGAGGTGTGGGGGGGGAGCACTATGGGGTCATCTATTGGGGGCTTTATGACGCGGCTCCGCCTGGCTCCTAACTTTTTTAGCTGGCTCCTAGATTCCAAGGAAATTTGTCAAGCCCTGTTCTAATTAGCCTCTAAGAGCAGGGGGGCATTGCCTCTGCGCCTAGAGGCTCCGTTCTCCTACCTTTGGCCACACCCTGCTTCACTAGATTGACAATGCCAGGCAGCATTCACCTCCTCCTGCCTGCCCTGTGGAGATCTCGCGACGTTCAGTATTCCGCGCAGACGCAGTGAGGAAGCTGGCAGCCATCGAGCGCCCTTCACTAACTGCGCCGTATACTGAACGGGGCAGTGCAGGCGCGATATATACGCTGCAGAGAGGGCCGGAGGTAGGACACCAATGCTACCTGGCCCTGTCAATCTAGTGAAGCAGGGCGTTGCCAGAGGTGGGAGAACGGAGCCTCTAGGAGCAGGGGCAATGCCCTCCTGCTCCTAGAGACTAATTGGCATAATATAAAAGTTCATTTTTCTCAATAACGGCGGCAGGCAGTGAGATGGCACTAATATATAGTTATGTTCAGCTGACATTAGCACATCGCTAATGTTAGCCAGCTTAATACCCATTTTTCAGCTGACAGAAACCTTTTAATGAGTTACATACCCCCTGCTATACATGGATGGTGACTAAAATCAAGCATAAAAACTAAAGGAGTGGAAATACTCTTTAGAAGCAGACAAAATACTGTACATACATATGAACACTGTCTCAACAAGTATTCGCACAGATTTTTATCATAGATTCACTCAATGCAATCCCTGTGCTTGGCTAATCATGTACATATTTCTGGGTGATTAGACTTGGAACCGGTACAAAACAAGAAGATAAAAGCTAGGATCTCTGCAGAAATATGTAGAGAGGCAACCTTGTCCTGGCATAATTAACAGGAATGTTTCTGAAAGAAGACATTGTGATGGTGAATGTTTGTTCTCCTTGGAACATTAACAATCATTAACCTCATTCTTCTCCTTTCTGGATTTACTTGTGCTGCATTGGAATGCATCAGAATTACTGGAAACCCCATCAACGTTCGGGTTTATTTGCACTAATGCAGTCTCGTTGTCTCCTCCTTATGCTTTTGACACTTTTTTAAGCTGTGACCGAACAGCCGTCACAATATTGGAAGGTTCAGGGCTACAGAATGGAATGTGACTAGGCCACACTCCAGGTCCTCGACATGGAGGCTGTGGGAAGAGAAGGCAGGCACAGTCCACATAGAAGGTAGCAGCAGGTCATTGTGAGACTGTCTCTGGATTCAAGGACACCAGAAATTCTTTGCATAACGGCCAGCCCCTCCTCAGCTACTGGGAATTAAAAAACAAATGCCATGTAAGGCTTTGATGTCTTCTGGAACAAAAACACAGCCTAAACCCGATGACTGGAACAGGTTCTGCCTTTGATAAACGTTACTCAGTCGATGCCAAGAAAAAGTGTGTACAAGACACATACCTGTACCATCTCCATAGCAGCCCAACACGTCTTAAAACGAATCATACGATTGATTACATTGAAACGCAAGGAAAACTGATGTTTTATCATCTGCACAAATTCTTCTAAACTATTTCTTAGGCTACATATGAATGTGAAAAAAACATCAATTTAAGGGCATTTGTCAAATTTGTACCTGACCTGTTGTATGTGCGCTCGGCAGCTGAAGGCATCTGTATTGGTCCCATGTTCATATGTGCCCGCATTGCTGAGAAAAATGATGTTTTATTATATGCAAATGACCTTTAGGAGCAACAGGGGCGTTACTGTTACACCTAGAGGCTCTGCTCTCTCTAACTGCCGCATCCTCTCCACTTTGCAGGCGTGATTATATTTTCAAAACTTCATTTTTTTTCAGCAATGCAAGCACATATGAACATGGGACCAACACAGATGTCTTCAGCTGCCAAGCGCACATGTAACAGGTCAGCCAGTTTCATAGGTACAAATCTGCTGACAGATGCCCTTAAAAATTGTAAAATGGTCTATTTTTAACAGTTGTTTGTTTTTTTACAACAATGGCCTATCCCATAGGGATAGATTTAATAAAAAATGGTGTAAAACAAAACTGGCTTAGTTGCTCATAGCAACCAATCACGTCACACCTTTCATTTTTCAGAGCTCCTTTGAAAAAAAGGAAATACAATTGGTTGCCATAAGCAACTTAGCCATTTTCCTTTATTTTACTCACCTATATAGCGCTGTGATATTCCGCAGCTCTTTTCAAACATTATCATCACCTGCTATCTCCAATAGGGCTCATAATCTAAGTTCCCTATCAGTATGTAATTGGAGCGTGGAAGTAAACCAGAGTACCTGGAGAAAACCCACATACAAACCCCATGCAGATGTTTTCCTTGGTCAGATTCGAGCCTAGGACCCCAGCGCTGCACCGCACCAGTACTAACCACTGTGCTTCCTTTTGATTAATCTCCCCCACAGGTTGAAAAAAAATGCAGTCACATGGCTGTTTTTTTTGTTTGTGTGAATGTACCCTTGCTCATATAGTGCCATCTACCCATGTCTTATACTGAAAACAATTAAAGGACCCAATAAATGGATTGTCCCATAGTGGCTGTATGTTATACTATATCACCAAATATACTCTAAAGTGATATATTGTCCACAGTGGCCCAGCCACCTACCTATTATCGCTATATGATGCTTAGTACAGATACACATTCTATAAATGTGGACAATGATGTGCAGTTCCGGTGGGTGTGCGAGGTGACAGAACCGGATAAGCCATTGATGGCTTATCCCGAGGACGGGCTTTCACTTAAAAAAAGGCTGAACCAACCCTTTAAGTGTGATTTTATGTGGAATACAATTATGAACTAAAACTGTCATGTCAGGAGAGGAGGCTGGTCCTCTAAGTCAATTCAAGATGGGTTGGGGGAATCATTCATATAGTAACACTAAGTTCTTCACAATGAATCAATCAAGTGAGCTTAAGACATGATGGGACAATAGGCTGATAGCGGGTGGGGGAGTTCTGCCGAGGAAAGCGTTCACTTCATTAAGTCTCTGCACTGATATATACATGTCTTGTATGCTGATATTGGCTGGTTCAGTAGTACAACCCATTTGTTTCCGCTTTATCACCTGCCGTAAAACTCCAAAAAGTGACAATTTTTGTGCAGCTGGTCCTTACACAAAAAGACTTTTATTGCTGCTTTTCTGGCACACAGGGGTTGATAAATACCCCCTATATATCCTTTTTTCTGTGCCAGGAACCTATAATTGACCACCTCAGACACAAGTGATAGAGATGATCTCATACAGAGAGAACAGACAAGTAGAATTTGAAGGACTTATCACCATCTTGTCTGCAAGGGATGTGAGAAACAGAGATAACGTTCACAGTCTTGTGTTGACCTAACAGACAACCTTTTGTGTGTCTAGAGTCAAGGATCCCATTCATCTTATGGCACAGGTCAGTGACAGGAGCTATCAAGTCACACACTTGTCTATGGTATGTAGTTAGAAAGTCGTCTTGCTGCACAATAGCTTTAAGGAATGTTGTGATGACTGCTGGGAGGAGGGTGATGATAATTGCTATCAGACAAAAGTCACTTATTCCATTAAGATGAAGTGACCACTTTCCTAATACACAAGATTAGAGACTAAAGGGCCTCTTACACTGGCCGAGAATCCTGCAGATAATCCCGAACTAGCGTTCATAAAATCTCTCATTACCAATTATCTGGCGGTGTAAATGTACCGTTGAACACTCGTTCATCGGGTAATAGCTCATTTGTGCAGTCACAAAAATTATTGTTTGTCTGCAGAAGATTGTGCTGGGTAATCAGTCTACTGCCGGGTAAAACAATGAGTCCTTATGGGGCAGAGTCATGGCATTAGTGATCACTCCTCCCTATACTGTGAAGGAGATTACTGCATGTAAATGCTACTGTCTCCTCCACTGATGAACAGGTGATTGTCGGGAAGTAACGCTTTCTTACCGACAATCTGCTGCTGTATCGTCCCGTGTGAAGGGACCTTTAACCGTGTGATGAACTTCTAGTGGAAAGGAAAGGTGCAGCTTGATTATGAATACCCGTGTTATAGAACTGGTATTAGAATCTGTCTAAGCATTCTACTACATAAAGTGTAATGCCCAAGACAGATAGTATTTAAAGGGGCTTTCCAGTTTGCATCAACATCCTTTAAAATAATAATTTATGAAGGTAGTTGCAATTTTGTAATATATTTCTTTTAGCTTGCCCCCATCTTCAGTTCTGAGCTATGGTGACATGACCATGTCCATGCAGCTCTTATTTTCTGTGATTTTATGTCCAAGGGCGTGTCAAAGCAGCGACAGATGCAGTGATAGGGGAGTGTCTATGTAACTAGCTGGGTGGGAGGAGCTATAAACTGGGTTCTATAAACTGGGTGGGAGGAGCTGGATGATGTTAGGGGCGGTGCTGGAGCTGTGGAACAGAAAGGAGAAGTGCATCATGGGTTTGGTTGGATATAGCAACAGGAAGTGCTAAAATAAACCAGAGTGATATGTCTACAAGGTGAAAATGGGTAAGAAGAGTCAAAATTGAAAAAAAAATAGGGAAGATGTACATGGGATGAGAAACTACATGAGCATATGTGTTAAACCAAAATAATCCTGGAAAACTCATTTAAAGCCCAAATTCCTACGTTATAAATTCATACATGTCGAAGAAAGATTTACAGAAACTTCTGCTTGGATGTGAAGTTTATACGGATCGATATCTGTTTCTCTAAGATTTCTAAGGAAATTGGGGAAAAATATCCAGAGAATGTAAAGTCCATGGGAAACTGGAAAACTTCCTACAGATCCCATTGTGATTAATCTTCATTAGTAATGTAAGGCAGCACGGTGTCTCAGTGGTTAGCACTGGTGCCTTGCAGCACTGGGGTCAAATCTGACCAAGGACAACATCTGCATGGAGTTTGTATGTTCTCCCCGTGTTTGCATGGGTTTCCTACGGGTACTCCGGAACTTAGATTGTGAGCCCCATTGGGGTCAGCTTGAGGCTAATAAATATAAAGAGCTGCGGAATATAGTAGCTCTATATAGGTGCATAAAATACCTAACTAACTAACTAACTAAATCAAGGGAAGAGAAGGTCCAGCATGGGTAGATAAAACCAGTCTATCCAACTACGTTAAAATCCAAATTCACACACCATGTACTAGCTTAACTGTAATCATTATAAGCCAGTAAGGCCTTCTGTGAACCAATGCAAAATCTGTAGTAGCAATTACCTCCATAGATATCATAGAAAATCAAATAACTTTGGTGGCAACACTGTCTACCTGGCTCGCCTCCTATAGATTCTCTTGAGTCCCTTTTTAGAGATGTCACAACGTGTGTCTCAAATATTGCATCAACACAAGGAATAACACGATACCATGAGTGAAAATGAAAGAAACTACTGGCAGATCAGTGAAATAATATGCAAAAATCAACCCTCCGTTATATAAAAACTCTTTAGTGGCCTTTCCTGAGGAAGCATTCCTATAAAAATATTAGAACTTAATCAAACTAAATGCATTTCATTCTACATTGTAGTTTCCCGACTTTTGGCAGCGCCTCAACATTCGGCAGACTAGTATGTTCTTGTAATTAAAAAAAAAGTAAGCTTACAACCGCAGGCTATGGGAAATACACATGTGATAGTACACACCATTGTGCACTAAACTTTTTTCTACCTGGTGATTTACCAGAGAAGACACATGGCAGTTTATATTGTGAGAAAAACAACTGAAATCTTTTTTTCCTGTAACTTTAAATGCTTTTGGCATGTCCTGCTCATTTAAACATGGATTTGAACTATCCCTACAAAGCATTACCCTGGTTAAACAGTGAATTTCCTGGTGAGAGATTCCCTATAAGAAGTGTAAGTAGCAAATGGCTCATACCTGGTCTGTTTTTTTGGTGGAGGAGGTGGTGGCCCAGAGGAGTCTTCACTATCATTACTTGCTATTGATAGTTCAATTGGACAGGAGGCAGATTTACTCATGCCTTTTAGAGCCCTTGGTTCATCCACATTATCTATTTCATCTGCAATATGTCGGGTTGCACCTGGTTGTCCATTGCTCACGGCATTTGTTTGGGGCTGTGATGAAGCAGGTGATGTCTCTTCCTCTTCCTCCTCATCAATCCTGCTCCATGTTGCCTGTGCGATTCTCTGCCTACGGTCTCCAGTTAGCAGACACCTGTCATTCAGCTCAAAGGGTTCCTTTTTGTGCGAAGTTGGGGATAATATCCCAGGAGTGTGTGTTGGAAAAGATAATCTGGAAGAAGAAAAGTCCTCAAATTTTGGAGCTTTAGCTGGGACTACCAGACTGGAGCTGCACTGGAATTTTTGTGATAATGAAGCCTGGTACTTTTTATTCACATCAACTTTTCCATGATTCCTTTCTGCCCAGAGAAAAGTAGGTGAGAGACTCACGTTCTCTACAGATGATGGACTGCTGCATGACCATTCAACTCCAACTGCAGAGTCAGGGCTGCTTAAGTAAATTGTTCTATTGTCTTCTTCTGTGTGTGCAGCCATAACAGTTATCTTAGCTGCGACATGTGTTGTGGACTCCTGTAGTACCCTCTCAACGCTCATAGAACACTGGTTCTCTTTGGCACCATTCTGCTCGTGTTTAGGATTCATTTTCACTGTTTGGATGACATTTTTTGTTCCCTTGCCAGCAACACCTTTTCTTTTAGTACTTTCAGCATAAATTGGTTCGTTGTCCCTTCTGTCAACCGGTACTACAGATGACTGAAACTCACTCTGGGAACCTGTAATAGTTGGAGAAACAAGAGGGCTGTCCTTCATACTAAGACATGAGAGTGTCTCTGAGAGTTTATGTGACTCAGAATGAAGTGATACTTTTGTTCTGCTGAAAAACATGCCCTTACTAGAAGCTAGTTCTGAGTTATGGCCTGGTTTGCTATCATTTGCAGATATTGTTTGGTTGCACAATCTTGGATCAGTTTTGGCAAATAACTCACTAACTGTGTTGTCCTTCGAATGAAGGTTTCCATTAGGAGATAGCCTTTCAGCAAAAGATTGGGTTCCTGAGTAATGACCACTGCTAGTCTTCAGAGATAATGCAGATTCTGCTTGGAGGTAGTTCAGCCTTTTAGTTTCTCCTTCTTTACTTTGAGTAGATAGCAGAGTACATTCCTCTGAAGGTGCACGCAACTTTTCTTTAAGAAACACAGCTTTGTCAAGCTGACCACCAAAATGGCTGACATATGTTAAATTCTGTACTGCATTTAACTCTAACTTCTTATCATGATTTGACAGTCCATTGAAAATGTATTTAGGTGTATCATTGGAAGAGTTAAACTTATGCATGAAAGGCTTTGTAAAATTATCCATAACATTCGAAATATCCCCACTTTTAAGAATAGATTTGCTGGTTGATGATTCTTTCCAACTAACCTGAGTAGAGAAAAACACAAATACTATAGTAAAGCAAAACAATATAAAACAGAAATGATTGTAGGGGGATCATAAAAAACAAAAAAAGACCCTAAAGGTCAGTATTATAGGTCAATGTTCACTTGTGTGCCCCTATACAATGGCTCTGTGAGACAATTTTAACCCTTAAATCCGTGATGCCTCAATTTTGTGCATCTTTGTATAAAATTAGAATCAACTGAAGACTGCTTAAGACACTGATAGGCTGCTGTGGTGATGTGCCATATCCAGGCAAGTCACCACTGCTGTTTGAAAGCAAACAGCGATGGGGGTACCTGACCAGGGCCACGGAGATTGATGCTGGAGAAATGGGCGAATATATAAATCAGAAAAAATAAGGCAGCACTCCATATAAAAATAATATCCTACTTTTTCACCCATGCGGGCAGTGCGACATTTCGGCTCCAAACAACTGAGCCTTTCTCAAGCCAAGCTTGAGAAAGGCTCCGTTGTTTGGAGCCGAAACGTCGCACTGCCCGCATGGGTGAATAAAGTAGGATATTATTTTTATATGGAGTGCTGCCTTATTTTTTCTGATTTATATTTGGGACTAGCTGGTCCCTGAAAGGCCTTGCACCCGAATTTGGACATTGCTATGGTGCTGCCATTTTTCTATATACATATATATATATATATATATATATATTATTTTTTTTTTTTTAAGACATTGTAGAGGTTGGCCCAAGATTTTTAATTATCTCGGATAGCCACTTTAACCCGAGAAATGCTAAAATGCTAAATGCCAAAAGTAAACAAGAAATATAGTTGCCCTCACGGTTTGTTTCAGGATTGTGCAGAAAATCCTGCAGGCTCAAACAGTGGTGAAGAAAGTCTGCACAGATCAGTTAAATTTTTGGCTGGAGACAGTTTGAGCAGCAGGGCTTAGCCAATGGGACTAGGCCACCAATCTTTGTGTTCTTCTAAAAACAGGGCAGAGGGGGAGTCTCCAGCCAGTTGTCTTACAGCCAGACATAGAATAGTGAGTAAGAGAAAGGGAGGCCATGGTTGATCCTCCTAGGACACACAGAACATTAAAGAGGTTGTCCACTCCTTTTGTAATAATGGAACATCCTTAGAATAGGCCATCAATAATATCTGATTTGTGGGGGTCTGACACCCCGCTGCTGTTCTGGTGCCTGAAGTCTGCACAGGAGCAACACAGCTCTGTCTATTGTGGGACTATTGTGCACAAACTCCGTCCATGACGGAAAGCACAGAGCTTTGTAGTTTTGGTGCTGGAGTTACTCTGAAACAGCTGATCAGCGGGGGGTGTGGGATGTATCCTGTGGATAGGCAATCAATATAAAAGGAGTAGACAACTCGTTTATGGGAAGTTGGATAGTTTGTTAATTTTTTTATGTTTAGGGCTCCTTTAAAGGATCTGAAAGATAGTCTGAATATCAACAAGCCAGATGCATTTCTAGCACCTTTTGCATATAGCCTATTCAGGCAACTGTATGGTATGTGTGCCTGCACAATGGTTCATAGATGTGTGCATATGTGCACAGAATTATATGTGTAACCTATTACTCATCACATTATTAACAAAAGAAACTTATTTAGTGACAACATATTACTATGGCCTTTGCTTTCAAGAAACACTCACCTGAGTGTGCGTCTCTGTGCTGCTCAGCGCTGCCCACTCCTCAGCAGTCTCCGATGTAATCATTGTCGGTTTCACTGCTATGGTGGGCTTTGAATACAGAGCAGCAATTACAATGTCATCATCTTGGTTTGTGTTCTCCTGTTTGATCCTTATTCCATTAAGACTTGGCAGGGCTGGAAAGTTGCTGGCTTTTCCATCAGCGGGTGCTTGATGTTTTCGGTGAGCACTCTTTGGGTGAAAGCAATTCTTGCAGGATCCAGGTTTCCAAATATGTTCAACAAAATCGTTGCAGGCAGACATCTTCAAGCCTTGAGTGGTCAATGGGATGGCTCTTTGCATGTTATATTCAGGATATCCGTTCTCATCTTGTACGCACAAATGTGTGGGACCAAAAAAACGGAGGCTTCTGCAACTGTAAAAGAAAGCATTACCCTATTAATTTGTGTCATATACATACAAAGACTGCACTAACCCTGCACTTTCAGGGTATATCCACATGGGACGGGTCTGCTAATGATTTTGTGCAGTGGAAACTCTACAGGGTATCTGATGGAATTCCACATTGCACAGGGTGAAATCCACTGGGAAATCTGCAGCATAAATTGACTTGCTGTGGATTTCAAATTCTACCATAGGTCATGTTATTTGTGGACTGCATTGCAGATGCTTGTGAGTCCTGCATTACATATTTCCCATAGACCTTCAGCTAACAACATCTGGAGATGGCGTTGCAAAAAAAAAAAAAAAAAGGAAGTGTGGGGAAAGCGCCCTAGCAGTAGCAGTTTCTGTTTCTACTTTTGCAGCTTTGTTGATGTGAAGAGGGGGCAGCGAGAGATGCTTTGGACTTCATGTCTAAATACTGATAAAGATCAAAGTGGTCTGCTTGTCTATAGCAAGCAGATTCCACTTTCAAGTTATAAAATGAAAGAATTAATCAATTTTTTGTCAGAATTAGGGTCTATTCACACAAACATAGGCCATCCATGGCTGTATTGCGGGCACCAGGCGTGTGAATTCCGTATCAAGGATGCAGAGCCATTGCGATCCTCAAGATTCGGCGGAGAGTGGAGGCACGGATCAGAAGCCCACAGAAGCGCTTCAGTGGGCTTTTTGGTCCATGCCTCAGCACTGCAAAAGATAGGACATGTCCTATCTTTTGCCATATATTGCAGACCGCTGACCCATTTCAGTCAATGCATCGGCCCTGCAATAGGGGATTCACACAGCTGGTGCCCATGCATTGTGGACTGCAATTTGTAGCCTGCAGCTCGGACACAGACAGCTTACGTTTGTGTGAATGTACCCTTAGTGTTTATGCATATGCACTACAGTCTCTTTGAAACTGAAATCACAGTTTTTGTGACAGTTTTGGATGCAGTTTTTGAACCAAAGTAAAGAATGGAATGGATTTAAATGGAATGGGTAATATAAAATGAAGGGAATCTGGATCCACTTCTGGCTTTGCTTCAAAGAAACGGCACCAAAAGCTGCATGTGGGTTTCCAGCCTAAAACTACCCATGGTTATATCCAGCAGAAAAGGTTCATTTGATTAAAGGAGTTGTCCCATTAAGACAACTTATCCCCTCTCCACAGGACAGGGCATAAGAGTCTGAAGTGGGTACGACATCTGGGAGCCCCCTTCTCCTCCATATGAATGCAGCGGTGGTCACGCACAGCTGTTCCATTCATCTCTATGGGACTGTCAGAGATAGCCGAGCACTTGTACTCTGCTACTTTCATCAGCCTTATAGAGTTGACATATATGTGACCAGCACTCCATTTATACAGAGGAGAATAGGCCCCATGCTTGTGATGCAGGGTCAACATGAGTCAGACTCCTAATGATCAGACACCTATCCCTGGTCCTGTGGAGGTCAGTTGTCTTAAAGCGACATCCCCTTTAAATGGTGATCGGTGATTTGCCATCAGTGACTGTACAACAACTGCACTTAGGTCACCACCAGTAACTGCGTCCTGAATGAAATTCAATGTAATGAATCACCAGTATAATCAATGCGTCTTAACAGATCTGTTACTCAGCATTTGGCAAGTTGCATGAGCATGAATCCTCCCTGTGATCACGTCTACAATAGTCACGAAACAGAGATTTCGATACTGTGAGATATCTGTCGTTTCCTGCAATGCTTGTAAAATTTGGAGACTCCCTGTCAGTAAGGTGACAAAGAAAGCTCTCATTCATCCTTGTCTCGCCGTATGCATTTCCTGTCTCAGCTCAATGACAACTAAAAGTGACACCTAAAACATTTACCATATCAAAAGTGTTCATTGCCATTTCCCAGCTGCTCCAGACTGATTGATTTTGAAAATGAAGCACTTGAAACCCTGCACCAACTGGGACTGCATTCAACCCTGCACCAACCAGGGTTCAGCAACCTCCCGCAATCCAGCTGTTCAGAAACTACAACTCCCAGAATGCTTCATTTACTTTTATGGGGGTTAGAAGAACAGCCGAGCATGTTTGCATGCTGGGAGTTGTAGTTTCACCCAGCAGCTGAAGTGCGGAAGGTTGATGATCCCTGAGCCACACCATTGACAGGTCAGGTACATAAATATTCACTTACATGAATCTACATATCTAGAAACGTAGACCATACGCTATATTCTCACCTTCCAGTCTAAGGCCTCATGCACATGGCCGTACCGTGTTTTGTGGTCCACAAATCGCGGATCCGCTAAGCACGGCTACCGGCTATGTGCATTCCGCATTTTTCGGAACGGAAGGTGAGGCCCTCTATAGGCCAGTCCTATGCTTGTCCATGATACAGACAAAGATAGGGCATGTTCTATTTTTTTTCTGTAGGGCCGCAGAACAGAGGTATGGATGCAAACAGCACATGGAGGTCTGTCTGCATCTTTTACGGCCCCATTGAAGTGAACGGGTCCATATCCCAGCCACAAAAAACGCGGCTTGGATGCGGACCAAAACCACGTTTCGGTGCAAGACGTCATGTCCATGGGTGCCCTCAGACAACTCTAGCCAACTGATCTCGGAGAATATAGCAGTTTAGTGGCTTATATTCTTATTACTGCCCCCAAATGGCACTGCCTAGTTGTAACCTCAGCATAAATGACGCCACATTCCATTTATAGGACCAGTTTCATACAAACATTATTTTGCACCTCTATTACACCCGACTATCTCGGCATAACTACTTACAGATCGGGTCTGTGACCCTGTGGTCATGCTGAGACCCTCTCCTGTAATACACTTGTAGGAAACGGGCCTTATAAGTATTTTATGAACATCCATCCTTAAAGGGTCTGCCCAATGGTAAAGGAGTTTTATCGATTTATGCTCCAAGATGTGTGCGATTTGGTCCCTGAGAACAGACAAGGAACTACAGTGACACTGACCAAGAGCACCAGTTAAAAGGTCATATCTAAAATGTGTTACAAAAAATCTCCCGAAAACATACAAGAATAAGTATATTACTGTAATTAGATATATCCCCCCGCAGACCACGAAAATAAGTGAATAATCCCAGTATCAAAACATCTAATATCTTCTTCTAACCTTTAATGTTTTAGAGTCAGAAAATCTAAAAAAAGAAGAACTTTTAGTAATTCAGTAACATAGGATTCCACCGGTGACTCATTCCCCCAGAAAAGCCCCAAATGGTATTTCCAATGAGGCAGTAAATCTTCTAGCTGCATCACAAACAAATGGCTAGCATTACCATTCATTAGGGTCTTGTGTCAGGTAACTATGGCTCCTTGAGACATTTGCTGATGAATTGCATGATCCATCCTTCTGTGACAGGTTTACAAATCAGATAACAGAACAGATTTCTACTAGTGCTAAGGAACCTGACACTTGTTTTCTGGGACATCACTCTCGGCTACTCCAGTTTTGGGCAAGGATATGCTTTATAAAGAAGTATTCCAGCTGAAGACATTTATTACTTTTTCATTTGATGATGTTGGGACAGGGGTTCACTGAGGTCCCTAGTTCTAGCCATCGGTGAAGGGCCCGGGTGGTCAAAACCTCACCAATGTAACATTTTTCACCTATCCAATGGGCATGTTATCTACTGGAACACCCCACTTGAAGCTCTCTATATAGTTTATATAGCTTACGGATGAACAGCCGTTCCTCCCAACTCAACCCCCCATACACATGCATTCTTGACTGCGCATGTATGTGTTCTAAATGGGGAGTGAGGCCTCATGCACACGACTGTTGTTTGATTCTGTGTCCGTTGCTCCGTTTTTTGTGATTTTCTGCAGACCCATTGGTTTTCAATGGGTCCGTGGAAAACTCGGCAAATACACCGTTTGTCCTCCGCGTCCGTGGTCCGTGATTCCAGTCCGTCAAAAAAATATAACCTGTCCTATTCTTGGCCATGAAAAATGTTTCACGGACCCATTCAAGTCAATGGGACTGTGAAAAAATGCGGATGGCCATCCGTGTGTCATCCGTGTTCCGCGTCCGTTTTTTTTTGCGGATCCCTTGGCAGGCACTTGGCAAAAATTGTCAGCCTGTCTTTTGGTAAAATCTTTTGGGTCATGTCCGCTAAAAAAAAAACGGAAGGCACACGGAAACACAATGGAAGGCAAAAACGGACACGGATCACTGAACAAAGGAACCCCTTTTTGCGGACAGCATAAAAAAACGGTCGTGTGCATGAGGCCTAAGGCTTAGGGCCCATCAAGAAAAAAGGCACTGCCGTGCCTCCACCAGAACTCCGCCCCTATTATAGTGCTCACCTGTGCAGTCTTTGAAGGGAGGCACTGATGAAAGACCTGGAGAGGGTCAGACAAATCCCAAAAAGCAGCAAATCCAGCTTCCCATGAAAAGAGATCTTTATTCATTGCAGATAAAATCCATACATCAATACAGTCTACGCGTTTCGGACCTCAAACATGCCGATCCTTCATCATGATCATGACACCTTAGGGCTCATGCACACCAACGTATTTCCTTTCCGTGTCCGTTCTGTTTTTTTTGCGGACCTATTCATTTCAATGGGTCTGCAAAAAAAAAAACGGAAGGTACTCCGTTTCTATATGTCCGTATTTCCGTTCTGCAAAAAAATAGAACATGTCCTATTATTGTCATTACAGACAAGGAATGGACTGTTCTATTAGAGGTCGGCTGTTCTGTTCCGCAAAATACGGAATGCACGTCATCCATATGTTTTGTGGATCTGTTTTTTTGCAGACTGCAAAATACATTCGGTCATGTGCATGAGCCCTTAGGTATAATGTTTATGGAGCCTCCCAACTCTCCCCTGAGCACTAATTTCGGAGGAGATGAGAATCGGGCACGTTAGATTTCAACTGCATGATCCTTTTGTTTATAGAACCAAAGAAAACAAAGAAGCAGACATGCTGAAATACAACAGCCTGATCCTTTTTTTCCCTTGACATCTGCCCTTGTCAGGGACACCACTATACTCAATAAGTGGTCAGATGTTCCTGCAAAGATTACCAAGTGGAGCCAACATTAATCTCATGAATATGGCCTGCTAGTAGAAGAGAGCTAACATTTTTAAAGAAGTATTAAAGTGTACCTAAACTTGCAAGTAAACTTTATTAAAACCTATTCTAAATGTGATAAAAAAGAATTTTGGAATATACTTTATTTTAGTTTTTCTCGCAAAATAGGCACTTGACGTTCAGGTTCCTATAATGTTTTGGAATCTGTGCTGACATGTCTGCAGTGTGCTGGTGTATGGATTGCACATTGAGTGATGTACAAGCTGCTCAAAGCCTGTGCCGATGTGGTATATCATACATCGGTACAGACTGTGAGACGAGCAAGCAGGGGCTCACATAGCACATCGCTGCTGCTGCCTGCGCTCGCTTCCCTAAAGCCTGGCATAGCATACCGAGTGGAGCGATTTGTGCTCCAGCCACAGTGGAATCCATACACTGATGACATGTTAGCAGTGTATGCATCCCAAAGTGCTATAAGGACCTGAACTTTCAGTGTCTAATTTTCAAGGGAAAAAAATAAAGTGTATTACAAAATTTCTTATCACATTTAGAATAGGTTTTAACAAAGTTTAGTTGAAAGTTTAGGTACACGTTAAGTAATCAAGAAGCACAAGACGTGCTTACATTCCGTAAAGTATCATTATTATACAATGAAACGCTGTCCCGAGAGCAGGGACCATACATAAAGGGACTGTAGTGGTTTTGTCAAGAGGAGCGCCCACTATTTGGGCAGATAATATGAAAACTAACTAGTTGTGATCCAATATCTAAGGACATAATTACTACACCTAAAATGTTACAAAATATATCTTGGGCAAGCTTCAATTAAAGTCCCTGACTACATATGTTTACACAGACTTGGGTCAGTGATTTATATTAGTACATGCTATAAAAATGAGGAATAGGATTATTCACGACTGCCATTGTGTGCATAGGACAAGCTCCTTAACATACAAAGGGCAGAGGAGCAGGCGTAAAATACTCAGGAAATGAGTTAGCACCCACACAATTAGCAGGACTGGGATTTCAGCTTCATACCCGAAACTTAAAGCCTGCAGTTCATGTGCCTACACTATCTTATTTCACCAAAAATAAGCTGTCATGCAATACATGTATTGTTTTACTTTCCTGAAAAGCTTGTTGTAAAACGCGTTAGTGGATTATGTAATAGATGTTATTGCACTGTGTTTGTTGGTCTGGTTTCTTTTACAACAAGCTTTAAAATTGAGGCAATAATCCAAGCCTTCACTACTTTGAGGGAAATTATCTAAAGCAGAGGGAATTCCTTAATTTGTAATTCACTAATATAGTCATAAGGCCCTATCAGACGATTCCAGATAATTAGCCTAATGTAATAGCCTGTGTAATAGGCTGAGGCAAGCAAGTGCCGATAGACGTGTTTATCGTCCATCGGCACTCATCCTACCTGACTATTGAGCAGTGTAGGCCCTTAGCATGGTGGGTTCAGATTATACTGCAGGTGAGCCGGTGGGAATTAATGCCAGCAGTGCCGTAGAGCGATGCAGCTCTAATATGGACCCCTAAAAGTGCCTGAAATGGGCAAAGAGCTGCATTAGAAAATGAAAATATGAATATTCCAATTTTTGTCTTCATTTTGTACCACTTACATGGATCCTAATCTGCCTTGTACGTAGAGATGCCCTCACCATGGGTCTATTTTGTATGTGTGAACACTGGGCTACCCTACGTATGATTCTCTATTGTTACTGAAGCCCTACAATATTCTGAGCTTCTGTAAATCAACACCGTAAAATCCAATCCTTTAATCTGGAATGAAATTAAAATTGCAGTAACAGTCAATATAAGGGCTCATGCACAAGAATGTATATTTTGTCCGTTCCGTTTTTTTTTTTTTTTTTTATGGCCTGTATGTGTAACCATTCATTTCAATGGAAAAGTGTGCATTCTGTATCCATATGTCAATTCTTCAAAAAAATAGAACATGTGACATGTCCTATTCTTGCCCGTTTTGCAGACAAGGACAGATATTGTTGCAATGGATCCGCAAAAAAAAGATACAACTCGGACGTGACATGGATGTCATCCATTTTCTTTTGCCGATCCGTGTTTTGCGGACTGCAAAATACATACAGTCGTGTGCATGAACCCTTAGCCAGATTTCAGTATTCCTTTCCCCAGTGCAGGTTAAGGAAATGATAGACATGACCTGATCGTTAGCTAGTCAAAGTACATTCCTAAAGGATCGGTCCCGGGGGTAAAGTCTGAGTGACTCATTCAGTCAATAATGGAAAATCTGATTCCAGTAATAGCAAAAATCAAGATATCTGAGGCGCTTTCACTGTAGATCTCTCCTAGATTTGAGGCACCCATTCAATAAAAATCTTTTTTTTTTAGTTCTGATGACTCCAAAACAGGATTGTGCATATAAATGCAAATACAAAATAATGTAGAGGGCTACGCGATTTAAAACCAATAAGGGGTTGTCTTCAAGAGGAAATCTAACAACTCAGGTGATCAACCTGTAATAGAGAACAGAACAGATTACTTACTTGACAGATCACCGCTCCAGTTCTCCAGGCAGGTCTCGGTTTACCTGGCTGCTGTCGACATCATGTGACCACTGCACCAATCACTGGCCTCTTTAGTACACCACTGAGGCCAGTGATTGGCTGCAGCAGTCAATGCTTAAGCCGGAAAACAGAGCCCTGCCAGAACAACTGGTACGCCGGCGCGGGATATGTCGGGTAAGTAATAGTCATACTTTATTACATGTCGATCTGCTGAGTTGTTCAGTGTCATCTTGAAGCCAGAGGAGTAACTAGAAGATCCTGGGCCCCAATGCAAATTCTGTAACAGGGCTCCCAACGAACGACCATGTGCCATTATTAAAACTAATCTCATTTTATGGAGCAGAAAGGCCTTTGGGCTCGCTTAGGCTACACTATCGGCAGGATGGATCCAACAGGCTGTTTACCCGATGGAACAGCCTGTCGGATCCGTCCTGCTGCTAGTTAATATGTGCCCCCAGACTTCCGCCCCGGCCCCATTGACTATAATGGGGGCGGAGTTCCGTCGGAGGCACGGCAGCGCACGGCCAGAGGCTGCCAGAATAAAACTATGACATGTCCGACATTTATTCCGGCAGCCTCTCACCGTGCCTCCGCCAGAACTCCGCCCCGCTCATTATAGTCAATGTGGCCCAGAGCACACACTCACTAGCGGCAGGACGGATCCGACAGGCTGTTCCGTCCGGTGAACTGCCTGTCGGATCCGTCCTGCCGCTAGTGTGAAAGTAGCCTTAGGCACCTAAGCCCAGGTGCAACTGGGACTTCTTCACCTCTTTATGGGAGCATAGTGGTATAAATATAGTCTTGATATAAGATATAGTGGGACAAATTCATGCTTATTTTGCCAGAACAGAAAAGTTGACATACCCTAGTCTTCTACAGATGATAGGTTTTATTATTTACTCATTGGTAAGACCTGCTATACTCTACACTGTAGATCTTGATGTTGTAAAGCAACCCTTCATACAATATGTCCACCAGCCGTAACCCAAGATCCCAACAGATAAGTCCCAATATGAAGCTTGTTGTAAACACAGGCGGTTTATTTCAGACCCTGGCTTGCTGTGAAAACAGCGCTGGAATTCCTGTGAAGCTCCATCTGCATGGCCTGATCAGTTCACATTCCTGACTTCTTTATGGACAGCTACCCCGGCCTTTGTTATGGAGGTGGAAGGGAGATTCCCATTCTAGTGGGATCCTGCATTCCTCACCAGAAATAGGTCAAGGCACAATATTCCCAGCAAAGCTCAAGCGATCTATCTCTAAAACAAAAGGTTAAATAGGTCTGATTAAATATCAGGCAAATTAAATAGAATTCTTAGCAAATTTTTGTTGAATTGGTAAAAATTGCTGAGATGACGCTTATGTAGTCAGTTAAGACGGCCACGTGATAATAAGGGCAAGCAGAGTTATTATTCACCTGTAAGGGCTCATGGACATGACCGTATGTGTTTAGCGGATCCGCAAAACACGTAACTCGGCTGTGTGCATGCTGCCATTTTCTTTTTCACTTCAATAGAAATGTCTTATCCTTGTCCGCAAAATGGAAAAGAATAGGACGTCCTTTTTTTTTGCGGGCCATGGCACGGAGAAATACGGATCAGATGCGGACCACCTCAGCCACGCCACAATCATAGTTGTGGCCTCACCTCTCTTGTCTGAGAGAAACGGAAGAGTCACATCATATTCATAATGTGATTTTCCAACATAACAGAAATTATTCCCGTAAGACACCAAGACTTCTGCTCGGTCCTCAACACATGTTGTGCACGCAAACATCTCGGTGTAGAAGGGCCGCCATAGGAATGAATGGGGTTGCAGGGCTTCTCGCACATTTGACGTAAAAAGTCCAGCAGTGTACTGAAACCCCATTCATTCCAATGGCGATGCATGATGCGCTTAAAAAAAGGGCCATTTACATTGGTCGATAATCCGGTGAACGATCGCGCTTCAGAATGCTTGTTCCTGAAATATGCCCACAGATCAGCAGACAAATGTTTGCCATCGATTGAATCCTTTATGATAGCATTAAAATCATTAGTTGTCGGAAGCACGTTGCCTTCAGGGATGTGCTGCTTGAAGTAATCAATGATCACATCATCACACTAACGATCGTTTGGTCACATACAGTACCAATGGACCTAAACGAGAGCTGATCATAATTTGAAAATTTGCCCCTGATTTATTAAGACTGGCATATGCTACGCTAGTCTTAGGCCTCTTTCACACTTGCGTTCTGAGCATCCGGCAGGCACTTCCGTCCCGCCGGATCCGTCAGAACGCAAGTCGCCTGAAAGCATTAGAAGACTGATCAGGATCCTGATCAGTCTTCGAAATGCTTTCAGGTTACTATGGCAGCTAGGACGCTATTGGCAGCCAGGACGCCGGGAGCCGCACAGATGGTAAGTATACTGCTTCCCCGCTCCCCACCACACTTTACCATGGCAACCAGGACTTTAGCGTCCTGGCTGCCATGGTAACCATTGAGAAAAAGCTAAACGTCGGATCCGGCGATGCGCCGAAACGACGTTTAGCTTAAGGCCGGATCCGGATTAATGCCTTTCAATGGGCATTAATTCCGGATCCAGCCTTGCGGCAAATGTTCAGGATTTTTGGCCGGAGCAAAAAGCGCAGCATGCTGCGGTATTTTCTCCGGCCAAACAACGTTCCGGTCCTGAACTGAAGACATCCTGATGCATCCTGAACGGATTTCTCTCCATTCAGAATGCATTGGGATAATCCTGATCAGGATTTTTCCAGCATAGAGCCCAGACGACGGAACTCTATGCCGGAAAACAAAAACGCTAGTGTGAAAGAGCCCTTAATAGACCTCATCATGAATTAAATGTGTTCTATGGCAGCCATGATGAGGAACATGCCACCCACCCCAGCCATGTCTCCTTTTCAGATACTGGTGAGGGCAGCATGAAAATGCCAGTTGGGACTAACTCTAGTTTTACAGAAAAAGAAGCGGGTTTTACAACTTTTTAACACCAAATACGTGGTAATGAAATCTCTCCTTTAGGGTCTACAAATGACCAGTTTTTCTTCTAGCAGCAAGTACTGCAATGCGGTCATGATGTCCACTTGATTGTATGTGAGCGATCCTATTAGTGACTGACAGGATTCCTAGTATGTTTAGTCATGCAGAGATAGCTGTCAATCACTGACAGGACCGCCCACATGACTCCTAATCATAGAAAACGGAAAGGGAGAAATGAATAAACTTCAAGTTTGGGTCCATTCACACGTCCGTTGTTTTTCTATAATCCGAAAATAGGACCGTTTTTTGCGGATCCTATTTTCCAAGAATTCTTTCCGTTTGTCATCCGTTTTCTGCTGATCCGCAAAAAAACGGATAGAAGAATAAAATTGCATTTATATATGCGTGTTTCAGATATATGGTGTATGTATATGTAGACATGTGTTGTGGCGCTGCGTGTCCGCCGTTGAGTAGCCTGTTAAAAATTTGAATCCCACCCCTGGGGCTAAGTCTTAGATCGGTGGGGTCCTACCACTGTGACCCTCACCAATCATGAGGATAGGGCCCCTGAAATAAACATGGACATGAGCACTGCGGCTCCATTCTTCTCTACGGAAGTTCCCGAGACACCCGAGTACAGCACTCCGTTTTTTCCAGAACTCCCATAGAGATGAATTGGATCAGGCAACATTTATTTCGGGGGGCTCCGAGAGGTAGTGTGTATTCGTTCTCATGATATCAATTAAAGGGGTATTTCACTTTAACATCTCACCACCGGAATACCCCTTTGTTAGTACAAATTACTAGGTACCGCCTGGCTTCTGGGACGTGTCTTGTACACAGACTGCAATGCAAAGAGACACAGTGGGAACAGATGTTTTACCGCCCCTTGTCAAACATCCTTACAGTCCGATTACCTGAGCGGCAATATAAGCAAATCCATGTGTGCTAATACCACTAACTATCGCTTAGCAGCTCGGTGAAATCTGCACGCCATTGACAATGAAAGGGGATTCCCATGATGCCCTGGAATGCGGTAGCAGGAACATTTATTACAACAATAAAGCCATAAAAATGGCTGAACTCTATGCAAAATAGAAAAACAAAGCATTCTATAATCAATGCTTAAATTACACTTAGTTTCAGTGCTAATGATAAGGCATGGGCTTTCTGTCTCCAGGCCCATGGAAAACAAGATGGTATCCATTCAATACGTTACTAATAAATGACTGTCAAGGTTACAGGTCAGGGCCTACGGTGATACAAGTCCCATAGACGCATATATTTCCCTTAGGTTACCAATAATTAGGGTGGGTTCACACACAGGTTTTTGTGTACCTGCGTTTTAGGTGCATTTTTGAGGTGAAAACACTAGGGGAGATTTATCAAACTGGTGTAAAGTAGAACTGGCTTAGTTACCCATAGCAACCAATCAGATTGCACCTTCCATTTTTCACAGCTCCTTTGGAAAATGAAATGAGGAATCTGATTGGTTGCTATGGGCAACTGAGCCAGTTCTACTTTACACTAGTCCAGGCATCAGCAACCTTTGGCTTCCAGCTGTTGTGAAACTACAATTCCCAGCATGCTCCATTCATTTCTATGTAAGTTCTTAGAAGAACAGAGCAACTATGCATGTTGGGAGTTGTAGTTTCAAAACAGCTGGGAGCCAAAGGTTGCCTACCCCTGCACTAGTCTGATAAATCTCCCCAAGTCTCCAGATGTTAGCTGAATGACTATGGGAAATATAAAAGGAATTCGTTTTTTTTGCTACTGGCGTTTTGTTAGTTAGGCTGGGTTCACACAGGCGCTTTGAATTCCGAAAGTCTGTCCCGACAGAGGAACAGACTGCCAGAATTCACTGTATCCAGCGTACATACCAGCTTTCGGTCGGACAAAAAAAAAATAAAAATAATATTACTACACGCAGCATTTTTTTGTCCAGCTGAAAGCCAGCGTATATGCTGGAAAGAGGCCGGATCCCATTTCAGTGAATGGGGATCCGGTGGTATCCGGATACAGTAAACAGACGGAATTCAAAGCACATATGTGAACCCAGCCTAAGGTGTTTTTTTTTTATTTTGGACCTCTGGTGTTTTTTTTTAAGCCCTAACATGTCAAAGCTCTGGCATTTTGTTCTGGTGTTTTGACATCTCAATAAAGAAAAAAAATGCCAAAAAAAAAAGAAACAGGAGTTTAAAAAATAAACTACATGTAGCACGGGAAGAAACAAGAGCAGTTTTCAGTGAACAAAAAAACACCAGTGCAAATTTTTGTGTGTAGGGTAACAAAGGCTGCTGTATATCGACGAGAAGCAATTGATAGAAATCCCATTTTAGCAAAATTTCTTACGTCCATTTTCAGAAAGACGGGCGAGCACACACCTTCCAGGCGAATGAATTAACACAATCCCCACTGATGTAAGCGCACCTTTCCTCCCAAGACGTGAAAACCTTCTGTTTCTCAGGATCTCGTCTGGTCGGATCTATTACCCCGGCTACAGTTCTTATTTTCTCAGCGTTTACCTGTCCAGTCAAACAGGATCTGGGGTGAAAAATTCATCCTCACGTCTCCAAGATCTCGGAACAGAAGTGCTCATTAACAAAAGAAAAGCCTGTTTTGGGCTGAAATACAATACCTACAAAAAAAGTCTCTCTCTTGGGATAGACAGTAAAGCTGCCCTGTAACCCTCCATCAGAAGCAGGGGGGAAGGGGTGGATGAGCACAACTATGAGAGGAAAAGTCAAATTTGCCCAGGCAAGTCCCCACTGCCGCGTAAAACTATGTGAAAACTTTTTTTAAATGGGACAAGACAGGATGTATAGGTTCCAATGTGTCTTTAGCTACTTGCTATGGAGTTCTGGCATTACCTGAGTTTGCAGCTTTTTAATAGATGGCGGTATCTTGTGATGTCATAAAATAATCCAAGAAGTAACAGATGAGCAGGATGCCAGAGGATAAGTGGCAGCACACTGCGGGTTCAGCAGGCAGCAGCACAGTGAGCAGGGTTACTGCTGGGGAGGGGGCTGGTTTAGGACAGAGGTGGAGACACCGGGGAGGGGCTGTGCATGTCGTATTAGGGCACGGCCACACAATCAGCACTTTTGGAAGCCAAAATCAGGAGCGGATCATAAAAGGAGAAAAGACATGAAGGGCGGATACGGCTTCTCCGCTTTTTTTAAATCCACTCCGTCAAAAACTGCATCACAAAACCTGACCGTGTGGCTGTACCCTTAGTCGCCCGACACTCTCTTTAGTCCACACTCTCCACCCACGGGGCACGGATTGTTACTTTTGTTTGCTTTAACCCTTTCAGTGCTTTACCAGGGATTTACTGGAAAATGACAAGCAGATGCAGAATACTCACCGACCTATTACACTTTGTAAAACGTGGTTACATATCTGCTGTTTAAAGTGACTAGTGCTTGAGCTTGTGGACTTCGATCCGAATTTCAGGATAAGTTCGATTCGCCGCCAAGCCGAATTTCCTCGTGCTTCGTGGTAGAGAATTGATTTAACCTAAAATAGGAAAATTAATGATACTAAGGCCTCATGCACACAACCGTATGTGTTTTGCGGTCCGCAAACCGCAGATCTGCAAAACACGGAAGCTGCTCCGCGTTCCGTTCCGCAATTTGCAGAACGGAATGCCGCCCATTGTAGAAATGCCTATTCTTGTCCGCAAAACGGACAAGAATAGGATATTCTCTATTTTTTTTTGCGGAGCCACGGAACAGAGCAACGGATGCGGACAGCGCACGGAGTGCTGTCCGCATCTTTTGCGGCCCCATTGAAGTGACCAAAACAACAGCCGTGTGCATGAGGCCTTAGGGTCCATTCACACGTTCGCATTCAGTGTCCGCACCCGATCCGCAATTATGCGAGACGGGTGCGGACCAATTCATTCTGAATGGGGACGGAATGGATGCGGAGTGCACCGCCGAACTTCCGGTCCGCGGCTTCGGAAAAAAATAGAACATGCCCTATTCTTGTCCACAGCTGCGGACAAGAATAGGCTGCTCTATGGGGAAGCCGGCCGGGTGTGTTGCGGATCCGCAATTTGCGTATCCGCAATTTGCGTATCCGCAACACACCACGGACGTGTAAATAGGCCTCATGCACACGACCGCATGTGTTTTGCGGTCTGCAAATTGCGGATCCGCAAAAAAAACGGATGACGTCCGTATGGCATTCGTTTTTTTTGCGGATCTGTTATTTTTGCGGATCCATTGTAATAATGCCTATCCTTGTCCGCAAACTAGAAAAAAATAGGACATGCTCTATTTTTTTTGCAGGGCTACGGAACGGACATACTGATGAAGACAGCACATGGTGTGCTGTCTGCATTTTTTGCGGACCCATTGAAATGAATAGGTCCGCATCCTATCAGCAAAAAAAACGGAACGGACAAGGAAACAAAATACGGTCGTGTGCATGAGCCCTTACCCGATCCATTCGCTCACGACGGTCTGGACTTTGCCATCTTGCTTGAAGACCTTGCGCAAAATCCCGTGTTCGGTAACGTGTGACATCACCACACCGGCATGATGACGTTATCACAAGCCGTTTGAGATCTCGCGACAGATCTTCAAGCAAGATGACAGCTGTCGGCCAATGGATCAGGTAAATATGATTTTTATTTTTATATCAGATGCCACAATCATGTAGGAACGAGGCATCTGATGGATATAATAATGGGGGGCTGCGCAATCACCGTTCCCTGTCATTGCACCCGCTACTTACAAAGAAATGCGCTTCGTCACAAAGTGAATTTTTTTATAAAATTTGTGAAAGCATCCGAATCGAATTTTTGAATAATTCGCTGAGCTCTAAAAGTGACACATCAACATCCCACCTTTACACCGGGTTCAGACCTGGGCGTTCGCGTAGCGCGTTTAATTCGCGCGTTTTTAACGCGCAAATTAAATCGCGCTGCACAAAATAGGAATCGCGCGTTTAACGCGCGTCCCTATTAAACTCTGTTTATGGGGACGCGCGTTAAACGGGCCAAAAAACGCAAACATACTTGCTTTTGCATCGGCCGTTTTTACGCGCGTTCGAACGCGCATAAAAACGCGCAAGTGTGAACCAGGCCCATAGGAATGCATGGGTACTGTACAGTTGTGCGTTTTTATGCGCGTTCGAACGCACGTAAAAACGCTAAAGTGTGAACTGAGGGTTAGGGATCAGCTCCCTAATCTAATACTATTATCCAATAATATAAAAGAATGAAAAAATTCCTTTGGTTTGTCTGCAGATTGGTCAAAAGACACAAGTGAAGCAGCGATGAAGCTAAAATTCAAATTATTTTGAGCCATGTCTATGAAAAATAAAATATGAAAAATGGCCTCTTTCACACGAACGTTTTTTTTTGCAAGTGTACGGGACGCTTTTTGCGTTCCGTATACGGTCCGTATACGTAATTATGTATTTCAATGGGTCCGCAAAAAAACCTGAAGTGTCTTTCCGTGTGCATTCCGTTTCCGTATTTCCGTTATTCCGTATCACGGACAAGGATTGTACTGTTCTATTAGGGGCTAGATGTTCCGTTCCACAAAAAACGGAATGAACACAGATGTCATCCTTTTTTTTGCGGATCCGTTTTTTATGGACCACAAAATAGTGAAACAGCCATACCGTTGTGTGAAAGAGGCCTTAGGCCACCTGCACACGACCCGTACAAATTTCCCTGCGGCTTTCTGCACCTTATTCGCACTAAAATCCGCTATGTCTAACAGCGATTTTTAGTGCGGATTAGATGCTTCTTTGCCACAGATCTCACCCTTCCATTGAAAAGGTTAAAATCTGCAGCTATAACCGCAAACATAATTGACATGCTGCAGATTTGGAAATCCACTTGGCAATGTCCACAAACTGTACCTGAGATTTGTGTACTGTAATCTCATACACTTTGCTGGTACTGTACAACAATGGTACTGTGAATCCCCTGAGCAGTCTCTGTGGAATACGGATGACACACAGACGGCAGAAAATGGACACACAGAAACGGAAATATGAACGAGACCTAATGTATTAAGTTCTTTTGCTTGCTTTGTCTGTGAAGTAGGCATTTGCTCAAAAATTTATGATGTATTTGCCCAATTATAGGGTGGTTTGCGCCATGCTAGACACTTTATTCAAGGGTGGCCAGTATACTTAAGTCCCCTGGTGGCGTACAAACTGAGAAGCTTTTATAATAAATATAACTATATAGCTAGACTTTAGAATGAAAAATCCATAGGTATTTAGAGGGAGATTTATCAAACTGGTGTAAAGTAGAAGTGGCTTAGTTGCCCATAGCAACCAGATTCCACCTTTCATTTTTCACAGCTCCTTTGGGCAACCAAGCCAGTTCTACTTTACACCAGTTCGATTAATTTTCCTCTTTTTTAAAAAAAAGGATATGCAACAGTTCGTAAATTTATTACCAAGACTGGCTTCAATCCAAAGAGAAACTACAAAAAAGAGCAACAAGTAAAATATGGATTCATTACATCAGCCACTTAGCCCAGCTGTCTAGACCTGCACCAGATTTACCACTGGATGATAAATGTGTAGCAGGACTAGACAAATTTGTCTAGCTCTATACCAACTATTGCACAGCTTCCTCTTTATTCACCGACATGGGACTTGAAAATAGCTGAGTTGATTAAAGGGAGTCTGTCACCACATTTGGTCATTATAGACCGAGTACACAGGGTTCTGGCTTAACTTAAGATGATTTAAATGGTACCTTTGTTAGTCACTAGTATCGCTCTCCTGCAGCAAAAACGAACTTTTATATATATGCAAATGCGGCTCGCAAGTGCCCAGGGCGGAGTTTACATCTTCAGAGCCCAGGCTGCTCTGCTTGAGATCCCCGCCCTCTCCTTTCCCTTGCGTCCTCCTC
Source organism: Bufotes viridis (assembly GCA_033119425.1). NCBI lineage: Eukaryota > Metazoa > Chordata > Amphibia > Anura > Bufonidae > Bufotes > Bufotes viridis. The sequence continues at coordinate 387,079,469 of CM065589.1, read as the reverse complement.
CTCTCCCTGTGAAAACCTGCGCCTGCGTTCTGCTTGACTGGGGCATGCGCACTACAATGCCCACTGTGGTTACGGCATTGATGTAGCTACTGCGCATGCTCCGGCCAACAGCGCGATCCATTGGCCAGAGCATGCGCAGTAGCCATAACCACAGTGGGCATTGTAGTGCGCATGCCCCAGTCAAGCAGAACGCAGGCGCAGGTTTTCACAGGGAGGAGGAGGACGCAAGGAAAGGAGGGCGGGATCTCAGCAGAGCAGCCTGGGCTCTGAAGATGAAACTCCGCCCTGAGCACTGCGAGCGCATTTGCATATATATAAAAGTTCGTTTTTGCTGCAGGAGAGCGATACTAGTGACTAACAAAGGTACCATTTAAATCATCTTAAGTTAAGCCAGAACCCTGTGTACTCGGTCTATAATGACCAAATGTGGTGACAGGGGAAAAGGAGAGGGAAAGGAGAGGGCGGGGATCTCAAGCAGAGCAGCCTGGGCTCCGAAGATGTAAACTCCGCCCTGGGCACTTGCGAGCCGCATTTGCATATATATAAAAGTTCGTTTTTGCTGCAGGAGAGCGATACTAGTGACTAACAAAGGTACCATTTAAATCATCTTAAATTAAGCCAGAACCCTGTGTACTCGGTCTATAATGACCAAATGTGGTGACAGACTCCCTTTAAGCGCTCTGCTATTTCGGAAGTTCTACATCAGTGAATGAGGAGCAAGCAGCGCAACAGCAGCCACCTCTCCATTCACCACAAAGAGACTGGCGTTAATAGCCAAGCCAGCGCTTGCCAATCTTCGGAATTCCCATAGTGGTGAATAGAGGGTGGCGCGCATGCGTACCGGCTCTCACTTCACTTCGGGGGCTCCAAGCAATATACCATAAAAGCTATCCTAGCAATATGCCATAAATGCTGACCATATGAACTGTGCTGAGAAGCAATAATAGAGCAGTGCATAGCATTGGGATGTGCAATTCATACTTTTTTCTCTTTTTATTTTTGAGTTTTACCATAAATGGTGAGATGGGACAACTATTATAATACAGAAATGGGGGCCTGAACCCCCCTTAAATGAAACGGTGGTTTGATCATGTGCACCACTGCTCCATTCAAAGTCTATAGGACTGACTAACGTAGCTCAGTTCCGTAGTCAGCATTCTACGGTAGTCCAATACAGATGAGTTCAAACTGGGAACACAGGTTCCCCATGCATTGTAAGCAGCCCCCCACCAACATAACAGTCATCCCCTACTCCATTTTTTCCATTCAGCATGCAGACATAGCACTCTGGTTTGTTTTCATCCTGGATGTAGCACTTCCTGTTGCTGTATCCAACCAAACCCATGATGCACTTCTCCTTTCTCCAGTTGGTTTATAGCTCCTCCCACCCAGCTAGTTACATAGACACTCCCCTATCACTGTTGCTGCTTTGACACGTTGATGGACATAACATCACAGGAAACAAGAGCTGCATGGACACGGTCATGTGACCACAGCCAGGAACGGCAAATAGGAGCAATAAAAGTAATAGAAATACATTACAAAATGACTGCTGCCTTCATAAATTATTATTGTAAAGGATGTTGATGTAAACTGGAAAACTCCTTTAGGGCCCTTTTACACAGGATGATAAAAACCTGCCCAGCAATCAGTCAGCGGATCACATCTCCCCATGTAAACAGGGGCGTGCTGTCAACAGTAAGCAATAGGACCATAGTAACGACTGTTAGTCCACTTATTCTTGCTGACCGGGGCGTGTATACTTGCTATATCGTCTATCGGTCCTCGTTATGGTACAGGATACCTACGGAAACCTTATTCAGTGACTCACCAGTATACTCTCTACAGCACATGGTGGACTCTAAAATAAAAGGGAGATTGAGACTTGTGGCCGAGCTGCTGAGAGTCTATAGCCGTCCAGTCATACACTGCCTCTGCCCAACAGATAACCTTCTTGTGCTGCTAATGCCTAATGACAGAGGTCACCAGATGAGGAGCTGACATACAGATGACCCCTTCTTGGCTTCTCACATGTCACTTTCTGGCAGCGAGAGAGTAGCTTGAAGGCATGAAGGCGAAGGTCTTTTTTCTTTCTTTCAAGAGATGCAATTGCGCCAATTTTATGGTGTTTTAATGTTCATACTGAACCCTATATGTATTTAAGCGCTATCATACATTTAAAGAAGCAGGGGCCAGTCTTTGCCTTTCTTTGCACCTTTAAGTTATATACAATGCATAGAAGAGCCACGTTTAAAGGGGTTGTCCCATCTTGGACAATGGGGGCATATCGCTAGCATATGCCCCCATTGTCTTATAGGTGCGGGTCCTACCCCTATACAGAGAACGGAGCCCCAAAAGTGAAGGAGGGCTCACTGCGCATGCACAGCCGCCCTCCATTCATTTCTATGGGGCCGCCAAAAATACCCGAGCACCGGCTCGGCTATTTCCGTCGGCCTCATAGAAATGAATAGGAGAATGGGCCGCGAATTAGCGGTACGCTCACATTCATTTCTAGAAATCCGGGGTCCTCCAGCCACAGCTCTCCCCGCTCCGTTCTCGATATAGGTGTGGGTCCCAATGGTGGGACCCACACCTATCAGACAATGGGGGCATATGGTAGCGATATGCCCCCATTGTCCAAGATGGGACAACCCCTTTAAAGTAGTCATATAAGACTGAAAGAACATGTCTGGTTTCTTCCAAATACAGCGCCACCTCTTGTCTATGGGCTTCGTCTGGTATTTCAGCTCACAGGCATAACCGTGGACAAGGGTGACCCTATTTTGGCATAGAAATCAACCATGTTTTTTTAATCTCTGCAACCCCTTTAAAGTGTTACTTTTGAAAGTGAACCTGTCATCACGAAATGCAGTCCAACCTGCAGGCAGCATGTTTTAGAGCAGGAGGAGCTGAGCAGATTGATGTATAGTTTTATGGGAAAAGATTCAGTAACACTTGTCATTTATACATATAAACCCCTGCTCTTTCTATGCTTGAGAGTCATGTGGGCGGTCCTATCAGTGATTGACAGCCTTCCATGTATGCCTGAAGAGCATCTGTCATCACATACCTTCACATCAATCAAAATGAATTGGTAGGTGTGCTCTGATCTCTCGAGTATAATGCTCTTGATCCCATCCTGATTGTTGCCCACAGTCCAGGGAAATTAATTTTCTCATTTGCAAATTAACTGGTAAGTGCAACAAAGGTGTCACTGTTGCACCTCATTGCACTCAAAGCCACACTCCTTGCTCCTAGCTTCCCCCCAATACAGCCCTGTTGCGTGCCAGGGCTGAAGTAATCTGTACTGCATCTAAATACGCTGTCACTTCAGGAATTGGTGCATGCGCAGTATAGATGACTTTCACCCTGGCAAGCAACAGGGCTGTATGGCACGTGCACTGATTCTTGAAGCAACAGCACACACGCAGTAATACAGGACCAGGAAAAACGATATCACTAAAAGCTAGGGGAGGCAGGCGGCCAGGAATAAGGAGCTTGGCTTTCAAAGCTACGAGGTGCAACAGTAACGCCCTCATTGCACCAACCAGTTCATTTACATATGAGAAAAATAAGAATTTCTCAGGAATGCGGGTGGGATCAACAGCGCATTACTCAGGGGACTGGATAACTGTTTCAATCAGGTAAACTATGATGACGTCATAAGTAAGTATTGGTCAGGTAAGCCACTGTGACATCAATGGGTTTCAATGAAATAAATGTTGTCCAGCTACTGTGATGTCACAAGGGTGTTAATGTGAACGTAACAAAGTAAGCGGTGACATCACAAGTGTATTTCTTTCAGGCAAGCTGTTGTGACATCACAAGTGAGTTTCCGATAGAAAAGTGACCGTGACATCACATGTGGGCTTCTGTAGAGTCAGTGACACCACAGCTGTTTCAGTCAGGTAAATGCTGTGATATCACAAGTAGGTTTAAAGGGGCTGTCCGTTCCTTTACTATTGATGGTTTATCTTCAATAGACCATCAATTTCTAACCGGCTGCGGTCTGGCACCCTGCAGCTGTTCTGCAGTAGATCCATCAGAAGTCAGTGCTGAACTACCACTGATAAGTGCAATGCTCCTCTGTGGACATCTTATCTAGGCTTATTGTAACACCCCAGAGGGGTGTTACCACTTCTGCACCCTGCTACTGTCTTTATTGGGCTAACAAGCTTTTTTTCTTGTGTGTTGTTGTCCAGGTTCTATACACTGTGCATTCCTAATCTGTTTGCAACTGTTATGTTCATGTAATGTGCCTGGTTCACCAGCAGGTGGCAGCAAATATGGAAGAGCTATACTGAGATAGAATGGAACTTACCATTCTATTCTAACCCCCCTCTGGAGAGAAGTGGGCGAGTCCTACTTCCTGCAGTAAGGGTGGGGACCAGTTAGAGTTGGAGCAGTTTACCCCATGCAAGGGGAAGGGTGTGCAGGGGCACGTCTATGCTGGACGTGCCCACGCCAGCCAGAGCACCTTAAGCTCTGCTGGCCATGGAGGCTGAAGCATAGAAGCCTCAGGAGCCAGGAGATTCACTACAAGACTGAAGTGCAGCATAAAGAGGAAACAAAGACACCAAGTTAGCCTGTCAGTACAGCAGAGTGAGAGAAAGATATAGCAGAGTTGAGTTTGCCTGCCAGTTTAATGCTAAAACCTGCTGGAACCAAGACAAAGCCTGAAACTGTTTGGAGAAATATTTATTCAAGTAAAGCTGCCATTGAACTTCATCTCAAGGTCTGGGCTTAAGTTATTTCTTCAAATCCCTCAATTATTCCCCCTATGTATTGCTTTGGAGCCAAAGCCTGGGGTCCAGACGTATCCAGATAGGAGCACCGTCACACACATAAAGAGACATTTTAGGCCGCAACATACCACTCTGCATTTCCTACACCTGGGATGTGACATAGAGGGCCCTGGGGGGAGATCATAGAGCCGTCATACTGTTATCTAAATTCTACAATCTATTAGGCCGAGTTAATTTATGAGCGAAACATCAGGAACAAGTGTGTATAAAGTCCGTATAAACGTGCGGCTGTGGTATCAATCGCTCCTCACACATTCACTCTGCATCGGCCGGTATAATAAGCTGTCGCAGACAAGCACCGCCGCATGTGTTTATCATTCATCGGCGCTCACACTGCCCAAATATCATGTTGTCTTTCCCTCAAAGCAGCAACACAATAAGAATGGGATCCTGTCTATATAGGATTATTAGTGCTTTATAGAGTTTAATAACCGAGTTTGAAAAGAATAATCTTTTCTGACAGAAGTGTCCCTTTAAGACAACTTAACTAATGTGACATTACAAGTAATAAGGTAGGTTTCTGTGTCATCACAACTTAGTCAGGTAAGCAGCAGATACATCTGGCAAGGTGTCCTGACACAGTTATATGTTGTGAGAATAAGAAGGTAATTATTATTGTGACATATTTACATTTTAGTCAAGTACACTAATCTGCTACATAATACCAATAGAATGTACAGTAGGTAGATAATAGATAGACAGACAGACAAAAAAGACCAAAGCTTGTGAGCAGTACAGCAGAAAATAGTTGAAGGCGGGTGCCAGCGGCTGTTGGAGCAATCCAATCCCCAAAAATGTTATTCAAAACTATCCACGGCACTTCCGAAAGTAAAATCCCCAGATTTATTCACCAATGGTGGTGTTATTCACCAAAGCATTGGTGAATAAATCTACATTGATTTTACCTACGGAAGTACCGTGGATATTTTTGACTTAGACAGACAGACAGTTAGATAGAATGATAGATAGATTGATAGATTGATAGAACATAGATGATAGACTAATAGACAGATAGATAGATAGATAGATAGATAGATAGATAGATATTAGAAGATAGATAGATACATTCACGTTGGCGAATAAATCTACATTGATTTTACTTACGGAAGTGCCGTGGAAATTTTTGACTTAGAAAGACAGACAGAATTATTGATATATAGATAGATACAGGTAGATATATATATATATATATATATATATATATATATATTAGAAGATAGATAGATAGATAGATAGATAGATAGCAAAAGAAATTCCACAGCACTTCCTTGTCGGTGAAAAGATTGCTACTTATTGATTGGGTAAGCGACGTTCGGTGCACCCAATGGCACCTTTCTCAATCACTGCTTGAGAAAGGTGCCATTGGGTGCACCGAAACGTCGCTTTTTACCAAATCAATAAAGTAGCAATCTTTTTTCACCGACAAGGAAGTGCTGTGGAATTTCTTTTGCTATATTTCCGTGGACATAGGGGATTGTCCTCACAGCCACTGGCACTCCATTTTGATACTTTGGAACCTGCTGTGCCATCCGGCACAATTTTTTCTAGATAGATAGATAGACAGATAGATACCAGATACATTAGACTGATAGATCGATAGATAGTTAGATAATTACAGAGAGGATAGATAATAGATAGATGGATAGATAATATATAGAAGAATGGATAGATGAGATAGATAGATAGATAGATAGATATATAGATAGACTATAGATAGATAGATGATAGAAAGATAGATATCTGAAGATCGATAGATAGATAGATAGATTTTAAAACATAGATGTTTGATAGATAGATACAGTAGATAGATAGATAGATAGATAGATAGATAGATAGATAGATAAAAATGAACAAGACAGCACTCTGGTCTTGATAGGGTACCTATCCAGAACCTCTGAAGGACTTTGCACCTGGCAATTTTGGAGTGCTGCTATTTCTTTTCTCATAATTTCTAGATAGATAGATAGGTAATTTCCTGGATTTACTACATAAATGTAACACGCTGTGTTTTCTCATATTGTAAACAGGAACTAATTTATACAATAAGCTATGTACTTTCTATTCAGGAAGGGAAGTGATGTCAGCATTTCCCCAGGGAATAATTGTAATATCTGGATATTTACTAATGCTTCCTCTTTCTCATTGCACCTTTTCCGTTTCCTTTTTTCTTTCAAGGCCACAGAAACTTAATGCGGAAGTGAGCAACATTCCAACATTTTTACTAAGTGACCCTTTGCATCCTGACTTGCTGGAACCTTACACTGTCAGCAAACACTGTCAGTTCAGAACAAATATATTCTAGGTACGTTGCCTAGCTATACTTTTAGTTCACTGTTCAACTGGTTCACAATTTCTTTTAAAAAAAAGGAATCATGATGCGTGAGCCAATGGATCCTATTTATTTCTGTTAGGGCACTGCCATATTATGGCTGTTTGTTGTATGGATGGGCCATGTATAATTTCATGCATAGCTTCCTTTTGTTAGATTCCATTAGTTGCACCATATACTTCCAGGAAATTCACTTATAGGTATTATGTTAGTTGTATTTTTTCTTAAAGATGTTTTTCTTTTTTTTTTTCTTAAAGATTTTTTATTAATTTTTTTATTTTCTGGCCCATTAGAAAGGAATTTGATGTAAAATGTAGTGAAGGTAATCTTCTTACTGGTGGCTGTTCTTCTGAGTTATCCCCTCCCTTTTGGTCCTCAGCTGTATCATGTGACAGGCATTCTTCCAACTGACACAACACTTTATGTATGGACAGGAGATCAGGTACTCTATTCAATCCTATGAAGCCTCAATGTGAGTCTCATAGGAATGAATAGAGAAACTGACTTCCTGTCCACACAGTTGGAGAGTCAGAGTGTTGGTCACATGACACAGCTGAGGATCAGAAGGGGGTGGGTAAGTCACAAATACAGTCACTACTAAAAAAATATTACTTTCACTGCAATTTATATCATGCACCTTTCTAATGGGTAAGAGATTACAAATTTTAGTTAGAGTGCTTCTTTAATTTTTGATTATCCTTATTCTCATGATCCTGTTGGCAAAGTAACCCTTAAAAGAGTTGCCCCATCTCATACATTACCGGAATATCACTAGAATCTGCCACCAATATCTGATTGGTGCGGGAACCTTACTTATCTCTAGGATGAAGCCTGCAATGTGGAGAGAGGACCGCACATACGATACGCGGCTGCCCTCCATTCAATTCTATGGGGCTGCCCAAAATACCATTGGCTCAGCCACATGGAAGTGAATGGAGCAGTGACTCTGCTTGCACAGTGCGAACAGGGCCAACCCCTTTAACAGACACCTTATAATTTAATGTCACTATTCGGTATAAAGTATTATGTCAGAGTTTTAGTGGATTATACAATCTTTTATATGTCAGCTACTGAACTTTGATCAGGTGGTTCTCTACCATCAGCCAGTTGTGTTTTCTTTACCTGCTCTCATGAACGTATGGGAAATATTCGAAGTGAGTAGAACTCAGAAAGCAGATGCAACCAGCAGCACATTCCTGTCAGCACCTGCTGTCTGATTTACAGATTTTACATGGTTAAACAGTTAACGGATATACCAAGAGGACCACCTGACTCCAGGGCTTTCAATGCTCCCTGGGCTAAATATGCATTGAATCAAAGCAGTAACTTGTAACCGTGAAATATTGTTTTACGGGATGCAGGTCATTTCCATACCATGGAATGTGGAATGTGGAATGTGGAGAATTTCACAATGGGGGATACAGCTTTTTCCCCATACTTTATAAGTTGCAAATCAATAGGCCATCTGCTACCATGCCTATTAAATGGAGTAACAAAGCAGGGACTAAACGTGTATTGAATGAATACCAATCACACATAATTTATTGTATGATCATAATGTGCGAAGAAACTCCAATAAAAATAAAAATTTAAAAAAGTTCACATGCTATACTTTGCAGTTTCCCTGTAGGTATAAATCCTCAGGGATTTACAATGTCTCAAACACATCTAAGTTTATATGTGAATTCCCTAGGGATGATATAGTGAAGGTGAATGTCTGCACCCGTGCCTTAGAGACACCGGCACTATGAAGGCCGATAGGAAAGGTGTGGGTAGTGTGCCCACATCTCATAATATCTCAAGCACATTCAAGTTTATACTTTCCTTAATTTCTTTGATTTTCTATAGATGATATAGCGACGATGAATGTATGTCCCAATGCCATAGGAAAAACTGCACTGTGTGAAAAAGATGATATTGAGAAGGTGTGGGTGGTGTGTCCACGATTTATAATGTCTCAACCAAGCAGGTCCAGGTTTATAAATTATGATGTGGACACACCATCCACACAGGCCTTATTCACAAACTGTAGTTTTCATGTGGCATTGGGGCACACGTTTGCTTTCACCTTAGAAGAAACAGCATTAGGGGATAGCATCTTGAGGACTCATCTTGAGGACTTTAGAATAGGAGTGATTTGCTGAACTTCACCCCATAGCGAGACTGATAAAGCCATAGGCTACTTTCTCATGGTCAGTATTCTACATCAGTTTTTGCAAGCCAAAACCAGAATTGCAACCTGTAAAGAAAAAGTATCTTGGAAAGATTTGCATCTCTTCTTCTTTTTTTTATTTTTAACCTACTCCTGGTTTTGGCTTACAAATACTGTTGTAAAATACTAATCTAATACTGACCACAGAAAATACTGACCATAGAAAGGTATGAAAGAATCATGGGTTTCTAAGCGACCATTGGTTTATATGGCAGATTACCATTGGTTACTCATGGAACTCGGTCAGAGTCCTTGTGATTAGCCTGGGAGGCTGGATTAGAAACATAGAAACATAGAATGTGTCGGCAGATAAGAACCATTTGGCCCATCTAGTCTGCCCAATATGCTGAATACTATGGATAGCCCCAGGCCCTATCTTATATGAAGGATGGCCTTATGCCTATCCCATGCATGCTTAAACTCCTTCACTGTATTTGCAGCTACCACTTCTGCAGGAAGGCTATTCCATGCGTCCACTACTCTCTCAGTAAAGTAATACTTCCTGATATTACTTTTAAACCTTTGCCCCTCTAATTTAAAACTATGTCCTCTTGTAGCAGTTTTTCTTCTTTTAAATATTCTCTCCTCTTTTACCGTGATGATTCCCTTTATGTATTGAAAAGTTTCTATCATATCCCCTCTGTCTCTTCTTACTTCCAAGCTATACATGTTAAGGTCCTTTAACCTTTCCTGGTAAGTTTTGTCCTGCAATCCATGTACTAGTTTAGTAGCTCTTCTCTGAACTCTCTCCAAAGTTTCAATATCCTTCTGCAGATATGGTCTCCAGTACTGCACACAATACTCCAAATGAGGTCTCACTAGTGCTCTGTAGAGTGGCACGAGCACCTCCCTCTTTCTACTGTTAATGCCTCTCCCTATACACCCAAGCATTCTGCTGGCATTACCTGCTGCTCTATGACATTGTCTGCCCACCTTTAGGTCGTCTGATATAATGACCCCTAAATCCCTTTCCTCAGATACTGAGGTTAGTACTGTATCACTGATTTTATATTCTGCTCTTGGGTTTTTACGCCCCAGGTGCATTATCTTGCACTTATCGACATTAAATTTTAGTTGCCAGATTTTTGACCATTCCTCTAGTTTTCCTAAATCCTTTTCCATTTGGTGTATCCCTCCAGGAACATCAACCCTGTTACAAATCTTTGTGTCATCAGCAAAAAGACACACCTTACCTTTGAGGCCTTCTGCAATTTCGCTGATAAAGATATTAAACAATATGGGTCCCAGAACAGATCCCTGAGGTACCCCACTGGTAACAATACCATGGTCTGAATATACTCCATTGACTACAACCCTCTGTTTTCTGTCCTTCAGCCACTGCCTAATCCATTCCAACAATATGTGAGCCCAAGCTCAAAGACTGCAGTTTATTGATAAGCCTATGTGGGACAGTATCAAAAGCCTTACTAAAGTCCAGATAAGCGATGTCTACTGCACCTCCGCCATCTATTATTTTAGTCACCCAATCAAATAAGTCAATAAGATTAGTTTGACATGATCTCCCTGAAGTAAACCCATGCTGTTTTTTATCAATCAACCCATGGGTTTTTAGATGTTCCACAATCCTCTCCTTGAGTATGGTTTCCATTAATTTCCCCACTGTTGATGTCAGACTTACTGGCCTATAGTTGCCCGATTCCTCTCTACTACCTTTCTTGTGAATTGGCACAACGTTTGCTAATTTCCAATCTTTTGGGATGACACCTGTTACCAGTCATTGGTTAAATAAATCTGTTAATGGTTTTGCTAGTACACCTCTAAGCTCTTTTAATAGCTTTGGGTGTATCCCATCAGGCCCCTGTGATTTATTTGTATTAATTTTAGACAGCTGACTTAGAACCTCTTCCTCTGTAAAGACACTTGCATCAAAGGATTCATTAGTCTTCCTCCCTAACTGAGGTCCTTCTCCTTCATTTTCCTTTGGGGGCAGGTCCTATGAATAGATTGGAGACATTGGAGTAATGAACTCAGATCAGGAATTACGAGCTGTGATTGGGCTTGGTCCTTTATTGCTGTATGGAACTGCTCTTTTGAATAAATTGTAAATAATTTATTCTGTCTCTAAGGCCATATTTACACAAGACAACTGCCATATGCAACTGAAACCCCACCCAGTGTAGCCAACAGCTGCACAGTTTTGCAGGTAAACCCAAGGTCTTACCTTCAAAATTGTGAGGCCATTGGCCATTTTGGGTGGTTGGTGTTTCACCTTATACACATTAGATAGAAGTAGGTTGATGGTTAAATAACTTTTGAAAGCACAATCATCTGGTCAATGATGATCTTGTTAACAATGCTCTGGTGAATGACAATTTTGGACATGTTAGTCAGTATTGGCCATTACAGTCATTCAAACTGGCCATGTTCAATACACTGGGCAAAGAACAAATGATCTATCTAGGAGTGTTCTTCCAGTATAATCTGTATATCATTAATAGTTTAGAGCGAATCGAGCTTCGGATCATAGGTCCAAAGTCGATTCACTCAAAACTTCATTTTAAAGAGTATGGGCTCTGGCGAGTGGAAATTATTTATCACCGATGTCTCGCGATAACTTCAGCATTCGATTTTTAGAACTTGAAAACCATTTTAAAACAGGAATCTGTAGTCGGCTTCAGTACCGGCTGGTACCTTTGTACCGAAGCTGACTTCGGATACAAGTTTTAAAATGGTTTTCAAGTTCAAAAATCAAATCCCAAAGTTATTCACTGAAGTTCAGCGAGACGTCGATGGTAACGAATTTCCCTCGCCGGAGCTCTTACATTTGAATGCTCTACGGAAGCGAATCTCCATACAGCATTCACACGAAATTTTGAGTGAATCGACTTCTGTTCTATGATCCGAAGCTCGATTGGCTCAATACTAATCATTAATTTACATTTCTGTTCAATCTGGGCTTTGAAGTCAAGGAGGCAGTCTTAGGGTGCCTTCACACGTGGTGGATTTTGCTGCAGAAGATTTCTGAGACTGAAAATCAGTTCCACTTATCTGAATGGGGTTGCTTTGGCGGGAAGTGCATAGATTTCTACAAGCTCCATTCAGTTGCAAATATTTTCTGCAACAAAATCTACTGCAAGAGACACTCCCTAAGACTGCCTCCTTGACTTCAAAGCCCAGAATGAGCAGGAATTTAAATGATTTTGGATGCAAATGTGTTTTCTTGATCAAAAACACTGTGTTAAGCTATTTTAGAGTCCATATTGAAATATAACAGACAATTGCTTTGTACAGACAAAGACATAAATAACTGTACAAAACTTTATAAAAAAGCCAGAATCATAAGAAAGAGACCAGCTTGTTACACTTTATTATCCTGTAATCCGCTCTTCACGCATGACCCCTGCTGAGACTCTCAGACAGTTAAGCCTAAAAGATCCATCTAATTGTATTGTGTATAGTCACCATGTATAAGCAAACTTCTCATTAGGAAAAGCCATGAGGTCATTTCATTGTGATGGCTGCAATTAAAAAATGTATTTAAATAACAATAGTCACAGGTAATGAATCATGGCTTCAGGGCAGTATTTAAAGTGTAGTATAGTTAAATACATTTAGAAAAATTTGATACGTTTTACAATTCACGCCATTTTTAAAAAAAATGTCAGTGTTTGATAATAGTGTCCTGCAAAGGCAACTTTACCATATCCATATTGTAACATATGTTTTCTATTGTTTTAAAAGTACCTAATCTCAATTTTGCGTTGCCTGTCCCTCCATCCAGCAGCCGCTGGTCCGTGCAACAGTGCTGGGAGAGATCAGCAGCAGTCGCACGGTCATTCCAGATGAGACAGGGAACAGTGGCTGTGACAATCGCACAACCAATCCCTTAAGGTTGCTATGCCAACCAGCCAAGCTTTGGTTGGTTGACCAATCAAAGACTTGAGAGCTATAGGCTGCTTCGAACTCACACCAGTTTTTTGTATCCTTACTCTGCAGATATAGGGCTCTGGTGAATACCTAGGGGTTCCATTATACTCTGATGATAGATAGTTGTTTCAGAGTTTGGGGGATGTGGTTCTGGTTAGGGAAAGTTAGTGAAAACTTTATAAATCTGCAACTCTCACTTCCAACTGAATTTCTAAAGGATGTATCTCTGATCCTATGGCAGCTAGCACTGCAATCCTGCATTTTTAAAGCAAGATGAAGATGGTGGATGTAGCTCAATTATAGACTGAGATATTAAAAGTTAAAGCAGCCACTCTTCAGCTAGCTGTGATATCAGCCAGCAGGCAGGAGGAAAGAGGGGGGGGGGGGGACCAGTGGGGACATGTTGATAGCCTGCAGGGAGGAGACACAAAGATCCTCTCTTCCAGTGTAACTGTACATGTCCCCAGAGGAAGGGTAACATGGACTTCTGAGCATGTTAGCAATTCCCCTTCTCCATCTATATAACAAAGTGGGTGTAGATTTACTTTAGCAGATTTGGCTTGGATATTCCTAATAGCGTTGTCTAAGTAGCTTTAACCCCTGTACAAGGATCTGGACACAGCTGCAGGGAAACTACTAGGCCACTACCTCTTGGAATAATCTTTGTTCAGGTGATTTCTGACCCATGGGGGTTAAGAGACACCTATAAGGCATACTGAGGGATGAGGCCAAAGCACATCAGCAAGTCAGGATTAGGCTAAGGTCAGGGCTGGCAGAGTACAAGTTGAAGTCAGGGCAGGCAGCACAGAGTTGGTACAGAGATCAGGCAAGGCTCAAATTCCAAAGGTCAGGCAGAAATCGGTACATGGAACAGGTAAACATAATGACACACCTTCACAAGAAACTAGCGAACTAGAACCTATTGCTTAGGCACTTTACCATAGGGGAAGGTGTCTTAACTACCCTGAGATGGCCAGCCATAGGCAGTGGAGGAAGAAGGTACAAATGCTGGCCCTTTAAAGGAAATGTGTCACCAGAAAACAACCTATTGTTTAAATCACACTTTTATGTTTAAACTATTTTTAAAGATTTTTTTGTGATGATATTTTCAATTTTGCATGTCAGTATCTATATTTAAACAAAAAACAAACATCCAGCTATTTTCTGACTGGCCACTAAGCTAAATAATAGACACTATGTCTTGGTCTATACAGATCACTTTACTACAGTTAACTGATTATACTTCTATTCACAGAAGTGATATCTTTATAGGCAGGATTAGAATGACAAATAAGACAGGATCCTCCAATCACAATAGGTGATTGTCAGAGCGTATCTATTCTTCCCTTGTTCAATGACCTCTGTATACAGGGAACAGAGCATGCCTAGAAAACTCCCGCATTAAAGTCAGTGAAGCTACCTCCTGACCATTGTGTCTATGGCCCACGAGGCTGCCTTAATGCATTCTAAATGCTGTTAAGAATAGCTTAGGGAAGATGGCCTCCCACATAATCATATTCAAGAAAGACAATAAACAAAAATCTGCAATCAGAACATAAAAACAAATTCAAAAAAAGATATATGTGTTACTATTTGGCTTTAACTGGCACAAAAAAAATTTGGTTACACATTTCCTTTAAGAACCGGAGGGAATGTTTGTTTTTGTTACTATATTGATTGTAAATTCTTACCATCAAAGTATCCTGATAATCCTTGTGTTGTTGAAGTTAAAAGGGTTTTCTGAGATTTTAATACTGATGGTCTATCCTCAGGAGGTCCTCTGACACGCAGGATCCCCGACGATCAGCTGTTTGAGAAGGCACCGATGCTCCTGCAAGCTCCACTGCCTTCTTACAGCTTACTAAGCCCAGCGCAGTACATTGTATAGCAGCTGTGCTTGGTATCACAGCTCAGCCCCATTTCCTAGAGCCTAGGCCACTTGACAGATGAACTTTGTCGTCACTGGCCTAGGAAAAGCTAATAGAAGGCCGTGGCGCTATTGTGAATGCTGCTGCCTTCTAAAACAGCTGATCATGGGTAATAGTTCTCTGAGTGAGAAATGCAAGCCAGTTATCCTTCTTAAAGGACAAGAGTACTAAGTATCTCAAGAGAAAATTGTTCTGGGTATCTGAGTGGCTTTGGGCGTGCTCTTTCTAATTAAGGAGACCATCATCAGTAGTCATCACATAGGCTTCGCGTTCTTTTCTTTATGGAAGGAAAGCTCATTTTTTATATTTTTCCCAGAAACTGAAAAGTATACAAATTAGCTTTCTTTCCAAAAAGTAAAGAACACTAAGCCTATCTGAAGCCAGCAGATGTATAATATGCTCATTTGAATATATGTTTTCCTGAAACACACAGCAGTGTTGGCTGGACTAGAGTACTTCTCAGGCATACCAGGTGTTCCTCCTCTTGTCTTTTCGGAAGGAGAACTGGCTTGCACATCTCACTCAGAGAAGTATTACGCATGAGTTTTGCATGAGGAGACATATGAGTCCCTAGGAGACCTTGGACTGCTATATACCAATTTTAATGGAAAGTGGAGCCTATTTGATTCAGGTAGAATCAATCTGGTTATGACTAGAATGTTTTAATTGGAGACAAAACGAATTTCAAGAAGTTGGATCATGTCTACTTTATCCCATAAAGAGTGAAGTAAATTGTGCATATACTATATACCAGAAAAGCATGACAGTGTTCTTAGGTCTGGACATGTTAAGACCTGCATGGCAGGCGTATGATGAAAACCCAAGCAACACAGCCCCCAATACATGGGAAATCTCTATTACGCAATTAAAAGTTTTCCTACCTAGCGACCAACGGTTTCCTTTTTGTGAAATCTCATTAACACAGAGGATTCTGGAGAATGGGTGGGAAATGAAATTACTGTAGCGTGTTATACAACGGCTTTGTCTCAGATACTAGACAAATACAAAAAACACAGTTTGTTATTTTAAACCTTACCAGTGTGCTCCTCTGTGATGTTTCCACTTGTACAGTGTATTGACCTGCTCATTATGAAACATCAGCCACAAATGATATCAAAACATCTACGTTATTTCTCTGAATGGAACAAGTCCCACCATGAAAACCGACTCCCCGCTGTTTTCCCTCCCCCCTCAAACAAAAGTTTACTTTTCCGGGGGTCCATATTGTAAATGGCAAAAGCTTGTGTTTACCAAACACCTAGGGTGACTGCTTACAAAAGCAGGCAATGGGCCCCCCCCCCCCCCCATCCTTGTCTACATTTTCCTCCCTTTTAACTCAGTGTGATTAAAATGACTCATAGCGAAAGAAAACAAAGAAAAAAAGAAAATTTCCCAGCAAGAGTTTTCCAGCGCTATCACATGCTACATCCTATTTGTTTTTAGTGGATAGTATGTAATGCCATGTAAACACCTAGGAGATAATTTATTGAGACTGGAGTGTAGTACGGCAGTGTAAATCAGGCACTGGTGTAAGATATATTCATTTTATTAAGAGGTACACATCTAGGCTACTTTCACATCAGTGATTCCCTTTCTGGTATTGAGATCCGTCATAGGATCTCAAAACCAGAGGAATGCACTTCAGTTTTGTCCCCATTCATTGTCAATGGGGACAAAACTGAACTGAAGGGAACGGAGTGCACCAGAATGCATTCTGTTCTATTTGGTTGCGTTCCCATGCCGGACAGAAAAACTCTGCAAGCACAGTGGCTCAGTGGTAAGCACTGCAGTCCAGGGTTCTAATCCGACCCAGGACAACATCTGCATGGAGTTTGTATGTTCTCCCCGTGTTTGTGTGGGTTTCCTCCGGGTTCTCCTGTTTCCTCCCACACTCCAAAGACATACTGATAGGGAACTTAGATTCTGTTCCCATTGGGGACAACTTGATGCAATGTCTGCGGAATATAGCAGCGCTATTTAAGTGAGTATAATAAATAAAATGGTGCTGGATCCGTTTAGTGTCAGATCTATCTTGTTCATTTTAGAAATAATACAACCGGATCCGTTCTGAGCAGATGCAGACGATTGTATTATTATAACAGAAACGTTTTTGACGATCGTCTGCGGATCCGGCAAAAACTTAGATGTGAAAGTGGTCTAATAAGAGGGCCTGAGCGCAAGAAACTGAAATCTATACCAGCTTGCCAATTATTTGGTCATGTAGACCATGCTCTCTCCTGCCATGTGCTGTTCACATTTTGGAAAAGTGGCAAGTGCGACATAGTCGAGCAAAAAGGCACACAAAAGTCGAGCAAAAAAAAAGTGGCTTTTGAATGCCAGTAACTGGTGTAGAAGATTTGATACATTTCCTGTTAAGGCCGATCTAATGTCCATGGAGCCTCCTTAAAATCCCCAATATCTAATGTTGTAGAAAAATAGATTGGCCCTGTAGGTTTTCAACAAGACTAATCCTTTGTTACATTGAAACAAAAGCCAGTGTAAGGGCTGTATTACACCAACAGACTATCTGACCCATGTCCGTCCAATCAGAACAATAATTGGTGACTATAACAAAATATCTGTGTGTGTAAACGGCCATCTGACCAACGACTGGTCAGAAAATCTAAAGCAAACAGAAACGGTCAGCACTCCACCTCACTGTGTGAACGGTGCAGGAATCCAGAGAGGGCAGGCTCACAAAATCCAATGAAGAAAGGATCAGCACTCAAATTCAGTTCTTTGCAATAATAATAATATAAAATCTGTCAGATAATCTGTTGTTATAATACAGCTCTTAGACCTCATGGCAATAATGTTTTTTACGTGAGTATTTGTAAGCCATATCCTGAAATGGAACATATACTGAGAAAGTATAGTGATTTTTGGACACACTTCTGGTTTTGGCCTAAAAATAATGATGTAAAATATAGGCCTGTATATTGCCATGTGAATGAGGCCTAAGAGATCATTTAAATGAGTAGATGAACTACCTGAGCAAGCACTGACTGACGATATAGAAAGTCCATTGGAAGAGATTGGGCAACCATCCCTCATAGAATTTTATAGTTTTGTCCACAGCACATCCCCTGTTTACATGGGAAGATGTGCTGGCATCAAAAGATGATTTTTATGCCCAGATAAATGATACCATCCCCTATAAAAGAATATTTGCTAGTTTGTCGGGTGATTGCTATGCTTATTGATTCAGATGAACCTTCGTTTGGATGATCATCAAACTACATGAAAAGGCCTTAAAGGGATTTTCTATTATTTTTACTTTTTTGAATTTCAACCTCAGCCTGCTGTACCTGTGGAAAAACCATGCTTACGTGCTCCCCGCCACTCACTTATAGCTCCCTGATTTTCTTTACTGGTCTTCTAGTCTCCATCTGTATTGCTCAACAGCAATTTTAATGCATAAAATAAAAGCTATTTTTTAGCCTAATACCTGTCGCTTATTAAAATATATGATCCCGTAAACCTCTAGATGGATGCGATCACATGATCTACTGCTGCCAATGATGTGAACCAGCAGCGACGTGCAGTTAGGACACCCGTCACTGCTGAGGCTCGTCTATCCAGAAGTTTACAAATGGAGACCGGAAGAGCATTGAAGGGAGCCAGGGAACCACTATGCAGCGGCATGGAGCAGGTATGTATTTTTCCATAGGTACAACCGGCTGGGGTTAAAATTGAAAAAAAGTTTAAAAAATAGGACAACCCCCATATAGGTGTCGCCCGTCAGTTACTGAGGGTGTATGGAAACTTCTAAAGGTGTTCTTCCAAGAAAAGTATTACTATGCATTGAAAAGGACATTTCAAATGAAGTATTATTGCAATATAGATTAAATAAAATTATTGGAGGACATTTATCAAGACCAGCGGTTTTCCTCCTCCCTGTGCTATGAGAGGATGCGCCAAATTTATGTAGAGGTGAACGGTGAACGCGTCCTCCGGCTGGCCGTGCGACAGTCTAAAATCTAGCTGCCAGGGGAGTAGCTAAAGGCTCATTGGCCCTGGTACATGAGTTCATCTTGGGCCCCCTTCCGTCAGTGATTTGTGGTCAGAGGCAGGGAAGCACATAGCCTTCGTGATGCCTGAGGCATAAATTGAAACGGAACCCCGCCCATGCCAAATTCTTGATCTAACCCCTTCTCTCCAGAGGTGTAACTTGACCAGCATGTAATTTCTATAATACCAGTGTCTTCTTATGTGGCACAAGGGTCTTTGGGCCTCCTCAGGCTCCTGGGCTGGTAGCGGCTGCTACCTCTGCACCCCCTATAGCTACGCCCCTGCTAACTGCCATAGAGTTCTGTCTTTATTCATGCCAGAAAACTGGTGTGAATAAAGATAAATGTGGCAGATCTGCAGCAAAGCCCCTCCACGCCCTCGTAAAAATAAATAAAATAAAAGACAATAGAAAAAAAATATGAATCGAGGGAGACCTCTTGGTGTCATACACAAATTGTCAGGCCAATTGGAGTACTCTTGATTATGTAAGAATCAATTTGGACCCAAATATTTTTTTTTGACTGATTTGTTAGAATTTAACCTGAAACGAATTTAAAGAAATTCACTCATCTTATCAGTAGTTCTGCTGAACTTTTTGAATTATCTGTTTTAAAAAAGAGTAATCAAGTCATTTAAAGTCATATAAACATTTGCACTATTGTACTAATGGACTTTACAGTTTTCAAATTGAGTTCCTTTTCCAAAATTTTCAGCAAGTCCCAATCAACACCTTCACCAATGTACTTACTTCCTCGTCTAGCCAACATATATGGTAATGTGAGAGAAATTTGATCTGAAACAGTTGGTCACAAAATACGCATAGCTTACAGTATGAATGTTTCTACAAGGACAAGCGCTAAAGTGCTAATGCTACTAAAGCAAATTAATTACTAAAGTAAAA
Organism: Bufotes viridis; assembly: GCA_033119425.1. Taxonomy (NCBI): domain Eukaryota; kingdom Metazoa; phylum Chordata; class Amphibia; order Anura; family Bufonidae; genus Bufotes; species Bufotes viridis. Next base: position 387,059,395 of record CM065589.1, on the reverse strand, counting down.
CAAATGATGACATCACTATGATCCAATTAGGGGGCTGTGTTAACTACTAATGAAAGCAATGATGTTGGAGATCCAGTTATCTGTTTGAAAACATTTGGAATTTTCTCGTTTGAAAAAAAAAAAAATTACTTAAAGCAAATAGTTTATCCTTTTGATATGGAGGGAAGCTAGTTGTGGATTCTGTTCATCTATAATCAGCCAATCAGCCAGCATGGTTGCAGTTGTTTGACAGCAGTGAAGTTACTAGACAATCCCTAAAAATAGTGGCTGTAAAAAAATGGATGCATCTGTGAAGCTGTAGGGGAGCTTGTGTAGATTATTGAGATTGCAATTAGAGATGAGCGCAGTTTTGAAAAATTCTATTTAGCAGCTTCATCGAAGTTGCTGTTATGGGGTTTGACTGGTTAGGTGGGGACACAATATGCTGGCATACACACTTCTCCAACCCCAGTGCTCTCCTGCCCTACAGGTGGGAGCCCTTCTTCTGCTATCTGTTTTTCTCCTTTTCCACATCATCTAATATCGATGAGAATATGTCATGACTCGGAACATCCAGCTCCTCTTCTCTCTATATCTTGCTGCCTTTTGTAGGAAGTAAATCCAGCAAAAGATGAGGATGGTCATCATTAAGACCTGGCCCCCCTAAAGAGTGCAGACTGCATGGTATTGGATGGCACGCTGACACTGGAATAATAAGGTCTTCCATCTTATTGGTATTGAATTCTTCTATTAACAGTTTTTAGCAACACTGTCCCTAGCGCATGAGCACTTGCCACATCTCGCTCTATGCTCAGCTCACAGGACAATGGCGGAGACCGCGCGAAATGAGGATTTTATAGGGCTGTGACATCACAGGGGATGTTTATCTGGGATTGGCTGGCTCCACGGCATTGTAGGTGATCTTGCTTTCCTGGGCTTGTCTCCGCTACACTTAGTTTCGCTTTGTAACACGTGCAACCACAAATTTACAGAAACCTGATTCGTTACCTTGAATCGCGAGGAAATCCTGATTCATTATGAACTGAAGTTTTCCTAAACTTCGGACCGAATTCATCTTCAAATGCTTTGCTTCGCTCAACACTAATTGCAATTATCATTTTACCACTGTATTCCAATTAGTGACCAATTGACATATATGACATGACTGAATTGTATTTTTTTTCAATTTGCTTAAAATTTTTGGCTGTTCTTGGCAGTGTTAGATTGGGATGTCTAGGGACCACCAGTAAAACTAATTCTGAGGGCTCACTGTGCAGCTACATGTAAATATCATGTAGATTCCTATGACAAAGGAGACCCAGAGCACAGGGCTGGTTGGGTAGCTGAGGTCAACTCTCTGCACAGTCAGCAGATGTCATATAGTCACTCATCCTCAACACACCCTAGGGTCAATTTGATTGGAAGACAATTTACTTATTAGTATATTTTTGGAGTGCGGAACAAAGCCTACGCAAACACAGGGAGAATATACAAACTCTATGCAAATGTTACCCTTGGTGAAGTTGGCACCAGTGCCATCCACTGAACCATCATGCTGCCACAGCATGGTTTAAAACTGTGCCATCTGGCTGTTTTTCTGTAGAATAACTAATGGATTGCTAATAGCTCTGTGGTTTTGCTGGTAAGAAGCAGTTTTACCTTAAAAATTGTGTGGCCATTAGCAATCAATTTGAAAACAGTGCTGCTGTGCAATTTCAGTGCACATCACTGTGGTTGTCAGCTGCCCTGCAGCAGGTACATGTGATCTAACCCTTAGGGTATCTGCATAAGGTACAGATTAGTATGCAGAAAATTCAATTAAATCCACAAAAAAAAAATAAAAGCACATAAATCTGCACTATTTATTGCGGTATCTCTTGCAGATTTTCGTGCGGATTTTCTGCTTATGTTAATAACCCCCTTTGAAGTCTTTGGGGAAAAACACTCTATGTAAGGTGCAGAATCACACAATTTTTAAATCGAGGTCAATTTTAACATGTACAAAAGGGCACAGGGGCCTGATGGGATACACCCAAAGCTATTAAAAGAGCTTAGAGGTGTACTAGCAAAACCATTAACAGATTTATTTAACCAATCACTGGAAACAGGTGTCGTCCCAGAAGATTGGAAATTAGCAAACGTTGTGCCAATTCACAAGAAAGGTAGTAGAGAGGAATCGGGCAACTATAGGCCAGTAAGCCTGACATCACTAGTGGGGAAATTAATGGAAACCATACTCAAGGAGAGGATTGTGGAACATCTAAAAACCCATGGGTTGATTGATAAAAAACAGCATGGGTTTCCTTCAGGGAGATCATGTCAAACTAATCTTATTGACTTTTTTGATTGGGTGACTAAAATAATAGATGGCGGAAGTGCAGTGGACATCGCTTATCTGGACTTTAGTAAGGCTTTTGATACTGTCCCACATAGAAGGCTTATCAATAAACTGCAGTCTTTGAGCTTGGGCTCACATATTGTTGAATGGATTAGGCAGTGGCTGAAGGACAGAAAACAGAGGGTTGTAGTCAATGGAGTATATTCAGACCATGGTATTGTTACCAGTGGGGTACCTCAGGGATCTGTTCTGGGACCCATATTGTTTAATATCTTTATCAGCGAAATTGCAGAAGGCCTCAATGGTAAGGTGTGTCTTTTTGCTGGAGGGATACACCAAATGGAAAAGGATTTAGGAAAACTAGAGGAATTGTCAAAAATCTGGCAACTAAAATTTAAAGGATAACTGTCAGATTTAGACCCTAATTTCAGTTTTCATATATGTAGTTACTAATATGATAATATTCCTGAATCAATAACTATTAGACTTACTTACCCCTTATTTAATAAGATTCAGCCCTTAGCAACCAGTCTGCATAAAACTGCAATTTCACTATTCTGTTAAGATGGCCGCCCTCAGCCCTGAGCCTAATCCATAGGACACCTGCAGTGAAGTTAGTGAAGACCAGCTCTGTATAGGGGGGTCTTGCAGTGAAGTTCCCAGGTCTGGCTGAAGCCTGTAGTTCTCCTACAAGCTCTCCTCTTATCAGATAAGGCTGTCATTTATACACTGAGCAGCCACATTGTCCTGCACTGCTAAGGGAGTGTCTGCCAAGCACAGGCATGTGGAGAAGTTCACACACACATCCCAGCACTGTTATCTCCTGTCAGGAAGAACCTGGCTTTTTATACATTCCCTTACAATGTTGACTCACTATCAGTTCCCAGTGCACGCAGCGTGCTCCGTCCTCATCTGGTAGACGGAAGGAGCATAGCAACCTGATTTTATCTCAGGTAACAATAGCCAATACTGGGGACTTTTAGGTGGCTTTTAAGGGTTATTTATTAAACAATCAGAAATTAAAACAGGGCCAACAAGGTGATATTAATCACCAAAATCCAATAGTAAAAAAATAAAATAATTGACAGTTATACTTTAATGTCGATAAGTGCAAGATAATGCACCTGGGGCGTAAAAACCCAAGAGCAGAATATAAAATCAGTGATACAATACTAACCTCAGTATCTGAGGAAAGGGATTTAGGGGTCATTATATCAGACGACCTAAAGGTGGGCAGACAATGTCATAGAGCAGCAGGTAATGCCAGCAGAATGCTTGGGTGTATAGGGAGAGGCATTAACAGTAGAAAGAGGGAGGTGCTCGTGGCGCTCTACAGAGCACTAGTGAGACCTCATTTGGAGTATTGTGTGCAGTACTGGAGACCATATCTGCAGAAGGATATTGAAACTTTGGAGAGAGTTCAGAGAAGAGCTACTAAACTAGTACATGGATTGCAGGACAAAACTTACCAGGAAAGGTTAAAGGACCTTAACATGTATAGCTTGGAAGCAAGAAGAGACAGAGGGGATATGATAGAAACTTTTAAATACATAAAGGGAATCATCACGGTAAAAGAGGAGAGAATATTTAAAAGAAGACAAACTGCTACAAGAGGACATAGTTTTAAATTAGAGGGGCAAAGGTTTAAAAGTAATATCAGGAAGAATTACTTTACTGAGAGAGTAGTGGACGCATGGAATAGCCTTCCTGCAGAAGTGGTAGCTGCAAATACAGTGAAGGAGTTTAAGCATGCATGGGATAGGCATAAGGCCATCCTTCATATAAGATAGGGCCAGGGGCTATTCATAGTATTCAGTATATTGGGCAGACTAGATGGGCCAAATGGTTCTTATCTGCCGACACATTCTATGTTTCTATGTTTCACCACATGAAGCATTACAAATTTCTAATGGAAATCAATCGGCTGTCTATGTAATGCACAGATATGATAAGTCTTCTAGACTGACGGATGTGCTTTGCAACCCTTTTCTGCCGTGGCTTAGGCTACTTTCACATCTGCGGCTTTGTATTCCGGTTTTGAGATCCGGCAGAGGATCTCAAAACCAGAGCAAAATGCCTCAGTTTTGTCACCATGCATTCTGAATTGAGAAAAATCCATTCAGTTTGCATTAGTTCCGGTTTGTTCAGTTTGTACACCAGTCCGCAAAACGGAACAAACCGGATCGGAACCAAAAACAATGTAAGTGAATGGTCACCCATTGACTTACAATAATTTTAATGTCAGATCAATTTTCTTCCTTTTTGATTTAATACAACCGCATCCATGGTCATGAAAAAGGACCCCTACTAAAATGGTCTGAAACGCATAACTATTTCTTGTGCTGGAAATAGAAAAAAAAAAACCCGAAATAAAGATACGATTTTTATTTTGCTAATTGGAGACGGATTTTTCAAGTTTGTTGAACCGCATCCTAACAGAATGGATGTATCCTAAATCAAACAGAACCGTATTGCTCAGTTTTTTAGATCCTCTGCCGGATCTAAAGATCAGAATATAAAACCGCAGATGTGAAAGTAGCCTTATTGATAAAGGTCCTGAACTCTTCTTCTAAGGTTGTCTTAAAAGATACATTTCTTCAATTTGGGTCACTCACAAGTCATGACCCTAAATTATCCCTCTAGGCAGCAGCTGACTCATGACTGACCAATTAAATAGATTTAGGAACTGATGGTTCAAAGTCAGAGCACAAGTCAAAGGTCAGAAGAAATTGGGTTGGTCAGTAAGCAAACTTAATAAGCAAGAGAAATAATGAACTTCCCATACGACTGGCTAATGCAAAAGACAGTACAAATGAACCTTATGAAATCAACAAGTATACACTCAATATCTAGCTGTGCGTGGCTTAGAACTGAAGGGTAAATACTTGGTTACAACTCAAGAGTCTTGTGGGATGCAAGTTTTTCCCTCCTTCAAGGAAACCTTATTGATGATGTCACCTATAACAGAAACACATATTTGATAGAAAATCCAAGTGCACAATCTAATTTGCACCGGGAAGAGTGACCGTTCCTTGAGGTCATCTTCCAAGGGAAGCAGGAGGGGCTGGATATTAATCCATGGGGTCCTTTGTCTGGCAGAGCTTTATCCCACTCTGTCTATTGAGGCAAATTACTGGTTTATAAGGGAGTTGGTGAAGCTAGTTGCCAACTGGTAACCAGTTCTGAGACAGACTGACCATTGTGGCATTTGACCAGCACTTGAACACCCAAAGCTTCAGGGATTCTCAGCAGCTGGTTAGTCACTTGTAAAGCTGATTAAAGTTTAGTTGCAGGCATGCATTGAAATACTATCCGATCAGATTATGCTCCACTCTATTATCAATGCTGGCTGTTTTTACTGGTACTTTTGCTGGTTTGCATTTGCATAGAACACTATGGCTGGCTGTCACTCATATGGTGGTACTGTGGTTTTTTCACACTTTTATAGGCAACCTGTCTCACTAGTATTGTCATGGAGAAACTATGGTTGAATGGAAAAGATGAAAACACTATGAGGAGTATTCCGCTGGAGTGAAATGCGCCAGTTTATTAAGATCTACATTAATATGTACATTAGGTACATCTTCGACTCTCTGTGCACCACAAAGCCAAATATACGGTAGCTAGGAGCTTGCATAGATTTGAGCTATAATTTTACACTAGCTTCTGACATAAATGATAGTAATTTTGGTGGGTGGCAGGAGGCCATGCCCCTCTGCAAAATCCATCCAAGGCCTTGCTCGACTATCAGCAGTTTTGATTTGGGGGAGACACTATCTAAAATGATATCAGCTATGCATAGGCTAGATTTAATCCAATTAATTCTGATAGCAGAATAGCCACCAAACACATTCATTACGTCCAGGAGAGCTTCCAGAGGACTCCCCCCGGGTCCGCTAGATAAACCAACATACCATCCGCATATAGGAATAACTTCTCTGTAATCCCTGCTACATCCAACCCTTCTATCCCCATATTATTATTAATTATAGTGGACAATGGTTCCATAACCAGGGCAAAAACAGGGGCAACAGTGTCTAGTCCTTCATTGAAGAGGAAAAGGCTCAGAGAGATATCCATTGATTCAGTAGGTGTGTGGTATAGTATACTGCGACCAGTTAAAAAAGCATAGGGGAATCCTATTCTACACTAATTCCCATTCTACAAAGTCAAATGCTGTCTGAATATCTAAGGAGGCACTAACCAATTTCCCCTTATTGTGATGCTTAACATGTAAATTTGTGTACAACCTCCTAAGGTTGATTTCCGTGTTTTTCCCAGGCATAAAACCTGACTGGTCTGTGACAACTACCAATAATATCACTGCCCCCAACCTCCTTGCCAAGACCTTAGCCAAAATCTTAGCATCTGGATTAATAAGAGATACACTGCTCATGGAGCTACAAAGGAGGTACAATGGTCTGGTGGTTTTACTGCTTTATGAATCACTATAATCAGACAAACAGGCGAGTAGTATGAGCTTCTATAATAAGTTAGTACCATTCCACCAGAAAGCTTTCAGGACCCAGAGACTTCCACAAGGCCTACGGTAAGGGGAAAAGCCAACTCCTGACTAGGAGACACAAAGACACAAATAAAATAAAAGATCCAGGAAGCGCTCCCTCTCGGCAATCACCTGCTAGCTTGCGGAGGAGACCGCTGCTATTACATGCAGTGATTTCCTCCTCAGAATGGGGAGGAGCAATCGCTATGCCATCGCTTGCTCCCATGCTGTATAGTAGTTTGGCAGCAGCAGATCATAATTAGACAGTACAATCTGTCGCCAGCAAACAATGATTTTTAAGCGTGCTTAAAAATCACAAATGCTTGATGAACAAGCATTTGCTCATTCATTGGGCAGTCAGCGGCAGTATTACACTATACGCTGATCTTGAATGCGCGTTTATACGAAAATCGGCAGGGGTAATACAGCCTTAACACTTAGAGCTCTTGTTCAAATTACAGCAATTTCTTCCTCGAAATACATGGCATTGTCAAGACCACAAATGCAGTGGTTTTCTGATAAATGGAACAAAACCTTTCCATCACGCAAGCCACAAGGCATACACATTTGAACCCCTATGGGACACCCCTATGGGATGCAATAGCAGCTGCCAAAGCATAACTATACTTATCAACTCATACTTATCAACTCTTCTGGTGTTTCCAGAAGGCTCCCGGAGGAAGATGAGATCTCCTGGACTCCTCGATCTACAGCACCTTTACACAGGCCAATTGTCTGGATTAAGAGTTTGTTTCTGATAACTGGCCCAAAAATTGGGCCGGGTAAACCTCCTTTACTGCCTTCTCTGGGATCACTTCTAGCTAAAAAAAAAAAGACTTACTAGGTGTTAGTTGGTAAGGGACCCATGATCTTTATTGTACAGTTGCCCAGACTTCTCCAGCTTTTCCTTTATTTGCATGCTAATAAGGGCAATAAACGGAAGAGAAAGGGTATTAGGTGGCCCGATATCTTTTATTGCAAAACGGCATGCAGAATCAAATTTGGCTATCTATAATTTTCTTGTTCAAATCTCATCTGTATTTGAGTCATCTGTGTTTTTTGTCATATTGCACATGTCCTTATCATGTCTTCTAGTTCTATTAGGCGCTCGATGACCTGATTTACATTGTGCTTCCTATTTTCCTATTGTAACAACATCTAGCAGAATTTACTTTTTAAATTGAACAACTACTGATCTACATCCTGTTCTTCTGGGACTTGGCATCAACAGGATGTACCGTAGCCCTATGTTCTGTGTATTCAGCAAGTGGATGTTTGCATACTGTATTGAAAGAAGTATCACCCACGGTCACTGTGTAGTAGCAGGGTGTGACATGACAACACTACATTGATTTGTTATAATTAATATATGGCATATAAATATTGATTGTAATTATTTGTTTGTTGGAAATTGTGTCTTCACCCGCCACTCCCTTCTTGTACACACATACAGTACTGTGCAAACATCTTAGGCAGGTGTGAACAAAATGCTGCAATGCAAGAATGTTTAAAAAAAAAAGGTGTGTTAATATTTTATTTTTATCTGTTAACAAAATGCCAAGTAAATGAACCAAAGAGAAATCTAAATCAAATTATTATTGGATGTGATAACCATTTGCCTTCAGAACAGCATCAATTCTTCTGGGTACACTTGCACACATATTTAGAAGAAACTCGGCAGGGAGGTTATTCCAAACATCTTGGAGAACTAGCCACAGATCTTATGTGGACATAGGCTTGCTCAGATCTTTCTGTCTCTTCATGTAATCTCAGACAGACTCCATGATGTTCAGATCAGAACTCTGTGGGGCCCATATGACCACATCTAGGACTCCTTGTTCTTTAGGCTAAAGATAGTTCTTAATGACATTGGGTGTATGTATTGCGTTGTTGTCCTGCTGCAGATTAAATTTGGCGCCGATCAGAGGCCTCCCTGATGGTATTGCATAATGGATAAGTATCTGCATGTATTTCTCAGCATTGAGGACATCATTAATCCCCTATTTCTCCAACTTCATTTGTTGAAATGCAGCCAAACTTGCAAGGAACCTCCACCATGATTCACTGTCGCCTGCAGACACTGGTTATTGTACCACTCTCCAGCCCTTCGGCGAACAAACTGCCTTCTGTTTCAGCTAAATATTTTGATTCATCAGCCCAGAACATTTGCTGCCATTTTCTGTACCCCAGCTCCTCTATTTTGACACAGTTGCTTTGCTTGGCCTTGCTTCCACATTGAAGGTATGGCTTTTTGGCCACAATTCTCCTACGAAGAACACTTTTGGTCAGACTTCTCTGAACAGTAGATGGGTTTACCTGGGTCCTACTGGTTTCTGCCATTTTTCAGATGACGGCACTACTGTACAACTGATTTTGAAAGGAAGTAAGCATGATGTTTCTGTTTCTGCGGTCTTCAGTGTTGCCCCTTTATTTGTGCTTCTTCAAAAGGTCTTAAAACCCCAGTCCACTTTAAAATATTTGCCCTTGAGAGATAACCCTTAAGAGTCCCTGCACTCCTTAGGAGACCCCTGACGGACTCCATATATGTATATTTTCATATATAGTGTCATCCCTGGCGGTATCCCAAAACACTGTTAGCATTCTGGCAGTGTATGGAGATACCCCTGCATATTTAAAATGTATTCAGTTTCTACCAGGTTTTGAACTCACAACCTTCTATATGGGAGAATGATACCTTACCAGTGTGCTATAGAGCACACTTTTCCCAATGGAAGCAATTTATCTAACTAGAAGCCTTCACCAGTATTCATGTGCAAAGCATTGATATCTACAGATACATCTCTGTGTATCAGGACATTGGGATAACAGCAAAAGTCAAATTTATTTAGTAATTACAAAAGAAGTGAGGTGTAGGTCTTTAGATAGGCTGGGTTCACATCACCAGGGGATCCATCTTCTGGGATCCATCAGAAGAACAGAAAAAAAAAAACGGAATCCTGTATTCTAAGCATCCGTTATGCTCAGTTATTCATTTTTTACATCCCTTTTAGCCATTTCCGCCTGAGATCTGTTATTTTAGATGGAAGTCAGCGCATGTGTAGTGTGAATGAGGCTTTAATACGCATGCGAATAGGTAACCCTATCTGGTTGCTAAGCAATAATAAAGCATAGTGGCGGTAATATTAAAAGGGGGGAGGGTTTTTAGGAGACATTCAATTAGAAGTCCCACATTACTATATATATGAGAGGGCTGGTAACAGGGCAGGTAGTAAATGCCAGGGCTATTTCAATGATCACTTGTTAGCAAGCAGATAAATAAAACATAGTAGGAAAACAGTATATAGCAATTCATTGGTTAAATAGCATATCAATGGACAATAACTGCATGTGCCTAAAAACACTGGCAATCACTTAGTGGCTAGCAGACACGTACAGCATAATAAGCAGTATCCAGCTTCTGCATAAATATATGCAGGGCCGGGGCAAGGATTTTTGCCGCCCTAGGCAAAAGAAAAGTTTGCCGCCCCCCCCCATGTGACATCACAATGCCCCACCCATACGATCTGCCATATTAAAGGGGTTCTGCAGTTTATTTAAACTGATCGGCAGGAGTCCGACACCCGGGACCCCCGCCAATTAGCTGTTTGAGAAGGCAGCGGTGCTGGCAGTAGCGCCTCAGCCTTCTCGCAGTGACGTCACGATTAGTATCATTGGCCTGGGTGGGGCTAAGCTTCATTCAAGTGAACAGAGCTTAACCCCGCCAAGGCCAGTGATACTAGTCGTGACGTCACTGCGCCTGCGGTAAACAGCGAGAAGGCCAAGGCACTACTGCCAGCGCTGCTGCGTTCTTAAACAGCTGATCGGCGAGGGTCCCGGGTGTCGGACCCCGCCGATTAGTTTAAATAAACTGCAGAACCCCTTTAACTGTCGCCAGTTCTATCTTCCCCCCATGTCATTCTCTCCCCCCCCATGTCATTCTCTTTCCCCCCATGTCATTCTCTCCCCCTCCATGTCATTCTCTTCCCCCCCATATGTCATTCTTTCCCACCCTCTTGTCATTCGCTCCCCCCCCCATGTCATTCTGTCCCCCGCCCCACACCCCAAATGTCTTTCTCTTTCCCAATCCCCCCCTACCTCTAGTGTAGTGTGGCCGAGCTCTGTATGGTCCATGGGTACAGGAGCTTTACTTTCCTGTACCCGGGCGGACTGACAGGAAGCGCACACTGTGTGCGCACTTTATGTCAGTCCGGCCGAGTACAGGAGACAGATGCTCCCTGTACCCGCGGACCATACAGGGCTCGGCCACGCTACAATGTGGGACTGACAGGAGGGAGCGCTGAGCGTTCACTCTTGTCAGCTCCTCTCCTCTTGCTGCGCCCGGGCGGTGCGCCCTCATGGACGCGCCAGCCTGGGCAGTGCTGCAGCCGCCAGAGGCTCAATATAGAGCGCTCGGGCGGCTGCAGCATGAAGGGGGCCGGCGCTCCTAGCAGCGCCCCTTCCCAAGGGGCGCTCTACGCGGCTGCCTAGTCAGCCTATAGGATGCGCCGGCCCTGAATATATGGCATAACATTAATCCAGTGTGTATATAAAATATATAGAGATGCTTACCACACCACTGCACTATGGCTACAAGCACATCAGCTACTACTCTCTAGCTAATAAAGTGCACTCATAACCAACATAAGACTAGCTCCCAGGGGCGTAACGACCACGGTCGCAGAGTGTGCGACTGCGATCAGGCCCGGCAGTGAAGGGGGCCCGCAGCCCCGCCACAATAATTTAATCTGGGCTTGCTGGCAGCAGTGGCGGCGGCAGGGCACAGGGAGGTGAGCTCTTCCATTGTGAAGCGTTCATCTTCATAGTGATCTGTATCGCCGTCCTCAGGACAGTGATACAGATGGATGCTGTGGCTGGGCAGGGGAGGGAGGCGTCTCCCTTCTCTGTTACTCTGATAGGCTGCCGGCACAAGGCCCACAGCCTATCAATACCCGGTGCAGCGGCGCGGATTGAGCTGTCCAGTGAGGGACACAGGCTGGAAGAGGCCTGCATTGCATCGCTGTCATGGAGGTAAGTATAAGTGTTTATTTTTTTATACGGGACTATAATTGTTACTGGCACATAATGGGGGGGGGGCATGGAGAGGCACTAACTGGCACATGATGGGGGTCCATGGAGAGGCACTTGTTACTGGCACATGGGGGGGCATGGAGAAGCACTTGTTACTGGCACATAATGTGGGGGGGGGGGCACTTAATACTGGCACATGATTGGGGGTCATGGAGAGGCACTTGTTTCTGGCACATGATGGGGGCATGGAGAGGCACTTTTTACTGGCACGTGATTTGGGGGGGACATGGAGAGGCACTTGTTACTGGCACATGAGTTGGGGGGGTCATGGATAGGCACTTGTACTGGCACATGATGGAGGGGCATGGAGAGGCACTTGTTACTGGCACATGATTGGGGGGCATCTATGGGGGCACTTGTTACTGGCACATGATTGAGGGGCATCTATAGGGGGACCTCTTATTGGCACATTATTGGGGGCATCTATGGGGCACTTCTTACTGGCATATTATTGGGGGGCATCTATTGGGGCACTTATTAATGGCACATTATTGGGGGGCACTATGGGGGCTTCTACTGAGGCCACAAAGAAGGGGTATTTTATATAGGGGGGCTCTGTGTGGTACTAGTATTATCAGCTTTTTTTTTCTGTTTCTGCAGTATAGTATTGGGGAGCACAGTGGCAAAGTATTGGGGGTAGTAGGATGATTTTTCCAAAAGATGGGAGGATGATGAAAAAGTAGTAAACTAAGATTTCTTTTTTTTTGTCAAACTGCAGAGACGAAAAATGGCTGAGAAATGGTGGTCTGGTCTAAAGGTCTGAAAGGAGAAAATGAGGAAAGAGAACATCTACATCAATGGAGATGTCGCTGGATGTAAGAGGTATGTGGGCCTGTATTACCAGGTATTTCTGTAGTGACCGGGAGGTGGAGGCTGGGGTGGGGGTGGAGGATGTATTTGGAGGTCGGGCTGGGGGGGGCTTACTCGAGACCCCAAATGCTGTTGCGCATATAAACCCGGGAGAGCAAATCCTGCCCATGTGATCCGTTGTGCAAAAACATTTGGGGTCTCGAGCATCTTTTGCCATTTAGACCAATTTATTTCCGTGATTTTGTCTATATATGCCTAGAGGTGGGGCAACCTCAGGTTTGAATGTGCCTTAATTTTATCTATGGGTATCATTCAGTTGCACCTGGGCAGCCTGTGTCACATGACCTTGTTATAGTTGGGACTCACAGCCTCCTCCCATTGTATGTGTGATTTCACCCTGGAGGTAACTGGGACCTGCTGGCTGTGTGTCAGACTATATGCACCTATTATAAACTGTCCATACGGCACAGGTAGGTTAGCATTAGGTCCCGCGCCACAATGAGAGACATTGACGGGGTGCACGGCTCTGGTATGTTCTTGATATAAGAATATATTGGCGAACTATCTCATTTTAATATCAGCGTGGGGGTTGAGCCATATATTGTCAATTGCATTTATCATTGTAGGGCACCATTTTCAGTGATTTCAAGTGGCATTAAGCAGTGGAGAGTACATGGAGCGGAATCGCTAGATCAGCCAGCTCTGGGTATCCTATTAGCCTATTAGCTGTAGTGGTCTGGCGTGCGGAGAGACACAGAGCACATGCACCGCTTAGACCGATCTTGACAGCAGTGAACAAGCCTGAGAAAAGTACTACGTGGAAAAACAAGGCGCAGCATCACCTGAAGACCTGGAGGGATAGATGTGCTTCCCAGCGCGATGTCTGTACGATTGAACAAAGTTTCTGAACATTAATATTGTCCAAAGAAGCTAGTGATATGACCTACAGATAATGGTTTAACTGGAATCTATATTACATTTAATTAACCAACAAGGTGAAATCGTAAAAGTGTGGGCACATACGGTTTGAGGGGCCAAGACTGTTCATTTATTTTTTATTTTTAGGTTTATTTCCCTTTATATATTTGTATGTGTATAATTACAAGACGTTTGTTTTTCTATATTAAATACCATTCAAATGGGAGTCTTATGTTAGTTATAAATAACAATAATCCATGCTGACAATATGTTACTGTTATATAGAATAGTATTTTATGCCATATTGTGAATCACACACCATGTCCCTTGGTACTATATTAATTAGTTGTATAAAGATATAGTACTGAAATGCAACAGAAGAGCTCATAATAATATCTAGAATAAACATTATGAGAAGGGGACCATGTATGCAATACTTTACCCCCAACCCTGAGGTATATTCAGTTCATGAAAGTCCAAACCTATCTGGAAAATGTGAGTTCTCTTTTGTTCTTTCACACTTTAGGAGGAAAAGGCGATGTGTGGACAGTAGTCTTCTGAACCCAGCATAGCAATCCAGAAAGGTACATGAGGTGACCATGCATACTATCTTCATTGTATTTAAGTTCTTTACCAAAAAACTACAATGAATATGGCACCTCATTACCTTGTACAGAATAGTAACGCAGGCTGCATGTGACCCCTGGACCACAGATTGTGCACCCCTGATGTAAGGTCACCAGAGGTTACAGCCAAGTGTACAGTATCATCATCTAGGGCTGCAGCTATCGACTATTTTTGTAATTGAGTATTCTATCGATTAATCCAACGATTAAAAGAACATTTTTCTTTATATAAACTCATCAGGTTCCCCCATGCCATCAGGACCCCCCCCAGAGCGATCAGGCTGCCCCCACCCAGTGCCATTAGGCTGCCCCCCTAGTGCCATCAACTGCCCCCCATGTCAACAGCTGCTCCCCTAATGCCATCAGCTCTGTCCCCTCAGTGCCATAAGCTGCCCCCCTCAGTGCCATCAGCTTCCCCCGTGCCATAAGCTCCCCACCCCAATGCTATTAGCTTCCCCCCCAGTGCTATCAGCTGCCCCCAGTGACATCAGCTTCCCCCCAGTGCCATCAGCTGCCCCCTTAGTGCCATCAGCTTCCCCCCAGTGCTATCAGCTGCTCCCCAGTGCCATCAGCTACCCCCCAATGCCACCATCTCCCCTTCCTAGCCATGTCCCCAGCGCCAGTGAAATAAAATACTTACCTCTCCTGTAGGGGCGCTACTCCACAGCTCTTTCATCTTCTTCTCTGAGCGCGTCGTCCTAACGTCACACAGCGTCAAGTCATAGTGCGCCTTTACGTGCCCTATGTCCTGACGATGTATCAGGATACAGTGCAGCGCGGTGCAGGCTGGCAGGTGACCATGGAGCGGTGAGTAATAGTAAGTTCTTCACTCCGCTCCGTTGACACATGACACCAGCGAATGCTCGATGCAAAAAATTAGCATTGAGGATTTTTTGTGTTGAGTCAATCGAGTAATCGTTTCAGCCCTATTATCATCCATACCTACCTGAGTTATTACCTGATGTTCCCACCACTCTGTTATTCCACATGGCTTGTTCTCAGGGCAAATAATTTTTACATTGTTTACCGTCACACGGCACAGCTTCATTGTGTAATGAGTTGTCATTTTTTCCTTTTTCTAAAGCTAGTGGGATGAAGTCTCGATCAGGTTTGTTTACAGGACAGGACGTGTGGCCTTCTTGTGACAGTGAACGTTTGGGTTGCCTGGCAGTTATGGGCGTGTTAGGACAGTGTTGATAAAAGGACTCTTGAAGAATGCTGAACTGCCACAAATTGCTGAGAATCAGTACAGAAGACTATTCCCAGCAAGACACTGAAGAATACAGGGTTTATCTCACATTTCCTGTGGGACTAATTTTATGGTGAACAAAATATGCATGACAAAAATAAAGTCATGAGCTATGAAATCACAGGACAATATATCAAAATCTTGTGTAAATCTGATAAAAAAGAACCATGGCATTAAATGATATGATATGTATTAAACCAGAATGTACTTAGACTACTATTACTGTAGATACTGTATATATAATATAATATAATATGAACCTTGTATACGTCTTTGCATACTGTAGATGTGTATTCATTTTTTCAGTCCAACTAATAACCAGTTTTTTTTGTAGTAGATCCATATACAGTAAGTTAGTTACATTCACGTTACTCTTTACTTTAAGGAGATCCAGCTGCCTGAACTGGCACAAATGCCGGCTGTCAGCCGCACAAAAATACCATTACATGTGACTTTATTTGATTTTCGAAACCCAGCATTTCTGTCAGAGAGTGACTGGATCACCTCTGGACTTCATTACAATCAATGGGGATCCGACGGTGATTTCTTCTTAACAGTATTTAGAGAGCATTAAGGCCTCTTTCACACTAGCGTTGTGAAGATCCGGCGTGCACTTCCGGCGACGGAAGTGCACGCCGGATCCGGCACAACGCAAGTGAGCTGAAAGCATTTGAAGATTGATCAGTCTTCAAAATGCTTTCAGTGTTACTATGGCAGCCAGGACGCTACTAGCGTCCTGGTTGCCATAGTAGCAGTGGGGAGCGGGGCAGCGGCATACTTACAGTCCGTGCGGCTCCCGGGGCGCTCCTGAATAACGTCAGAGCGCCCCGCGCGCATGGATCACGTGATCCATGTGTTCACGTGATCTATGCACTGGGGCGCCCTGACGTCATCCTGAGCGGGAGCCGCACGGAATGTAAGTATGCCGCTCCCCCGCTAACCCTACTCTTTACTATGGCAACCAGGACTTTAGCGTCCTGGCTGCTATAGTAACCATTGACAAAAAGCTAAACGTCGGATCCGTCGATGCGCGGAAACGACGTTTAGCTAAAGGCCAGATCCAGACTAATGCCTTTCAATGGGCATTAATTCCGGATCCGTCCTTCCGGCATGCTTTCAGGATTTTTGGCCGGAGCAAAAAGCGCAGCATACAGATTTTGCTGCGGCCAAAAAACGTGTCAGTACTGAACTGAGGACATCCTGATGCATCCTGAACAGATTTCTCTCCATTCAGGATGCATGGGGATAATCCTGATCAGTAGCTTTCCGTCCTAGAGACCCGAGGACGGATCTCTAGGACGGAAAGCTAAAACGCTAGTGTGAAAGAGGCCTAAAAAATTTTCTTCACAGCAGCCCCATGGGCCATATACACAATGGGTCAGGAGACAGGAGGGGTCCTCATAGGCTTCTATTGGAGAGTTTTTCATATTTCAAATGTTTTTATTAAGGTTGACATGAGAAAAAATTACATATATTGCAATAAAATCAGTAATGTTAAACAGTATTATTTATATCACGTTTCTGGAAAAAGAAAAATCCCAATATAGGCAAGCAGAGCATTATACTAGAGCCTTTTCTCCAACCTTCCGACATCCATAGGTTTTTTTTTTAAAGAAGGGAAATGGGGGGGGGGGATGGGTATGGGGAAGAGTGGTAGAGAAAACATAACGGAATTCTCCGCAAACCGCAGAGAAGATAAAACCAAACATTAGCCCAACTCAATCACCTTTCCCTATTCAGTGCATTTGAAATTTAAACAGGCATGCAGCGTGCGGGAACCCCCATCGAGCACATTAAAGGCCTTCTGTCACCCCCCAAAAGCATTTTATTTTTTTCCCTCACTAAAAAGCTTATAGGTCGATTATTCTAATCATATTCTTGTTAACAGTTTTAGCAGGTTAATTTTGCTATAAAACGTTATTTTATATTATGCAAATTACCTTGCTACCAGCAAGTAGGGCGTTTACTTGCTGGTAGCCGCTGCATCCCGCTTGTAAAAAAACGCCCCTCCTGTGGTTGATTGACAGGGCCAGCGAGCGCTCTCCTCCTCCTGCTGGCCCTGTCTCTGTTTAAAATCTCGCGCCTGCGACATTCCGTTCTTCAGTCGGTGCAGGCGCACTGAGAGGAGTACTCTCGCTCGGCCGCTCCTTCCTCAGTGCGCCTGCGTCTTCTCTTCCGGGTGCAGCTGTGACGTCATTGGCGCACTGAGGAAGGAGCGGCTGAGCGAGAGTACTCCTCTCAGTGCGCCTGCACCGACTGAAGAACGGAATGTCGCAGGCGCGAGATTTTAAACAGAGACAGGGCCAGCAGGAGGAGGAGAGCGCTCGCTGGCCCTGTCAATCAACCACAGGAGGGGCGTTTTTTTACAAGCGGGATGCAGCGGCTACCAGCAAGTAAACGCCCTACTTGCTGGTAGCAAGGTAATTTGCATAATATAAAATAACGTTTTATAGCAAAATTAACCTGCTAAAACTGTTAACAAGAATATGATTAGAATAATCGCCCTATAAGCTTTTTAGTGAGGGGGAAAAAAAAATGCTTTTGGGGGGTGACAGAAGCCCTTTAAATCACGTCCCTGTTATAGGCGGGTTATTTGATATGATTCGTGTCAGATACCATGAAGTGAGCTGGAAACATTCCCGAATACATCTCCTAATCTGAATGGGCAGTAAGTCTATAAAACTCTCCCAGCAGTCAAAAAATTTCTTCACATGAGTCTCCTTTTTTGAAGACGCCTCAACCCAATCCATCTTCATTATGAAAGAGAGTTTCTCAAGAAATAACTTAAATGGTGGGGGCGTAGGATCGATCCATGTATTGAGGATAGTCTTGACTCCTGCTGCCGCTATTAGACATAATAATTTTCGGCTACCGGGGGTGCACCATGTTATAGTCGAATCAATGTATCCGAAAATGGCCCACATAGGGTCCAAGGGTGCTGCTGACGTCAGATGTGTTGTGGTAAATGTGTGTATTTTACCCCAAAAAGATTGTATCGCCGGGCATAACCACAAGCAACGGAAAATGTCTGCTCCTTCCTCTCCACAGCGGAAGCAGCTATCTGATTTAAAGACGCCCATACGATGGCCCCGTACTGGAAATATATATGCCCGGTGATAAATCTGTAGGGTCATTTCCTGATAGCGACTAGACTGCAAATAACGAAGGTTGTGTTCCAGAGCCTGATACAAAGTGGACATAGTCAATTGCGGGATGTCTCTGAGCCACTTGGTTATTGCCCATTGCCCTTGTCTGTAATCTATAGGGGTGTGTAGAAACTTCTAATAACTGGTGGTATGTCCCCTTAAGGTAGGCGGATGCTTAATAGAGGCCTGCAGAGCCGGGCTCCATTCTTGGGAGGTGAGGTTGGGTATTATCTTCTGGAAGTAGCTTCTAGCTTGTAAATAGGGGAAAAAGCTGAACTTAACGGTGGGGTATCTAGTTTTGAGAACTTCAAATGATAGGATCTTATGTGTGGTGTGGTCCACCAAGTGATTAAGCAAGGTTATTCCTCCCTTATTCCATTCAAAAAAATCTCTATGTGGTGACCCCATTTGAAAATGTGGGTTAGCCGAGAGGGTCATATGTAATGAGTTGTGAGGGTGTAGGTTTTTGAGGATTCTCATTTTTTGCCACGCCTGCCAAGTCGACAGTAGTAAAATGTTTTCCCTGGCTCGTTCTGGGATCTCTCCCATTGGGGTGTGGGGTAAATTAGGGAGGGCTAGCCCAGGTATAAAGGCCTGTTCCCTACTCCTGTTTGAGAACATGGACATGTGGTGTATCCAATCTATGGCGATTCTCATTATTGGAGAGTTTTTTAGGCATGCTCTGTGACCTGTAAAGAAGTGAGGAGGGATCTGATAAGCTGTGATATCACCTACTGTGTTGTCTATACACAAAGGTGATAATGAGGCTGCAATGATAAGGAGAAAAAATGTATTAATGTGATCCGAACAGGCCAAGAAGTGGCGCCTATTATTAGGCTTAGTTGAGAAAGTATGTAGCCCGCACACCGTGAATCCGAAGTGGGTGCTCGTGGAAGATATTGGATAGATATAAGGTTAATCCACGGCACACCAGTATTTTCTTGCTGATTCAGGTATTTATTTCAAGAATAAACAGTAAGACTTCACTCTACCAGGCCATCAGATCCCGCTGATGAAGGTCTTCCCTTAGACCGAAACGTTCGAGCATATAAGATCTATGGCTACATTATGATTTTACCAACTGGATGTGTACAATTACTGTTTATTCTTGAAATAAATACTTGAATCAGCAAGAAAATACCCTGGATTAACCTTATATCTATTATTAGGCTTAGTGAGTGACCAGTGCGAAAACTGCGGGACTTTATGATTTTTGTTTAAATATAGATATTGACATGAAAAATTAAAAATAACATAATCAAAAATTCTTTAAAAACTTGTTTAACATAAAAATGTGCTTTAAACAAACAATAAGTCATTTTATGATGACCTTTCCTTTAACGGAGATGGGAACGAGGCCTAACACTTCTGAAAAGGTTTTATTACTACTGTAGGTTCTGTTTTAAAGAGGCCTTGTCACCAGTCTGGGCAACTAACAGGATCAAATAATTCTGCTGTAGACACATTCGCACCATCTATGCAGATAAATGAATTGTTCATCAGGCATAGGACAATAGCTTTCTATATATGCCTCTCTCCTCTGTGAGTCTTTGAGCAGAGCGGAAAGAGGTCAGTTACCCCTGTTTTCTAAAGAAACACAGAGAGTTGGCTTTCTAAGGAGTCATGGAGTCAGGTTCACTTCTTGTAGTCCCTTGACTGATGCTTCTCGGGACTTTTAGTAGACACAAATCTTGCCTTCTAATTCAATGCTGATCATAATGGCTGTTGCCTAAATACAGTGCTGACCAAACGATGCAGTAGATCTTGGTCAACCAAGAGCAGGGCCATTGGATCTAGAAAAAAGCACCAGCCTATGTGCGCTCCCATGGTCCAGCGCTTTTTCCTATAGTGTGCAAGCATGGCCACCGTTGCTGGATTAAAAGATGGTTGTACTAATGGAAACAAGCAGTGTATAATGTGATGGAAAAATGAATGAAGCCAGCAAAGGAAGCAATATGGATAATAACAATACATTAGTAAGTGCCTTGTGTTAACTTTCTCTACATGGTAAATGCCACTTGCTGAAGTGAGACAGCCCCTTTAAGACCTGTCCCTCCAAAAGAGAAATATTTATGTTACACTCTATGTTACTATGTGTTACTATGTTAATATTACTATGGTAATGCTTGAAGTCCATTTTGCTTGAGCCTGCATTCGTGTTCTTTGTGCCAAATGTATCAAACATTGAATGTTGTTTACTGAATTGGTGCATCTTTAAACCTAACATAGTCCCAAATTGGTGTGCAAACAAGCTTAAAAAGTTGGAAAGGCAAGCTACTTTTTGAAGCCAGAATTCTAGAGTGCAGCACATGATAAATTCACCCCATGTCTTTATTTTCTCAAAAATAACAAATATGATTGTTATCTCACATTTATGTCTTCATTTTTAAATTCATGTATTCTTTTGATAATAAATCACTGCACAATATACTGTATTTTTTACCCCATAAGACGCACTTTTTCCCCCCAAAGTGGGGGAAAAATATCAGTGCGTCTTATGTGGAGACTACTAATGAGCGCTTCCATTATGGAAGTGCTCATTAGGACCGGAAGACTGGGAAATGGTGAATGCAGCTCTCCCAGGTCTCTGTATTCACCGCTCCCTGGTCCTCTGCTGTCGGCTGTGCTGTGGCTGCGTACTGGGTGAGGATGGGGTCACAGCACAGCCTCGGCAGGAAGAAAAAGAGCGCTGGAGGTGAGGAGCAGTGTCTGGATTTTGTTAATTTTATTTGCTCTGAGACTGGGGGCTGATCTGAGGCTGGGGGATGATCTGTGGCATGAGGGTTTGATCTGTGGCATGGGGATCTGATCTGTGGCATGGGGGTTTGATCTGAGGCTGGGGATCTTATCTCAGGTCTTATTTATATTGGGGCTCTTATATAAGGTCTGATTGGGGGTCATTCACATTGGAGTCTGACCGAGGTCTGATCTGAGGTCTTTCTGGGTTCTAATTAACATTGGGAGTTTGATCTGATTGAGGGTCTTATTAACATTGGAGGTCTGATTGGGGCTGTGAGCTGAGGTCTGATGATTGCTGGTCTGATCTGAGGTCTAATGAAAAATATTTTTTTCTTATTGTCCTCCTCTAAAACCTAGGTGCATCTAATGGGCCGGTGCGTCTTATAGGGCGAAAATACTGTGCTAGCATTTTGGTAAAATGGCTATGTTGAGTGAATCTTTCTCTAAGCATTTTGCCATTTTTCCACTGTGGATCCATTGCAGATTTGCAGTAGATTTCACACTATGCACTGCAGAGAATGAAATGCACAGTTTTAATTTACATGCGGCGCTGCATATCAATTTTCTCTGTGGAGTTATTAGGGCATGACCACATGGTGTGGTCGTGTGTTGTTTGTTACACGGTTGTGCTGCGTTCAAGTACTGCGTGGCCAAAAGGGCTGCTGGAGGCTCTACTTAAAATAATCAGACCACACTGTTCAGTGAGTCTTTATTGTTAAAGGGGTTTTCCTGTTTTTTCATACTGATGATCTATCATCAGGATACAAAAAGATAATGTTCAAGCAGCACTACACATTCCATCTCAGAAAACAAGTCATAAATACAGGTACCTAGATAGGGTCCATAGCAGGTGCACGCAGATGAGGATTCAGACCATAATCCCCATGGTGTCAAATGAAAAAAGGGAAATCCGCAGCACTCTCCAGGTAGTATCAAAAGTCCATCAGGTTTATTCCAGCAGCATACAAAAGCGACGTTTCGACTATAGTAGTCTGCTTGATAAAGACTACTATAGTCTTAAAGTCGCTTTTGTATGCTGCTGGAATAAACCTGATGGACTTTTGATACTACCTGGAGAGTGCTGAGGATTTACCTTTTTTCACGTCATCAGTATCTGATTGGTGGGGGTCAGACCCCCGCTGATCAGATGTTTCAGAAGTCATTGGTGCTCCTGTGAGCGCCACCTCCTTCTCGCAGCTTACCAAGCACAGTGCCGTACATTGTATAGCGGCTGTGTTCGGTATCGCGTTCAGCTCCATTCACTTCAATGGAGTTGAGCACTATAACAAGCACAGCCGCTATACAATGTACGGCACTGTGCTTGGTAAGCTGCGAGAAGGAGGTGGCGCTCACAAGAGCACTGGTTCCTTCTCACACATCTGATCGGTGGGGGTCCCGGGTGTCGAACCCCCACCGATCAGATACTGATGACCCAGAAGAACGTGCCACGATGTCACCATCATGTGACCAGTGTAGGAGAGGATGGCAGTGAAGAGAAGAAGTCCTGGGGGAAGAATATGTGGTGATGTCTGCTACATGAGGAGATGTAAGTGAAGGGAGAGGCAGAGCAATGCTGGGAGTTGTGGTTATTTAACTGGGACTGTATGTTAGGGCTAAAGGGAGGGATGTTATTTACATGGAACTGTATGTTGGAGCAGGCTGGGGGAGGGAGCGATGTTATTTATATGGGACTGTATGTTGATGGTGGTTGTGGGAGGGAGTGATTTTACTTACATGGGACTTAATGTTGGAGGGGGCTGGGGCAAAGTGATGTTATTTACATGGGACTGTATGTTAAAGGCGGCTGTGGGAGGGAATTATGTTATTTACATGGGACTGTATGTTGAAAGCGGCTGTGGGGGGAGTGATGTTATTTACATGGGAATTTATGTCGGAGGCGGCTGTGGGAGGGAGCGATGTTATTTACATGGGACTATATGTTGAAGGCAGCTGGGGAAGGGAGTTATATTATTTACATGGGACTGTATGTTGATGGTGGCTGTGGGAGGGAATGATGTTTATTACATGGGGCTGAATGGTACAGGGGTCTGAGGGAGGGAGTGATGTTATTTACATGGGACTGAATGTTGAGGGGGTGATGTTATTTACATGGAACTGCATGTTGAATGTGGCTGGTGGGGGGGTATGTATGTTATTTACATGGTACTGTATTTTGTAGGAGGCTGTAGATAGAGAGGGATGTTATTTACATGGGACTGTATATTGGAGGGGCTGGAGAGATGGTCTGGTGTTATTTAGATGGGACTCTATGGAGGAGGGAGGGAAATAGTGTTATCTAGATGGGACTGCATGTTGGAAGGGCTGAAGGGAGGAGAGTGATGTTATTTACATAGGACTGTATTTTGGAGGTGGCAGGAGAAACGGTGTGGTGTTATTTACATGGGACTGTGTGGTGGAGGGATGAATATAATGTAACTACAGGGGACAGTGCAAATCCAGGGGACATTAGGTAATTTTTATTACTACTGGGGGCTCTATAGGAGGCATAGGCGTCGCTACAGGGGGGCAATTACCGCCTCTAGGTTATTCCTTGCCCCCCCCCATGTGCCCCCACTGCTGATTCCCCTTTTAAATTAACACTGGCCGCCTGGTGCCCACAAACTGAGGTGGGTCATGGAACGCATAGTTCCCTGCCCTGCAGCCTGGCCGCTGCCATAAGCTTCAGGCCTGAGGTAAAAGGAAAATAATAGCATTCTTAACACAGAATGCTTACTTAAATGTGGCTTAAAGGGTTTCTGTCACTAGGATTAACGTTATAGCGATATTTATACGTGCCCATCCGTCTTCTTGTTGTGTTTAAAATGATCCCACTGTTACTGCTCTATGTGTCTTAGATTTTTATAAAATTAAATGTTGTTGATATGTAAATTACCTTGGTAAGATGCCCAAGGGGTTGTTCCACGATCTGTTGGTGCCCAGCGGCGCCCACTAAACCGGAGCCCAGCACCGCCTACCACTTAATTTATTAACTTCACTTGCCCTGACGTCAATTCTTCTCAGTGCCGTAATCTCGCGCATGCTCAGTTGACACTGTAGTCTGCGCCCGTGCGGACTACTGGCACTGACTTCGACGAGTCAACTGGGCATGCGCCGGCTCTCATGCTTTGCTGCCGGGGACATTGTACGGTGGGGGTTTCCCCCACTCCCCACCGTGACACTTATCTAGGTTTTATAGTCTACCCCGTTGGGATGTCCCTTCAGTTGACTCCAGAAAGAAGAATATGGATTCAGGACCTCGTCGAGTTCCAATTCTGACTCTCATGAAGATATTTGGGCTCATGTCAGCGGCTGCGGATGCAGTCCCTTGGGCTTTGTGGCACCTCTGTCCTCTACAGTCGGAGGTCCTTTTCAAGTGGGATGGCAACCCTGCCAGGCTAGATTCCCTGTGCTCCCTGTCTCGGCAAACTTGAAGCTCCCTGAGATGGTGGTTCCATCTCCCGGACAGGAAGTCTATAACCCAGCCATCCTGGGTCATATTGACAACGGACACGTCCCAAGTAGGCTGGGGCGCTCACCTAGACGGTTCTCCAGTCCAGGGGACTTGGTCTCCTCAGGAGCAGCTGCCCTCTTCCAATCTCCGCGAGATTCGAGCCATCCGGCTAGCCCTCCTTCACTTCGCTCCCCGAATCCCGGGCGGTGAAAGTACAGTCAGACAATATGACTGCGGTTATATACATCAACAAGCAGGGAGGCACAAGATCTCTACCTCTCCTCTCAGAGATCGGGGTGATTTTTCAGGGGGCAGGGTCGAACCTTTCCCACCTGTCTGCCACCCGCATTAGAGGCTCCCTCAGTATGATCGCGGATCGCCTAAGTCACGGTCTACCGACGATGCAGTGGTCTTTGCATCCAGAGATATTTAGACAGATAGTCCAGAGGTGCCAGAGGTGGATCTTATGGCAACAAGGTTCAACGCCAATGTGGAGAGGTTCTGCTTCCTCTACAGGGAGGACAACCCCGTGGTGATAGATGCTCTGTCAATACCTTGGAGGTTCAGGCTGGCTTACATCTTCCATCCGTTTTCCATAATACCAAGGGTATTGATGAAAATCCGGCAGGATCAGGCCTAGGTGATAGCCATCATACCATTTTGGCCGAAGAGATCCTGGTTTACCCAGCTCATTCAGATGAGTCGAGGGCATTACTGGAGGCTCCCCCCACAGCAGACCCTGGTGTTGTGGGACACGCACCTCTGCCCATATCTGCATAGATTCAACCTGACAGCCTGGAGGTTGATCAGTCCCTTCCCAGAATAGAAGGGCTCTGAGTCGGTCCTGAGAACATTGTCGCATTCAAGAGCAGATTCTACCAAGAAGGCCTACTCCAGGATCATGAGGATCGTCTCGTCTTGGTGTGCCTCTAACCAGGTGGCGTTTGCGGATCTGCCCCTCTCTGCGATTCTTCAATTTCTGCAAGACGGCCTCGACAAAGGCCTTGCTCCATCCACTCTGAAGGTCCAAGTTTCGGCCATATCAGCCTGCCTCAACAGAGCTCTGTCTCGAGACCCGCTCATTAAGCGTTTCCTTAAAGGAGCAGAAAGATTGAAGCCTACAGTACTGAAGCCCATTCCTCAGTGGGATTTATCAGTTGCTCTCAAGGGGTTAGCATCTCCCCCCTTTGAGCCTTTGGAGGAAGTGAATTTGAAATTTGTGACTTGAAAGCTGGTCTTTCTACTTTCTGTAACCTCGGCCAAGAGGGTCTCGGAGCTTCAAGCTCTCTTGGCCCACGAACCCTATACCATTTTTTTGCAGGACCGGGTTCTCCTAAGATTTCTCCCGTATTTCAGGCCCAAGGTTCCATCAAAATATCAACCAAGTTATCTCGTTGCCAGTTCAATTCTCTCCTTCTACCTCCTCCAGGGAACCGGTCAAACATCCTTTGGATATCTCGAGATGCCTCCAGATCTATGTGGATAGATCTAGGGAGTTCAGGAAAGATAAAAATCTCTTTATCCTGTTTGCCGGTAAGTCTAAAGGCCGTAAAGCGTCCAAGACTTCTATTAGTTGCTGGATCAAGGAGGCCATTAGGTAATCTTTCGCTTCCCAGTCTCTGGGTCCTCCAGAGTTTGTGAATGCCCATTCCACTAGGGCTGTTTCTACCTCCTTTGCCGAGAGAAGTCTCCTTCCTCTTGATGTAATTTGTAAATCTGCCTCCTGGAGCTCTGAATCAGGGTAGCTGAGTTTTCGGCCTTTGGGCAGACTATGCTTAGCTCTCCCAGGCATGAAGGCCCTCCCTAGGGGTTCTTCTTGCTATCTCCCCATCTGTGTTGCTGATAGGCCGTAAGGGAATCGGTAAGTTCTAACGATCAATAGTTTTCCCTTAGTCCTAACAGCAGCACACAAATTCCCACCCTAGTAAGTTTCACAGTGGGCGATTCCCTCCTTTTGTAGGGGAATTAAAAGTTATGACTGGTGCTTGGGCTTATTAAACTTCCGCCGATCCTACCAGTCCACGGGGGTAGTTAACCTCATCTGTGCTGCTGTTAGGACTAAGAGAAAACAAATTATCGTTAGAAATTAACTAAAGTCTTTTAAAGGGCTTCTGTCACCCCCACTGACGAATTTTCACTAGCTGACATTAGCTACTTCTAGAAAAGACGCCGGCATCGCCTGCTCCTTACTAGGGATGCCGGCGTCTTCTCTTCCGGGTGTAGCGCTGACGTCATCGGCGCAGGCGCACTGAGGACGGAGCGCCTAAGCGAGCGTCCTTCACTCAGAGCGCCTGCGCCGACTAAAGACCGATACGGCGCAGGCGCGGGATTGCAGCTGCAGACAGGGCCAGCGGGAGGAGGAGAGCGCGCTGGCCCTGTCTATCAAAAGAAGAGGGGGCGTTCCAAGGGCATGAAGATGCGGCGGCTACCAGCAAGTACCCGCCCAACTTGCTGGTAGCGAAGCTAATTTACATATTACAAAAGTAAGTTTTTTAGAAGATTGAAAACAGAAAAAAAGATATTAAACATATGTTTGAACTCAGCTGACATTAGCAAGTAGCTAATGTCAGCTAGTGAAAATTCGTCAGTGGGGGTGACAGAAGCCCTTTAAGTATTAGGTTAGTACAATAAAAAGATATCCCTGCATACCGCAATACTCTGCTATTTTGTAATCTTATTTATATATACTTATTTAGTTTTTTTCAGTAGTATAATTAAGTGGTGAAAATTATTAGTGCCCCCCATTTTTGACTGTGGTATCTTATGTGCCCCCCTATATATTGTTCCTAGAGTCGCTACTGATAGGAGGGACTTATAAATCTGCCTTATTTATACTAAGAGCACTATGGGGAGCCTTATTACTACTGAGCGGTCTGTAGAGAATAATATTACCACTGAGGGAACAATAGGGGGAGCCTTATTTGTACTGGGGGCTCTGTGAGGGTATTATTAACACTGGAGGGCTCTTCTACTAATGGGGGCACTCTAGGGGGCAGTATTACTAATGGAGGCACTCTTGGGGAGCGTTATCACGGTTGGGGGCACTGTAGGAGGCAGTATTACTAATGAGGGCATTCTAGAAGGGAATTACTATTGGTGAGACTATGAGGAGCACTATTACTATGGGGGGCACTATTATTTCTTCAGGATAGTATTTGGGGGTATTGGGGAGCACAGCGAGCAGCAGAATAACACTGTGGGGACTCCAGGTTGGGGGATGATGATAGAAATGTCAAGAAGCTAAGATGTCTGTGTGTCACACTCTGCAGAGACCAGGCACGGCTGAAAGAAGTTATACGGACCGAATGGAGAAGATGATGACAGAGAAGATCTACATCGGAGACGTCACCTGGGAGGCACTGGATTTGACAGGTATGTGCTGCTAAATAGCAAGTACAGCAAAATGCGTTGTGCGGGGGGAGGGTCAACTTAGAGAACTAAGCCATATTGATTGGGGCTTTCCCCCCGGATCTTTTGAGACCCTAGCAACAACCCTGGTGTGGGTAAGATTTGTTTAAATCTCATACAGGTTGCTAATTCATGTAAAATGCTACACATATTCTGCAAGCAGTCTTCTAGCATTTAATTATGTCACATGTGGTCGTACCCTTAGGCCTCATGCACACGAACGTATGTATTTTGTGGTCCGCAAAATACGGAGCTGCAAAAAAATATGGATGACGTCAGTGTGCATTCCATATTCTGGGGAACGGAACAGCTGGCCCCTAATAGAACAGTACTACCCTTGTCCGTAATGCGACAATAGGACATGTTCTATTTTTTGGGGGAATGGAAATACGGACATACGGAAACGGAATGCACAAGGAGTACCTTCTGTTTTTTTGCAGACCCATTGAAATAAATGGTTCTGCATACGGTCCGCAAAAAAAAAAACGTAACAGACATGGAAAGAAGATACGTTTGTGTGCATGAGGCCTTAGGCTAGTTTTACACTAGTGGCAGGACGGATCCGACAGGCTGCTCACCTAACGGAACAGCCTGTCGGATCCGTCCTGCTGCTAGTAAACATATGCCCCCGGACTATCGCTCCGGCCCTATTGACTATAATGGGGGCGGGCGGAGTTCATGCGGAGGCACAGCAGCGCACGACGAGAGGCTGCCGGAATAAATGTCGGATATGTCGTAGTTTCATTCCGGCAGCCTCTCGCCGTGCGCTGCCGTGCCTTTGCCGGAACGCCGCTCCGCCCCCATTATAGTTAATGGGGCCGGAGCGGTAGTCTGGGGGCACACGTTCACTAGCGGCAGGACGTATCCAACAGGCTGTTCCGTCGAATCCGTCCTGCCGCTAGTGTGAAAGTAGCCATATAGGTAGTACTTTCCCAGAACTGGAATTCATATGAAACGGATTAAGGTAAAATATTTAAGGAATAGACCAGCAGCATAATTCCATATATATCACCCAAAAAGCCATACCTGAATCATCTGCACATATATCTTAGTGTTGAGCGCGAATATTCGAAAAGCAAATTTTTTTAGCGAATATCGGCACTTCGCTAATTCGCGAATATTTCGAATATAGCGCTATAAATTAGCTATTTCGAATATTGTTTTTTTTTTTTTTTTTTTTTTTAGTTATATTTTTTTCTTTCCTACTTCCCAAAAGTAGTTCTTACCTGTCCTGAGGATTCCTGGCTTCCTGGCTGCTCTAGTCAGTGCCCGTTGCCGCTTCTGCCGACTTCCGTGCTCATGTGGAGCGTCCCCATCCATGGGAGAATCTCCATATACTAAAATGTACTGTCGGATTTGAGGAATTACGTTGAAATCGCAATGCGATTAATTCAAGTTATATTAATCGCATTGCGATTACAACTTAGCACTGCTATCTTACATAGGCTAGAATTAACGAATATGGAATATAGCTAGCTATGCACTAGCAGTGCTAAGTTGAAATCGCAATGCGAATACTTTAAGTTAAATTAATCGCATTGCGATTTCAACTTAGCACTGCTGCTATATTCCATATTCGTTAACTTCGTTAATTCTAGCAAGCTGACCCATTATAAACCCAGCTCTAAGTTGAAATCGCAATGCGATTAATATAACTTGAATTAATCGCATTGCGATTTCAACGTATTCCTCAAATCCGACAGTACATTTTAGTATATGGAGACGTTCCCATGGTGATGGGGACGCTCCATGAGCACAGAAGTTATGGTTGGCTTGGTAGAATTAGCGAATAGCGAATATGACGAATGTATTCGTCTATTCCTCAAAACGAAGATAACAGTATTCTACATCTTCGTTTTAGCTACCTATTCGTCAACTTACGCTAATTCTAGCAATCAAATAGGAAGGTTGACTGACTATAGAGACAGCTGTGTTAAATTCGCTATGCGATTTTTTTTTAATACAATAATTATATTACTTGATAAAATTATTATAAGTATTCTATTTATTAAAAAAAAAAAATCGCATAGCGAATTTAACACAGCTGTCTCTATAGTCAACCTTCCTATTTGATTGCTAGAATTAGCGAAGTTGACGAATAGGTAGCTAAAACGAAGATGTAGAATACTTCGTTATCTTCGTTTTGAGGAATAGACGAATACATTCGTCATATTCGTCATCCTCGCTAATTCTAGATATGAAACCAATAGGAAAGTAGCCTTAAGTACAAATCGCAATATGCGATTATTTAAATCGCATGTTAATCGCGATAACTAGAAAAAATGACGAATATTCGATTTCGACGAATATGAAACGAATATTCATTCGAATATTCGCGAATTTCGTCGAAATCGAATATGGCACCTGCCGCTCATCACTAATATCTGTACGCCTACAGATTAACAAAGCATAGATCTGGTAGAATTTGTTGGCCGGCATCTGTACCATCTGAACAAAGCTTACATCATTTTTTTTTTTAAGAACTTGAAACTGACACAAGAAAGGATAGCCTAGGGTGTCCTTCTGAGGTGTTAACTGTCAAACTGGTATTGGGTTTCCTACACCTGTCTTCAAGTAAATGAAATTCCTCCCCATATATCTTCCCAGGCGCCATTCTAAAGAGACATATTATTTGTATGTTAAAGGGATTGTACAGTGCAAAGATATTTATGACCTCAGGATAGGTCATCAATATCAGATCTACAGGGGTCCGACTCCAGGCACCCCCACCGATTAGTTGTTTGAAGAGTAGTGGCACTTGTGTGAGTGCTGCTTCTGCTTCAAAATTATCTGCGCATCGTCTCACTTGTGGCGGTGGCACAGTGTAATTATAGCTGCTCATCCCTTTCAAGTGAATGGGAAGAGCAGTTGTGACTACACTGTGCCACTGCTGCAAAGGAGATGGTGCACAAGTAATATTGAAGTTAAAATAGGGCTGCTACCCCTTCAAAAAGCGAATCGGTCGGGATGCCTAGTCAAACCTCGGCCAATCTGATATTAATGACCTATCCTCAGGATAGGCCATCAATATCTTTGTACTGCACGGCCCCTTTAAATCTCATTCATTAAGCAATGATAGCCACTAGTTGGTGATACACTGTATGTTTGATGGTCTGTTCACACCTATTAAAAGAGAAATCCTATAAGTTCTAAACTTTTTTACTCACATTATCTGGAGGACTATCTTTCTTTTCTGTGGTGGACAGCAGGTCGTCAAGCACCCACATCTCCAATGATGCATCACAATTAGCTCTTGTTAACTCCTTCCTATACTGCATGCAATATATTCCCCCCATATAACCCCAGAGATACATATGATATGTAATCCCACACACCGATGTCTTTCTTTACGATCTAGAACAGGGATGGGCAAACTCGGCCATCCAGCTGTTGCAAAACAACGCCCAGCATGCAAAGACTGCTTACAGCTATCAGCCTACAGCAGGACATGGTGGGAATTGTAGTTTTACAACAGCTGGAGAGCTGCAGTTTGCCCATCCCTGGTCTAGAAAGAGATCTAACCATACTTATGCTTATATGAATTTAGAAGAAGCAATACATGAATGAATGGTGTCTGGTTTGATTAACCTATTTCTCCCTGCGCCAAAACTGCGAGGAGAAAGGGAACGGGGAAACTAGTTAAAATGTTAGTCCACCTGTGAATGCAGGAGAAGGTGGACCAGAAGGATAAACAGCAGAGGGCATTACTAAAGAGGAAAATGTATATAAAAAGTGAACAATATTTTTATTGCATGTATATTGAAATAAAACTTCATTTGCGATGACCTATTCATTGCATACTGATACTTTTTGTTTTACAAGCCTTTTAAAGGGGTTGTCGAGGAATACATCATTTCTAAAACAGGTGTCGGCAACCTGCCTCCCCTACTGAAAGGATGATACTTATCTGCCTCCCATAGCTCTGGTTCTCCACGCTAGCTCCTGCTTCTCCATCTTTCGGTCTGGGGTTTATTTTCTTCCTCCCTGTCAAAAGCATAGTCAACAGAACCTCTTCCGCCAACCGCTTCAGTCCGAGATAATTAAAATTCTTCGACATGCCCTCTAATTGCCTAACATAACAGATGATGTTATGCTTACCACTCTCTCCAGCACCGTTCTCTGTGCTACTGGTCAGCTCCTCGTGCAGCCTGCAGCGGTGATGTGCCAGTATACAGCACATGACCGATGCAGCCAATCACTTTCCTCAGCGGTCAACCTGTCACAAGCACTTGGGTCCAACACAGAACTCTCATCTATGCTGCTTCCAGGGTACATGGGACCTGTGCAGGATTGGCATATGACCGAGGGCCCTGCTGAGGCTACTGATTGGCCAGGAGCAGTGATATACATGTAAATGGCACATTACTCTTCTGGTCCAGGGCTGCACTCATGGGGTTCGTGGCAGGTCTCTCTCTTTTTTTTTTTTATTTACTTTTGGCACCTTGCTGAGCACCCTGAGCAGAATGGTTGATCTAATAGGAAAACAGTTATTTAATTCACCCAATTACTTGTTAGAGGATTTTCTTACAACCTGTGCTAATGTCATGCTCCTAACCACCATGTGGAGGGTAGCATCCAACTTTTGCTGAGTGCCATCAGATGTTAGAACCACATGGAAATTCTCATAGTTAGTGACAGAGAGGCCCCAAGGTAGAAATTTGGCACACATGGCACAGTTAGGAGGCCTGCTTATGCAGCAACTCCCTGAGGCGCCAGGGAAGAGTATAGGAGCGGTAGTGGTGCTGATGAAGTATGGTGTAATGGCGTACTCCCTTAGGTCATTGCTCCCTGAGGATCAATGCAGTGGAATTATAGTACTGAGGAATAAGCCCAAAGTTAAATGTAACAACGTTTTTTTTTTAACTAAGTGCAAGGTAGAACATAAAATACATACAGTAGCAGCAGGCTTTAGTGCAGTTCTTCTCTGTCACCAGCAAGGATATGGAGGAAGGTTGGGTAGTGGTAATTCATCACTTAGTTGATACTGACCTAATGGTTGCTTGGTGTTGGATGGCTTGGCTGTATTCCCTCACCTTACAGCAGTATCTGTAGATATATATATGTAGCAGATCACTCTGCTATCTGGAACCTAAGACTCTAGTTGAGGACAATTAGCAATATTTCTGTATGAAGAATCTTTCTAGGAGCAGGAGCACCACAAGTTCATTCCTCTCCACTCTGTGTAGCTACCCCTGGTAGTAAGCAGGATAAGCTCACTCCTATCAATGGGGTTGGACCCAGATTTGTGATGGGGGTGATTTACTCACTTCCCTTGGCTGCTCTTGAGCAGGTTCCTGCAGAAACTTCTTGAGCTAGTTGCGGTGCACCAGCTGTCTGCTCCTGTCCTCCTGATTGATTTCATAGACCTCGAGTGGAGGTACAGCCACCATCGTGTATGGCTCACGCTCCCTGTGACTGTCCAGTTTGCTAACTGGTTGATTGTTTCTGAGCCAGATTTGGTCTCCAGGTTGTAAGGGTCCAGACTTGAAATGGAGGTTAAAGTCCTGTTTTTGCTTCTGCTGAACCTTCTCTATTCTGGAGTCTACTATTTCTTTAGCATCCTCCTGGCGCCTCTGATGTTCCTAGACCTTTTCAGTTTGGGGAAGAAGTACAGAGTGTGGCACAGGGGTATCAAAGGCAATGTTCATAGGCATGCTTCTGTATCGTCTGAACATGAGATAATAGAGAATGTACCCAGTAGAGCAATGAGTTGTATTATTGTACAGGTACACAAGTTCTGGGGAAGCAATGGCTAGTCAGCTCTTTTGTGAGGTGGAACAGCCTTGAGCATCTTGATGAGTGTCTAATTTATCTTTTTGCACAACCCGTTCCCTGAGGGAAGTAAGCTGTGGTCTTAAGCTTCCTTTGGTATAGAGCACAAAGTTTATAGAACAAATGGGAATCGAACAATTCTCGACAATTTCTAGAGGACTCTTACTCACTATTGGGTGAAGAGGGGCTCGCTGGTCGTGTTTCTCCTCTCTAGCGACGGCATAGGTCGGCCACTCATGGCACCAGGTTTCGATGTCAGGCCTCATTCCAATCCAGTAGAAGCACCTTCAGTCTTTTGCATTCCAAAATGCCCTGACCTGTTATGATGCATCTCCATCACCAAATTTTTCCGGATTCTTTCAGATGCTTGTCCACTGGAGAAGTAGTCAAGCTTCTCCCGATTACTTTACTTTCCGCCTGAGGTTTGTGCCAGAGTTCTTCCTGTACTGGTGGTGAGTGGGCCAGCTTTGTACAACAGCTATTTTGTTGGGGTCTGGTTTCATGCCTTCAGCACACACAACATGGCCCAAATACTTGACTTGCGGCTTCATGTTCAGCCCATAATGGGCCAGAATGAGAGAGGTTTTGGAATAGACAATCACATCATCCAAATACAGTAAGACAGTCCGGAAGTTGCGTCCAAGACATCCATCAGCCTCTCGATGGTCCCTGGGCATCGCACAGCCCGAAAGCCATGTAGTTAAACTCAAACAGGTCCACTGGGGTAGTGAAGGCCATCCTCTCCTTATCTTCAGGTGCCATGGCAGCCTACCCACCGGTCAGTTCCAATGTAGAAAAATATTAGATTTTTCCCAGGTCTGTGAGGGACTCTTCAATGCATGGCAGGGTGTACACATCCTTATGCATTATATCAGTGATCTTGTGGTAATCCATGGAGAAGCCAAAGGTTCCGTCCTTTGCCTTCACTAGTACCAGGGGTCAGCCATCAGCTGTGGCTATCTTGAGAGACACTTGCCACCTTTATATTCTATATCATCATCTTCATCTGCTGGAACATGGTGGGAGGCATGACTCTATATTTTTTTGATGGGAGGATGAGTGCCTATTGGTATGGGGTGCTGTATAGGGAAGGCATTACAATAGTCCATAGAATATTTGCTGAAGACTTGGTGGTGTCAATGATGTCCTGGAGATTGACTTGGAGCAGAGGGGCAACTGGGTAGTGCTTCTTCAGCTCCTCTGGTTGGTCACTTAAGTTAACCAGGCGTATAGGCACAAGGCACACCCTTGTGACACGGTGACCAGACTCCTTGCTGCAAGGACGAGGCTATGGTCCTCCAGATGCATAGACTCCCCTAAGGCCTGATAGTCCTTGCTTTGTATACCTATGTAGGCATGGCACCATAACAAGATCTGTACTCCAGGCTGCATATTGACAGGCTGAACATCCTTGATGCAGACATGGTATATTTCCCCTTTTTGATTGAAGAGACCTCTGTTGGGTAGATAATACCACGATGGTCTGGTGAATGACTCTCTGACCTGCTCTGGGGTGCTGTTGGCAGAGCTTTCTTTAAGGCTTCCAGTACTTCACTGTAGCAGTTGCGATGCACATTCATACCAAGGACAACAGGGAGGTTGTCGTTGTCCTGCATCGGGATGACAATTACTCCTTGTCCTGGAAGCTTGGTGGCTCCAGTCTGCAGGGTAGGCTCCCAATATTCATGCACCGGCATGCATTTCCCATTGCTAGCAATGATATCTAGCCAGAATTCGAGGGGTTGAGTCAGCTGGGCCCATTCAGCCGGGCTGTTCAAATGCCGCTTGGCAGATAGTGGTCACTTGGGACCCAGTGTCTAATAAGGCTGTAAACAGGACTCCATTTATGCAAATTACAACTTCAGGTTGGGAGCCAACATACACATCAAGTTTGGACCTTTGAACCTAATACTCTTCCTTCTGAGGGGCAGTCCTTGGCCTTGTGGGATGCCCATTTAACTGCCATCAGGTTCTTTCAGCCCAAGTTCAGGGCAATATTTGCAGACAGGTCTCTTAGTCTCTTCATACCATTCGTCCAACAGCTTACCTGTAGTCAGGTGAGGATAGGTCATCAATATTAAAAGAGTATCTGGGTTCTGAGCTGACAGCATCTTTAGCTGACTCTTTATCGTTTCATTAGTGACACCCTGGATAAACGGCTCTCTCAGGGTTTGATCCTGACTCTCAGCCTCTCAGGGGTCCTGAGCTACCAGGTATAGCTTAAAAGTAGCCAAAATGTTATCACTGAAGTCTCTTAGTGTATGGAGTTCTCCTGTATAGGGTGGGAGCCAGTGGACCCCAAAGTAGTATGACATGGTTACAGGCATGATGCAGGTAGCTGCAGCAGCAGGTGTTGGGTTGCTGCAGCCCAGCTAAGTGTTATCTTCACTGTCAGACATGGCTTTAGACAAGCTCTCCCGATTGGTTAGGTCTACAGGAGGCAATGCAGCAATTTAGGAGCATGTTGCTATGGGCAACAGCAGGGAAATAGGTGCTTGACCCCTTTAAGAGTTGCAGCAACAGCCCAATATAGGAAAGTATGGTGCTCTGTAATACTGATTATGGCCCCAAACAGTCTCTAACAAGGTTAGTTTCCCCAGCGGTACATTCATACCTTTTGACATTGAATCTTAGGGAACGGTGAAGCTGGAAGTGTATTGCAGCTCTGCACTGACTTTTCCAAGATGGCTACAACCTTCACTTCCAGTGGGTTAGGGTTAGATTCATCAGCTTCACTGTCCAACCCCTGCCGGGAACTTGAACAAAGCACTTTAGTTTCTCCTGCTTAAAGTATGGTTCCTCTGTGGAGGTGGGCCATTTAATTCCCACACTTCCACTAGTCGTTTTAACACTATATCACTGTAGCTTTACAGCTTTACAGAATTTCCTCCAGCAGGCCAATAAAGACTGTTTTAGGGTCCACACACAATTAGGCCAATGATAGTAAGGTACGGAGGCACAATCCTGTTTGTGACGCCAAGTTCAATGTAGTGACCCCCTGAGGAGCCAGGGCAGAGGATAGGAGTCGTAGTGGCCTGATGAAGTGTGGTGTCACGTTGTAATCCCTCAGGCCATTGCTCCCTGGAAATGGGTGCAGTGTAATTTAGTACTAGAATGAGGCCAGAGTTAAACGTAACAGAGTCTTTTTTACCAAGTGCAATGTAGAAATTGAAATACATACAGTAGCAGTAGGCTTTAGTGCAATTCTGTGCAAGGCCCATGCTAAAAAAAAGTGTCGCACAAGCATTTAAAAAGTAACAAACTGGGGTCTTGTGGCTTTTTTAAACCAAAAACTGACATGGCCTTCTTAGTAAATGGCCCCCTAAGTCTACTAAGATGGCATATACATTGTGGAAGGCTAGCATCAATTGAAAATTACCAGTATTTGGTGAATGGGACATGACTAGAAGAGGAGCGATGGAACCCAAAACCAGCAAAGGTTGACCTGTGATCTGTCCCAGAGCTGCCAGTTTTGACCCTAATCTGCTCCAGCTGTACATTACAAAGTTGCAGCTCATGCAAGTGTGGATTGAGCACAACAAACAAAAGTAAATCCTGAAATTAGTCCAAGAAATAAGTTATTTGCTTAATTATACATCTCCTGCCATTACTAAAAATGATTAGGCTGTAGCTATCTAGTTTATGAAATGCTCCTGAAAAATGTTCCGTGTCAAAATGATGGGTGAATTCATTCCCCAGATGGTTCTTGTTTATCTGCTTTGGATCCCCAGGGTTTATTTCTCTCATTATGTTAAGCTTCACTTATGATGTCAGCTTTTTTCACAAGCCGTTCTTGTGTTGACATGGTTATGACCCAATTGAGTAGTTTGGCTTCAACATAGGAAAGTATTTTCTCATGTGTACAGCGTCTTGAAAAAGTATTCATACCTCTTGAACTTTTCCACTTTTTTTTTTTATACCCACAAACTTAAGTGCATTTTATTGGATTTTTATGTGATAGACCAACACAAAGTAGCAAGTATGTGTGAAGTAAAAGAAAATGATTCATGGCTTTAAAAATCAGAAAAATGTGTAGTGCATTTGCATTCAGCCCAGTGAAGCAAACAAAAAACACATTACATGCTGATGCTTTCAGACTGTGTAGGGACAAACCTTATTGAGATGGGGAGTGGTAATGTTCAGTTATCAATTTCTAAACAAATTTCTTGGAGGAATAAATGAGAAACAGCACAGTGTAGAGTTTGTATAGTATATCTGCATAATTTTCTCAATGCAATCAGTAATCTGTAAAAGGTAACAAATTTAGAGCCTCTCCTGAAGCGTGGAGGCCTAACCAAATACAGCCAGTCTGCCAGTACTATCGTGCTCTAGACATCGTTTCTCATACTTTTAGGCCAATCACCAGTGAGCCCTAACCTAGTTCTTGCCCCTATCCTCAGCACACATGACAATATAGAGAAGGGAAAATAATTGGCGATCACAGAAGATTGTTTAAGGGGGAGAAGGAGAGTTTATGAGGGGAAAGATCCAGAACACAAGAAACACTATTATTTACAGCACAAAAGGGGCAAGAACTATGTAAACCGAGTCAGACCAGCGAGGGATGCTGACTAATAAACAAGTTAAAACCAACACATGCAGAGGCACTCAAAAGCACTTAATAAATGAATTATATTATGACTAAAGTGAGAAATACGCTTACTATGTACTGAAGGGAAGATGTGGCGTTCTGTGCACAGAAAACAGCAGTCTGATATGCTAAGTATTCTGCAGTATTGAAGATCTGAGCTGTGGATATGGTAGGGACCTCTGCACTGAGCGCAGAAGCTCACTGAGCTCCGGAGCCAGCCAGTGAAGAAAGACACACACGCTTAATTCAGTCCGTCTATGCTGTTGAGAAATTTGCCTGGTAACAGTGAGTGGACCGTGAAACTACTAGAAGGGAGACCCCTAGTGGCAGAGGTTTCATAAATGTTTTTAGGATGGATAACATAATTTTTTTTAATTAAAGTGATTTACAGATTTGTTCAGGTTCACCTAAAGTGACCTTAGAGAAGA
This sequence comes from Bufotes viridis, assembly GCA_033119425.1. Taxonomy (NCBI): domain Eukaryota; kingdom Metazoa; phylum Chordata; class Amphibia; order Anura; family Bufonidae; genus Bufotes; species Bufotes viridis. Next base: position 387,020,348 of record CM065589.1, on the reverse strand, counting down.
AGTTGTTTGAAAAGTTACTGCCCATTTAAATGGGTTTTTCTGGGGAAAAAATCTTTAGAAAGTGCTCAAAGCAGGAGAAATAAATAAAGGAAGGGTGCTCACGTTCACCGATATACTGCCCAGGGGTGGATTGGCCATAGACCCTACAGGGAAATTTCCAGATGGGCTGATGCCCAGGGGGCCACCCAAGCCCTTTTGATGGCCACATGCCAGGCACATAATGATCTGATGCTCAATGGCCACAGGTACCCTCCTGAAATCAACTGTATTACCTTCCTCATTACGGTGATACAATTCAATATTGTGGTTGGGGCGGCAGTATTTTGTGCTGCTCTGTGGTATTTAGTTCTGCTGGGGTGGTATTCTGTGCTGCACTATGGTATTGCAGGCCCTGCCTACTTCTGTTGTCCCTGCCTACTTGTTTTGTTCCTGCCTATCTTCTGTCAATTTGGACCCACCTACAACATGGGGACACTTTTCGTTTTTTTTTTTCCAGGGCCACTTTAAAGAGGATCTTTCACTGGTCCACAGTTTATCAGTTAAAGCTATGTACATTGAGAGCGGCACCCAGGGATGTCCCTGCACTTACTTGAATCCCTGGGTGCCGCTCCGTTCGTCCTCTGTAGCCTCGGTACGGCGCTCCTGCTGCTGTAGTTTGCCTGGGCGGAGACTTCTTTCTGCCCTGGCGTCTCCTTCTCCCAGGGCTGGAGCGCTGGCCAATCGCAGCGCTCAGCTCATATCCTGAATAGGAGCTGAGCGCTGCGATTGGCCAGTGCTCCAGCCCTGGGAGAAGGAGACACCCAGGGCAGAAGAAGAAGTCTCCGCCCCAGGCAAAATTACAGCAGCAGGGGCGCCGGTAACGGGGGCTACAGAGGACGAACGGAGCGGCACCCAGGGATACAAGTAAGTGCAGGGACATCCCTGGGTGCCGCTCTCAATGTACATAGCTTTAACTGATAAACTGTGGACCAGTGAAAGGTCCTCTTTAACTTCCCAATCCCCCCTGATACTGCCACTCCCATTCCAATGCTTGCCAGGTTTCCACTCAACCTTCTTTTTTTTAAATCAGTTTTTATTAACGCTTTTTTCAAACATTATACAAAAAAGTTGACTCTTCCATAAAACATGACATCTAGTCACATAATAAACAAATAGACCCACAGGAGAAATAAAAAAAGAAAACAGAAAAAAAAATAAAATACCCCCCCCCCCTTGCCAAGAGACGGTCTATCCACCACTACGGACACCTATCAGTCCATATATAAAAAAAAACAGAAATTTTCTTCCATTTTGTTTGGAGAGCCCAGTAATAATTAGTGCTATCCTTTAAATCCAGTCCTCAGAGACGCATCCCGCCACCACCTGGGACAGTTCCTAGACACATTAAGTTTCCCCCTCAGCAGTTTAGTTCCAAACGCAAGTCTCAAATTATTATCTTCTTGCATGGGAGGCTTCTGGTAGATTAAGTGGAGAATGCCCCAGCCCTAGCCGAGAGCCACCTTTCCCATATTGCCACAAATTTGGCTTCACAGTTCCTTTTTAGATATACCCCCTCTTTCTAGGCGTAAAATATGTTGGTCACTCTATTAAAGAATTCTGCTAGCGTAGGAGGTTGAGGACGGATCCGCTGGTCTCAACCTTCTGGTTCCATGTTGACACATAGAAAATGTCTGAAAATGTCTACTCAGCCAATTACTGGCTTTTGTGGTGACCCAACTCAGCTAATCTCTGGTTTAGCAGTAATAAATTTAGATGGCTATGTGTCAGTATCCGTTTAGTTAACCTGTAATGTAGTGTAGAGCAGAATGTAGTCTTTGAAAGCCTTGACAGATTTAAAGGGAATGTGTGATCAGAAAATGACCCATTGTTGACATCACATTTTTATGTTTGACAAATTTTTTTTAGGAATTCTTTATGATGTTATTTTTAATTTTCCATGACAATATCTATATTTAAACAAAAACCATAAAATCCTGCAGTTTTTGCACTGGCCACTAAGCGTAAAAATAGGCATCATTTCTTGGTTTGTACAGATCACTTTACTGCAGTTACCTGCTTTCTGTCAACCCAATCCTGTCTTTACTGATATCACCACTGAGTACAGATAAGACAGATAAGACACCATTCACAATAGTTGATTGTCAAAGCTTATCTAGTCTTTCCTTGTACAATGATTTCTGCACATGTCACAGAACATGCCTAGAAAACTCTCCCATAGAAATGCTGTTAAAAACAGCTCAGCCAAGATGACAGGCGCATTATTGTGTTCAGAAAATACAATAAAATAATCTGACTTCAAAAAAATTACAGATTAGAAAAAGCATATGTGTTTTTATCTATTTTTAACTAGCAGATAACATTTTTGGTAACACACTTCCTTTAACAGCTGTTTTTGTCATATATTGCACATGTTGGCATCCACACAATAGGAAGTAAAGTAGTGTCATGGCATAAGTGTGTCAGTATCCGTAGTAGACATGTGACTTCATGCATTGCTTGATCTGGCACGAAAACAATATGTATGACAGATGGTGTGTCAGTGACCTTAGACCTTACCTAAATATGTCCCCTCACTTGCCTACTGTTCTGGAACACTGTATATTGTTTAATGATTAGTGATGAGCGGCGGGGCAATATTCAAATTCGCGATATTTCATTAATATTTGGGCGAATATTCGTCATAAATTCAAGATGATTTTCTTGATTGCGAAAATGGGCAATATTCACAGAATGCGTGCGCAATACAGGTGTGGGTCACGTTTTCTACATTTTTCAAGCTGCTAGAAGTTTCCTAAGACTGAAGAAAATGGTTGGCATGGCAGACCATTACAAATCGGCAATTAATGATGCGCATATTTTTGCGCAATACGTGCAACTTCACATTTTAACAGGTCTGACTACGTATTAGTGATTGGTGCACTAAGTATTGTTGTGAACTTGTGACATCACAGAACTATGCATGTTGCATGTATGTATGGACAGCAGAATCAGCTACACTATCACTATCTAACCTACACTGAGGGCCGGCGCAAGGATTTTTGCCAGCACAAGCGAAGCGACATTTTGGTGCCCCCCCCCCCCATGATTACATCACGAAAGTGATTTTTTTAAAAAAAGTTCATTTTGGAGCCCCCCCCCCCCCTTCTATGCGCCCTAAGGCAGCCGCTTGGTCTGCTTTATTATAGCACCGGCCCTGCCTACACTGACTATCTCCCACTAACTATCTGTATTATATATATAAGCTAACCAACTAACTATCTAATCTAATGTGACACAGTAAAGCACAGAGCACAGCAATGACACTGCTGTCTCTCTCAGAACTGCAAAAAACTGCAGAAAATGGCTGCTGGGGAGGTTCTTATATAGTAAGGTGTAGGCAACTTTCCTATTAGTTGCTAGGGATGTTGCTAGGCTCAGACAAAGACATTGCAGTCTTCTCATAGGCCCACAAGCAAGAAGCAGGGAGGTATCATGGGTTTAGAGGAAAATTAAATCTAGAATATTAGCGAATACGAATATATAGCACTATATTCTAAATCTTTGCTAATTCTCGAAGTGGCGATATTCACGATAAAAATTTGCGATTCAAATATTCGCGCCCAACACTATTAATGATATGTTTCACTGTAACTGCTGTCCATTGCAACTATCAGAACTGGACACATACTATTTATTCATACCCTTAAAATTATAAAATATTAATTCTAGACATGAGTGAACCTGTTGACATTTCCTTCCGATTCAGCAAATCTTTGAAAAAGTTCGCTAGGGACCCGAATCGATTCGGGCTGAACCAAATTGGCTCCAATTGCCCTGGAAATTGTTATATAACACCCTCTAGTCTCCTCGGACTCTTAGAAATTTTAGGAAAACATGTTATCTCTTTTCGTTCATTTGGTATAATCATTTTCCCTCCTCCTCCCTAAGCTCTTGAACACGACAGCAATAGTAAATGATGTCTGAGTTACACTGGCATACATACCTGCTGGGTAAATGCACGTTTGATGGCATTAACGAACAGCATGTTTAAAAACACACCACACTGGCACATTTGTCATGCTTTTTCATATTCTAAAGCTTCCAAAAATTGTCCCTTATTGGGGGCAAATGATATTTAAACACACATGGCGTTATGGAAAAAAAACGGATTGTTGGGGGAACAAGCATCCAAAAATTATCTCTAGGTAATTTGATTCCAGCTCACCCGCCTTTTCTTGCTAGGTGCACGAATGTAAAGGATGAAGCCTTGTTGTAATGGGTTGAAAGGAAGGAAATCCGGCACTTAAAATTGATGAAGTCGTAGGTTCCTTTATTTGGTCATGCGATATATCAGGTACAGAGGTACAGAATGATTCATAACCAGTGATGCCCTTGTCAGTCTACGTGTTTCAAACGACAACGTTCTTATTCATGACTGAGAATTGAGGTGGGAGGTCTTGGCTTGCATATTGGCCTCAGCCTGGTGTGGTACATGAAAAAAATTCACTATCATGTTGAGGAGACCGAGCTGACTACTTCTGCTGCTACTGCTGCTTGTGGTAGCAGGAGGTGGGTGACTCTGCAGGGGGCAGAGAGGAGCCTTCTATTCAGACATGCTGGAACTTGCCGAAAGCTGCAGCAAGTTGTGTACACAGTGTTTCCTGCTAATAACATAATTTAGCTTCCATTTCGAAGTTAGGAAAACATTTCCCCATTTTGCTTTGATAGTGAGGGTCTAAAAGCATGGCTATCCAGTAATTATCAGACTGCTTGAATGTCAGTGATAGGCCTGTCATTGTGTAAGCAAGCGAGCATACAAGTTGCCATTCTGGCCAGCGTGCCCGACGAGCCAGTTTTTTCTGGCTTCGTTCCCCACTGAGATGGTTTGGTGTCGTGGCCGGTTCTATCATCATCCAATTGCTCCTTCTCCTTCGACTCCTCCTCCAGTGGCAGCTCCTCATCCTTCTTTTCCATGGGAATTTCTCCTTTTGGGTCACCAACAGCTACAAGGCGCACAGCAAAATGAGTTAGCTGTTCTTCTTCCACTGTTGTCCCCGTAGCAGGATTGTTAAGGTCTGTTCATGCTGCAGTTGTCCCTGGTTTGTGGCCTCTTTTAAGGGCTTCAGCACCCGACAGGCAGCTTGGATTAGCTGCCACTGTCCAGGCCAATAAGCTCCAACAGCGCATGTCAATGTTTGACTTGACACATGATAGAAAGGATGGGGAGTGGGAGTGACACTGTTCCCTGCTGCTGTTGGTGGCAAGAGCCTGTCCCTGGAGGAGTAGGTGGAGTAGGCAGGTAAGTGCCTGGTGTGGAACCAGGCTGACACAATGGTGGGGGGTCAAAAGGACCTGGCTTTGTTGCTGAGGTGCTGCCTCGCCGCAAAAAAAATTGACCCAGTGGGCCATGAAAGACATGTACTGTCCCTGCCAGAAGAAGCTGCTCCAGTTGCCCACCATGGCATGCACCTTACCCCACAGCGAGAATCACAATAAATGGCCAACATTTTCCACCAGGTGGGTTCCAGCAGGATGCAATATGGTGGCAGATCTTCTAAATGCTGCTCTCTCTGCTGTACTAATCTCAGGCTTCAGGCTGGTTACTGGAATTTCTAGTGGTTCTAGTACTGTTCAGTGGGGTGCCAAGTCAAGGAGCCATGGTGTTCTACAAGCTGCTTCCCGGGGCTCCTGCAGCAGGGGGGGGGGGGAATGCTCCCCCACTTTTCCATGTTGTCTGGTCCCTTTCACAGTCTGAGTCCAACTAATGACAGCTTCCTGAAAACCCTTCCTTTAGAGGGAAGCAGGCTGGCCCACTCCTGCCCAAAGGGAAGAAAAGAATAGAATGGTTAGTTCCATTCTTGTCTAAGGCTGTGCCAGAGCATATGCCATCTGCCAAAAAACCAGGCACATTAGATGTCAAAACAGTTGCATAAACAGATCACCAAGGCACGGTATGAGAGGACCTGAAAAAGAATACAAAGATGACATTCTCTGCTAGACATTAGAGACAGTAGCTAGGTGTTAAATAAGTAGTGCTCTACTCCAGGGTACTACATTAGCTGTTGTGTTACATAGCATAAGTATCACACCCCGGTAAACACTTTGCCCTGTAAATGTGTGCAGTGGAACTAAGTTGATTATAGTGAATGCCTTCTGTTAGTTATTGGGTTACATAGCATCAGTATTAGGCCACAGTTAAACTCTTTGCCCTGTACATGTGTGAAGTGAAGCTAAATTTATCATAGCGAATACCTTCCATTAACAATACAGTTGTTATACAATATGACCAACAGACAGTTGCCTGGGCCCTCCAAAGGAACAAGCAGTAACAAAAATGATGCTGTAGCCAGCACAAGTAGCAGCAGAAGAAGAGGTGGTGGTAGCAGCAGCTGCAGCCAGAGGTGCTACTGTAATCTAGCAGTCATGTTTTGACCAACAATCCAGCTTTACGGAATGGTTGACTCACCCTTCACAATCATCTCAAGTTACAATAGATACTTGTGTTCACACACAACGGAAATAACGTGGCCAAACAAAAACAGTCCAACACAGGTTCAGTCACCTGGGAGGTGTAGGTGCAGGTTCGCACCACGCTGTCGGCCCAGCCGCAGGAGAATCCAGCTTCAGGTAGCCAGGAACAAAATACCTCCTTGCTGAGCTCTTTCCTCCTGGACAGAGAACTCCCAGCCCTGTTAGCAGCTCCAGGATAATCACACTCCCCAGACACAGCTGCTGGCTGCGTTTATATCCAGCCCAAAACATGGACTGGACCGTGGGGAGCAGCCACCCACCCTACTCTTTAGCTGCTCCCAGTAAGAGCCGGCCCGATCGGCTTTGCAGCCATGCTATTTAACAAAGCCAAACAGCACTAGCTGCTGCAGACAAAAACCCGGTTCTCACCTCACCGAGGCCAGCAACCTCGGTGACACGTACCTGCCATCACATATGACACCTTGCACCTTACCACATACCTCCCTTTGTTCAACCCTGAGGGGGTGAACACACGTGAGGCAGTGGACGCGGGACAGGGCATCTGCGTTGCCCTGCAAGCGGCCTGCCCTGTGTTCCACGGAAAACTTGAAATTTTGAAGAGATAGGAACCACCTGGTGACCCGAGCATTCCTCTCCTTGGCCTGACTCATCCATTTGAGGGGGAATGGTCGGTCACCAGACGGAACCTCCTCCCTAACAGGTAGTAGCGGAGAGATTCGAGTGCCCACTTGATAGCCAGGCACTCCCTCTCCACTATACTATACCTGACTCGGGCGGGACTGAGCTTACGGCTCAGGAAGACAACGGGATGTTCTTCCCCGTTGACCTCCTGCGACAGTACCGCACCGAGGCCTACCTCCGAGGCGTCGGTCTGTACGACAAACTCCTTGTTGAAGTCGGGTGTCACCAAAACCGGGACCCACACAGGGCCGACTTCAACGCGGAGAAAGCCTCCTCCGCCTTCTCACTCCAGCTAACCCTCCCAGACTTTCGCCCCTTCAACAGGTCTGTCAATGGCGCTGCTATTGTGGCAAAGTGGGGCACAAACCTCATGTAGTAACCTACAATCCCCAGGAACGACTTTACCTGCCTGGTGGTGACCGGTCGGGGCCAGTTACGAATGGCCTCTACCTTAGTTACCTGAGGTTTGATGACTCCCGCCCAATTACATATCCCAGATATTTTGTCTCCTCTAACCCTATGGAGCACTTCTTTGGGTTAGCGGTCAGTCCGGCTTTCCTCAGGGCATCCACTACCGCCTGCACCTTGGGTAAATGGCTTTCCCAGTCGGTGCTGTGGATGACTACATCATCCAAGTAGGCCGAGGCGCACCGACGATGTGGTCGCAGCACTATGTCCATTAACCTTGGAAAGTGGCGGGGGCGCCATGCAGGCCAAAGGGTAACACCTTGTAGTGATACAGGCCCTGCGGGGTAACAAATGCGGTTTTTTCCTTAGCCGACTCGCTAAGGGTACCTGCCAGTACCCTTTAGTGAGGTCCAGCACAGAAAAATAACGGGCTTGTCCTAAACTTTCAACCAGCTCGCCTACTCGGGCATGGGATACGCGCCAAACTTGGATACTTCATTTAACTTATGAAAGTCGTTGCAGAACCGCAACGTCCCATCCGGCTTGGGTATTAGGACTATGGGACTGGCCCACTCACTTTTCGACTCCTCAATGACCTCGAGCTTCAACATTAACTGTACTTCCTCCGCGATGGTCCGGCCGCCGAGCCTCGGGTACCCGGTATGGTTTTAACCGGATCTTGGCCTGAGGCTCAGTGACGATGTCATGTTGGATGAGAGACGTGCGGCCAGGAGGTCCGAGAACACATCCGTGTTCCGACTGATGAACTCCCTGACTTCCTGAACTTGTTTGGAAGACAGGCTGTCTGCAATTTTTACCGTGGTTACTGCTTCACAGGCCTCGAACTGTGGGGCTGGACCCTTTCACCTAGTAGCCCTGGCCGGGGGCTGTGGTCGCCGGCTGTGTCCCTATCTTTCCACGGCTTAAGTAAATTCACGTGGTACACCTGCTCCGGCTTGCGCCGCCCTGGCTGGTGTACTTTGTAATTTACTTCCCTACCTTCTCGATCACCTCATAGGGGCCCTGCCACCTAGCTAGGAATTTGCTGTCAAGGGTGGGTACCAGAACCAAAACCCGATCTCCCGGATTGAAGTCCCGCACCCGAGCCTGACGATTGTACACCCTACTCTGGGCTTGTTGCGCTGCCTCCATATGCTCCCGGACCAAGGGCAACACCCTTTCCATCCGGTCCTGCATTTGGGCGACATACTCAATGACACTTTTGTGGGGGACAGGCTGTTGTTCCCACGCTTCCTTGGCGATATCCAACAGGCCCCGAGGGTGTCTGCCATAAAGCAGTTCGAAGGGCGAGAACCCAGTAGAGGCCTGGGGCACCTCTCGCACTGCGAACATGAGATAGGGCAGAAGCAGATCCCAGTCCTTCCCATCTCTAGACACCACCCTCTTTAACATATTTTTTAGAGTTTGGTTAAACCTCTCCACAAGACCGTCTGTTTGCGGATGGTAAACGGACGTCCGTAACTGCTTTATACGCAACAATTTACACAGTTCCCTCATTACTTTGGACATAAAAGGGGTCCCTTGGTCTGTCAGAACCTCTTTGGCAGGCCCACACGGGAAAACATCTCCATTAACTCTTTGGCAATGAGCTTAGCTGAGGTATGTCGCAGAGGCACCGCCTCCGGATACCGAGTGGCATAGTCGAGAACTACCAGAATGTGTTGGTGGCCCCTGGCAGACTTTGGTACAGGCCCACTAAATCCATCGCGATTCGCTCAAACGGTACTTCAATAATTGGCAGAGGTACCAGGGGACTACGGAAATGTGGCTGGGGGCTAGTTATCTGACAGGTCGGACAGGACTTACAATAATTCTCTACCTCCTTGAACACACTGGGCCAATAAAATCGCTGCAGTATGCGGTCCTGGGTTTTCTGCCACCCCAGGTGTCCCCAAGAACATGTTGGTGGGCAAGCTCCATGACAAGCTTGCGATACGCTGTGGGCACCACCAACTGTTCAACAGGTTCGCCTCGGATTTGGTTCACCCGATACAACATATCCTGCAGAACAATAAACCGTGGGAACATTAATTCAGCCCCTGGTTTCTGGGGTTTCCCATCAATTTCCAGCACATTCTCCCAGGCCCTGGTTAGGGTTTGGTCCCGGTGTTGTGCGGTCCCAAAATTTTCCCCGGAGACATTGAGGTCTGCCAACTCAGGTCCCGGTGGCAAGTCCTCCGTGTCTCCCACCATTACACTCAGTGGGGTTGTCTCCCTCTACCGCTGGAGCAGTGGTCACCCCTACCGCCGGCCCTTCAGACTCGGGCTCCCAGGGTTCTGGCCTTCCAGCGGTATCAGGCCACTCTACTAGGGTCACCCCTGTCTCGGGTCCCTCAGATACCTTTATTGCCGGCCACAGCGCTCGGAAAACCGGGAAGTCCCTCCCAAGTATTAGTTCGTGTGGGAGTTTAGTAGCGACAGCCACCTCGTGGGTCCACCTACCAGCCGCTGTGGACAAAGTCACTAGTGCAGTGGGATAGTCTTTCAGGTCTCCGTGGATGCACAGGACCCCGACTTTACGGCCAGTATACTCCGCAGGCCGTACAAGTGCAGCCCTTACCAGGGAGACTAAACTCCCGGAGTCCAGCAGAGCCACCGCCAGAGAGTCTCCCACCTCTACCTGACACAGGTGGTTATGGTCCTGCACCTCACGGGTGCCAGTTGCGCACAGCTTCCGTGCATACAGGGAGTGACGACCCTCGTAGTTCATATCCATCGGCTCATCCCGATGCGGACAGTCGGCTCCTGATGTGGCCTGGCTCCTGACACCTCCAGCATACCACGGAGGCGGACTCGCAGGGGGTATATTCCGGGCAGGCCGCTCTGTCGCCGGACGCCGGAACTGGGGCAGAGGCCTCCGGGTTTGACTGACCCTTCCCCGCAAGAGTCCCCTGCAGGTTTCTGGTGGCCTCGTAGCGCTCCACCAGGTCGACCATCTCCAGGGCATTGGTGGGCGATACCTGGCCGATCCAGTGCTGGAGGGGATAAGGCAGGGCCCTCCAAAAGATGTCCGCCAACAGTCGATCCAGCATGGCAGTGGGACTTAGTAGATCGGGCTGCAGCCACTTTTGCAGCCTGTGCAGCAGATCGTAGAACTGCGGCCTAGCGGGTTCAGTCGCTTTAAAGTCCCACTGGTGGACTCTCTTGGGCGCGGACCAGCACGTTCACGCCCAGTCTGGCTAGGACCTCTCCTTTCACAGTGTCATAATCTGCCGCTTGGTCATCCGACAAGTCGAAAAACACCTGCTGGGGTCCGGAAGCCAGGAACGGAGCGACCACCTCAGCCCACTGGTCACGGGGTAACTTTTCCCTCACGGCGACCTTCTCAAAACCGCCAGGTACGCCTCAACGCCGCCTGCGGGGGTCATTTTTGGGATCGCCGCACGGACCGCTCCGGGCATCTTGGACGTGGTGGGACGCTCCTGCCGCCTGTAATGCCATCACATGTTGTAGCAGTAGTTGGTTGGTCTCCCGCTGCTGCACGTTAGCCTCTATGAGAGCCTTCACAGCAGCCTCCATGTTGCCAGAAACTCCTGCTTGCAGCTTTGCTGGCTTAATATATTCCATACACTTTAGAAAAACAAAACTTCGGCGCTCACGCCAGCCTCACTGCGCATGCCCGCATCCGACACCAAATGTGGGGAGTCGCTCTGGTAGACAGCGGTGCGGGTGCAGTTTAGAGGCAAAACAAGGAGTCCAGATTGTGCAACAAACAGTGTTTTATTCACACTTGCACACAAAATGAAAAACAGTCTCTTGGTGACAGTTCACACACAACGGAAATAACGTAGCCAAACAAAAACAGTCCAACACAGGTTCAGTCACCTGGGAGGTGTAGGTGCAGGTTCGCACCACGCTGTCGGCCCAGCCGCAGGAGAATCCAGCTTCAGGTAGCCAGGAACAAAATACCTCCTTGCTGAGCTCTTTCCTCCTGGACAGAGAACTCCCAGCCCTGTTAGCAGCTCCAGGATAATCACACTCCCCAGACACAGCTGCTGGCTGCGTTTTATATCCAGCCCAAAACATGGACTGGACCGTGGGGAGCAGCCACCCACCCTACTCTTTAGCTGCTCCCAGTAAGAGCCGGCCCGGATCGGCTTTGCAGCCATGCTATTTAACAAAGCCAAACAGCACTAGCTGCTGCAGACAAAAACCCGGCTCTCACCTCACCGAGGCCAGCAACCTCGGTGACACGTACCTGCCATCACATATGACACCTTGCACCTTACCACAATGCACACAACCAGCATATTCCAGCAAAATCTGCCCTCCATAAACCATATGGCTCTCATTTCCTTTTAAGCCCTGCCGTGTACCTTGAGGGGTGTAGTTTCTTAGATGGAGTCACTCTTTTGGAGTTTCTACTCTAGGGGTGCATCAGGGGGCTTTAAATGGGACATAGTGTCAAAAAACCAGTCCAGCAAAATCTGCCTTCCAAAAACCATATCGCGTTCCATTCTTTCTGTGCCCTGCCGTGTGCCCATACAGCAGTTTACAACCACATATGGGACGTTTTTCTAAACTGCAAAATCAAGGTAATAAATATTTAGGTTTGTTTGGCTGTTAACACTTGCTGCCTTACAGGAAAAAATAGATTAAAATGTAAAATCTGCAAAAAAAAAAATTTTTCCTTTAATGCCTGAAAAGGGTTAACAACGTTTGTAAAATCAGTTTTTAATAACTTGAGGGATGTAGTTTCTAAAATAGGATCATTTATGGATGGTTTCTACTACGTAATCCACACAAAGTGACTTCAAAGCTTAATTGATCCTTAAAAAAGTGGATTTTCTAAATTTCCTTAAATATTTGAAAATTTGCTTCTAAAAATCTAAGACTTCTAACGTCCTAAAAAAAAAAAATTACATTCACAAAATAATGCAAACATAAAGTAGAGATATGGTAAATGTTATTAATAACTATTTTTATGAGGTATCACTATCTGTCTTAAAAGCAGAGAAATTCAAATGTAGAAAAAAGCGAATTTTTCCAAATTTCCCATAAAGTTTCGACTCTTTTAAATAAATAAATGTAAAACATATCGACTCAAATTCACCTAACTTAAAGTACATTGTGTCATGCGAAAACAGTCTCGGAATTGCTTGTATAAGTAAAAACATTACAAAGTTACTACCACATAAATTGATACATATCGGATTTGCTAAAAATAGGCTCTGTCAGAAAGGTGAAAAGTATCCTGGAGGGGTTAATAAGAAACTAAAGTGAGTATGATCCCCAGAGTGAATGGATCTGGTAAACTATTCCCAGTACCCTACTTGCTAGTGGTCATGCTCTTGTTTGCGTGACGTTTATCATGACATCTTGGTACACAGAGTTTTTTTTTTTTTAAGAAGAAACAATTTCATGGGAAACTGCAATGCTTTTGCAGCTAGGGCGTGCATGCTCTAATGGTTTTGTATGGCTCACTGACAAAATCTATGTACCTTGCCTACTGTAGATTGTCTTTCCTGATATAGAACAGATTATCTACAGCACGCCTATTTATATATACTAACAGATACATGCATCTGTAAAAGTTTGAAATCAGCCTCATGTGAGTAATCATGGAGAAAACGCAAATTATGATATAACATAACGGCATCCGTTGGTGAGATTTTACACTGCAAGGAATAATGGACAGAAAAGGCCTGCTGATTTAGGACAGCAGGGTTTAGATTTGATTTCTGTTGATGCAGAACATTTCATTCAGGATTGCTTAGAACAATCTGCGGTGGATGGAAAGACTTACAATGACATTATTGTCCCACTATACATATACTGTATACAAACATAAATATACCGGGACTATATAAATTAAGATTAACCGCAAAGTTGAATGGAAACTCTGCTAGATTTGTTACAAGTCAAGAGCATGTAAAGATTTCTCATGCTTAAAGGCAATCTCTCACCCACTTTTTACTAGTAAAACTACCTGCAATGGCCAGCAGTGCACGTTAACACCATTTCGATCATACCTGTAAGTCACTAGTATGTGCAGTGAATACCCAGAAAAATAACTTTTATTCATATGCAAATCAGATCCGAAGTGCCCAGCTGGACAGGCGTTACTTTTCCTTGTATGGTGCATGCATTTCTGTATATTTATGTACATATTTACAGCCACCACTAGATGGAGCTGGTGTCACCTTCTCTATATATTGAGGAGGAGTGAGAACATTCTAGCCAGTCTAATCAGTCAGACAAGTCATTCTAATCCTATGATGGTTTACCTCCAGCGGTGGTAAAACTACAACTCCCAAGATGCACCCTTGCTTCGCTGCTTTTAGAACTCCATAGAAATGAATGGAGCATGCTGGGAGTTGTAGTTTCACCACAGCTGGTGTGCCGGAGGTTAGCCATCACTGTTCTAGTCTGAGCCAGTGAAGAAAACAGAAGCAAAAATGTGGTAGCTGACAGACAAGCCAGCCCTGGATCAGACATCAATCAAGGCTAGGCCAGAAAGGAACTCTACTGGAAAAGCAAGCCAGAAGAAAAGAGAGAGTGAGATGCCGAGTAGGAGTTCTGTAGAGGTGAGTTGCATTACCAGAAGCTTATAGACTTTAAAGTCATATTGTTCAGTTGTGTAAAGGCTTCAGGCACTTGACAAGTTTACAAAAGGCAGAATTTGCAGAAATCTGAATATGCCCACTGTTCCACTTCCTGTTAAGAACATTATGGATACCTTAAACTGTGAGTATGACAGCCTGTTTACAAGTCAGGTAGAGAAGTGCAGTGTGAAAATTGTTCTAAAGGAATACCTTGACCTACTACTTGTGCTCCCATGTCACCTGTAAGAACCATCGAAAGTGAATGTGTGACCATCTGCCAGTCCATTGCATGCTGAGAACTGTAACTGATGTGCCTGAACTTAAGTCTTCAGTAAAGAATTAAACCCTTAATTTTAAGTGGGAGGAGCAGACAAATGGCCAAATCCTTGTTACATTAAGGGCTTATAGTTTGAGGAAGTGACTGGGTAAGTGGAAGTAGCTGACAGCAAGCAGAAAAGTCCCAAATCTGTCCATACATATTAGATAAATTTCAGATGAACCCATCAAGTTCAGTGAGACCAGCCAACCATCTATTGTGTATGGGTGTCTCCAGGCCTCCTCCTGAAGCAGAACATTGGAGGAGGAAAGGATCAGGCAGTTGGATTATTTTCAGGGAGATAAGTCACATGTGATTGTATATAAAGGGTCATGTTTTATTCAATTCCCTCTGATCTTTGCCTCTTGCTAATCTGCAGACAAAAAAAAAGTCTGCAAGATCAGACTACAAACTGTTTTGAAGTCTGTAACCATGTAAACACATAGTTCTGCATAGGTGCTGCATACATACAATGGTAGGAAAATTGTAACCCCTGACCTTTGCCGCACATACAAAGCATGCCTCATAGAAAGTTGTGGACCCACGACGTACACATACAGCAAGTTAATAAAGCTAAGATCAATGCTAACTGCTGCATCTAAGGGGTTTACAAAAGGAGGGGGCTCCCCCTCATTCACCCCGTCAGTTCCCCACGATGCGATCGCAGGGTGCTGAGGGCTACTATGGCAGCCCAAGGCCTTACGAAGATATGGTACCAGCTGGACACAACATATTAGGCATGAAATGCCATATCTGTGGAAAACTTGCTATTTTCACTTTGCAAAACACCTGTGGTATCAAAATACTCATTACACCCCTTAAGAAATTCCTTGGGGAGTTTAGTTTAAAAAACGAGATAACTTTATGGGGATTTCCACTATAGAGGTATCTCAGGGCCTCTTCAAATGTCATATGGCATCCCAAAAATGGTCCAGCAACATGTTTCCTCCAAAAGCCAAATGGCACACCTTCCTTCTGAGTACTTTGTTTATGCCAATAAATTGAAGATTTATGAGTATCAAAAAGTGAGTGCTGATCTACTTCTTTTACTTTCTAAATTCTATGAAATGCTTGTTGGGTCAAAGTACTCACTACACCCTTTGAAAAATGTATTGAGGAAGGCTACTGTTTACTTTTGCAGCGCATTGCTATGAGCAACGGCTGATGTTTGGGTCCCGTCCCCTTTAAGATGCAGTCTCGGCCTTCCGGGTTGGGCGTCACATGAAAGCCCCTCGTCAGACTCTGGACGGCCCCTGCGCACTGGTGACGCACTGTTCATGTGGCGCGCTCCTGGAATTACTGAAAGGGTTTACCCTCAAGAGAGTGCCATTATTGATTAAAGATAAAAGGTATTCATTTTTCCTCACTACCAGCCACATGTGTTAACTCTCCCCCATTGGTCCTGGCATGGTATTTTATACATGTAATGTCCCAGTGTCCTTTGTCTTCACTGAGGAAACTAATGCGAAACATGTGTTGGGGTGTCCTGTGCAGGTGCAATCTTCTGGGTCTGTATATTGTGCAATAGTTGGTTAGTGTGGATGTACTACAGTATGGTTTATCTGTTTATACTTACCTTTTATATCCCACAATACTTTTCTGACCACGGTTCTGCACCTCCATGTGGTTTTGGATATCGATACCATGATAACTATGTTATTCAAAAAAGATTTACGTTTTCGTAACAAATTTTGGAAGCAGTGTGCCAATTTTGGGTTTATCAGTGTTTGCTATCTTGGGATTATTTGTGTGTGTATTGGTCCCTACTTTGATATGTGTCTCTCCCCTTTAAGATGTGTAGCTATGTTATGCTAGAGATGATTTTAGTGCACAGAAAGGCACAGTAGTAGTCCCAGGTTGTCTGTACAGAGTGATTGATTGCATCGTTACTCACGATTGGGTACTCAGAGTCTTTTGTCTAAATGTTTTAACAGTGCAGTGCTGGATAATGGTTCCACGCACCTTATCCAAGATGGCAGCATTTTAGTACTTCCGTCAGGGTACGGTCAGGTTTTCTGTCCCCCTGGGAACAGTAATCAGGCACTTTGGTTCTACTTGATGGGTGGTAGTTTACACTGGGTTGAGAAAGGTAGTAGCTGAAACTTTGCAAAGTAGCACAATTTCAGAGCTTGATTTCTTGTGGGGTGGTGCGTGGGCTAATATGTGTCTCAATAACAATTCAATAACAACAAGCGGGATATGCGACCATACCAGAGATAACATTTCACAGTACAGTGTGGCTGTCACTCCCACAAAATACACTTAAGCACAATAAAGTCTTTTTAGGGGTTCTAAGCACAGAACACAGTTTGGTCAATTGGTAGAATACGGAGGATAGGATCCTGTTTGTGATGTTAGGTTCTAGTTGCAGTGGACTTTCGGGGAATGCATGGAGGATAGGAGTGGTAGTCGTGTCTCTGAGGGTGGTGGTAGTGCTCACAGGGCACACCCTTTCTTCCCTTCGAGACACAACCTGATTTTGGAGCTCTTGCCTGGTGGTAGTTGGGATGCCCTTGATGGTAGATGGTTTGATAGGGGGAAAAGCAGCAGGTTCGGTGTAGAGAGCCAGCGGATATATGCTGGAGCCAATAACTAGGCAGCAAGTTGTAATAAATTAAGGTTTTCTTTACTGTAGTGAAGATGGGAATAGTAGTATACATGGCAGCAAAATGCCACAGATCCAAGATATGTTAAATCCAAATAGCAGTGTATGGACAACAAAAATGATGATAGTTGTAGTACGCCCTCTATCTCCAAAGACACTTTTCAGTCTCTCAACAGAACCACAGGCATGCAATTAGTTTCCTTTTTAACTCATTCTGCAGTTACCAAGCTGAGGAGTGCAGAACTAAGATATGGATGGGCAATGTGTCTCCAAGTGTGGTAGGGTACTTTTACAATATTCACTTCCACAGCACCAAAGTCTTTCTGCCATAGATGTGCTCAATACCTTGCTTGCTGTCTGAATCCAATACTTGACTTGGATAAGGTTCTGGACCTTCTTATCTTCTTCTCTCAGGTGTACTCTGATAGTAGAGATGCTTCCTTGGTAGCTGAAGTCTCAGAGACAAAGGTTCTCTGAACATGGGCTTAGCTAGCAGAAGTTTTCACACATATAATCTCTCTTTCTCTGCTCAGCCTTGAGTCACTAACTAACCAGGGCGTGGACTCAGTCCTTCTCCTGGTAACCTAAGCATTTTGCCAATTTGGTAACCGTTAGGTTGTCCATACAGTGCCGATAAGTGCATATACATAATAAATCCCAACATTTAGCTCAATAACCTTGCATTAACTATTATAGTAGTAATTAACCCTTTGCAGTAGTCCTTTTGGGGTATGGCACATCTCTTACCATTTCTTTTAAATAACTTATTAGTGCTAATTATCTATGTGTCAATAAGGACCAGGAAGTAAAAAAAAAATATAGGGACCTAGGAAGCATTGGAATAGGATTGGTAGGGGAATCAATTAGGTGCTTATCACTTATTTTGTTTTTGTTCATGCTTTCTTCTTTCTTTTTAAAATAAATGTTACCTGCTGGAAAACCCCCTTTAAAAGTAATACATTACTGAATTGAATAGGACATCCAGGCCAATAAAAGCATGTTCTCTATTTTTCGTCTAATGCACCTTAAGGGTAGGGCTACATGAAGACTTTTTGTTGTGCTACTGAGTGATTTTAACCACAAGTGACCGCTGCAGTGCCCAAAATTGCATGCAACTCAAGGTACTGTTTTGTACTGTAACTTAATAGAAAAGCCGATTAACCCCTCGCCCATTCTATTTAATGCATCCCAGGTCCCTGTGGTCTCTACTTGCAAGTCCTTCTTGACACACAGAAAATGAGTATTCAGCCAACCACCGGCTAAGGTGGGCTACTGCCGTGACCAATGAGTGGCTGAGCAGTCTTTTACTGTGCTTTAAGAGGGACCAGGAATTGGAGACCAGCAGGGACCAGGGAAGCATTTAAGTGGGAGTGGCGGGGGATCATTGAGGTATTCCTTTTTTTATTTTTTTAATGCTATTCTTACCCTTTTTTTTAATTTTACCAGCTGGACAACCCCTTTAAATACTGTCAATCTCATTGTAAGAATGGTATTTGAGTGCAGAACCATTGCAGTTTAACATATTATCGCATTTAGTGCTATTTGTATGGATTGACTCTAATTCTTTCTCCTTGAAGGTCCACAGGCTTTGATGTAGCAATTATGCACAGCTCATTTACTCAGTATGATCACATAACATGCAAATACTGTATACTTAAAGCCTAGTAATATTTTTACTAATGCTAAAATACTGTAAGCCAAGGGAGTCAATCTCTGCATGATTACATTGACGTGGCCTTCACTTATAATACTAGTCATATGTTAAAAGGTTCGTAAAAGAACATTTGATGACACACCTGTTCTTTTAATTTTTACATATTTTTTTTATTCAAAAGTAAATCCTAAAATGTGTGAGCTGGATTTATCTGATCATTGTATCTTATAGATATATGTTATACAGATACGAATTACATTTACTTTATTATAAACCCTAATTTATTTCAGATCAGTAAAATTTTTGGGTCCTATGTTTCCAAATGTAAACAAGGAGATGTCTATTTTTATCAAATATTAAAGTGGTTGTCCAAGTAACTGTGTACCCCACTTTGAAGTCTTGAATAACTCAGTGGCATGATGACGGCAGCGCCTGTGCAGCAGGACATGATGCTTCATTCCAGTTGAGTCTGTAGTGTGGAATCCACAATTCTATTTGCTGAAAACTTACTGCAAAAAGACATACCATGCTTGCTTCTCTTCTAAATCAGAGGATGTCCAGCATTGCCATTAGCTCAGAACTGACAGATATCAGTGGGACCCAGTATAAGAATGAGCAAACCAATTCGGACCAAACCTGGTTCAGTCTGAACTTTGCTATGCTTCGGACGGCAGATGAATTCAACCTGGATGAGTCAATTAGTTCTGCAGCAGGTAGGGAGGTTCCCTATCAGAATAAGCAGAACATAATTCTATTGGGCTGTGAATGACGGTGGTTGGGTCTTACAATGTCTGCCAGAAAAATGATCTTAGGGAGTCAAGGAGAGTGAAAAAAAAATCAATCAGGGACAGTTGGAAATCAATCAAGCTTGTATTCTATTGCCAAGGAGAGTGAAGGGAAAGACTAGGATTACAAAGAAGAAGAATTATGTGTGTAGAATAGGGACAAGCAGTGTAGGACATTTTCCCTTAGCGCTACCACACAGTACTAATGTCCATATTGTGCCTCCTTCACAGCAGTAATGTCCACATTGTGCCCCTCACAGTAGTAATGCCCATATTGTGCCTCCTTCACAGTAGTTATGGCCACATTGTGCCCCCTTCTCTACAGTTTTGCCCACATTATGTCCCTTACCAGTAGTTGTGTCCTCCTTGTAGCCCCTAAACAGTAGCTATGCCCACCATTGTGTCTCTGCACAGTAGTTATGCCTACTTTTTTGTACTTGCACAGTAGTTATGCCCACCTTTTTGCCCCTTCACAGTAGTTATGCCCACTTTTTTGCACCCTCACAGTAGTTATGTTCACCTTTGTCCCCTTAACAGTAGTTATGCCCACCTTTGTCCCCTTAACAGTAGTTATGCCCACCTTTGTCCCCCTAACATTGGTTATACCCACCTTTTGGTCCCTTCACAGTAGTTATGCCCACCTTTTTGCCCCTTCACAGTAATTACGCACACCTTTTTGCCCCTTCACAGTAGTTATGCCCCAATTTGTGTTCCTTAACAGTAGTTATGCCCAGCTTCGTGCCCCTTCATAGTAGTTATGCCCACCATTTTGCCCCTTCACTGTAGTTGTGCCCACCTTTTTGTCTCTTCACGGTAGGTATGCCCACCTTTGTGTCCCATCACAGTAGTTATGGCCATTTTTGTGCCCCCATCACAGCATTTATGTCCTCCTTGTGCCCCCCTTTGGCCCCTGGTGCCCTCTCCAGCTCCATAAAAAAAACACACAAATACTCACCTGTTTCCCTGTTGATCGGACACATTTGGTGTTCCCAGCAGCACGATGTGCTCCCACACACACGGTGCTGCCGGCTGTGCAAGAGGCTTACTCCTGGCCTTTCACACATCTAGCAGCCGCGATGTGCTGCCTGCTGCAGAGCGGTGGAGATCAACGGAACAGTGAAGCAGGGAATGGACAGCTCCCTGCTTCACCATCTAAATGAGCTTCCTGGTGGGTGAGCCCCCCCCCAGCTTCTGCACCCCGGGCACATGTGACCCAACTGTTCCCCCCTCTCACTATGCCCCTGTAAGCAGCGGAGCTGACACTCAGGGAGGAAGGGGTGAGGTGCTGAGGCCGCTGATTTATTGTATATGTAAATCAGGGTCTGAAGGTGTCCAAGGGCAGCGTTCCAACGGCCGGTGCCCAGGCCCCGTGCTGATTTCCATGTGCAACCACTCCCCTTTCATCCATTTGGCCCCCCCATTCTCTGGCTGATCACCTCCTTCTTTTCTTCTGAAATCCCAAGCCTGTGCCGATGACAGCCCGTACATCACGCTCCAGCTGACGCTGCATCAGAGAGCTATCATTGGCGCAGGCGCGGGATTTCAGAAGAAGAGACCCTGATTTACATATACAATAAAAGTGTCTTTTAGACGAACTATGCAACGGACAACATTATGGTAAGAAGGATTTTAATGTGGGGACTGTTATCGATGCAATGGTGTTAGTGTTAGATTTTACATTTGGAGTGAAAGACTCCCTTTAGGCAATTTATTTGGGAGGGTGGTTGATTATATTCAAACTAGCAGCATATATACGTGATTACTATATATACACAAGGTAGTGTACGTTATCTGAAAGGGCAAAAAATATCCAGACTACGGAAGGGTTCCAAATCCTAGCGAGGGACCTTTCCTTTTCCTAAGAAGTGGCAAGAAAAGCCCACCAGGCCCCAGGCAGATAGTCAAGAGACTGGCCACTCTGAACCTAGGGAAAATAACACATGCTCCCAGCAGTGCCGTAGATATTTTTTTTTCCTGGGGGGGGGGGGTTCAGCTTTCTCAAATTATAAGACGTTATCAGTACTGGGGAGATCAATTTTTTTCAAGAGTAAGACTAATCTGTGTGATTTATTTTATTGGGGGATGATGCAACATGATGGGAATATGGATGATTTCACTTCAGTCCCCACACAGTGTGGGGACCCCACATCCATACAGACAGATCAGTATTACACTTGAAAAAAATTGATGCAACAATATGTTAATTCCATCATGTTGCATCACCCCCCAATAAAATAAATCACAGTGACAGTCTTGACAAAAAATGTATCTCCCCAGTCTCTCTCACACAGTCTCACTGAGCAGTGAGCACTTACTAGTCTCCAGGACCAGGAGTCCTCAGTCCAAGCCTCCCTCCAAGCAATGTGGGTGGCATGGCGCGGTCTCTCAGGAGTCCTCAGGGCTGGGGCTGGGGGGGCTCTCTCTGTGTCAGTCACAGACTCACACTGACTGTCAGAGTCTGTTGTCAGTGTCACACTTGACTCAGTGTCAGTGACTTCACTTGACTCAGCCTGGGCCAGGCGTGGGGCGGGCGGGCGCAAGCACTGCAGGCAGGCGGCAGCTCTTCTTCTCTGCTAGCTAGACACTGCCTGTGCGCGCCGCCCGCACCACGTGACAAACAGTGAGTCAGTTACTGCTCACCTCACCGAATCACTACGCGCCGCCCGCACGGGCCCGGCATGAGCCGAGCCGGGTCCTCCTCCACCTGTCCTACTACAGTACACATACACAGAGCGCGCGCTGCGCGGCAGAAGCAGCAGGCGCAGCGCATCCATTAAAAAAAAAAAAAGGGCAAATGTTCTATCCCCCCCCTTATCTACACCCCTGTCTCCCAGCATGGCCTTTGAAAAATTGCGCTGGCTTGCAGAAGGTGCTGACAATGTCCAGAAGACTGTCCCTCTTTTTAGCTATTCTGATATGGTAAGGAATGCTCTCCTGGACTTGCATTGTCAGAATGGTATGCAGCTACACTGCTTAATTTGCATCTGTACGAGCTGCAAAAAGCCATGAACGATTTGGTCATGCACCAGACCTCCTCAGCAGGGAGCAAGCGTTGATTCGAGGTCGGGCAGTGGCAACTCAAGCCATTCATGCTGCAGTTGTCCCTCATCCCCCTCATATGTATTTTTGAAGAGATGCAGAAACTCATGCAACATGTGGCCCTGTAGCTGTTGGGGACCCACAATGAGAAAATTCCATGGAGGGGGAGGAGGAGGTGCTGCTACTTGAGGAGGATTAAGAGGAGTCAGAGTTGGAGGAGAAAGAGCGTGATGATGATGACATTGACACCAGCCATGACACCCAATCGTCTTAAAGGGAGGTGGAAAGAACAGTCTTCATGGGCACGCTAGCTAGAATGGCAACCTATAGACTCTATTGCTTACGTAATGACAAGTGGTTCAGTGACATCAGTGGGTGAATTTTTCCTCTCACAGAAAGGGAGGACAAATTACATTATTACTGGGAAACACTGTGTTTGCAGTTTACCACAGCTTTCAGTGAGCCTGCCGCCAGCATGTCTGAAAGGGAGGCCCCTCTCTGCCCCCCCCCCCCCACACACACACAGAGTAACCCCCCTCACACCACCCCAATTAGCAGAAGCTGCATCAGCAGCTATTTCAGTCTCCTCAACGTGATGGAGCAGTTTTTTTACGGGGATCATGGTGTCCTCTGCCAGTGTCCAAAACATCACTTTTGTCAAAATGAACCAAGCACGGATTGGGGAGGATTTTCACACACTCCTCCGGCTGAGACCAATAAATAGATCTGGCCTTGCTGGCGGTGATCCATCTTGCCACTGTTGCTGTCTGACTACTGGCCTGCCTCCATCATGCCACTGCCACCATCATACCACTAATGCGACCTGCCTACCGTCACATTCTGTACGGCTGCTGCTGCCACCTCCATCATACCACTAATGCAACCTGCCTACCATTACTTCTGTACAGCTGCTGCAGCCTCCATCATGCCACCTCCACCATCATGCCACTAATTTGACCTGCCTACCATGACATTCTGCAAGGCTGCTGCTGCCGCCTGCATCATGCCACTTCTGCAACCTTCTTATCATCAAGTTCTGTACGGCTGCTGCTCCAGCCTCCCTCATGCTGCTCCTTCTGCCGCTACTATTGCGGCCACATGCCACTATGTCCATATTGTACCCTTTCCACATCCACACTGGACTGCTGCTGTAAAATGGAGAATTTTTTTAAACTCGTTCAGAACTAGCCACTTTTTCTTCTGAAGTGATAATCAACACTTGTGCATGTTGTATGGTCAGGCGTTTAGGCATTCTGACCCTGTCAATGCATAATTCTTCTAGGCTTAGTCCCCCAATCCACTTTTTTATTAATTAAATAACACAGCAGGCATTTAAACATCATCTGCCCCCAATAAGGGACAATTTTTGGAAACTTTGGAATATGAAAGAACATAACACATGTGCTGGAGCGGTGTGTTTATAAATATGCTGTATGTTAATGCTGTCAAATGGGCATTTACCCATAACTATGTATGTCAGTATCACTCAGACATCATTTACTATTGCTATCATTGTGTTCCAGAATTTGGGGAGGGAAAAAAAATCATAAATAACAAACGAAAAGAGATGAGTTTTACTAGCAATTCGGAGTCCTAGGAGGATAGAGGGGGTTATATACTAACTTTCAGGGCGACTGGAAGAACTTCGTTCAACCCGAACTGGTTCAGGTCCAAACCAAACGTTTTAAAAATTCAGTGAACCAGATCGGAAATGAATCTAGAGTGGTTCACTCATTTCTAACCAAGTATATCTGTGACAGCTCTAATTCATCCAGGTCATGGCATATTGGTAGTCAGTTAGAGCAACAGAACGTGTACATTTTTTTCTTCAAGATCTTTCACTAGTCATCTGACTGACTTTGTAATTGAGAGAGCCAGTAGGATAACTAGCAAAACGTCTTAAAGAATAAAGTCCATAGAAGTCCAGATGCTTGACTTTTTTTACTACTGTGACAACTTGTGGGTCACTTAGCTCTCTGAGATCATCGTCGACTCAGTTTAGATGGTTGGCACACCTCAAGAAGCCACTCCAACACTGTAGATTTGGGTACAAACTGGACACAACCAGTTTTATTATCTCGTCACATCAAGACAGTTTTGCTCCACAGCAATCAGCGTACATTTACAACAAGACAAATCCTAGGCCATGTAGCCACTAATTACACAGTAGTTTGTGCCTCACTAACAGGACCTGGGTCCATCATCAGCTCCCCAGAACACAAGTAACAATTTATGTCATACATCTGGCCAGAGGTCAGAGGTCCTGCTGCGACTCCCACAGGTCTTGGAACGGCCTGTGTCTTTCCTAGATTAGGAACACTGTTGGAGGAGCTCAGTCCACATTTACATGAGCCCTTCAACTGGCTGCCAATTAAGCTATATTAACAGCCCAGCTGCCTTTTGAACAGAGGGAAAACTCAATCTTCTGAGAATTTTTTCTCAACCAGATTTCCTTGGGTGAGACACAGCATGGCACCAATATGCCTTTCTGGATGCTTCCCCCCTACTAATACAGTGGAACCCAGGCACTCCCATCTATTGTTCAGTTAAGTCTGGCCAAAAGTGGTCTTCATAGAAGAATTGTAGCCAAAAGGCCACACCTTCAATGTGGAAACAAGTTTTGTTCTGCATTTCAGCAAATGGAGTTGGGGATTTGTCAGGATTAATAGTGTCCTTCAGGCTGAGAAATACAGGTACATATTTGATTGGCTCCAAATAGAGGCCATTATGGCATCAAAAGCGGCAAAAAGCATAGTGGACCCAGCCTGCGTGTGGAACCTGTATTTTATGGTGGCCAGTATAGCACCATAACAGGTAGCATTTAGTGTTAGGTTCATGTCTTACAGAGATCGTCTTGACACCGGCGGACAAGCACAAATAATTTAGCGCAAAATGTATTTGCCAAGAATTTCAACGTTATAAAATGAGTGTACAATTAGCACCAGAATATCTTTTATAATTATGGCATTATTGTACTTTTTTTGTGTTTGCAGAGTTGCTCTTGCATGGAGTCATGAATAAGAACTGTAAAGTTGGAAACGCATTGACTGACACAAAGACCGCGTGTTTTTACCGCTTGAGATGTAAATAGCTGTAATAATTGTGTCCACCGGAATAAAGAAGCTACGACTAAAAACGAATATTGGAAGTGCTGGATTCTTCTCTTCTGTTTCTGCATTGTTTTTTGTCTTTGTGCTTTCAGCTATGGCAACGTGCACCTGTGCATTGGGATGTGCTGACTGGCCCCCTTTTTCTTTGCAGTTTGCATTGGAAGTGTGGCTGACTCCATTTGTCTTGCACTTCTGACTAGCCTGTCTGTTCCTAGTCTGATTTTAATTAGTGCAAGTATAAGGCCCCTTTCACACGGGCGAGTTTTCCGCGCGGGTGCAATGCGTGAGGAGGACGCATTGCACCCGCACTGAATCCGGACCCATTCATTTCTATGGGGCTGTGCACATGAGCGGTGATTTTCACGCATCACTTCTGCGTTGCGTGAAAATCGCAGCATGTTCTATATTCTGCGTTTTTCACGCAACGCAGGCCCCATAGAAGTGAATGGGGATGCGGGAAAATCGCAAGCATCCGCAACTAAGTGCGGATGCGTTGCGATTTTCCCGCATTGTTGCTTAGCAACGGGACCCAATCTCTATTATTTCCCTTATAACATGGTTATAAGGGAAATAATAGCATTCTTAACCACTTCAGCCCCCTAGCTTAAACACCCTTAATGACCAGGCCACTTTTACAATTCCGCACTACACTACTTTCACCGTTTATTGCTCCGTCATGCAACTTACCACCCAAATGAATTTTACCTCCTTTTCTTCTCACTAATAGAGCTTTCATTTGGTGGTATTTCATTGCTGCTGACATTTTTACTTTGTTTGCTATTAATCAAAAATTACCGAAATTTTTGCAAAAAATGACATTTTTCACTTTCTGTTGTAAAATTTTTCAAAAAACTACATTTCTATATAAATTTTTCTCTAAATTTATTGTTCTACATGTCTTTGATAAAAAAATGTCCAATAAGTGTATATTTATTGGTTTGGGTAAAAGTTATAGCGTTTACAAACTATGGTGCAAAAAAGTGAATTTCGGCATTTTGAAGCAGCTCTGACTTTCTGAGCGCCTGTCATGTTTCTTCAGGTGCTAGAATGTCAGAAAAGTATAAATACCCCCCAAATGACACCATTTTAGAAAGAAGACACCCCAAAGTATTCACGGAGGGGCTTGGTGAGTTCATGTATCATTTCATTTTTTTTCACAAGTTAGCGGAAAATGACACTTTCTGAGAAAAAAAAAAAAAAGTTTCAATTTCTGCTAACTTCTGGCAAAAAATAAAAATCTCAGACGGACTCACTATGCCCCTCAGTGAATACCTTGGGGTGTCTACTTTCCGAAATGGGGTCATTTGTGGGGTGTGTTTACTGTTCTGGCATTTTGGGCGGGCTAAATTGTGAGCCGCCATGTAAAAGCTAAAGGTACTCGTTGGAATTTGGACCCCTTTGCGCACCCAGGCTGCAAAAAGTGTCACTTATGTGGTATCGCCGTACTCAGGAGAAGTAGGGCAATGTGTTTTGGGGTGTATTTTTACATATATCCATGTTGGGTGAGAGAAATATCTCTGTAAATTGTCAACTTTGTATAAATTTTTTTAAAAGTTGTCGTTTACA
This sequence comes from Bufotes viridis, assembly GCA_033119425.1. Classification (NCBI taxonomy): domain Eukaryota; kingdom Metazoa; phylum Chordata; class Amphibia; order Anura; family Bufonidae; genus Bufotes; species Bufotes viridis. The sequence goes on along the minus strand of CM065589.1, from coordinate 386,993,147 downwards.
GAGATATTTCTCACACAAAGTATGGTATATATAAAGTACACCCAAAACATGTACCACTTCTCTGAGTCGCGATACCCATGTGTACCACTTTTGCAGCCTGAGTGCTAAAGGCCCTAAACCAATGAGTACCTTTAGAGATTTCATAGGGCATTTTACACATTTGGATTCCAGACTTCTTCTCACGCTTTAGGGGCCCCTAAAATGCCAGGACAGTATAAATACCCCACATGTGACCCCATTTTGGAAGAAGACACCCCAAGGTATTCCGTGAGGGGTATGGTGAGTTCATGTAAAATTTTATTTTTGTCACAAGTTAGTGGAATATGAGACTTTGTAAAAAACAAAAAAAAAAATATCAATTTCCGCTAACTTGTGCCAAAATTTTTTTCTGTGAACTCGCCATGCCCCTCACAGAATACCTTGGGGTGTCTTCTTTCCAAAATAGGGTCACTTGTGGGGTATTTATACTGCCCTGGCATTTTAGGGGCCCCTAAAGCGTGAGAATCCAAATGCGTAAAATGGCCTGTGAAATCCTAAAGGTACTCATTGGTTTTAGGGCCCCTTGCGCATCTTGGCTGCAAAAAAGTGTCACTCATGTGGTATCGCCGTACTCAGGAGAAGTAGGGCAATGTGTTTTGGGGTGTATTTTTATATATACCCATGCTGTGTGTGAGAAATATCGCTGTAAACGACAACTTTTTACATTTTTTTATTCAAAGTTGTCAATTTACAGAGCCACGCCCCCTGCACTGATCACATGACAGTGACGTCACGCCAGGTCCTTCAGCTGTTCTACAGTTCGGGTTGGTGGCAGCCGCCCCTTATGGATTCCATATGCGCTATTGTGGAATCCATAACGGGATGCGCAATTAACCACCACCCGAACCCCGAACAACGGACTTTTTTTAAATGTTCGCTCATCTCTAACCCTAAGGCATCATTCAAGCGTCCGCAATTCTGTTCCGCAAAATTTTGCGGAACAGAATTGTGGATACATTCAACTCTATGGGGACAGACTTTGTCCTGCTCGGATCCGTAATTGCGGATCCGTAGTTGGAGATCCGCAAAAGTATAGAACATGTCTCTATTCTTGTCCGCAATTGCGTGACAAGAAAAGGCATTTTCTATATAGTTCTGGCAATGTGCGGATCCGCAAAATGCTGAAAGCACATTGCTGGTGTCCGTGTTTTACGGATCCGCGGATTTGCGGATCCGTGGATCCGCAAAACACATGCGGACATCTGAATGAGCCTTACAGGTGATCAGTGACAGGGGGTGACAGGGGTGATCAAGGGGTGACATGGGAGATCAGGGGTTAATCAGTGACAGGGGGTGGTGGGGGGCGGTGGGTGGGGGGTAGTGTGGTGATTGGTGCACTTTGATATTTTTTCTCTGGTGGTCCCAAGCAAAGGGACCACCAGAGAAGCGGTAGCAAGCAGATCAGACGCTGTTCACAGAACAACGCCTGATCTGCGATTTTTCTGCCATATACAGCCTGCCAGCGCACGATCGGCGCTGGCAGGCTGTAGTATAACTACATGCGAGCTCGCCGATGGCGCGCATTGCATGCATGCGGGCGCGTCCTCGCGTCATCTCGCGTCTCGCGAGATGACGCCTAGATGCGTCCGATCAGAGCTACAGGGCCGCCGCCAGGACGCAATCCTGCGTGCGGCGGTCCTGTAGCGGTTAATAAAGAATGCATTGTTAAATGATGAGGAAGGGGTTAAAAATAATAAAGTTAACTTACCTTAGCCACTTGATCGCGTGATCGCGATCTGTCCTCTCTTTCCCTGCAGCATCGATGATCTAAAGGACCTGTGATGACGTCATCATGGCCCAATCACCTGCTCCATCACTATGGTGATGGAGCATGTGATTGGTCCATGTGACCATGTGACATCATCCAGGTCCTAATCACTATCCTCAGGCTGTGGATAGTGCTTAGGACCTTGGATGATGTCACGTGGTCACATGGACCAATCACATGCTCCATCACCATAGTGATGGAGCAGGTGATTGAGCCATGTGATGCTGTGACATCATTACAGGTCCTTTACATCTTTCAAGCTAACGGAGAGGAGGCCGGGCTTCGCGATCAAATGGACCAGGTAAGTTATGATTAGTTTATTATTTTTAACCCATTCTGCACCGGGTTCAACATTAGGGAGATGGCCAAGGGTATTATTTTACATTATAACTATGTTATAATGTGAAATAATACCAGCGGGACAATTTCTGACCCAAACATGCACTTCTGTGAAGAAGTGCAGGTTCGGGTCTGGGTACCAAAAGTGCCGATTTTTCTCCCGCGCGTGCAAAACGCATGACAGCGCTTTGCACTCGCAGGGAAAAATCGCGGCAATTCCTGCAACGCACCCGCACTGTTTGACGGAGTGCACCCGCAACGCCCGTCTGAAAGAGGCCTAAAGCTGTAGCCCTGCATTCATTGGAAGCCTTCTGGCACCAGGAGAGGTAAGGTATAGAGTGGGCTCAGCATGCATGTTGGACCTGCATTCCCTGGATTTAATGGAGACCATTATGGCACCAAACATGGCAAAAGGCAGAGTGGACCCAGCATGAATAAGGATCATGCATTCACTGTATTTTATGGTCGCCAGTATGGCACCATAACAGGTAGCATTTAGTGTTGGGTTCCTGTCCTATAGAGATTGCCTTGATGCCGGCGGACAGGCACAAATAGATTTTGTACAAGATGTATTTGCCAACAATCTCAAATTTATAAAATGAACACAGCATTAGTACCAGAATATTGTTTATAATTATGGCATTATTGTGATTTATTTGTGTTTGCAGAGTGCTGTTGCATTTTTTATTTTTTTTGTCTTTGAAGAGAAAGCAGCTCTTCTTTACTTGTTGTTGCAACCGTAGCAGTGTGCACTTGTAATTACATCTCAGCCGTCCATGGGCGTAGCTATAGGGGGTGCAGAGGTAGCAGTCGCTACTGGGCCCAGGAGCCTGAGGGGGCCCAAGACCCTTGTGCCGCATAAAAAGACACACAAGGCACTGAGGGAAGGGGGGCCCAAGCTGAACTCTTGCACCAGGGCCCATGAGGTGTTAGCTACGTCCCTGCTGAGCCGTCCCATTCACTTCAATGGGATGGCTCCCTCCTATTCATTTGAACATGAAGGAGACATCCCATAGAATTCGTAATTACGCTGCAGTTGCAATGGTTAGCAGGTAAACAATGAAGAGAAGACAGCGTTTGTACTAGTGTTGCTTTCTCTTCAAACATTCAAACAGCTGATCAGGGGGTGCTAGGAGTTGCCCCACACCCCCACGCCCACCGATTATCTGATTGTGATAACCTATCAGTTAAAGAAATTAATTCTTTAAATGAGTTCTTTATTCGATTATAGCAATACCAAATACATACAGTTGTACTACATTTGCACAATAAAACCCCTATAAAAAAATCAATAAAAATAAAAAGTTTCTGCATCTCCACATCCCAAGACCCATAACATTTTTTTTTCTCTCTATGGAACTGTGTGAGGTCTGTAGTTTATGGGATAAATTACATGATAATAGTATAGTTTGGGTCATTACGGATGAGGTGATACCAGATGTGGAGTGGTTTTTATTTTTTAAATTGAAATCAACTGGAGATTTTTTAAACAAAATTGTATTTATTTCTAACTTTCACCAATTTGATATATGATCCTTTGATGGTGCACATAATACTACTTATGTAGTAGGCCAAAATGTATATACCGTGCATTTACTATGTGCTAAAAATGACATGACAACCTTGGGTCATTACTGTACAATTACAGTAATAACAAATTTATGTAGATTTTGTTTTGTTTTACTACTTTAAAAAAAAATCTAAATCTAAATTGCATCTCAATATTCTGACACTCATAACTTTTCTATATTTCTATCTACATATCTGTTTAAGGGATAGATTTTTTTGCAGGTCAATCTATCTGTCTATCTATCAATCTTGTCATTTTTATTCCCATTAGGGGACTTTAACAGGCGATCCTATGATTGCATATACCATAGACTGCAATAGAATACTATTGCAGTCTATTGGATTTTGAGAGGCTTCCTATTAATCCCTTCATAACCCCACAGTGAAATTTCACTGTGGGGGCTCAGATCAGAGGACAGGGGGAGCGTCATGCCTCTGTCTAACCCCTAAGATACTGTGTTCACTGTTAGGGGTTAAATGATCTGGATCAGTGTTATCTTTATTAAATAGCTGGCACCCGACAGGTAGGTGGTGGGCTCAGCTTTTGAGATTGTAAAGCAGTTAAAGGGGTTATCCAAGTTATATTTATTGATGACCTATCCTCAGGATAGGTCATCAATATCAGATCGGCGGGGGTCCGACACCCGGCACCCCCGCCGATCAGCTGTTTGAAGAGAAGGCAGCGCTGCAGCGCTGCCTCCTCGTCATTGTACATGCTGGTTGCATCTGCAGCGGTGAGCATGTGTAACATACCAAGCCGCTCCATTCATTTCAATGGGACGGCTCTGTGTATACTACAGAGCCGCCCCATTGAAATGAATGGAGCGGCTTGGTGTAATTACACTGCTCACCGCTGCAGATGCAACGGCCAGCATGTAAACATGACGAGGAGGCAGCGCTGGCACGGCGCCGCCTCTCTTCAAACAGCTGATCGGGCGGGGTGCCGGGTGTCGGACCCCCGCCGATCTGATATTGATGACCTATCCTGAGGATAGGTCATCAATAAATATAACTTGGATAACCCCTTTAAGGTAAGGAAATTTTTAAAACAATCTTAAATCTTCCAAAAACAAATAAAGAATAACAAAAAGAAACAAACAATTATAACACATGTGGAGGTTCTCATTTATCCAGGTCATGGGATATCAGTAGTAAACTCAGAACAACTGGACAGCTTGTATTTTCTCTTGAAAATACTTATTACTGTAAGGGAAATCACACAGGAGAAATGTCTGAAACTAGGAACTGGACTGGATTCTTCTCTTCAAGACAAAATACAGTAGTTCTAACTTATTACCACTGATATACATTATAACACCAATGTGTAAACATGTCCTATGTGTATTCATGATAACAAAGTTTTGATAATTAGATGTGCATATGTTCTATACAGATGGACAGTGAAGCCTCAGAGTTATTTCCTATTATGGGTCCAATAAACTCCAGTCCGAAAATGCTAAAGAACAAACATATTTACAAATGTATACCACATCATATTAATTCTCTTAAATTTAGTTTGTATGCTGGTCAGGGGCATACACAAACAACAGAGGGCCCCTGTGCCTGTATGTGCCCCACCCCTCCAACCAAACATACAAATATAAATATATATGTGCAAATAAAAAAAAACACCTTGTGAATATGGGTTAATATGTTAACAGTATATATATATTGTGGGGAGTTGCTCTGGTAGATAACGGTGCGGGTGCAGTACAGAGGCAAAACAAGGAGTCCAGTACGTGCAATAAACAGTGTTTTATTCACACTTGCACAAACGAAATGGTAAACAGTCTCTTGGTGTTCATTCACACGCAGCAAACAGAAAAAAAAGGCAAAACCAAAGAGTCCAAAACCAGGTTCAATCACCTGTGAGATGTTAGGTGCGCGTTCGCACCTGGCGGTCGGCCCAGCCGTGGGATAATCCTCCTTCAGGCTTCCAGGTCGACTGCACGTCTCCTTGCTGGGTTTTTGCTTCCAGCCCAGAGAGCTCCACAGGACTAGCAGCAGCTCCAGGACAATCACCGCCCCAGACACAGCTGCTGGCTGTGTTTTATACCCAGCCCAAAACCAGGACTGGATCGTGGGGAGCAGCCACCCACCCTACACTTTAGCTGCTCCCGGTAAGAGCCGGCCCGGATCGGCTTTGCAGCCATGCTATTTACAACTATGTCAGTAGCACTAGCTGCTGCTGACATCAACAAAATACGGCTCTTACCTCACCGAGGCTATGAACCTCGGTGACACATACCGGCCATCCACAACGGCACCCTGCACCTTACCACAATATATATATTTTTTTTATAATAGGCCACGCCTCTAACGCCTCATAACTATACACCACTAGTCCCCTTAATGCCCCCACATAGTAATTATTCCCCCTTTGTACCTGCACATAGTAGCAATGACCACACTGTGCCCCCTTCACAGTAGGTATGCCCAGATGTGCCCCCTTCACAGTAGGTATGCCCAGAGGTGCCCCCTTCACAGTAGGTATGCCCAGAGATGCCCACTTTACAGCAGTTATTCCTAGATATGTGCCCCTTTCACAGCACTTATGCCCAGATATGCCCCCTTTCACAGCAGTTATGCCCAGATCTGTGCCCATTTCACAGTAGTTATGCCCAATGAGGCCCCTTCCACAGTAGTTTTGCCCAGATATATGCCCCCTTCACTGTAGTTATGCCAGGTATGTTCCCCCTTCACAGTAGTTATGTCCAGATAAGTGTCCCCTTTACAGTAGTTATGTCCAGATATGTGCCCGCATTGCTAAGAAAAATGATGTTTTATTTTATGCAAACGGGGACGTTACAATTACTCCTAGAAGTTCCGCTCTCTCTGTAACTGCCACACCCTCTGCACTTTGACATGGACAGTTGTGATGACATTTTCACTACCAGGAACTGTCAAAGTAGACAGGGAGCGGCAGTTGCAAAGAAACCGGAGCCTCTAGCTGTAATGGGAACGCCTCCGTTGCTCCTACAGGCTCATTTGCATAAATTAAAACATCATTTTTCTCAGCAATGCAGGTACATATTAACATGGGACCAATACAGATGCCTTCCGCTGCCGAGCACTCATGTAACAGGTCAGCCAGTTTCATAGGTTCAAAACTGCTGACAGATGCTGTCATGCTCGTGTGTGGGAGGAAAACACCACACCGAGCATAGGAGAGAAAGGGGATATAGGAATAAGGCCTGGAAACTAGGGAAGGAAGATGGACACCTCCTAGAGAAAACCCTAACTCCAGTCCTGACCAACTAACAATATGAACAGGTCCCAAAGGAAGGCACGTTCATACACCGGATACCTAGAATCCTATCTCACCCTATAGGACCCTGGAACTAACGTCAGGACTGAGTCAACCTGTTCCTCCAAAGGGAAGGACGAACAGGAGTCTCCCTCAGGCCTAATGACAAACAACAGGGAAAGGCAACATACATATATATATATATATATATATATATATATATAAACAAAATACAAAAGGGAAAGGAAATACTTACTGTATCTTCAATGAAGCTTTAGTATCACCAGGAACTCAGCCGAGAACCAAAAACAAGCTAACCACAAGTCCAACAGAAGCTATAGACCGCACGGCATAGTGGGAGAAACACTGGGGATAGAAGGGGTGGAAAGCACCAGAAACAACACAGATGTCATTTGATCCAAAAGGAAAACACCTCAGATCAAACCACCTGCGGGGTTCAGAGCTGAAGCCGGATATATCCCCTTCGCCCCCCGTCAACCCCTCTGACATTTCATACTCCGATGCTCTCCCTTGGCCTGAGCTCTAAAGCGTAGGTCAAGGGCTGTTTTGTTTACAGTCCTAGCAGTGTTCCCACAATACTTATAATGTTCCCTGCAGTGTCCCCTGTAATAATAATACCTCTTGCCGTACCCCCTGGAGTTATAATCTTCTCTGTAGTGCCCGAATACATTATAATGCCTGTCTTCTCCTACAGTCTTCTATAACATGCAGTCCCATGTAAATAGCATCACTCCTCTCCCTCCAGTCTTCTATACCATGCAGTCCCATGTAAATAACATCACTCCTCTCCCTCCAGTCTTCTATACCATGCAGTTCCATGTAAATAAGACCAGTCCTCTCCCACCAGTCTTCTATATGATACAGTCCCATGTAAATAACCTCTCTTCCTTACAGTCTTCTATAACATACAGTCCCATGTAAATAACTTAAATGCCCTCCTTCAACCCCTCCAACACATAGTCCCATGTAAATAACATCACCCCTTACCCTCCAGTCCTCTATAATATCCAGTCCCATGTAAATAACACCAGTCATCTCCCCCCAATCTTCTGTAGCATGCAGTCCCATGTAACTAACACCCATTCCCTCCCTTCAGCCCCTCTAACATACAGTCCCAGTTAAATAACATATTTTCCTCCCACTAAGCAGGGAGGAGGTATAATGGGGAGAACAGGGGCGTAGCTAACGGCTCATGGGCCCTGGTGCAAGAGTTCAGCTTGGGCCCCCCTTCCTTCAGTGCCTTGTGTGTCTTCTTATGCGGCAAAAGGGTCTTTGGGCCCCCTTAGGCTCCTGGGCCCGGTAGCGACTGCTACCTCTGCACCCCCTATAGCTACGCCCATGGGGGAGAACCACATCTCCCAGCTTTTCTCTGGCACTTACATTCATTTGATGGCATCACAGGTCTCCGCTGCTGAGCGCTGCCTTTTTCTGCACTGGTCACATGATGATCACCTCATCACAGGTCCTACCACCACTTCCAGTGTTGAAAAAATCACATGACTATGATGTCATCGCAGGTCCTTCAGCTATGGAGTATAGGCAGAAAGGGCAGCAGATTCACAGTAAGTCCTAAACAGCCCTCCCCAAACTTCCCATAATAAAATTAAAATTAAAAAAAAAACACACCTCAGCTGGCACTAGGAAGGACCCCCCTCCCTCTGTGCCCCCGTGCAGCTGCACCAGCTGCACAGGCGATATGTCCGCCCCTGATGCTGGTGTTTCTCGGTATTATTTATAACTCACACTGAGGAAGCTTGAGCTTCCAGTTGTGGTGTTAGAAATTAGAAGGAAGTTAAAATAGATGAGACAAAGATTAGACAACAAAGGCATGTCCGAATCTATCACATGTTTCAGTATATTTTTTTTATGTATCATTGTAATTAATATTGCTTCCATTTCTGTTATTAACCTTCTCCCGACCGCCGAACGCAGGATTGTGTCCTGGCGGCGGTCGGTTTGTTCCTCCTTGACGCGCGGGCGCGTCATCTCACGAGACGTGCAATTTCCTGTGAATGAGCGCATGCGCGTACGTTCACAGGATCGCGTCGGGGAGAACTTTAACTACAGCCTGCCAGCGCTGATCATGCACTGGCAGGCTGTAGAAGTTAAAAAAAAAATGGCATATCAGACGCTGTTTTGTTAACAGCGCCTGATATGCTTGCTAGCTCGTTCCTTTGGTGGTCCCTTTGCTTGGGACCACCAAAGGAAACTTTTGTAAGTGCACCAATCACCACACAGACCCCCATCCATCCCCCCCGTCACTGATTAACCCTGATTAACCCCTGATTAACCCCTGATCACCCCATGTCACCCCCTGATCACCCCCTGTCACTAATCACCCTCTGTAAGGCTCATTCAGACGTCCGTATGTGTTTTATGGATCCATGGATCCGCGGATCCGCAAAACACGGACACCGGCAATGTGCTTTCCGCATTTTGCGGATCCGCACATTGCCAGAACTATATAGAAATGCCTTTTCTTGTCCGCAATTGCGGACAAGAATAGGACATGCTCTATCTTTTGCGGAGCTGCGGCCGGATGTTTGGGGGCCGAAACCCGAAGTTTGCGGCCGCAGCTCGCAGAATGCTGATGCGGCGAGCACATAGTGTGCTCTCCGCATCACCGCCGGCCCCATTCACACTGATAGGTCCGCATCTATTCCGCAGAATTGCGGAATAGATGCGGACATTTTTGCGGACGTGTGAATGGGGCCTTACTACTTTTTTTTTTTTTGCACATTTTTTGGCAGAGATTTTTTCATCCACATTGATCGATGCGAATGAGGAAATCTGTGCCGTTCATTTTTTTTTTTTTCAGCCCAGAGGCTGAACGGAAAAAAATCTCATTACCCGTATGCTCAATATAAGGAGAATCGCAGAAACTCCTAATGCTGGCCATACGTGTAATGATTATGGAGACCCTCAAATGCCAGGGCAGTACAAACACCTCACATGTGACCCCATTTTAGAAAGAAGACACCCTAAGGTATTCCGTGAGGGGTATGGTGAGTTCATGTAAAATTTTATTTTTGTCACTAGTTAGTGGAAATTTGAGACTTTGTAAAAAAAAATATATATATATCAATTTCCGCTAACTTGTGCCAAAAAAAAAAATTCTGTGAACTTGCCATGCCCCTCACGGAATACCTTGGGGTGTCTTCTTTCCACAATGGGGTCACTTGTGGGGTATTTATACTGCCCTGGCATTTTAGGGGCCCTAAAGCGTGAGAATCCATATGCGTAAAAATGCCCTGTGAAATCCTAAAGGTACTCATTGAATTTGGGCCCTTTGTGCATTTGCTGCAAAGTGGCACACATGTGGATCGCCGACTAGAGAAGTAGGGCAATAGTTTGAGGTGTATTTTTATATATACCCATATTTTGTGTGAGAAATATCGCTGTAAACGACAACTTTTTAATTTTTTTTATACAAAGTTGTCAGTTTACAGAGATATTTCTCTCACCCAACATGGGTATATGTAAAAATACACCCCAAAACACATTGCCCTACTTCTCCTGAGTACGGCGATACCACATGTGTGACACTTTTTGCAGCCTAGGTGCGCAAAGGGGCCCAAATTCCAACGAGTACCTTTAGGTTTTACAGGGTTGCTCACAATTTAGCCCCGCCCAAAATGCCAGAACAGTACAAACACCCCACAAATGACCCCATTTTGGAAAGAAGACACCCCAAGGTATTGCTGAGGGCATAGTGAGTCCATGAAAATTGAACTTTTTGTCAAAAGTTAGCAGAAAGGGAGACTTTGTGAGAAAAACAATAAAAATCAATTTCCGCTAACTTGTGCCAAAAAAATCTTCTATGAACTCGCCATGCCCTCACGGAATACCTTGGGGTGTCTTCTTTCCAAAATGGGGTCACATGTGGGGTATTTATACTGCCCTGGCATTTTAGGGGCCCTAAAGCGTGAGAAGAAAAATGCGTAAAAATGCCCTCCTAGAAGGTACTCATTGGTTTTAGGTCTTCGCTTTGTAGCACACATGTCGTTAGATATAGCAGTAGGTGCTTAGTGTACTATGTTGGTGAGAGAAATATCTCTGTAAATTGACAACTTTGTATAAAATGTTTTAAAAAGTTGTCATTTACAGAGATATTTCTCACACCCAGCATGGGTATATGTAAAAATACACCCCAAAACACATTGCCCTACTTCTCCTGAGTACGGCGATACCACATGAGTGACACTTTTTGCAGCCAAGATGCGCAAAGGGGCCCTAAAACCAATGAGTACCTTTAGGATTTCACAGGACATTTTTACGCATTTTGGATTCTCACGCTTAGGGCCCCTAAAATGCCAGGGCAGTATAAATACCCCACATGTGACCCCATTTTGGAAAGAAGACACCCCAAGGAATTCCGTGAGGGGCATGGCGAGTTCACAGAATTTTTTTTTTTGGCACAAGTTAGCAGAAATTGATTTATTTTTTTTTTACAAAGTCTCATATTTCACTAACTTGTGACAAAAATAAAATTTTACATGAACTCACCATACCCCTCACGGAATACCTTGGGGTGTCTTCTTTCTAAAATGGGGTCACTTGTGGGGTATTTATACTGCCCTGGCATTTTAGGGGCCCCTAAAGCGTGAGAAGAAGTCTGGAATCCAAATGCGTAAAAATGCCCTCAGAAATCCTAAAGGTACTCATTGAATTTAGGCCCTTTATGATCTTGACTGCAAAAGTGTCACACATAGAGTTGCCGATCAGGAGAAGTAGGCAATGTTTGGGTGTATTTTATATATACCATACTTTGTGTGAGAAATATCTCTGTAAACGACAACTTTTTAAATTTTTTTATACAAAGTTGTCAGTTTACAGAGATATTTCTCTCACTCCAACATGGGTATATGTAAAAATACACCCCAAAACACATTGCCCTACTTCTCCTGAGTACGGCGATACCACATGTGTGACACTTTTTGCAGCCTGGGTGCGCAAAGGCGCCCAAATTCCAACGAGTACCTTTAGCTTTTACATGGCTGCTCACAATTTAGCCCCGCCCAAAATGCTAGAACAGTAAACACACCCCACAAATGACCCCATTTCGAAAGTAGACACCCCAAGGTATTCACTGAGGGGCATAGTGAGTCCGTGAGATTTTATTTTTTTGCCAGAAGTTAGCAGAAATGGAAACTTTATTATTTTTATTTTTTCCTCAGAAAGTGTCATTTTCCGCTAACTTGTGAAAAAATGAAATCATACATGAACTCACCCATGCCCCTCCGCGAATACTTTGGGGTGTCTTCTTTCTAAAATGGTGTCATTTGGGGGTATTTATACTTTCCTGGCATTCTAGCACCTGAAGAAACATGACAGGTGCTCAGAAAGTCAGAGCTGCTTCAAAATGCCGAAATTCACTTTTTGCACCATAGTTTGTAAACGCTATAACTTTTACCCAAACCAATAAATATACACTTATTGGATTTTTATTTTATCAAAGACATGTAGAACAATACATTTTGCAAAAATTGTATATAGAAATGTAGTTTAAAAATAAAAAAATTACAACAGAAAGTGAAAATGTCATTTTTTTGCAAAATTTCGGTCATTTTTGATTAATAGCAAAAAAGTAAAATGTCAGCAGCAATGAAATACCACCAAATGAAAGCTCTATTAGTGAGAAGAAAAGGAGGTAAAATTCATTTGGGTGGTAAGTTGTATGACGGAGCAATAAACGGTGAAAGTAGTGTAGTGCAGAATTGTAAAAGTGGCCTGGTCATTAAGGGTGTTTAAGCTAGGGGGGCTGAAGTGGTTAAAACTGCTAGAGCTGATAGAAAAATAAGATAACTGAGATGGCAAAAGCACTTTTCTGTTTGTTATTGCTTTGCTCATTTTATATATCTACAGTGTATTCAGAAAGTCTTCAGATCCTTTTACATTTTGATATATTGCAGCCTTGTCCTAAAAAAAAACAAAAAAAACGCATTTTATTCATCATTCTGCACGCAATATCTCTTAACAACAATGTAAAAACAGAATGAAATCTGATGGTCAAGATAGTCATTGTCTTAGAGGGAGTTACTTCAAATGTGTCTATCTCACACTAACATTGCGCCGATAACAGTCCTCACATTGTAATCTCTACTTCACATAGTGTTGTCAGTTGCACAGTCTGCCTAAAAATATTTTATTGTATATAAATCAGGGTCGCAGGTGCTCGGGCGGCGCTCCATCGGCCGGTGCCTGTGCGTGCTGACTTCCATGTGACAACTTCCACTTCACTATTTGGTCCCGCCCTTCTCTCTGGCTGATTACCTCCTCTTCTTCGAAATGCAGCGCTGCTGCCGATGACAGCCCTCTGATGCAGCATCGGCTGGAGCGTGACGTACTGGCCGGTGCATGCGCATTGGATACTCTGAGGCATCTGCCAGTAATGGGTAGTACATTGCGCATGCGCCGCCCATACGTCATGCTCCAGCCAACGCTGCATCAGAGGGTTGTCATCGGCGCAGGCGCTGGATTTCAAAAGAAGAGAAGGAGGTAAGCCAGGAAAGGGCGGGCCAAATGGGTGAAAGGGAGGGTTGCACATGGAAATCAGCACAGGGCCTGGGCACAGGCCGTTGAACGCCGCCCTAGGCACCTTCAGACCCTGATTTACATATACAATAAAAGTGTTTTTTAGACGAATCTATGCAACTGACAACCTTATGGTAAGTAGGATTTAATGTGGGACTGTTATCGACGCAATGGTGTTAGTGTGAGATAGTGCACATTTGGGGTGAAAGACTCCCTTTAAACTGCTCCTGCATATGGAAATGAACACTAAACACAACTAAACTAATTACAAAAATGGAACTAAGCAAAGTCCATGAATACAGCTCCAGAACTAAGCTCCTAACACAAATAAAGCACCAGGAACCAAGTTCACAAACATAAATGCAGCACCAGAATCAAACCCATAAGTCAGTTTACAGAGATATTTCTTCACCCAACATGGGTATATGTAAAAATACACCCTGAAAACACATTGCCCTACTTCTCCTGAGTACGGCGATACCACATGAGTGACACTTTTTGCAGCCTAGGTGCGCAAAGGGGCCCAAATTCCAACGAGTACCTTTAGGTTTTACAGGGTTGCTCACAATTTAGCCCCGCCCAAAATGCCAGAACAGTACAAACACCCCACAAATGACCCCATTTTGGAAAGAAGACACCCGGTATGCTGAGGGGCATAGTGAGTCCATGAAAATTGAACTTTTTGTCAAAAGTTAGCAGAAAGGGAGACTTTGTGAGAAAAACAATAAAAATCACTTTCCGCTAACTTGTGCCAAAAAATCTTCTATGAACTCGCCATGCCCTCACGGAATACCTTAGGGTGTCTTCTTCCAAAATGGGGTCACATGTGGGGTATTTATACTGCCCTGGCATTTTAGGGGCCCTAAAGCATGAGAAGAAAAATGCATAAAAATGCTCTCCTAAAAGGTACTCATTGGTTCTAGAGGCCCCTTTGCACCGTACTAGTTACATATACCCATGTTGGGTGAGAGAAATATCTCTGTAAATTGACAACTTTGTATAAAATGTTTTAAAAGTTGTCATTTACAGAGATATTTCTCACACCAGCATGGGTATATGTAAAAATACACCCTAAAACACATTGCCCTACTTCTCCTGAGTACGGCGATACCACATGAGTGACACTTCTTTGCAGCCAAGATGCGCAAAGGGCCCTAAATCCAATGAGTACCTTTAGGATTTCACAGGGCATTTTTACGCATTTTGATTCTCACGCTTAGGGCCCCTAAAATGCCAGGGCAGTATAAATACCCCACATGTGACCCCATTTTGGAAAGAAGACACCCCAAGGTATTCCGTGAGGGGCATGGCAAGTTCACAGAAATTTTTTTTTTTGGCACAAGTTAGCGGAAATTGATATTTTTTTATTTTTTTGTTTTTTACAAAGTCTCATATTTCACTAACTTGTGACAAAAATAAAATTTTACATGAACTCACCATACCCCTCACGGAATACCTTGGGGTGTCTTCTTTCTAAAATGGGGTCACTTGTGGGGTATTTATACTGCCCTGGCATTTTAGGGGCCCCTAAAGCGTGAGAAGAAGTCTGGAATCCAAATGCGTAAAAATGCCTCAGAAATCCTAAAGGTACTCATTGAATTTAGGCCCTTGTGCATTTGGCTGCAAAATGTCACACATGGATCGCCAGATCAGGAGAGTAGTGCAGTTTGGGTGTATTTTTATATATACTCATATTGTGTGAGAAATATCTCTGTAAACGACAACTTTTAAATTTTTTTATACAAAGTTGTCAATTTACAGAGATATTTCTTCACTCCAACATGGGTATATGTAAAAATACACCCCAAAACACATTGCCCTACTTCTCCTGAGTACGGCGATACCACATGAGTGACACTTTTTGCAGCCTGGGTGCGCAAAGGGCCCAAATTCCAACGAGTACCTTTAGGTTTTACATGGCTGCTCACAATTTAGCCCCGCCCAAAATGCCAGAACAGTAAACACACCCCACAAATGACCCCATTTCGAAAGTAGACACCCCAAGGTATTCACTGAGGGGCATAGTGAGTCCGTGAGATTTTTTATTTTTTTGCCAGAAGTTAGCAGAAATGGAAACTTTATTATTTTTATTTTTTCCTCAGAAAGTGTCATTTTCCGCTAACTTGTGAAAAAAATGAAATGATACATGAACTCACCATGCCCCTCCGCGAATACTTTGGGGTGTCTTCTTCTAAAATGGTGTCATTTGGGGGTATTTATACTATCCTGGCATTCTAGCACCTGAAGAAACATGACAGGTGCTCAGAAAGTCAGAGCTGCTTCAAAATGCCGAAATTCACTTTTTTGCACCATAGTTTGTAAACGCTATAACTTTTACCCAAACCAATAAATATACACTTATTGGATTTTTTTTTATCAAAGACATGTAGAACAATAAATTTAGAGAAAAATTTATATAGAAATGTAGTTTTTTAAAAAAAATTTACAACAGAAAGTGAAAATGTCATTTTTTTGCAAAAATTTCGGTCATTTTTGATTAATAGCAAAAAGTAAAAATGTCAGCAGCAATGAAATACCACCAAATGAAAGCTCTATTAGTGAGAAGAAAAGGAGGTAAAATTCATTTGGGTGGTAAGTTGTATGACGGAGCAATAAACGGTGAAAGTAGTGTAGTGCAGAATTGTAAAAGTGGCCTGGTCATTAAGGGTGTTTAAGCTTAGGGGGCTGAAGTGGTTAAAACTGCTAGAGCTGATAGAAAAATAAGATAACTGAGATGGCAAAAGCACTTTTCTGTTTGTTATTGCTTTGCTCATTTATATATCTACAGTGTATTCAGAAAGTCTTCAGATCCTTTTACATTTTGATATATTGCAGCCTTGTCCTAAAAAAAAAAACAAAAACGCATTTTATTCATCATTCTGCACGCAATACCCTTTAACAACAATGTAAAAACAGAATGAAATCTGATGGTCAAGATAGTCATTGTCTTAAAGGGAGTTATCACTCCAAATGTGTCTATCTCACACTAACCATTATGCCGATAACAGTCCTCACATTGTAATCTCATTTACACATAGTGTTGTCAGTTGCATAGTTCGTCTAAAAATATTTTATTGTATATAAATCAGGGTCTTAAGGTGCTCAGGCGGCGTTCTATCGGCCGGTGCCCAGGCCCGTGCTGATTTCCATGTGCAACAACTCCCTTTCACTCATTTGGCCCGCCCTTTCTCTGGCTGATTACCTCCTCTTCTTCTGAAATGCAGCGCCTGCGCCGATGACAGCCCTCTGATGCAGCATCGGCTGGAGCGTGACGTACTGGCCGGTGCATGCGCATTGGATACTCTGAGGCATCTGCCAGTAATGGGTAGTACATTGCGCATGCGCCGGCCCATACGTCATGCTCCAGCCAACGCTGCATCAGAGGGCTGTCATCGGCGCAGGCGCTGGATTTCAAAAGAAGAGAAGGAGGTAAGCCAGGGAAAGGGCGGGCCAAATGGGTGAAAGGGGAGGGGTTGCACATGGAAATCAGCACAGGGCCTGGGCACAGGCCGTTGGAACGCCGCCCCTGGGCACCTTCAGACCCTGATTTACATATACAATAAAAGTGTTTTTTAGACGAACTATGCAACTGACAACCTTATGGTAAGTAGGATTTTAATGTGGGGACTGTTATCGACGCAATGGTGTTAGTGTGAGATAGTGCACATTTGGGGTGAAAGACTCCCTTTAAACTGCTCCTGCATATGAAATGAACACTAAACACAACTAAACTAATTACAAAAATGGAACTAAGCAAAGTCCATGAATACAGCTCCAGAACTAAGCTCCTAACACAAATAAAGCACCAGAACCAAGTTCACAACATAAATGCAGCACCAGAATCAAACCCATAAGTCAAATTCATCACTAGAATCAAGCTTATTACATATGTACACCACCAATACCAGGCTCATACCTTGAATACAGCACCAGAACCAAGCTCATTACATAAATGCAATACCAAAACCAAGCGTATACCATAAATACAGCACCAGAACCAAGCTCGTACCATAAATACAGTGCTAGAATGAACATCAGTACATAAATACAGCACCAGAGCTAAGCTTGTAGCCAAATACAGCTCCAGAACCAAGTTCATTACATAAATACAATACCAGAACCAAGCTCATACCATAAATACAATGACAGAATTAACCTTGGTGCATAAATATATCTAAATATATATCACCAGCTAAAAAAAGTTCAATACAGATACTATTGAACAGTCAGGTTAGTCCTTGTCATATAGGCTTGTTCAGGATGAAACTACAGGTCCCATTATGGTCTGAACAGTTGTAAAGGTATGGTAGAACTTGCTCCACAAATCAGAATGCTACCACCCATCATCAGATGTAGATCATACGCGTGATTACAGCTAGAGATGAGCGAAGTTATCAAAAATTCGATTCAGCTGCTTCGCCGAATTCACAAATAAGTTCAATTTGTTACATCTTACTTTGTCACGAAACACATTCCATTGCATTTAGCGGGCACAATAATAGAGAACACCGATCGCACCGCTGATCCCCTGATCATTGAACCCCTCAGATGCTGCGTTCAACACTGATCTCGGCATCTAACAGTCACATTGAGGTCTTTCAGGGGTTAATCAAGGGTTAAAAACAAAAAAATACATACTCACCCCATCCATTTGTTCGCGGAGAGGCCAGCGTAGCCATCTTGATTGAAGAAAACGTGCCAAATAGAGATGGCCCGAACTATCCGCCGGCGAACAGTTCCCGGCGAACATAGCTTGTTCGCGTTCGCCTCTGCCGGGCGAACATATGCGATGTTCGGTCCGCCCCCTATACATCATCATTGAGCAAACTTTGACCCTGTACCTCACAGTCAGCAGACACATTCCAGCCAATCAGCAGCATACCCTCCCTCCCAGACCCTCCCACCTCCTGCACAGCATCCATTTTAGATTCATTCTGAAGCTGCAGTCTTAGTGAGAGGAAGGAGAGTGTAATTGCTGCTGATTTAATTGGGAAATCGATAGCTAGGGCTAGTGAATTCAGTGTCCACTCCAGTCCTGAAAGACTCATCTGATCTCTGCTGTAAGGACAGCGTCCTGACAGCACCCCAAAAAGCCCTTTTAGGGCTGCAACATTAGTCTGCTTTTTTTTTCCTTTATATACATATTGCAGTTGCCTGGCCTGCCTGTGTGTGAGTAGCTGCAGGCCCACAGACTGTAGTGTGCCCACTGCCAGTGCCCACCCCTGTCATTCCGTGTGGCA
The DNA here is from genome assembly GCA_033119425.1 of Bufotes viridis. NCBI lineage: Eukaryota > Metazoa > Chordata > Amphibia > Anura > Bufonidae > Bufotes > Bufotes viridis. The sequence goes on along the minus strand of CM065589.1, from coordinate 386,974,390 downwards.
CAGGACTTTGCATCAAAAAAAGGCATTTAATTTTTACACTTTAATCTAAGGTTAGTTGCCTGCCAGTGTGTGTCAGGCTGACTTCCAGTGACTGTAGTGTGCCCACTGCCAGTGTCCACCACTCATACCAGGCTGGCACAGGACTTTGCATAAAAAGGCATTTAATTTTTACACTTTAGTGTAATTTCAGCTGCTTGCCTGCTGCTAGTGTGTGTCAGGCCGACTTCAACTGACTGTAGTGTGCCCAATGCCAGTGCCCACCCCTGTCATCCCGTGTGGCACAGGACTTTGCTTAAAAAAAGGCACTTAATTTTTACACTTTAATCTAAGGTTAGTTGCCTGCCAGTGTGTGTCAGGCTGACTTCCACTGACTGTAGTGTGCTCACTGCCAGTGCCCACCACTCATACCGGCTGGCACAGGACTTTGCATAAAAAGGCATTTAATTTTTACACTTTAGTGTAATTTCAGATGCTTGCCTGCTGCTAGTGTGTGTCAGGCCGACTTCAACTGACTGTAGTGTGCCCACTGCCAGTGCCCACCCCTGTCATCCCGTGTGGCACAGGACTTTGCTTAAAAAAGGCACTTAATTTTACACTTTAATCTAAGGTTAGTTGCCTGCCAGTGTGTGTCAGGCTGACTTCAACTGACTGTAGTGTGCCCACTGCCAGTGCCCACCCCTGTCATCCGTGTGGCACAGGACTTTGCTTAAAAAAGGCACTTAATTTTTACACTTTAATCCAAGGTTAGTTGCCTGCCAGTGTGTGTCAGGCTGACTTCCACTGACTGTAGTGTGCCCACTGCCAGTGTCCACCACTCATACCGGCTGGCACAGGACTTTGCATAAAAAGGCATTTAATTTTTACACTTTAGTGTAATTTCAGCTGCTTGCCTGCTGCTAGTGTGTGTCAGGCCGACTTCCACTGACTGTAGTGTGCCCACTGCCAGTGTCCACCACTCATACCGGCTGGCACAGGACTTTTGCATAAAAAGGCATTTAATTTTTACACTTTAGTGTAATTTCAGCTGCTTGCCTGCTGCTAGTGTGTGTCAGGCCGACTTCCACTGACTGTAGTGTGCCCACTGCCAGTGTCCACCACTCATACCGGCTGGCACAGGACTTTGCATAAAAAAGGCATTTAATTTTTACACTTTAGTGTAATTTCAGCTGCTTGCCTGCTGCTAGGTGTGTCAGGCCGACTTCAACTGACTGTAGTGTGCCCACTGCCAGTGCCCACCCCTGTCATCCCGTGGCATAGGACTTTGCTTAAAAAAGGCACTTAATTTTTACACTTTAATCTAAGGTTAGTTGCCTGCCAGTGTGTGTCAGGCTGACTTCCACTGACTGTAGTGTGCCTCACTGCCAGTGTCCACCACTCATACCGGCTGGCACAGGACTTTGCATAAAAAGGCATTTAATTTTTACACTTTAGTGTAATTTCAGCTGCTTGCCTGCTGCTAGTGTGTGTCAGGCCGACTTCCACTGACTGTAGTGTGCCCACTGCCAGTGTCCACCACTCATACCGGCTGGCACAGGACTTTGCATAAAAAAGGCATTTAATTTTTACACTTTAGTGTAATTTCAGCTGCTTGCCTGCTGCTAGTGTGTGTCAGGCCGACTTCCACTGACTGTAGTGTGCCCACTGCCAGTGTCCACCACTCATACCGGCTGGCACAGGACTTTGCATAAAAAGGCATTTAATTTTTACACTTTAGTGTAATTTCAGCTGCTTGCCTGCTGCTAGTGTGTGTCAGGCCGACTTCAACTGACTGTAGTGTGCCCACTGCCAGTGCCCACCCCTGTCATCCCGTGTGGCACAGGACTTTGCTTAAAAAGGCACTTAATTTTTACACTTTAATCTAAGGTTAGTTGCCTGCCAGTGTGTGTCAGGCTGACTTCCACTGACTGTAGTGTGCCCACTGCCAGTGTCCACCACTCATACCGGCTGGCACAGGACTTTGCATAAAAAAGGCATTTAATTTTTACACTTTAGTGTAATTTCAGCTGCTTGCCTGCTGCTAGTGTGTGTCAGGCTGACTTCCACTGACTGTAGTGTGCCCACTGCCAGTGCCAACCACTGATACCGGGTGGCACAGTAGCTTGCCGATAAATAAGGCATTTAATTTTTAGACAGTAGTCTAAATTCAGTTGCTTGCCTGCTGCCAGTGTGTGTCAGGCCCTCTTCCACTGACTGTAGTGTGCCCACTGCCAGTGCCAACCACTGATACCGGGTGGCACAGTAGCTTGCCGATAAATTAGGCATTTAATTTTTAGACAGTAGTCTAAATTCAGTTGCTTGCCTGCTGCCAGTGTGTGTCAGGCCCTCTTCCACTGACTGTAGTGTGCCCACTGCCAGTGCCAACCACTGATACCGGGTGGCACAGTAGCTTGCCGATAAATAAGGCATTTAATTTTTAGACAGTAGTCTAAATTCAGTTGCTTGCCTGCTGCCAGTGTGTGTCAGGCCCACTTCCACAGACTGTAGTGTGCCCACTGCCAGTGCCAACCACTGATACCGGGTGGCACAGTAGCTTGCCGATAAATAAGGCATTTAATTTTTAGACAGTAGTCTAAATTCAGTTGCTTGCCTGCTGCCAGTGTGTGTCAGGCCCGCTTCCACTGACTGTAGTGTGCCCACTGCCAGTGCCAACCACTGATACCGGGTGGCACAGTAGCTTGCCGATAAATAAGGCATTTAATTTTTAGACAGTAGTCTAAATTCAGTTGCTTGCCTGCTGCCAGTGTGTGTCAGGCCCTCTTCCACTGACTGTAGTGTGCCCACTGCCAGTGCCAACCACTGATACCGGGTGGCACAGTAGCTTGCCGATAAATTAGGCATTTAATTTTTAGACAGTAGTCTAAATTCAGTTGCTTGCCTGCTGCCAGTGTGTGTCAGGCCCTCTTCCACTGACTGTAGTGTGCCCACTGCCAGTGCCAACCACTGATACCGGGTGGCACAGTAGCTTGCCGATAAATAAGGCATTTAATTTTTAGACAGTAGTCTAAATTCAGTTGCTTGCCTGCTGCCAGTGTGTGTCAGGCCCACTTCCACAGACTGTAGTGTGCCCACTGCCAGTGCCAACCACTCATACCGGGTGGCACAGTACCTAGCACGCGTAGTACCACTTATCTAAAAAAATGACAGGCAGAGGCAGGCCAGACTGCAGGGGCCGCCGTGGTCGTGGTGCTGTGATTTCCACTGTCCCTGGAATAATGCCCAGTTTTCAGAGGCCACGTACCCTGAACCCGAAAAATTCAGAGGACGTAGTTGACTGGCTTAGACAGGACACCCAATCTTCAACAGCTTCCGCTAAGAACCTTGACGCACCATCCTCCTCCAGCTCAGCTTCGGTCACCTGCTCTCAAGTTACCACGCACCCGCCCGTCGCCACCACCACCACTACCACCACAGCCACCACAGCCGCTTCACTTGATCCGTCAGAGGAGTTATTTACACATCAGTTGGATGCAATTAGTGATGCGCAACCATTATTGCCAGATGATGTAGATTACGGGATATGTCTCAGTCAGGCAGGATTACACACATGGACGTACAGTGTGATGATGATGATGATGATGTTGTACTCCGCTGCTGCTTCCTTTGCTGAGGTGTCAGATACAAGTGAAGCGGTTGATGATGACGATGTGTCCACGGATGCCACGTGGGTGCCTGCTCGAAGAGAAGAAGAGGGGGAAAGTTCTGAAGGGGAGACAGAGAGAATGAGGAGACGAGTTGGAAGCAGGGGAGGTCGTCGCAAGGAGTTAGTGGCACAGTCAGACAGCATGTATCGGCACCTGGGGTCAGCCAGACAGCACGCCAGTCAACGCATGCTGCTGCCACCACCAGAATGCCGTCATTGCAAAGCTCAGCAGTGTGGCATTTTTTTGTGTGTCTGCCTCTGATAAAAGCAATGCCATTTGCAACCTGTGCCAAAAGAAACTGAGTCGTGGGAAGTCCAACACCCACCTTGGTACAACTGCTTTGGCGAAGGCACATGATCTCACATCACAAACGCCTATGGGATCAACACATGAGTACAAGCAGCACACAAACTCAAAGCCACCATGCTCCTCCTGGTCCAGCATCTTCAGCCACGCCAACCACTGCTGTCCTCCCTGCCCCTCTCAACCACCCGCCACTCCATCTCTCACCTTCAGCAGTTCCTGCTCATCTGCCCACAGTCAGGTGTCTGTCAAGGACATGTTTGAGCATAAGAAGCCAATGTCACAAAGTCACCCCTTGCCCGGCGACTGACAGCTGGCTTGACGGAACTCTTAGCCCGCCAGCTTTTACCATACCAGCTGGTAGAGTCTGGAGGCCTTCAAAAATTTGTCGCTATTGGGACACCACAGTGGAAGGTACCCGACGAAATTTTTTTCAAAAAGGCAATCCCAAACCTCTACCATGTCATTGAAAAGGAAGTCATGGCATCTCTGGCATACAGTGTTGGGGCAAGGGTCCATCTGACCACTGATACCTGGTCTGCAAAGCACGGTCAGGGCAGGTATATCACGTATACTGCGCATTGGGTCAACCTGCTGACGGCTGACAAGCATGGAATGCGTGGCTCCGCAGCGGAGTTGGTGACACCACCACGACTTGCAGGCAGACCTACTGCCACCTCCTCTACTCCTACTCCATCCTCTTCAATATCCTCCTCGGCTGAGTCCTCTTCTGCTGCGGCGCCTGGCTGCACATCAACTGATTCCCCCAGCTCCCCAGGGGCTATTCCACATCCCGGATACGACAGTGTCACGCTATCTTGGGGTTGACTTGCCTGAAAGCAGAGAGCCACACAGGACCAGCACTCCTGTCCGCCCTGAACGCACAGGTGGATCAGTGGCTGACCCCGCACCAACTGGAGATCGGCAAAGTGGTGTGTGACAATGGAAGCAATCTGTTGTCGGCATTAAATTTGGGCAGTTGTCACATGTGCCGTGCATGGCACATGTGTTGAATCTCATCGTACAACGTTTTGTGTCTAAGTACCCAGGCTTACAGGACGTCCTCAAGCAGGCCAGGAAGGTGTGTGGCCATTTCAGGCGTTCCTACACGGCCATGGCGCACTTTTCCGATATTCAGCGGCGAAACAACATGCCAGTGAGGCGCTTGATATGCGACAGCCCGACACGTTGGAATTCAACACTCCTAATGTTCGACCGCCTGCTCCAACAAGAAAAAGCCATCAACGAGTATTTGTATGACCGGGGTGCTAGGACAGCCTCTGCAGAGCTGGGAATCTTTTGCCACGTTACTGGACACTCATGCGCAATGCCTGTAGGCTTATGCGTCCTTTTGAGGAGGTGACAAACCTAGTCAGTCGCACCGAAGGCACCATCAGCGACCTCATCCCATTTGTTTTCTTCCTGGAGCGTGCCCTGCGAAGAGTTCTGGATCAGGCTGTAGATGAGCGTGAAGAGGAAGAGGAAGAGTTGTGGTCACCATCACCACCAGAAACAGCCTTGTCATCATCGCTTGTCGGACCTGCAGCAACGCTGGAAGAGGAGTATGAGGAAGAGGAGTCAGAGGAGGAATGTGGTGGCTTTGAGGAGGAGGAAGACCAACCACAGCAGGCACCCCAGGGTGCTCGTTGTTGTCACCTATCTGGGACCCATGGTGTTGTACGTGGCTGGGGGAAGAACAGACCGTCAATGACATCAGTGAGGACGAGGAACGGGAAATGAGTAGCTCTGCATCCAACCTTGTTCAAATGGGGTCTTTCATGCTGTCATGTCTGTTGAGGGACCCACGTATAAAAAGGATAAAGGAGAACGATCTGTACTGGGTGGCCACGCTACTAGACCCCGGTATAAGCAGAAAGTGGCAGAAATGTTACCAAATTACCGAAAGTCGGAAAGGATGCAGCAGTTCAAAACCAAACTAAAAATATGCTTTACACAGCTTATAAGGGGGATGTCACAGCACAACGGGAATCTAACAGGGGAAGAGGTGAGTGTAATCCTCCTCCTACCACGGCGGCAAGGACTGGACGATTTACAGATGTGTTGTTGATGGAGGACATGCGGAGCTTTTTCAGTCCTACTCATCGCCACAGCCCTTCGGGATCCAGCCTTAGAGAACGACTCGACCGACAGGTAGCAGACTACCTCGCCTTAACAGCAGATATCGACACTCTGAGGAGCAATGAACCCCTTCACTACTGGGTGTGCAGGCTTGACCTGTGGCCTGAGCTATCCCAGTTTGCGATAGAACTTCTGGCCTGCCCTGCTTCAAGTGTCCTGTCAGAAAGGACCTTCAGTGCAGCAGGAGGCATTGTCACTGACAAGAGAAGTCGCCTCGGTCAAAAAGTGTTGATTACCTCACCTTCATAAAGATGAATGAGGCATGGATCCCGAAGGGACTGACAGTGGGGGATACGCTTGACTAACAAAAGGCCTGATTACATGCCATGGCCTTAAAATGGTCCCCACGCTGCTGTATTTAATGTCTGCATACCGGATGACTTTCGTGAATTCTCCACCACCAACTAGGGTTCAAGCCGCAATGTTTTAGTCACTTTTCTGCCTGAAAACATAAATTTTTCCGGCCGCTGCTACAATAGCGGCTGCAACAGTGCAATTATTTTTCAGGCATGTGTACATGCCTAATTTTTCTGTCCTATGGTGCAGCACTGTGGCTGCAAAAACAAAACCAAAAAAAAAGGCACATACAAGTGTCAATTCCCTTCGTGATCGTTACCTTGTTGTGGTGAAGGGGCTTATGTATCACAATGAAGCAATCATCATCACCTCTATAAGTGTGTTGGCAATGTTGCCACACCCCAGATGATAAGGCCGTTGCTTCATTATGATCAGACCAAAAGCGATCGGGTGGCCACGCTACTAGACCCCGGTATAAGCAGAAAGTGGCAGAAATGTTACCAAATTACCGAAAGTCGGAAAGGATGCAGCAGTTCAAAACCAAACTAAAAATATGCTTTACACAGCTTATAAGGGGATGTCAATGGGGGATTCGACAATGGTTAATCAATTCGACCGATAGGGTCCGTAACAGGGATTAAACTGATAGCAATAGTACTAGTTAAGACACCACTCATATAGGGTGTCACAGCACATTGCTCTGTGCACGCGCAGTGCCCCAATTTGGGAGTAAGAGGACCGACTAAGCTGCTTTTTCCATCTCCCGGTTCCTGAAATCAATTCAGTTTAGTGTACGAGAGTTTGGTCTGTCACTGTGAAGGCAGTCGAAGGTACCCGGCCTAAATTTTTTTTCACAAAAGGCAATCCCTGATATGGGACGTAACAGGGATTAAACTGATGAGAATAATACTACAGAAAATACCACTCATATCAGTGGAGGGAGCCAGCGTTTTTTTAACCATCTCCCTGCTCAAAAAATCTATTTAATAAATGGCCCCCAGATTGGGGAGTCGGGACGTTAGAGGGATTAAACTGATGAGAATAGTACTACAGAAAATACCACTCATATCGGGTGTGACAGTAAATTGCACGGCGCAGACGCAGTGACCGTGGTTTAAAACAGAGTGGAGGGAGCCAGCGTTTTTTAACCATCTCCCGTTCGAAAAATCTATTCAATAAATGGCCCCCAGATTGGGGACGTTAGAGGGATTAAACTGATGAGAATAGTACTACAGAAAATACCACTCATATCGGGTGTGACAGTAAATTGCACGGCGCAGACGCAGTCACCGTGGTTTAAAACAGAGTGGAGGGAGCCAGCGTTTTTTTAACCATCTCCCCGTTCGAAAAATCTATTCAATAAATGGCCCCCAGATTGGGGACGTTAGAGGGATTAAACTGATGAGAATAGTACTACAGAAAATACCACTCATATCGGGTGTGACAGTAAATTGCACGGCGCAGACGCAGTCACCGTGGTTTAAAACAGAGTGGAGGGAGCCAGCGTTTTTTAACCATCTCCCCGTTCGAAAAATCTATTCAATAAATGGCCCCCAGATTGGGGACGTTAGAGGGATTAAACTGATGAGAATAGTACTACAGAAAATACCACTCATATCGGGTGTGACAGTAAATTGCACGGCGCAGACGCAGTGACCGTGGTTTAAAACAGAGTGGAGGGAGCCAGCGTTTTTTAACCATCTCCCCGTTCGAAAAATCTATTCAATAAATGGCCCCCAGATTGGGGACGTTAGAGGGATTAAACTGATGAGAATAGTACTACAGAAAATACCACTCATATCGGGTGTGACAGTAAATTGCACGGCGCAGACGCAGTGACCGTGGTTTAAAACAGAGTGGAGGGAGCCAGCGTTTTTTAACCATCTCCCCGTTCGAAAAATCTATTCAATAAATGGCCCCCAGATTGGGGACGTTAGAGGGATTAAACTGATGAGAATAGTACTACAGAAAATACCACTCATATCGGGTGTGACAGTAAATTGCACGGCGCAGACGCAGTGACCGTGGTTTAAAACAGAGTGGAGGGAGCCAGCGTTTTTTAACCATCTCCCCGTTCGAAAAATCTATTCAATAAATGGCCCCCAGATTGGGGACGTTAGAGGGATTAAACTGATGAGAATAGTACTACAGAAAATACCACTCATATCGGGTGTGACAGTAAATTGCACGGCGCAGACGCAGTGACCGTGGTTTAAAACAGAGTGGGAGGGAGCCAGCGTTTTTTAACCATCTCCCCGTTCGAAAAATCTATTCAATAAATGGCCCCCAGATTGGGGACGTTAGAGGGATTAAACTGATGAGAATAGTACTACAGAAAATACCACTCATATCGGGTGTGACAGTAAATTGCACGGCGCAGACGCAGTGACCGTGGTTTAAAACAGAGTGGAGGGAGCCAGCGTTTTTTAACCATCTCCCTGTTCGAAAAATCTATTCAATAAATGGCCCCCAGATTGGGGACGTTAGAGGGATTAAACTGATGAGAATAGTACTACAGAAAATACCACTCATATCGGGTGTGACAGTAAATTGCACGGCGCAGACGCAGTGACCGTGGTTTAAAACAGAGTGGAGGGAGCCAGCGTTTTTTAACCATCTCCCCGTTCGAAAAATCTATTCAATAAATGGCCCCAGATTGGGGACGTTAGAGGGATTAAACTGATGAGAATAGTACTACAGAAAATACCACTCATATCGGGTGTGACAGTAAATTGCACGGCGCAGACGCAGTCACCGTGGTTTAAAACAGAGTGGAGGGAGCCAGCGTTTTTTAACCATCTCACCGTTCGAAAAATCAATTCAATTCATCTTTTGGGGACCCTTGGTGTTGTACGTGGCTGGGTGGAGGAAGAAACCTTCAATGACATCACCGGGACGTGGCTAGCTTGGTATCCAACCTTGTGCAAATGGGGAGTTTGCGGTTGTGCAAATGAACTGTTTGCGGTGCATTAAAAGGGGAGTTTGGTCTGTCAATGTCAGTGAAGCGGGCGTAACCCTTACACTACCTGATCGATACAACATCATACCTGATCGTATACACACACTGGATGTTTTAAAGCACGTTATTCTAAACAATTTAGGAATGTTAGTTGATTTATGCCCTTTATGGATTAAAACCCGACTCTGCGTCCACTACGTAATTTTCCATGGAAGTTTTGCCATAGATCCCCCTACGGCATGCCACAGTCCAGGTGTTAGACCCCTTGAAACAACTTTCTCATCACTATTGTGGCCAGAAAGAGTCCCTGTGGGTTTTAAAATTCGCCTGCCAATTGAAGTCTATGGCGGTTCGCCCGGTTCGCCCGTTCGCGAACATTTGCGGAAGTTCGCGTTCGCTGTTCGCGAACTGAAAATTTTATGTTCGCGACATCACTAGTGCCAAATCTCACATGTGCTGACAGTCACCATGCCCAGCCAGCATGATGATGTGGTGACGTCACACATCAGCGCGTGCGAGATTTGGCACATTTTCTTTAATCAAGAATGCCTTGACAGCCTCTCTGTGACCAAATGGATGAGGTTAGTATGTATTTTTTTATTTTTTTCCGCAGTTTCAGGAGAATTCGATTCTTTACCACAAAGTGTGAGGATATTTGGCTTCATGAAAAATCTAATTTTTCCTGAAATTCGGATCGAAGTCCACTTCGGATACTTCGTTTCACTCAACACTAATTACAGCATCATCATACACAGTCAGAGGCAGAATAAGTATTTGCATTTAGTGACTTACAGTTGATGCCTCCTCCAGAGTTCCTCTCCATCTGGTTGAGGCCACCATGATGACCCAGCCATGACTCTGCAGATTGTGGTAAGAAGATGTCTTCAGCTTCTTGCTTTACCAATGCATACGAACACATACTACTTACTGCCACACAGGGGCGAACTGGGAACTAAAAGTGGCCCTCAAGTTGTAGCTCTGTCCAAATTGAGAGAAGGCAGGACAATACAAGCCACAAGTAGCTAAGGACAACAGATGTAAGTGGGAGGGCCGCACCATAGTGCAGCACAAAATACCGCCCCAGCAAAACCAAATACCACAGTGCAACATAAAATACAGCTTTATTAACATGCTGAGGACGTTGATACAGTTGAATTCGCTGGCAGTTATGGGAGCACATTGGCTAGCAGTTATGGGGGCATTGGGGCTATCACCCCTGGCATCACTAAGGATATCACCTGTGGGGGTCAGTATTGCTGGGATTTCTTGGGGAACTATGGCTGCCAGTTATGGAGGCAGCAGATGAAACTTATGGGGGCATTGGTTGGCACTTATACAGCATTGTCGCTCACTATTTCTAAAGGGCAGACTGTGAATAGCACAAGGGACACAGAATTGTAAGATCTGTAGGAGCGGTGTGGCTGGCGCTAACTATGGTTGGCAGTTATGAGGGCAACCCCAGACACTTGACTAAATGTATGAGGGCTTAGTCTGTTACTTATGGTAAAGGGGCACAATGAGGGCACTGGGATTGTGACTTGTGGTGTTATTGGTGTACTGTGATGATACTGACATGCGGAAAATCTGTTACAATGGACACCTTAGGCCTTATTCACCAAGGATTGTCTTTGTTGCCCCTAGCAACCAATCAGAGCTCAGCTCTGATTTCTTTAACTGTTTTGGAAAAATGAAAGCTGCTTTCTGATTGGTTGCTATGGGCAATAAAGACAGTTTTACTGTTAGATAGCTTTGATTGCTCCTCATAGGGGAGGTGCTCCTATGTTATTATTTATTGTATGTAATCCTCTTATATTACATATATAATACGCATTTATATATTTACATACCTGCATTGTTCCATTGTAGGTACAAAATGGGACGTGCGGCTAAATTTGCAACTTTCCAACGCCATGAAACTGGTGTAGACGATCGATCCATTCACCCCACAGCATTCACCTGAACAGGCGTTGACGTAGCCAGTGACTGTTCTCATTTGGTGCAACGATGCTAGGACTCCTAACACTGCTAAGAGTCCTAGCAATGCTCTGCTAACTTGGTTATTTCATAATGAATTTCATTTTAAGGGGTATTTCGATTTGGGACATTTAGGATGATGCCCCCGAAGTGTACAGACAGCAAGTTGTGCATATGCGGCCACCCTTCATTCACTGCTATGGAACTTCAGAAAATAGCTGAGCTCTGGTTTGGTTATTTTCAGGAGTCCCATAGTGGTGTATGGAGAGATTGCTGTGCTTGTGCTGCTTGTTCTCCTTTCATTGCTATGGAGTTCCAAAAATAGCGAGTGCGCTCGCCTGATTTCGGATGTCCCATAGCGGCGAATGGAAAACAAGCAGCACAAGCGCAAGATGGGAATACCCTTTTAACCTCCTCCCTGAGAAAATCATTCATGCACCCCTGAAACCAAAGAACGCAAAATAAAGACACAGAATAAAGACAAAGACCACATTATTTGGGGAATAAATAGCCAAATTGTTTATTTAAAATATTAAAAATGGGACACCCCCGACTCACGGAGAGTCACCCTCCAGCACTCAGGAGAGGAAAACCCCTGTGGAGGAAACCTCTAGGGAACCATGGCTGGAGGGCTGCCCTTCCCTTGGGCTTAGAGGGTAAGGCCACTATGTGGCTGCCACATAAATAATAAGGGGGAGAGGCGCAGCAGCCAGGCTGATCTGGTTGGCTAGGTGGATGTCCCTTTCTCCCATTGGGTGATGGGCTTCCTGCTGGAACCTACAACTTTCTTCAAGGTGCGGTGGGTGGGGGTAGTCAAGCTCAAGGTCCTCGGGCCATCAAGTACGGCATCAAATATGGCCCCCGCCTCCTTTTTACAAGGGTTCTTCCCTTATGACACACGTTTGTGATGTCACAGGTGTCTATGACTAATCTTTGTAGCAGTGTTCTGAAGGGTTAACCCTTCAGTGACTGTCAATGTGCCTTACTGCAGAGGCCCTTAACCTCTTTCTGACCGCACTTTGTCAATATACTCCAGTTTGGATAACCGCCATATATTTATGTTCCCCCAACAATCACAGGGTTTTTTCCTTCGGAGGATCATGTTTGTTCTGTTACTGACAGCCACTGGTCCAGGTGCCGACACTGAGTAGCCGGACCATTGGCTCTTACTTTACACCTTCCAGACTGCACCATCTAAATGAACAGACTAACAGCATGGTGTAGTCAGTTTTATATGTGACCTTTGATCCTAGCCTGGGACCACACTTGAGTATGGCACAGCCATGGAACAGACACTTGCATCTTGACTTTACACAAGCAGGAGGTGCAGTGCTTAGATGTTTCAGTCACCACTGGGGACAAAGCTTGATGGTTTCATTGTTTGTATAACCTTGGTGGTTGCTATGGGCAGGTAAACAGCTTGATGGTGTCAGTCTTTCACTGAGGCACATGGCCCTATAGTTACAACTCTCGGTTGCAATTTCTGACAACTCACACTAACAAGACGTGGCAGGGCAAGTGGCTCAGGGTCTTGTCAGGGCCACACTATGGAGACCATTAGACACTCTTTTCCTTCCTCCCAACTGTCATCTTCCTCTCAACTGCCTCTTGCTGTCCTCTCCCCTTGACTGAGCCTAGATATCTGATGATCGTCAGCCACATCTCTGATTGCTGCTGGGCCCCTTTACACATCAGACACAAGACAGGTGACACTGACAGAGGACAGACATCATACATGACTGCTGGGCTCCCTCTGCACTCTAAGGGACACCGGCTCTTACACCAAAAGCATGGATGAAATAATTTAAGGGGCAGCACCACCCTGTTACAAGCTCCAGTATGGTGGCAACTTCAAGGCCACTGCGCAGTGGATGGAGACTTTTGCTTTTGGCTCAATCCACTGTTTTAAATTAAGGCTGCGGAAAACAGCTAATCGATATGTTGCCAGGTCTACACTAGGGTTGCCACCTGCCTGGTAAACCACTGGCCTAGTTGGTATTACCGGTATTCTGCTGGGAAAAGTGGCAACCCTACATGTAGGTCATCCATTATATAATAGGTTAGGGTGGCACCCAAAAGGAGGACACCATACCCGTGACAGTGGGTGATGATACAACACACAGAATGAAAAGCATAATCTATATAACAGCGTCAAGAGAGATTACAGGGAGGTATAAGAGGAGAGAACTACAAATCCCAGCATGCCCAGATTGTTATTATAGGATATCAGAGGATGTTTCAGGAAGGTGGTCTGTAATGAGAGTACTAACTCCCAGCATGTTTAGGCTGATATAATGTAATAGCAGAGCACATTACAGGGAGAAGATTTAAGAGGAGAGGTCTACAACTCCCAGCATATTCAGGATGTTGTTATGGGATATCAGAGGAAGGGAGGGGGTATAAGATGAGAGAAATACAACTCCCAGCATGTCCAGGCTGATATATGATATCAGAGGATATTACAAGAATGAGGTTGAGTAGAAGAAAACTACAAATCCCATCATGTCCAGGTCTTTATTATAGGATATCAAAGGGCATTTCAGCGAGGGGTATAAGAGGAGAGGATTACAACTCCCAGCATGTTCAAGCAGGTATTATGGGATATCAGAGGATATTTCAGGGAGGGTGTATGAGAGGACTACAATCAATGTCGGACTGATGTGCCTAGGGCCCACCAGTAGAGATGAGCGAATCGAAGTTGACGAAGTGGAATTCGGTCCGAATTTAAGGAAAAATTCGATTTGTATCGAATCTGAATTTCCTCGTGGTGCAGTTATATGTTCTAAAGCCTTTTTAGTGGGGTATTAGTGGAAAAAAGGCTTATTAGCCATTGTGAGGTGATGTGTAGCGAAATGGGTGGTTTTTCTACACCGGTGACAGGAGAGGAGGAGCAGGAGCAGCCAGAGGAGCAAGAGGGAGAGGAGGAAGACGAGGCAGATGATCCAGGTACACCGTGGCAGTATGCAGTGGAGATGGAGGCAGGGTGTCCCTCCCTCTGCAAATTACCTGATGCATGCTCACTTGCTTGCGTAGTGACATCCGAATTCTCACCATTTGGCAGAGAGATGACTACTGGCTCTCCACCATGTTAGACCCTCGCTACCGATCCAAAATGAGGGCCTTTTTTACACCCGCTGAGACGGAGGACAAACTGAACTAATGTCGTCAGTGTACCACTGCCTATGTGCACCATCGTCCATTCTATCTCAGGTCTGATTGAGGGGGCACCGCTATGCTCATGTTCTACTGCCATGGCTGTTGGGGGTTGAAGCAGAACCAGCTCCATCAGCAGCAATTTGAGTCTAGAGTCACCGATGAGCAGCTTTCTTTATGGAGCAGCAGGTGGTGGCATACATGGACAGCACCCTGCCACCCGACATTGAAGATCCACTGGACTACTGGGCAGCCAAACTGGATTTGTGGCCTCAACTGGCCAAGTTTGCCCTGGAGAAGCTGTCCTGCCCGGCCAGTAGTGTGGAATTTGAGCGGGTGTTTAGTGCCGCGGGGGCCATAGTTACCCCAAGGAGAACCCGCCTGTCCACCCAAAATGTGGAGAGACTGACCTTTGTCAAGATGAATCAGGCGTGGATCAGCCAGGATTTCCACGCACCAATGCCTGATGCATCAGACTAGATCATCCATGGTGCCACACCCACACTTTGACAAAAGAGAACGGTTTCTTCTGGCTATCTGCCTCAGCTACTATTCTGTCGCTGCCACCCGCCTGATGCCACACATCCGATGCCAAGTGCTCCGTCTTACACCCAACATCGTCAGCAGGTACTGTTATTGCCACCCACCTCCCCACTCTGTCACCAGGTCACTCTGTGGTCTCCTGATGCTGCTGCCACCTCACCACTCAGGTCTCCTCATGCTGATGCTGCCACCTCCACACTATGTTATTATGCCACGCTGTGGTCTCCTCATGCTGCAGCTACCTCAACACTATGTCAATTGGCCACTCTGTAGCCTCCTCATGCTGCTGCTGCCACCTCCACACTATGTCACCTTGCCACTCTGTGGTCTCCTCATACTGCTGACACATCACTACTCTGTGGTCTTCTCATACTATTGCCACCTTAACACTATGTAAACGGGCCAGTCTGTGGTCCCCTCATGCTGCTGCTGCTGCCACCTCCACACTATGTCACCTTGCCACTCTGTGGTCTCCTCATGCTGCTGCCACCTCCACACTATGTCGCCTTGCCTCTCTGTGGTATCCTCATGCTGCAGCTACTTCAACACTGTCATTGTGCCACCCTGTGGCCTTCTCCTGATGCTGCTGCAGCCACCTCCACACTCTGTCATTGTGATACTTTGTGGTCTCCTGATGCTGCTTCCACCTTCACACTATGTCACCTTGCCACTCTTTGGTCTCATGATGCGGCTGCCACCTTCACACTGTCACCTTGCCACTATGTGGCCTCCTGATGCGGATGCCACCTCCACAATGTCTTTGTTCCAGCCTGTGGCTTCCTCCTGATGCTGCTGCAGCCCCCTCCACACTCTGTCACTGTGATACTTTGTGGTCTCCTGATGCTGCTTCCACCTTCACACTATGTCACCTTGCCACTCTTTGGTCTCATGATGCGGCTGCCACCTTCACACTGTCACCTTGCCACTATGTGGCCTACTGATACGGATGCCACCTCCACACTGTCTTTGTTCCACCCTGTGGCCTCCTCCTGATGCTGCTGCTGTCACCTCCACACTCTGTAATTGTGCCACTTTGTGGCCTCCTGATGCTGCTGCTGCCACCTCCACACTCTGTCATTGTGCCACTCTGTGGTCTCCTCATGCTGCTGCCAGCTCAACTGCTGCTGCTATCTCAAGACTCTGTCATTGGTCCACTCTGTGGTCTCCACATGCTGCTGCCACCTCACCACTCTGTTGTCTCCTCATGCTGCTGCCACCCCACCACTCTGTGGTCTTCTCATGCTGCTGCTACCTCACCTACTCTGTCTCTGTGGACTTCTCATGCTATTCCCATCCTCCCCACTCCATGACTGGGCCACTATTTTGCCTTTTTGGCTTGGTTGACATCATCATTTATTTGACCCTTCTTCTGATCTGTCAGAAGGATGGAAAAATGAGACGCACAATGGATCCTGTCTGTGTAGCAGCTGTAAGGTCTGTATGGTCCCATCAGAGTTGGCTTATGATTTGGTAGCCAAAAGCAGGAGTGGGTATAAAACACAGAAGACATGCAAATATTCCATTCAAGTGTCATCTCATGTTTTGGATCCACTCCTGTTCAACAGACAAGATCTATTTTTTGGGGTTTATTGTTCTGACGTATCAGAGAAAGGGCAAAATAATCAGTGACATCAACACAAACTTACTGCTGATGCCCTCTCTCCACTCTGTGAGGGGGCTCTACTTGTATATGCATTTAATAGAACATTTTTTCTGACTTTAATAGAACAGGTTCTGTAGAATTCTATGTGGCATCAGCTGACGACGGTGTAAGAGGAGTGCGCTCTTTCATACTACAGTAGGATCTTGGGCCTCTGCATGGTTCTTTATACCTGGCGCTAACATTGACTTGTAAGGCTGAGTTCACACTAGAGTTATTTGGTCAGTTTTGGCCCCGTAACTGCCCAAATAAGTGAAGTGTGCAGTGATTCTAAGAGCGACGCCTGTCATCTGCGTGTCATTACGGACCATGTGATTGGGCCATGTGATGTGATGTCATCACAGGTCCTTTAGACTGCAGCTAATGCTTGAAGACAGAAGAGATCGCCAACTACGCGATCAAGTGGCTAAGGTGAGTTAAGTTTTTTATTTTTAACCCCTTAATCCACATTTTCCAAAGCATTCTTTATTGAGAATGCTATTATTTTCCCTTATAAGCATGTTATAAGGGAAAATAATTAAGATCGGGTCCCGTCTCTTAGCAACTATGCGGGAAAATTGCACTGCATCCGCACTTGATTGTGATGCTTGCGATTTTCCCGCAGCCCCATTCACTTCTATGGGGCCTGCGTTGCGTTTTTTCACGCAACGCAGAAGTGATGCGTGAAAATCACCGCTCATGTGCACAGCCCCATAGAAATGAATGGGTCCGGATTCAGTGCAGGTGCAATGCGTCCACCTCACGCATTGCACCAGCGCGGAAATCACGCCCGTGTGAAAGAGCCTAATACCTTCAAAGGAAGAGATTTTTTTTATTCACATCTGCGTTTTTCTGGATCCATCATGGGTTCAGCAAAATCACATCCGGTATATGACACATCCATCTGCATCCGTTCAGAATGGATCCGGTTGTGTTATATCCCAAATGAACAAGACTGATCCGGATTTGGTGATGGATCCGTTCTGAACGGATGCTGACAGTTGTATTACATACTGGATGCGTTTTTGCTGAACCCATGATGGATCCAGCAAAAACGCAGATGTGAAAGTATCCCATGACGCACTCAAAAACGCTGCTTGCAGCGCTTTTGCGTGCATCATGGGAACTCAATGAAACAGAATGCATTCTGATGCACTCTGTTCTGTTCAGTTCAGTTTTGTCCCTATTAACAATGAATCGGGACAAAACTGAAGCACTTTCCTCCGGTCTTGAGCTCCTATGACGGATCTCAATAGCGGAAAGGGAAAGTGCAGATATAAAAGTAGACATATGTTTTTCTCATGACTGTAGCTCCATTTGGGAGCCATATATTTAGTGTCAGGAATGGGATCCAACTCCTTCAGAAAGGCCAAAGCATCTAACCCAGTCAACCAGAAGCTGGCTCTGTACTGACTGCCAAAATAAATAGGGCGGGTTCGCACCATGTTTTTACGTTACAAAAAAGGATACAAAAATGCAGCACCCCACGTTCTTGTATCCTGCACCTTCCGGTAAAAAAAATGTAAATATATATTTTTTTACAATGGAACTCTATGGTGAACAGATGCCACTGTATGGCATCAGTCTGAGGCATCCATTTAACGTGTATGTTTTTTGTATACATTAAAAGAATGTGAAAAACGTGATGTAAATCCACCCTTATAAGTTTATAGTTAAAAAAGATTCCATGAAGGAAAGTATGGGAATAGCTTATGTCACCTTCAGTTATTTCCAACAATATCATTACAGACTGGCAGCAAGGGCTTCGTTATAACTACAGTGAGCTAAAAAAAAAAGAAAAGAATGGCCCCATTATTGTCATATTATCAGATTCTCTTTTGTTTTTATTTTAAACAAATGCAGGCATTATCTGTTTATTTAGTGTTTTTTTGTAGATTTAGGCCTCTTTCACACTTGCGTTCTGAGGATCCGGCAGGCACTTCCGTCCCGCCGGATCCGTCAGAACGCAAGTCGCCTGAAAGCATTAGAAGACTGATCAGGATCCTGATCAGTCTTCTAAATGCTTTGAGGTTACTATGGCAGCCAGGACGCTATTAAAGTCCTGGTTGCCATAGTAGTAGTGGGGAGCGGGGGAGCGGTATACTTACAGTCCGTGCGGCTCCTGGGGCGCTCCAGAATTACGTCAGAGCGCCCCATGCGCATGGATCACGTGATCCATGCGATCACGTGATCCATGCGTGTAGGGCGCCCTGACGTCACTCTGAGCGCCCGGAGCCGCACGGATGGTAAGTATACTGCTTCCCTGCTCCTCACTACATTTACCATGGCAACCAGGACTTTAGCGCCCTGGCTGCCATGGTAACCATTGAGAAAAGCTAAACGTCGGATCCGGCGATGCGCCGAAACGACGTTAAGCTTAAGGTCGATCCGGATTAATGCCTTTCAATGGGCATTAATTCCGGATCCGCCCTTGCGGCAAGTGTTCAGGATTTTTGGCCGGAGCAAAAAGCGCAGCATGCTGCGGTATTTTCTCCGGCCAAACAACGTTCCGGTCCTGAACTGAAGACATCCTGATGCATCCTGAACGGATTTCTCTCCATTCAGAATGCATTGGGATAATCCTGATCAGGATATTTCCGGCATAGAGACCCGACGACGGATCTCTATGCCGGAAAACAAAAACGCTAGTGTGAAAGAGCCCTAAAAGTAATGGAAGGGTTTCCCTTTAAAAACAATGTCAGTTCATTTAGGATAAAAACATAATTTTACTTTTCTTTTATCACACGACAGTGGCACAAAAACTCTTGATGATTGGGTTGTAAAGTGGTTTTCCAGGATTTTTTTTGTTACATTTCCCCCTACACAACAGGAGCTGTCAAGAGAGCTATAATTACCTGCTCCCAGCCACTCGGTTTATGCTATTTCGCTCCTGGCCTATCTTCCCTGCCTGTAAACTTTCTTTATGGACAGGGTCACATGCACCACTGCAGCCAATAATTGGCCTCAGATCTCTTCACAGGTTCCTCTAGGTGGGGTGTGGAAACTAAAAAAAAAACTATTGTGGACAACCCTTTCAAGCTTAGGAGTTGCAATTCACTCATGATGATGCACAATACTTGAATATTGTAAAAGATAGCTTGAACAGTCCTCTTCATACAACATTTATACTTCAGCAGGCCTTCACAAAAATGTTTAGAACTTGTCACAGCTAAATGTTATCTCCCAATACAACTTTCCGAACACAGCTTATGGTATTTTAAATGGAAGGAGGGTCACTATTACTCCTGACACTATTCTTGAAAGCTCTTTATCGACTAGTAATTAGACACAGTACACATCAGAATACAACAGTGGACTACAGTCATATAATGGGAAAAACCGAATGAAGTGTACTCCAACAGGGCTCTGAAAAATGTTTTAATAAACAATGCTTATAGTTAAATGCAGCCCTTCATTATAGACATTTTTGTATTTACACATATAAAAAAATGCCTATGTATTCCGATTATTCCAGGAATAATGTATTGCGCCACAGGCCGTTTTTATTGAAACCTCAGCAATTACAGTAATGTCTCAGTCTTACTGGCACAACATTTCCTCTGAGAACCAAAGAAGACGCTGCAGCTTCAGAGACAGTCAACTCACCACACCAGGGTTCCCTTCACATATGTACCTGAAGGAGTAGAGAGAGAGAGAGTTACAAGACGTACATAAGTAAAAATACAAAAATGTTTAATATTATGGGCCAAATTTAACCGTGTACAATATTTTTCTTGGGATAACCCCTTTAAGCATCATAGTCTTTTCATTCAAAGATTTGTAGGTCCTATGTGAGAACATTTTAGAAAATGTAATACAATTGCATATGGAAATGCACTGGGCTTTAGTACAGCAGGACAGTGTAAAATGGCGCATGTTGTAATAAGACAAGGAGCTTTTTCATGGTTGCATATGTAGTACATGTTATTGGCCTGTGTCAGAGTGCTTTGTTGTAAGTACACATTCATATGGTAAAGCACTGCAGGCTACAGACTAATTGTAGATAATATTTTCCCCCAGGTGGCAAACAAGATACTTGACCACAAATCAAGACATTTATCTTCATATATAGTATTGCACTAATATCGAACATCAGTGGCGTACCGCCAATAGAGGCAGAACACGCAGCTGCTATGGGGCCCGTGGGGGAAGGGGGCCGGCTGTGAATGGACCTGGCCACATAATTAAACTAAATAAAAATGGTTGGTCAGAGTTCCTGTCTATGGTTTGAGGCATGTCTTCTTGCTCCCTGCTTCCCCTGTGTTCGGGTGGGCCCCTTACACAGTCCATGTTCCGCTGGCAGTCACAGTCCCTGCTTGCAGCCTAGAGTGCTCTGTCTGCTGGGCGCTGGTTGATTTGCCAATCAGCATTTAGCAGTGCTGTGCTAGCAGTAGCAGAGCTTGCTGCTGATTGGCTAGCGAAGCAGCGCGCCCAGCAGGGGAACTTGAGCCAGCCGTGCTGTGGGACTACTGTTGCTGCTGGCCTTGCTGTGATCTGACCTGACTGCCGTGACCGGGAACCAGCATCACCCTCCAGACACCAGTCATCCTGCAAAGAGAGTGACTTATCGTCTCCTCCAGGATTCAGTTTGTTTGAAGATCTACTCTGCCTGTCGCTCTGCCACACAGTGACAGCAACAGCAAGTGCACAGTAAGTTAGCAGCAGTGTGCACTGAAATGCCAAAGTTCAGAGTTGGGGGTAGTATTCACTATAAGCACCAATAGCAAGCGCAGTTCATTTATAGGGGTCGGGGCAATGGTTGTATACATAAGCAGCAGAGCAGACAGCAGGCACAGTCCATAAGTAGGGGCTAAGGTGGCACTGGCACAGCTCATAAAGGTGGGGGGGAGGTACCCTTATGAACTATGCTTGCTGTCTGCTTATGTGTGCACTATAGCCCCCACCATTTTGAACTGTGCTTGCTGCTGTGCTGCCTATTATATAGTGCGACACCAAAGCTGCCTCCCCCCCCCACATGAACTGTATCTGGTGTGCTGCCTATTATATAGTGCGCCACCATAGTGCCCCCCCCCCATATGAACTGTGTCTGCTGTGATGCCTATTATATAGTGCGACATCATAGCTGCCTTCCCTACCCCATGAACTGTATCTGGTATGCTTCCTACTATATAGTGCACCACCATAGTGCCCCCCCCCCCAATGAACTGTGTCTGCTGTGCTGCCTAATATAAAGTGCGCCACCATAGCTGCCTTCCCTCCCCCATGAGCTGTATCTGGTGTGCTGCCTAATATATAGTGCGCCACCATAGTGCCCCCCATATGAACTGTGTCTGCTGTGCTGCCTATTATATAGTGCACCACCATAGCTGCCTTCCCTCCCCCATGAGCTGTATCTGGCGTGCTGCCTAATATATAGTGCGCCACCATAGTGCCCCCCCCCCATATGAACTGTGGCTGCTGTGCTGCCTATTATATAGTGTGCCACCATAGCTGCCTTCCCTCCCCCATGAGCTGTATCTGGTGTGCTTCCTATTATATAGTGCGCCACCATAGCTGTCTTCCCTCCCCCATAAGCTGTATCTGGTGTGCTTCCTATTATATAGTGCACCACCATAGCTGCCTTCCCCTACCCCCCCCCATATGAACTGTGGCTGCTGTGCTGCCTATTATATAGTGTGCCACCATAGCTGCCTCCCCCCCATCCCCCCCATATGAACTGTGGCTGCTGTGCTGCCTATTATAAAGTGCGCCACCATAGCTGCCTTCCCTCCCCCATGAGCTGTATCTGGTGTGCTGCCTAATATATAGTGCGCCACCATAGTGCCCCCCCCCCATATGAACTGTGTCTGCTGTGCTGCCTATTATATAGTGCACCACCATAGCTGCCTTCCCTCCCCCATGAGCTGTATCTGGCGTGCTGCCTAATATATAGTGCGCCACCATAGTGCCCCCCATATGAACTGTGGCTGCTGCGCTGCCTATTATATAGTGTGCCACCATAGCTGCCTCTCCCTCCCCATGAGCTGTATCTGGTGTGCTTCCTATTATATAGTGCGCCACCATAGCTGCCTTCCCTCCCTCATAAGCTGTATCTGGTGTGCTTCCTATTATATAGTGCGCCACCATAGCTGCCTTCCCCTACCCCCATATGAACTGTGGCTGCTGTGCTGCCTATTATAGAGTGTGCCACCATAGCTGCCGTCCCTCCCCCATGAGCTGTATCTGGTGTGCTTCCTATTATATAGTGCACCACCATAGTCCACCCCCCTCCCCCCTCCAGCGTAAGTAGCTGAGTCAGGTGTGTGTAGTGAGAGGGGCTAAGAACAGCGCATTGGGGTCCAATTCAAATTCTCGCTATGGGGCCCAATGACTTCTATGTACGCCCCTGTCGAACATAGATAGATAATAGAACAGTGAAAGAAGCTGAAAAAAATATAATTGATAATAGCGGAAACTGTTAATTCAAATATTTTTTATTCACAGTCCTATAACATAACCCTGATACACATAGCACAGGACAGGAGCTATCGGGGTGTAGAGGTGGCCTGGACCCCGGAGTCTGAGGTGGTCCAAAACAGGGCTGGGACAAGGTCCACCACCAACAGAGGCTGAGCTGCCCAAGTGCGCCCCCGCCATTTAGATATGTATGTTTGTTATTGATCATCATCCACCTGACAGTCCCCAGGCGGCCATATTGGTTGTCACCCAGCTCGTCCAGGCTCCTGCCCCACGGGTAGACCCGTCACTACAACACCCAGCATTCTGACAGACCTGAGCTTCTCACTAAGATATCTGCTTGATGTGTGAACGGGGTCAAATACTTCTACAGCTGAGGTTCTGTTACAATGTACAAGTCCAGATCAGTAATCACGGCTCTCCAACTAAAGCAAAACTACAGTTCCCAATGTGCCCACCATGCTGGGAGTTGTAGTTAAGATCAGCAGTGCTGCCGCCATATTTATACCCCTTAACAGACTGAGCGGAATACAGTGCAGCACAACAATCACAGGGGGGCCCCCATCCAGTCAGGGGACCCAGCACCTACGATGGTGGAGGACATCCGATGGGGCCCCAGCACCTACGATGGTGGAGGACATCTGATGGGGCCCCGGCGCCTATGTTGGCAGAGGACATCTGAGGGGCCCCAGTGCCTATGATGGCGGAGGACATCTGAGGGGCTCCAGTGCCTATGATGGCGGAGGACATCTGAGGGGCCCCAGCGCCTATGATGGAGGAGGACATCTGAGAGGAACCAGCGCCTATGATGGAGGAGGACATCTGAGGGGCCACACACACCCCAGCAGCCCAGGGGCCACACTCTGAGGACATCCACACCTGCCCCGTTACATGCCTGCCTCTCCCGGTACCTGACCCCCCCATCCCCCACCCTGTCAGGCTCCCCCGTCATCCCCCTGCCTTCCCCGCGGTGATCGGTACTTACCGGCAGCTTGGGGCTGACCTCCCCCTTGCAGTGATGGCAGAAGAAGCGATGCTGAGACACCGCCGCCGCCTCCGCCATTTTCCTTTCCTCCTCCACCCGCTCCTGCCGCCGCTGCTCCTCCACTTGTCACGTCAGTCCTCCCAGCAGCAGTGACGGTGCTTACAGAGGGCCACCCCTTCCACATGCGCTCTATCCCCCAGCGATCAGTGAAAGGCGCTCTGTTCTTGCCCTCTAGTCCTCCACAACCAACAAAAGAAGTACAGAGAGTACGGCGCCCGGGGCTGGTCATTCCCACTCACTACAGTACGGCGCTCAGAGGCTGAGGAGCTTGCCTGCGCCCTGAGGCTGGAGCCTCCCCAGCCTCTGTGTCGGCCCGGCCCTGGTCCAAAAGGCGTCTTTGCAAATAAATGTGTTATTATTGGCAAATGGTAGGTGTAGGGCAGTTTAACATTGCATTGAAGCCAGAAGCTCAGAGGCATAAAGCCTATGACTAAATATGAGATAATCAATTCTACTCAAATTGAATTTGTTACAAATTTCCCAAAAGCTTTGGTCTTCAGGGAATCTGAAACGTTTAGGAATTGTCCTGTTCAAATCACTTAAAATGGTGACTGCCATGTTACAGATCAGAAGGCAGAGACGATGGTGAAGGATCACATGACCTTCCTTTCCAGAGGAAATTATTCTTAAGGTACAACCCCCCCAGGGGCGTACCTATAGGGGGTGCAGAAGTAGAAGCTGCTACCGGACCAAGGAGCCTGAGAGGCCCAAATACCCTTCTGCCACATAAGAAGACACCTGTATTATAGAAAGTGCATGCAGGTCAAGTTACACCCCTGGCTGGAGGGAAGGGGTTAGGCAAAAAATTTGGCATGGCAGGGCTGCCGTTTCAATTTATGCCTAGGGCAGCACGAAGGCTATGTGCTTCCCTCGTCCCTGGCCACACAGCACTGAGGGAAGGGGGGCCCAAGCTGAACTCTTGCACCAGAGCTCATAAGCTTTTAATTACGCCGCTGACAACCCCTATATTATCAATAAAGTTTAATGGGTTTTGAATCACATGAATAGATCCTAATGACAATTGATTGGCTCCAAAGGCAGCCAAATGTCTTTTTCTTCTGAATTGTCAGGGTCCTTTATGGTATCAGCCTGGGCTCATCAGAGGATCCTTTGGTACTCCTTTGGACCTGTCTGACACTGGTCACTGATGACTCATAGATGAGTCATAGATACTATATAGAGACATAAATATTATATATAGATATATGACTCTGTCAATAAGTGGTAATGTGTTACTTAGGCAGGCACAGGAAGCCATTGCTGAGAGTGAGTGCTTCTGCAGGTAATGTATTCAATTTCATTTCTTTTTATTATTAATGTGAATCACCCCAATCTTCATAATATCATTCACAATCACAAATCTTATACAATAATATATTCATCATGGTGCTGATCGTGTGCCTGAACTATTGTTCTGCATCACATTTATACAGCCCTTATACTTGACTCTTGTGTTCAAGTGAAAATATTTTTTTCAACACAAATTTTCATTTAAAATTAGATTAATAATTCCTGTTGCTCGTAGTGTGCCTGACATATTGTTCTGCGTTACCTTTATACAGCTGTTATACTTGACCTATCCAAGTGCCTTTTTTCAAACCTAGTTTTCTATTTTATCTGATGTGTATAGTGAATAGTGGCAAAAAAAATTGGCGTATTGTTCTATGTCAAACTTAGCCAACAATAACATCAGCAACAATCAACAATACTTTAGTGGAAGAACCATTTGACTTCTGATTGTTTTTATTCATAACTTTAGGCTTAAAAATAAAATGTCTGACAAAAGACGGCGAGGCAATGGGCAGGGTAATCTTCTGCCAATAAGAATGTTGGTGGATGTAACTGAAGTAGCAGCAGCACTGTCATCTCCAGCCATCTGGCCTGTAGTAGTAGCAGGCCTCCTCCAGCTTCGCTTTCAGTAGGCTACAGATTATTACTGCAGAGGAAATGGATTAAGTTGTGGACTGGATGTTTTACTCATTATATCAGTCGCAACTGGATAACATTGCCGCTACCCATGGATCTGGCAGTTTGAGCCAGTTTTCAGCACATTTATCTTCCTCCTTTACAGTTAAATAGAAGCCTGATAGGAGCATTTATTTGTTCCATGTCTGTCTTCAGTAACTCCTCCTAGTTTGGCACCTTCTTTTCTCCTAAGAGACAGTGA
Source organism: Bufotes viridis (assembly GCA_033119425.1). Classification (NCBI taxonomy): domain Eukaryota; kingdom Metazoa; phylum Chordata; class Amphibia; order Anura; family Bufonidae; genus Bufotes; species Bufotes viridis. The sequence goes on along the minus strand of CM065589.1, from coordinate 386,948,113 downwards.
GAAAGAATATATTTAAGATAGTGTTGATGAACTGTATGAGAACAGTGAACCTCTAGACTGCTATGAGGAGGAAAATCCTGTGGAAGTAGAGAACATGACTGAATTTCATAGCTCTGTTAGTGATGGTAGTAGTGGCACTTGTAGCCATGGTGGTGGTAGTAGGAGCACTGGTAACCGTGGTGGTAGCGGCACTCCGGGAATCATGTGGGCTGCAAGAAGCCCATGATGACATATCACTGAGAAAAGTGGCAAGCATGATAATGATGATTGTGTGTTGGACAGAACCAGGGAACCATATTGGGGTGATGAGGCATGGGTTAATGCATCAATGTTGTCTGTTTATGTTCTCATCTGTCTATGTTCGCCATGTTCTGTGTATCCTGGCTATGTGGCTCTGTCCATGATCCTGTATCCTGGTCTTGTGTCTGAACAGTGTTCTGTATTGTATTCCCGTGTTGCTGGTGGACCACCATCTTTTGCCAAGTGTACCCGGACCATCCCAAGAGGTAGTGGTACAGTGCCCCCCCTGCGGTGAAGACCAGATCCCTGTATAAGGGATAAAGGGTGAAAACCAGGGGGTACCTGAATAACGCCCTTAGGGTTCTGCCATTGATCGGCCTGATTTTCAGCTTGCTCTACTATTAAAACCACTGTTAATATTAGTTTTACATCAGACACAGAGGCTTCATATTGCTTCTCTTCCTTTACTGATCACAAATTAGCAACAAGGAGAAACATAAAAATGCAAATGGTCACCATAGTAACCCCAATATCCCACCCCACAGCCCCTATATTAGGCTGCTCCATAGGTGGGACTTCCTCTTTCTTGCTGCTCACCAGATAAGTCACATTGCTTTTTACATTTACTGTGCTTTATTATTGTTCTTTCTTAATTCTGGTTCTTCTACACCGGTTTTTTCCCTTTTGTTTCCCTGCTTTCACTGCCTTGCTTTTCCCTGTCACCGCTTGCGGTGCTTATCTCCTACTGGGGGTTCCCCCCCCCCCTCTTTTTCCTCCTTTCTCCCTTAGGTTTATCCTTCTGCCCTATTTTGGCCGGCCTGCACCTGCTGGTGTGGCCGCGCCGTCTTTTGGGTTATTCCTGCTCTTGCGGCATTCTAAGCGTCTTGTCTCCGCCCCCTCTTAGCGTCTACGCCATTTTCTTACCTCCCTCTTCAGCGCGCTTCCTTCTCCCGCGTTCGCGCGCTTTTTCTCCAGCCGCAGCGAGATCTCGCGAGATTTGGCGGCCATCTTGGATCCCAATCTCGCGAGATCTCGGACTCCCTGGTTTCCTGCGTGCCTGGCTGCTGGTACCTGCTCCGCTCTGCTCCGTACTCCTGGGGTGATTAACCCCTTGCTGCACATATATTTTCTTTCCCCACAGGTATATATATATCAATTTCAGGGCTACTGCTGCCCCAGACGGGCAGTGATGCGGAAGGCTCTTTGTTTGGGGATTCTTTTATAAAAGACCTCAGCCGTTTTGTAGGCACATTTTCCGCCCTGGACAAAGCCCAGTCTACGATGCGTAGGGTCTTCCAGCGCCGTGTCCCTCACAGGGCCGGCAGCAACAGGGGCCGCCTGTCTGGCCGATCCAGCACCCGGGCCAGGGGTGTATCTCGAGGCTCCTACTCCCAGCGGTCGTCCTTTCAAGACCAGCGGACACCTCCGCCTTTCTTCCCGTCCAGGGGTGGACAGTGGCGCTCCCGCTCCTTCCGAGGAAACACAGCCTCTCGCAAATCCTCCGGTAAGTCTGACCCCTGTCGGGATTCTTCAGTCAGTTGTGTAGGGGGCAGGCTTCGACATTTTTCCCCGCCTGGGAACTAATTACGTCAGACCCATGGGTCCTGTCAACAGTCAGGGGTTTCTCCATAGAGCTCACGGACTCCCCTCACTCGCTGCATCTCCCGCCGACCACTCCTCGGTGGGGTTCGGACTCTGCCCTGGTGGACAAGGAGCTCTCCGCCCTCCTCCTCAAGCGGGCTATAGAGAAATCTCCCGGCCACACAGGGGGTGTAATAAGCAACATATTCCTAGTCCAGAAGAAAGGGGGTCAGATGCGCCCCATGATCAATCTCCGCGCACTGAACAGAATCGTGCGGTATCGTCATTTCAAAATGGAAGGGATCCATCTGCTTCGGGACCTTCTCACACCGGGGGACTGGCTGGTGAAGCTGGATTTGAAGGACGCGTACCTGACGGTCCCCGTTGCCCCTCCCTCCCGGGATCTCCTCCGGTTCCTTTGGAAAGACGAGGTCTGGAGATTCACATGCCTGCTATTTGGCTTGTCGTCGGCCCCTTGGTGTTTCACCAAGCTTCTACGCCCGGTCATGGCCTGGTTGAGGAGTCGCAGAGTCCGCCTAATAGTGTATCTGGACGACATTCTCCTGATGCATCAATCCAGGTCTCCTGGAGTCGCTCGGCTTCCTGCTCAACATAGAGAAGTCCTGTCTCACTCCCTCCCAGAGGATGGACTTCCTGGGCTTCACAGTGGACTCTGTCGCGGAATCCCTCAGCCTTCCAGGGGACAAGTTGCGGTCCATTCGCAAGGAACTGCGGCATGCTTTGACCAGCACTCGCTTGTCTCTTCGACACCTGGCCTGCATCATTGGATTACTGGCATCATCCATCCAGGCGGTGTTTCCAGCGCCGTTGCATTACCGGGCCCTGCAACGTCTCAAAATAGCGCACCTTCGTTCCGGTGCTTCCTTTGCAGACATGGTGGAGTTGGACTCGGACGCCCGGGAGGAGATTCGCTGGCGGATCGCCAATTTGGAGGCCTGGAACGGCAGGGCGATCTTTGGCTTTCAGCCGGACCTCACCATCGAATCGGATGCGAGCCTCCATGGTTGGGGGGCCCATTGCAACGGAGTTTCCACCGGAGGACCTTGGTCGGACGTGGAGGCGCGGCTGCATATCAACGCCTTGGAGCTCCTGGTCGGCTCCTTAGCCGTCAGGAGTTTTACCAATGGAGTAGCGAACGCAGGTATCCGTCTTCGGATGGACAATATTTCTGCGGTTCGCTATGTCAACCGATTGGGCGGGACCCAATCGGCTACCCTGGCTGGCCTGGCGAAGGACTTTTGGTCGTACTGCCTCTCCAGAGACATCATGGTTCAGGCCGAATATTTACCGGGTCTACGCAACGTGCAGGCGGACTGGAGTTCGCGTCATCTGACGGACGGCAGCGATTGGCAGTTGGACCCGGCGATTTTCGCCATGGTCGAGGCCAGACGGGGACCCTTCCCCGTGGACTTGTTCGCCTCCCGGCTCAACTCGCACCTTCCTCGCTTTTACAGCTGGCGCCCGGATCCGGAGGCGTTGGCGGTGGACGCGTTCTTGCAGGATTGGTCCGTCGGCCTTCTCTATGCATTTCCCCCGTTCCTGATGATCCCTCGGATGCTCCTCCAGGTTTGTCGCCATCGGGCGGAGTTGGTGGCGATAGTCCCATTTTGGGACTCCCAGGTGTGGTACCCGTCTCTGATGGAACTCTTAGTGGACATTCCCCTTCTTCTGCCGAATCCGGTCTCTCTCCTGCGTTGCCCTCAGGGAACTCCACACCCTCTGCTACTGGACGGATCCCTGCGATTGCTGGCCTGCCGGATCTCAGGACACCAGGAGCGGTCGACGGAGTTTCGGAGGCAACTAGACGCCTCCTGGACAATGCCTGGGCTCCCGGCACCCGAAAATCTTATCGGGCGGCCTGGCGAACTTGGGCTGGCTGGTGCCTGGAACGGGACCTGGATCCCGTTTCAGCTCCTGTAGCTCATCTGCTTCAGTTTCTCACCTCTCTTTTCGAGGAGGGGAAGGCTTACAGGACGATCAATTTGTTTCGTTCAGCTATCTCCTCTACACACCAGGGGTTTGATGGTATCCCGGCGGGTCAACATCCTTCTGTTTCGCGCCTCCTCCGTGGCTCCCGTCTGGCGCGGCCTCCTCGGCCGCGTTTTTCTTCCACTTGGGATGTCTCCTTGGTGCTGACCTTTTTATCTTCTTGGCCTGCCAATTCTGATCTTTCTTTACGTCAACTCTCGGCCAAGTTGGTCACCCTCTTTTGCCTGATCTCTTGCAAGAGGGTGTCGGATGTTCGGGCTCTGGACCATGACGCGAGGTCGTTTACTCCTGAAGGCGTGACTTTCAATATCTCACGTCGCACGAAGACCAACATCCGGGTCGTATCCTACCCCAGTTTTCCGTCTTCCCCGGCCTTGTGTCCGGTGGCTTGTTTAAGAGAATACGAGGCCAGGACTCGCTCTTATCGGTCCCCTTCCGTGCCCCAGTTGTTCCTCTCTATTCGGCACCCGTTCGGACCTGTTTCCAGTCCCACCTTAGCCCGCTGGCTGAAGTGGGTTATGTCTTTGGCGGGAGTAGACACTTCCGTTTTTACGGCTCACTCGGTGCGCGTTGCGGCGTCAACTTCGTTAGCGGTTTCAGGCGCCCGTCTGGAGGACATCCTGCGGTTGGCGGATTGGTCTAGTGCCACCACTTTTCGTGAGTATTATTTCCGCCCTCCTCCTCATTTGTTCGATTCCTTGGTTAACCAGCTTTAAACTAGCAATATGAAGTCTCTGATGTAAAACTTAATGATTTTCCTAGTCTACGATGTAAAGTCATAGTTTTATTAAGACACAGAGGCGAATATTGCCCTCCCTTGCCCTCCCTTCCTGGGATTTATTTTTGCTTGATGGGTATATCTAGTTCTATATGTGGTTTATATGTTATTTTATGTTATTTATCTCTGGTTCTGTGGGGGATTTTGTTGTTGCATGCTTTAATATGCTTTTATTTATATGCCTGTCTTCAATGATCGGTTCTAGTCACTGGTGTCCGTGTGACCTGTACCTCGGTTTACCGGATTTTATTTTACTGGACATTTGCCTCTCTTATTTTCTTTTAGGTTGAGTTTGACAGCTCTGCACTTTCCCTTATCTGGGCGGTGTTTCTGTTCCAGTTTCCGCGGTTGCCATGTTGGTGTTGTTGAGCGGTTCAAGTTGCTATTCCTGACGGACCATTCCTTGGGATGTTTCCAGTTGGATGCATGTTCTCCGGTTGATCTTCGTTGGAGTCCTTGGTTCCTGACGTGCTGTGGGCGGCCCGGGTTGGCCTGGCATTTTGTTTCCGGTTAAAGGCTTATGGACTGGTTCGCAGAGAAAGAGGAAGTCCCACCTATGGAGCAGCCTAATATAGGGGCTGTGGGGGTGGGATATTGGGGTTACTATGGTGACCATTTGCATTTTTATGTTTCTCCTTGCTGCTAATTGGTGATCAGTAAAGGAAGAGAAGCAATATTCGCCTCTGTGTCTTAATAAAACTATGACTTTACGTCGTAGACTAGGAAAATCATTAAGTTGCGGTTCCTTCCATGCCTGGTTTATTTTATTGTTTGTGTTTAGTACTTTTGTTAAATAAACTTTCGTTTTGGTTTTATTGGTGTTGTTTGTCTGTTCTGCGAACACCGAGTTGTGCATGGGCTCTCCTGATCATGACTCGGTTGTGATATGTTCGGGGGTTTTAGTAACCCCTGAACATGACATAATGTTGATGATCATGGCTTACAGCCAATGAAAACATAAAGCTAGTATCTCAGAAAATTTGAATATTATATATATAAAAAAAAATTTTTAATACAGAAATGTTGGCCCACTGAAAAGTATGTACAATATATGCACTCAGTACTTGGTCGGGGCTCCTTTTGCATGAATTACTGTATCAATGTGGCATGGCAGGAAGGCGATCAGCCTGTGGCACTGCTAAGGGCTATGGAAGCGCCGGTTGCTTCAGCTTGTCTGCATTGTCGGCCCGGTGTTTCTCATCTTCCTTTTGAAAATACCCCATAGATTCTCTATGGGGATTAGGTCAAGCGAGTTTGCTGGCCAATCGAGCACAGTGATACTGTGCTTGGCAAACCAAATATTGATACTTTTGGCAGTGTAGGCAGGTGCCAAGTCATGCTGGAAAATGAAATCTCCATAAAGCTTGTCAGTAGAGGGAAGCATGAGGTACTTTAAAATTTCCTGGTATATGGCTGTGCTGACCTTGGACTTGATATAACACAATGGACCAACACCAGCAGATGACATGACTCCCCAAACCATCACTCACTGTGGACAATTCAAGAATTAAAAGCTTCAAATAGATCACTCTGTGTGCAATGAATCTCTATAAATATATTATATATAATTTTCACTTTTTGATTTGAATTACTGAAATACATTAACTTCTCAATGATATTTTAATTCATTGAGATGCACATGTACCAAATATATAAAATTATATATTTCTAAACAAGTTGTCTGTTACTATTGACTGCCATCCATTTACCCATAAGCATATATGTCACTGTCACTTTGACATTACTAATGTAATGGGCTGGGTGCAGTCCTAGAAAACCACAGTTTCATATATGACTCTCAGGTCAATACGGACACTTTTTATTTGTACCGAATTTGGAACAAATTGATATAAGTGGACCCAAATCAAATCTTAGGAAACCCTCTCATCTATACCTAACCCTAATAGTTTTTCAATATATATTGTATATAATATATAAAATATATATTATAAGTCCATTAAGATCTATCTATCTATCTATCTATCTATCTATCTATCTATCTATCTATCTATCTTTGGGCAGAAAATACATGAGCCAGCTTTTATTAGTAGCCATTTTTCACTCATAGGCATGGTAAAATTATATTTATCTCAGAATACAAGGAGACATTTATTTGGTCTTCTGCTTTTGTCACACTCTTCAGACTAGGTTCCATTGTGGAGAAGTGATTTATATGTCTTGTTTGACACTGCCAGTAAGAAAAGGGCTTTATCCTCAACATGAGTCAGTGCGATAAATGACAGTACATTCTCTTGTTTGGAAGCATGATGCAAGTGGAGAATAAATGTGCCTGGGGTGAAGTCTGTGACTATTGTACAATTAAAAGAACATTTAGACAGGTTCTTTTTTGGGTGTAAGTGATACTTCTGTAGTTAAGCACTGCATTGTGCATGCATTCTGCAGTGGGCTTGCTATTTGTAACTGTAAAATATCCTATACATGCAATTTCTAATAGCTACATGAAAACTGATTTAGGAAATCATTTATGATGTCTATCTAGACCTTTCAAAACTATGTTGTGTTATGCTGCCTAGAAACAAAGTCTAGACCTGACAGATACGAAAGTCGGTATGGAAGAAAACTTGATAACAATCAGTTGTGATTCAGTAGGATAGGCTGTGAGAAATTTCCCTTAGGTCAGGGTGACAGAATTTTCTTTCCAATTCCTTAAGTACTATATCATTATTTCTACAAAGCATAATGTAATTTTTACTGTAGATAATTTTGCATGTATAGTATAATAATCATGGGCGTAGCTATAGGGGGTGCAGAGGTAGCAGTCGCTACCGGGCCAAGGACCCTGAGGGGGCCCAAAGACCCTTGTGCTGCATAGGAAGACACACAAAGCACTGAGGGAAGGGGGGCCCAAGCTGAACTCTTGCACCAGGGCCCATGAGCCGTTAGCTACTCCCCTGATAATAATACTTGTGTATATGTGCTCCAGTTCCTCAGAGCTGCTCTCAGTGGATAATACAATCTCCTATTTTAAGACTTCTGTCATGTTCTAAAGGTCATACAGAGCCCTACAACAGCTCTAAGCCATTTAACAACAAGGCAAGAAGACACAAAGGAAACAACCAAAAAATTAATACTTTAATAACATGAGATATGGACTTACAGCTGGACTAGCAGGTAAGGGTATAATGGCAGATAATACCACTGGAAAAAGAGCACAGGTTTCACTTGGGGCCAAACCCAGAGGGCGAAGACTAAGTGAGCCCCTTTCTTCACAGAGCCCCTGATGGTGGGAATGAACTTAGCCGTGGGCTCACTGATCGCATCTCCAGGATGGTCCCTGTGCACTTGGACACTTACCTGCAGAGACTGACATTGGTGCAAGCACCAGTGGTCCAAACAAACACGAGACTAGACTGGAACCCAGACACATGAACAGGAACATAAAACATAACCGAAACACTGAACAGGCAGGTGACTAGACCCTATGCGAACACTGCTACATAGCGGTCCTAGTCAGAGCTGCACACATAGACTAACAGATGCCTGTCTCCCATGTGGAATTAGTCTATGGGCGAACAGACAGAGCTGCAGGACAAGACACAGAACAGGCATATGACTAGACCGTGTGCGAACTTTGCTACATAGCTGTCCTAGTCAGAGCTGCACACTTAGACAGAAGCATAAATACGAAGAAACATTAAGCATTGACCAAGCACGAGACAATGACAAGGTTCACTAGGTGACCACACAGACAGGGCAGATAAAATAAACATGGGTTTGGTGAATAGAAACTGCACCCAACAAGGCTGAAGACAAAGACCTCTAGGCCCACAGCTAACAAGATTATATAGCAAGTTAATACGATCATCTGACCACCTAGTAAACCAAACACAGACTAGAACATGGAAAGTAACCCCACGTAAACGAAACACAAGAAACAAGCACAGAACATCGCCAGGACCAGATGGCATACACCCCCGTATCCTAAGGGAATTAAGTGATGTCATAGCCAGACCTTTATTTCTGATATTTACGGCCTCTATACTGACAGGGAATGTTCCACAGGATTGGCGCATAGCAAATGAGGTGCCAATATTCAAAAAGGGTCCAAAAACAGAGCCCGGGAAACTATAGGCCGGTAAGTTTAACATCTATTGTGGGTAAACTGTTTGAAGGTTTTCTATGAGATGCTATCTTGGAGTATCTCAATGAAAATAAGCAAATAACGCCATATCAGCATGGCTTTATGAAGGATCGGTCATGCCAAACTAATTTAATCAGTTTCTATGAGGCGGTAAGTTCTAGACTTGACAGTGGCGAATCAATGGATGTCGTATATCTGGACTTCTCCAAAGCATTTGACACCGTACCTCATAAAAGATTAGTATATAAAATGAGAATGCTTGGACTGGGCGAAAATGTCTGTATGTGGGTAGGTAACTGGCTGAGTAATAGAGAACAGAGGGTGGTTATTAATGGTACACACTCAGGTTGGGTCACTGTCACTAGTGGGGTACCTCAGGGGTCATTATTGGGCCCTATTCTCTTTAATATATTTATTAATGATCTTGTAGAAGGCTTGCACAGTAAAATATCTATTTTTGCAGATGACACTAAACTGTGTAAAGTAATAAACACTGAAGAGGACAGTTTTGTGCTACAGATGGAACTGTATAGATTGGAGGCTTGGACAGAGAAATGGCAGATGAGGTTTAACACTGACAAATGTAAAGTTATGCACATGGGAAGGAATAATGCAAGTCACCCATACATACTAAATGGTAAAACACTTGGTAACTCTGACAAACTAAGCTGTAAAAACCAGTGTCAGGCAGCTGCTGCCAAGGCCAATAAGATAATGAGTTGCATCAAATGGGGCATAGATGCCCGTGAAGAGAACATAGTCCTACCACTTTACAAATCACTAGTCAGACCACACATGGAGTACTGTGTACAGTTCTGGGTTCCTGTGAACAAGGCAGACATAGCAGAGCTGGAGAGGGTTCAGAGGAGGGCAACTAAAGTAATAACTGGAATGGGGCAACTACAGTACCCTGAAAGGTTATCGAAATTAGGGTTATTTACTTTAGAAAAAAGATGACTGAGGGGAGATCTAATAACTATGTATAAATATCAGGGGTCAGTACAGAGATCTGTCCTATCATCTATTTACCCCCAGGACTGTGACTGTGACAAGGGGACATCCTCTGCGTCTGGAGGAAAGAAGGTTTGTACACAAACATAGAAAAGGATTCTTCACGGTAAGAGCAGTGAGACCATGGAACTCCTTGCCTGAGGAGGTGGTGATGGTGAGTTCACTAAAGCAATTCAAGAGGGGACTGGATGTATTACTGGAGTGTAATAATATTACAGGCTATAGCTGCTAGAGAGGGGTCGTTGATCCAGGAAGTTATTCTGATTGCCTGATTGGAGTCGGAAAGGAATTTCTTTCCCCTTAAGTGGTGAAAATTGGCCTCTGCCTCACAGTTTTTTTTTTGCCTTTCTCTGGATCAACTTGTAGGAAACAGGCCGAACTGGATGGACAAATGTCTTTTTTCAGTACCATGTTACTACGTTACTAACATCACAGGGGACACACAGAGGAAGCCGCAATTACATGTAGCTCATAACAACCAACATCCACGGAATCCACTGTAGCCAATACACCAGAGCTACTAAAGTGAGTACATATGGCAACCCGTGGCAGAGTGAACTACCCTGTGACAACTTCTTCAACAGCGAATCATGCAGTTCTCTGTCAGATTTTCCCTTTAAAACATATACCTTTAAAAACATAAAAAGAAACAAATAGCATGCCTACCAAGAGATCCTCTACAGGGGAGTGCCATTCATCACTCTCAAAAATGCTGGCTACCTGTATCAAAATGTGCACCTTGAAGGACATCTGTCAGCAGATTTGTACCTATGAAACTGGCTGACCTGTTACATGTGCGCTTGGCAGCTGAAGGCACCTGCGTTGGTCCCATGTTCATATGTGCAAGCATTCCTGAGAAAGTTTTAATATATGCAAATGAAGTTTTAATATATAATAACATAATAACTCCTTAAGACTTAACCCCTTAAGGACACGGCCATATTTCACCTTAAGGACCAGGCCATCTTTTGCAAATCTGACCAGTGTCACTTTATGTGCGAATAACTTTAAAACACTTTTACTTATCCAGGCCAGGTTTTTTTGTACTTCATGACACTGGTAAAATGGAGTAAAAAAAAAAATCATTTTTATTTATAAAAAATACCAAATTTGCCAAAAATTTTAAAAAATTTGCAGATTTCCAAGTTTCCAATTTCTCTACTTCTATAATACATAGCAATACCTCCAAAAATAGGTATTAATTTACATTCCCCATATGTCTACTTTTATTTTTTGGGGATGTTACAAGGCTTAGAAGTTTAGAAGCAAATCTTGAAATTTTTCAGAAATTTTCCAAAACCCACTTCTTAAGGACCAGTTCAGGTCTGAAGTCACTTTGTAAGGCTTACATAAAAAAATCACCCAACAATGAACCCATTCTAGAAACTACACCCCTCAAGGTATTCAAAACTGATTTTACAATTGTCGTTAACCCTTTAGGTATTCCACAAGATTTTATGGCAAATGGAGATAACATTTCTGAATATCGATTTTTTGGCAAAATTTAAATTTAATCCATTTTTTTTCCAGTAACAAAGCAAGGGTTAACAGCCAAACAAAACTCAATATTTATTGTCCTAATCCTGTAGTTTGCAGAAAGACCACATACGTGGTCTTAAACTGCTGTATGGCCAAACGACAGGGTATAGAAGGAAGGGAACGCCATATGGTTTTTGGAGGGCAGATTTTGCTGGACTGGTTTTTAGACACCATGTCCTATTTGGAGCCCCCCTGATGCAACCCTACAGTAGAAACTCCAAAAAAGGTGACCCTATTTTGGAAACTACGGGATAAGGTGGCAGTTTTGTTGGTACTATTTTAGGGTAAATATGATTTTGGTTGCTCTATATTACACTTTTTGAGGCAAGGTAACAAAAAATAGAAATTCTATAATTTCATCTCCATTTGCCAATAACTCTTGTGGAACACCTTAAGGGTTAACAAAGTTTGTAAAATCTGTTTTGAATACCTTGAGGGGGGTAGTTTCTTAGATGGAGTCACTTTTTTTTGGAGTTTCTACTGTAGGGGTGCATCAAGGCTGCTTCAAATGTGACATGGTGTCAAAACACCAGTCCAGAAAAATCTGCCTTCCAAAAACCATATGGCGTTCCTTTCTTTCTGTGCCCTGCCGTGTGGCCATACAGCAGTTTATGACCACATATGGAAAAATGGATAAAAATGGAAAATTAGCAAAAAATAGCTGTTCTGGGACAGTTTTTATTTTTTTTTATTTACATCGTTGATCTGACCGGTTAGATCGTGGGCTATTTCTGTAAAGCAGGTAGTTAGGGACGCGACAATACCAAATATGACTACTTTTTGTGGGGTTTTGTTTCAGTTTTACATAATAAAGCATTTTTGAAAAAAAAGATTTTTTGTGTCTCCACATTCTGAAAGCCATATTTTTTTTTTTGGGCGACTGTCTTAAGTAGGGGCTCATTTTTTGCAGTATGAGATGTCAATTTGATTGGCACTATCTTGAGGTGCATATGACATTTTGGTCGCTTGCTATTACACTTTTTGTGATGTACGGTGACAAAAATGGCTTTTGACACCTTATTTATATATATTTTTTTCTGTGTTCATCTGAGGGGTTAGGTCATGTGTTATTTTTTTAGAGCAGGTTTTTATGGATGCGGCGATACCTAATATGTATACTTTTTATTTATTTATTTAAGTTTTACACAATAATATCATTTTTGAAACAAAAAAGAACATGTCTCCATAGTCTGAGAGACATATTGTTTTTATTTATTTGGGCGATTGTCCTGTGTAGGGTATCATTTTTTGCGGGATGAGATGACTGTTTGATTAGCACTATTTTGGGAGGCATATACCTTTTTGTTCGCTTGCAATTACACTTTTTGTGATGTGAGACTTTTTGGGCGATTGTGCTATGTAGGGGCTTATTTGCAGGATGAGATGGCAGTTTGATACTATTTTGATAGGCACTAATACACTAATACCCTATTTCCCTGATGAAGCCGCACATGCGGCGAAACATGTCGGGAGGGTTAGTGCCTTCTGGCTTTTAGACGGGGACCGAATCGGAAGCATACAATTGACAAGTGACATTCAATCTTAGTACTTAGTACAACATCCTTTTCCAGTTATAACATTTTTTAACGTGAAGCATAGTTTGACACAAGTGTCTTGCAGCGATCTACGGGTATCTTCGCCCATTCTTCATGGGCAAAAGCCTCCAGTTCAGTCCCATTCTTAGGCTTGCGCGCTGCAACTTTTTTCTTTAAGTCCCACCAGAGGTTCTCAATCGGATTTAAGTCTGGTGACTGTGATGGCCACTTCAAAATGTTCCAGCCTTTAATCTGCAACCATGCTCTAGTGGACTTGGAGGTATGCTTGGGATCATTGTCCTGTTGAAAGGTCCAACGTCTCCCAAGCCTCAGGTTTGTGACGGACTGCATCACATTTTCATCCAATATCTCCTGGTACTCCTGGTAATAGAATTCATGGTAACTTGCACACGCTGAAGCTTCCCTGTACCTGTAGAAGCAAAACAGCCCCAAAGCATGATTGACCCCCCGCCATGCTTCACAGTAGGCAAGGTGTTGGTTTCTTTATAGGCCTTGTTCTGCCTCCTCCAAACATAGCGTTGATCCATGGACCCAAACAGTTCTAATTTTGTTTCATCAGTCCACAGAACACTATCCCAAAACTTTTGTGGTTTATCCACATGACTTTTGGCATACTGCAGTCGACTCTTCTTATTCTTTGGAGACAGCAAGGGGGTGCGCCTGGGAGTTCTGGCATGGAGGCCTTCATTACTCAGTGTGCGCCTTATTGTCTGAGCTGAAACTTCAGTACCCGCTTCTGACAAATCTTTTTTCAGTTCCTCAGCAGTCACACGGGGACTTTTCTCCACTTTGCGCTTCAGGTAGCGCACAGCAGTCGAAGTCAGCATCTTCTTTCTGCCACGACCAGGTAGCGTTTCAACAGTGCCCTTTGCATTGAATTTGCGAATGATGCTTCCTATGGTGTTGGTATGTTTAACATCTTTGCAATCTTCTTATAGCCATTGCCCTTCCTGTGAAGAGAAATCACCTCTTCTCTTGTCTTCCTGGACCATTCTCTTGACTTCACCATGTTTGTAAACACACCAGTAAATGTCTAGAAGTGAGCTGAGTATCACAGTCATTTTAAATCTGCCTAATTGGTGCTTATTATGCTTGATTATTGCTGCTTCTTGACATCCACAGGTGTTTTCAATACCTGATCGAAAACACTTGAATGAACCTCTGTTCTTAAGAGTGGTAGTCTTTAAGGGGTTGAATAATTGTGTCAATGAAGAAATCACAAAAAAACATTTAATACTGTATAACAAAAACAATTGATGTAATTTTAGTTGCATTTTGTTCTTTACAGCATTGGGGGTTGAATAATTTTGAACACAACTGTATGTATCATATAAAGGAAAAACACACCCTTCAGAAGAATTGTTAGAAAATCAATTACCTTAGTAATTTACTTGCCTTGGCATGATTATGGCTGAGTGCTATAAATCATGAAGTTTAATCATGTATCCGTCTAAATAATGATTATGTCAGCAACCTCAGAAACTAAAGGAAAATCATTAGTTTCTAAAGATTCATACATGGATTCTATTGTACAATGTTTAGGATTATGAAAATGTTTATTTGTACAATGCTGGCCAATTTGTAAAAAGTGTAAAAAATATTTTAACTTTAATATTTTCTTAAAATATTTTAAGAAACAAAGGGCGATCTTTAGTAACTCAAAGGGGTTATCCAGGAATTCGATATGGATGGCTTATCATCATTATAGGTAGTCAATGTAAGATTGGTGGGCTCCCCCAGCACCCCTTGCCAATCAGCTGTTTGAAGAGGCTGCTGCTCTCACTGGAGCACTGATGACCACTGTGGTTTCTTCACAGCTTAAGAAGCACAGCAAAAAAATAAATAAAAATAACAGGCAGCACTCGTGTTCCCAAAATGGAAAAAAAGTGAGGTTTTTATTCCATTAGCAGCAATCCAGTAGATACAACGTTTTTGCTAGACATTAGCCTTCTTCAAGCTAATTTCTAGCAGAAACGTTGCATCTAATGGATTGCATCTAATGGAATACAGACCTCAATGAACCCGAACAACCCCTTTACATCCAGTCTGACCACTTCTTAGAATCAGCACAGACTGGTTTATGCTTTATGTTTTTTTACCTTCCGCTGAGTTTTAAAGTTTACCCCTACCCCATTCCTTCATCCAAATTATTATTATTATTTTTAATTTGAAAGTGCCATTATTCCATGATGCTGTACATTAAGAGAGAGTTACACATACATAATACAAAAATACAAATATAAGAAACAAGAAACTATTACACTGGTACAGAGGGGGAGAGGACCTTGCCCACAAGAACTTATAATCTACAAGGGAAGGGGGAAGAACACAGTAGGTGAAGGTAAAAGATGCTCATCTGGCTGTGTAGTTATTGCAGGTGGTAAGCTTTCCAAAAGAGGTGGGTTTTCAGGTTACTTTTGAAGGTTTAGATGTTGGGAAAGAGTCTGATGTACTGGAGGTAGCGAGTTCCAGAGTATGGGGGAGGCACATGAGAAATCTTGTAGTCTAATTCTCTCCCTTTCTTCAACCATGTGAACTATGAAACTGTGTAAATGATATCACTCTAACACACTGCTAGGTGATGAATTTTAGACATTATGTTACTCTTGGTCACTTCTCTCTATGTTACATAGGCCTAAAATAGAGAAGTTGGGATTAGCAGAGTCTCTGAGTGGTTGTCTCATGATGCTTCCGATATTCTCTTGACCTGCAGGGAAGAAATTCAACAGCAACTTATTTTAATAGCAGTGATACAAGAAGAAATAGAAAAGCAGAGGATCTGCCCACTAGTCTTCTGTGTTTTAGTTTATCAGCTACTACAACAAGGAAAAGTAGCACGCAGATCTTTTTTTCCTTCTGGTCTCACTGCTATAGCAGGTTGGCCAGCCCCTGGACCCAATCGGGACACGCAGCATACTCATCTCCACTCTCATATACCCTTCAGAATGTTGTGCCTCCTTTTGCACAACAGTTAGGGGTAAGCCTCCCTGCGATTCTCTCACTCCTGTTACCTCACTGGTCCTTCTCAGACATTTCTCCTTCCATGCCACAGCTCGCTGAAAGCTACTGTCTGCCTCCTATTTTCTGTCCAGAGTACTGGACCATTTTTAAAATTGAAGCTGATCTGGTTATCCACTGCCTGATGCAGGTCCAGATTCAGGAATCCCCAGAGATCAGCTGTTATTGAAGAGGTTAGCCGTAGTCCACCAAACATAAATGAAGTGTTCCATGAGAACCATTAAGAAGAATGTAATTTAGGATGAGTATTGCCAGATCAACCACTGTCTATGTTTCTGGCTAATAGTGAGGAGTCTTGAGCAGGAGACATCCCAACTCTATAACCGGCAAGTTATCTTCATGCGACAACACCTCCAAAGGCGATATCCAAGTTAACAAAACAGGCTCCCCATGTCACTTAAATCTTTTGAATATAAAAACCATCATATACTCACCTCTTTCTCCAGAGATGTTCTCTGTGCCAGGTCTTCCGCTCATGGTTTGTATACCAGGCATCAGTGATGGCATGCAGGTATATGGCTTATGACTGCTGCAGCCAGTCAATGTTCTCAGGAGTCCTGTACTGGAGACCGCTAAGTACATTGACTGGCTACACCAGTCAAATGACGTATATCGGCACATCACTTCTGATGCCTTGTATACAAACAGCGGGAGGAGGACCAGGGCTGTGGTACAGAGAATGGCTCGGGAAAAAGAGCTAGGTAAAGCATCTTTAAAAAAAAAATTTTAAGGATTTTAGTAGCATGGCGAGCATTTTTGTCATCTTGGACAAATCCCTTTAAGCCAATATTTTTGGGAAATGTACAAGCAATTCTTTTTAATAAACTGCAATAATAAATTGCAAACATAAAACTTATATTTACATTTAATGGCATGTAAACATTTTCAGCTGCATATGTGGAGCATAATCCTCTCTGTTTGCCTAGATACTTTGATCCAAGTTGATAAACAGCCAGACTTTATGTATTATCAATGCATTCATGTATTTTTATCTCCTCCAAAATAATTAAAATTGCAGTCAACTGGAGACATTCACGACAGTATTCTCCAGAGGAAGCACAAAACCAGGAAACGCCAATTAATTGCCTGAGAAAAGAGATTGTTTGATTTGAAGTACTCTAGAAAATGTTAACAGAAAGAAAGCGAGTGTTCAATGCTGAAAACGTTCCATTAGGTTATTCTGTGAGGACAGAGAATAAACAAGAGAAATGTTAATTCATAGCCTTATTCTTATTCTTTCCTCTTTTTATTCTTATAACTATCCACCATATATATTTGGTACATGGTCCTGTGCTTTAAACCTGCACCACTGTAATTGTATGGTGAAGGTTTAAAGCTACTGCAATATAGCAGGAGCAAGTTAGGTTTGCTTTTGTCTTCTTTAGTGTACTCTACATAGTGCCCAATGTCTCTACTGGACGCAGCAAACATGTGCTTACTGTTTGCCCCTGCTATACTTTTGAAGACCCAAATCAACGCTGCTGATGACAAGTGTCACAACTAGAGGACATTTGTATTTGTAAATAGGGCTCCTATGGATCCTTAGTTACTGCTGTATACTACAAAATAAACCAAAAATAATAAGATATAAATTAATAATATATAATATTATACAAAATATTAAGTAAACAATTTGTCGCCATAGCCACCCTGTTCATTGACAACTATAGCTATTATATATAACAATTGCCAAAACAAAATTATAAAAGTATTCTTAGGGTCTCTACACACATGATTTTCGCAATGGCATTTTTTAAACAATGCTTTTTGCCTTGTTTTTTTGTGGGGGAAATTTTTGCACCCAGTGGCTCAGATTTATTAATGTGTCTGTGCCAAACATATGTATAAAAAGTTTTTTTTTTGCACGTGTAAAGTTTCTCCAATTTTTCCAACATGCTCAATAAGGGGCAATGCTTAGCAGAAGGGGAGTGGCTTCACTTAAAAGGGTCAGGGCTTGAGATACGCCATTTTGTGCCAAAATCGTGCCACAATTCTGGCATAAAAATCTGTCTTAAATAGCTGTCGCCAATAGATGGCATTGAGTCAATGAAACGTGTCTATCACATTTATCACCAGCCAATGCACCACATATATCATTCAGCCTGAGCCCTTGTAATAAATCTGATGCATGACTAGATAGCCTGTCTTAGTTTATGCCATCTTTAGGTTTACTAAATCTGGGCTAGTGTTTTCTCCATGGTGTTTTTCCTCCGATAAAGAATATGTAGTCAAAATATCAGAAAAAACTCCAAAAGCTGCATTTTCCATTTTTGAAAAAATTCAGACAAAAAACACCACTTTACTAACAAAAACACCATTAGGGAAAAAAAAAACATGTGTATGTTCTGATTTACAAATATCAACTGATATCTTGATAGTCTAGCATTTTTACAGCAAAAAACAGCGCAGAAAACATAGAAGCAAAAATTGGCAGTAAAACTGCAAAAGTGCAAAAAATCACCACCAAAAACCTGTGTGATAGCCCTCATATGCTTTATTTCAGTGGGAATTTCGAAATTTAACAAAATAAAGAATTATAAAACAAAAAAAAAACAACCTTTTATATCATTTGGTCAATTTACCCCTATTAAAAGTTCAAAAAAATAAAAATATTACTATATAACAAAGGTATGAGAAAACCCAGGTTAATTATAAAATAGCAATGCAAAAATTTGTCATAGTGACGTTATTAATCTACTGCAGAGATGTGTATGATAAATTTAAATACACCTCCATCAAAATGTTTTTCACCTTTTTTACACAAAAAAGACGTTTGCATCATGTCACACCAGTTACACCAAATATATTACGTAGAGTGATCCATCTTGATAAATTTGGAAACATTTTTGCCAAATGAATACACTGATCTTCCCAAATATTAATTGAGCCTTCTTTTTGTTTATAAACCATCAGAAAATGTGGTGATAAGAAAGCAGGATGCGCTCATACCCATATGCAGTTGTGCATTTCTGTAGGGGAGCACATCCTGCACTTGTAGTCCGTTGCTAATGGCAATCACCAGCAAAAAATGCATACAATGGATGATGCCAGCAACGGACTACAAGTACCACAATGGACATCCTACATAAGATGACATTTATGTGGATGTGGCAAGAATTCAGAACAAACACAGAACCAGAGATAGGTGCACGCTGCCGTCACACTAAACCCTCACACTGATGTTAAAATTGAGAGTTAGTTCGACATATCCTACTAGGAGGACGTGTCTTAAGCCTCGGGCACCAGCGTCAAGGTCTCTCAAGTAGCCCGTGGGCCCTAACACTCACCTACCTGCGCCATATGGGCAATATCAGGGGCCAGTGGGCAATTACAGGAGCATTAGGACGACTCACAAACATCTCCTCTGTTACCTCCAGCATGTGGCCATGCTTGCAATGGGAGGTGGGAGGTGTCTATGAGCCCTACCCAAGACTGACTGATATAGCCCAAGGCCAAGCAGGTGCACCCAAATGTGACCTGAAGATGAAAAACAGGCACATTTAAAATGGAGTTTATACACCTCCATACATATATATATAAACCATCAGAAAATGTGGTGATAAGAAAGCAGGATGCGCTCATACCCATATGCAGTTGTGCATTTCTGTAGGGGAGCACATCCTGCACTTGTAGTCCGTTGCTAATGGCAATCACCAGCAAAAAATGCATACAATGGATGATGCCAGCAACGGACTACAAGTACCACAATGGACATCCTACATAGTATTTACAGGAAAAAATTTTAGTTTTTTGTATGCCAGGTATTTATACATGAAGACTAGTGATGAGCGAGCACCAAAGTGTTCGGGTACTTGGTCCGAACACATAGCGATATTCGTGCACTTGGCCGAGCACCCGAGTATAATGGAAGTCATCTCCTGCTTGGATGAGGGGAGGGTGCCTGGTCTATTGGAAAAGTTCAGAAAGTGACAGAAACACCACCGAAATGGATCTGGATCACCACCGAAATGGACCATATAAAACATTAGAGGAGAGGGCCTGAAGCCGAGCGAACCACATAGAACTTTGCAGTTATGGCCTACAGGTGAGCAGACCGTATAAAACATTAAAGGTGAGAGCCTGAAGGTAAGCAGACCGTAAAAAACATTGGCGGTGAGGGCCTGAAGGTGAGCGAACCTATAAATCACTGATGATTTACACATGGGGGTGCTCAGTGTAACGGTGGTGGGCCTGTTTGGTTTTGGCCGACATCTTTTGCAAGACCACTGCCTCTTCCAGACTGTTGCGGTGCTGCGGATCTCTCTCCTTCTGTACTGCTGTCCTCGCTCGGCTTTTCACCTTCCCATGTTGGGTAAGTGACCTCATCATCCACCACCTCCTCTTCCACTTCCTCACTCTGCTCATCCTCCTGACTTGACATTACCGCAACCTGAGAGTTTGGCAACTGTCTCATCATCCTCCTCCTAGTAAACAAATGGTTGCCGATCACCACCATCATCTTCTTGCAACTGCGAAGGCTCACGAGGTTGGGAATCAGGGAACAATATCTCAGGTCCCTCTTCAAGCGTGCTGGGCGAGAGGGCCAAATGTAATAGTGGCGCTGGAAAGAGCTCCTCGGAATATCCAAGTGTGGGATCACTCGTTTGGCAAGCCTCTATATGGTGGGAGGAAGGATGATCAGAGTGAGGATTTGGTTGACCAGACTCTTGACTACAGAGATTGGACCTGGAAGAAGAGAGGGTGGTGCTTAACCGAGTGGAAGCATTATCGTCTGCAATGCAACCGACCAACTGTTCGCACTGGTCCGACTTTGACAGTGTAGTCCTGCGCTGCCCATTTAATTTGGACATGAAGCTGGGTACATTTATATATTTTTTTTTTTCTGGGTGCACTGGCAGCAGGCACAGTTTGATTGCACCCAGGGCCACTGCCTCTGTGTGCACCATCAGCATCACGACCTCTTCCCCGTCCCTTTGTGCTCGCCTTCCTGATATTAAAGGGGTATTCCCATCACGCCGTTTCATACTACCTGCTCCCGGCGCGCCGTTCACTTCCTAGTTTCGGCAGGGGACGGGCTCCATCTTGATTGACGTCTTCTCCCGGCCGCGCCGCGCTGGACTGAACGCGCACGTCGCCGCACATGCGCTCTGGTGACTTCTTCCTGGTAAGCATACTATACTAGCGCAGAACTGCCCGCGGCTCGCCCGGCAGAAAAGAAGAAGTCGTCTGCGCAAGTGCGGCCACCGCGATTCGGGAGGAGAGCGGTGGCCGTAACCAGGGGAGACGGAAGACAACAGTCAGGTAAGTATATCTTCATTTTCTTTTAAGGGGTGGGAATTAGTTAATTAAGCATATTTAGAAAAATGATCACTGTTAAGTCATTAACAGATTTAACAGTGATCATTAAGATGGGAATACCCCTTAAATAGTTTTGTCTGTAGATGTGGTGCAGATTGTTTTACTGTCTGCTAAAAACACAGTTTTCTGATGCAGGACAGTATTGGATACAAAAAAAAAAAACTGATTTTGTCCACTACACTAGGCCCAAGAGAATGTAATTTTTAATATACACACTGTATTGAGATGCAGTTCGATATTGGATACAGAAAAATACAGATTTTAGCCACTACACTAGGCCCAAGAGAATGTAATTTTTATGATACAGACTGTATTGAGGTGCAGTTCGGTACTGGATACATAAAAATATAGATTTTGGCCACTATACTAGGCCCAAGAGAATGTAATTTTTAATATTCACACTGTATTGAGATGCAGTTCGGTACTGGATCCAAAAAAATACAGATTTTGGCCACTACACTAGGCCCAGGAGAATGTAATTTTTAATATACACACTGTATTCAGATATAGTTCTATATTGTATACAAATTTGTCCCAAATAAAATGTATTCTCTGCTGGAATACTGTATATACGGTTGCGGCCTAAGCACACACACAGATGTGCCCAAAACTAGTTAACTATGGCCAAAATATAAATCACTCTCTGCTGGAGTAATTAATATAATGGTTGCGGATTGAACGCACACACAGATGTGGCACAAGTTAGGTTAATTTCCCCAGAAAAAATAATTTCTCTGATGGTGCAGTGTATATCTCAGTAGCAAGCACACTGTAGTGAATAAGCTCCTTTTTATAATGTCTGCCCAGCACACTGCTTTATGATGGCATATTGTAGATGTCACTAATCTGAAATCTTTCTGTCTTTTAGAAGTTTGGATAGTTAAAAAAGCGATTTTCAAGCCCTGCACTATCTGTCCCTTCCTGATGACGCCTGTCCCTGATAGTGCTGAAGCAAACCCCTTCTTAAAAAAAAAAAAAAAAGAGGTGTAGTCCTTAAAAGGACTGTTAGGTCTTTCAATAAGGTTGAAATAAGGTAGAGCAAAAAGCTATCTGTCCCTGCCTACTGTCTGCTCTCCCTCACTCTGAATGAGCCAAGCGCCGGATCTTAGCTCCTATATGAACTTGTATCACGTGTTCTGGTCAGCCAATCAGTGTAAGGCCTCATGCACACGGCCGTTGTTTGGGTCCGCGTCCGAGCCGCATATTTCGCGGCTCGGCCGCGGACCCATTCACTTCAATGGGGCCGCAAAAGATGAGGACAGCACTCCGTTGCTCCGTTCCATGCCCCCATAAAAAAAATATAGCATGTCCTATTCTTATCTGTTTTGCGGACAAGAATAGGCATTTCTATAATAGGCTGCGTTCCGTTCCGCAAATTGCGGAACGGAACGCGGATCAGCTTCTGTGTTTTGCGGATCCGCGATTTGCGGACCGCAAAACACCAACGGTCGTGTGCATGTAGCCTAAGGCTTACAGCTAACATGGCTATGGCCGTACACTGAAGGGAATTACTTACCTGGACCTTGATTGGCTGCTTAGAAGGCGCCAAACGTGTGGGAAGGAGACTCGAGCAATGCGACCAATACACGTGCTGCATGCTCGCTCATTACTAATGAAGACATGATGCATGACAAAATAGATTTCTCATACATTTTATCCTGTGTGCTTTTTTCATAAAACATTTTATTTATTCCCCATAAGTTTTTTTAAATCCTAATTTCATAAACAAATCATGTCTTCAGGTATAAAATAATTTGTGACTGAAGTAGGAATAATCTATATGTGAATAGCCTTGCGGAACCCAAACAAGGTACGCCCACAACTGGCAAAGAGGAATAGAATGTGCAGGTTAAAACCTGAGTAACACATTTTTGTCTTTTATCAGTCAGACGTATCATGTACATGTCATTTTACTAATTTATGTTCATAGAGAAAGAAAAAAAGAATATAAACAAGTCCATACAGCTGTCATATTACGCAATCTGCTTCCAAATATGTGACTTTTATAGAACTGACGTACTGATGCTGTTATGCCCATAACTTTATTAGCTACATAATGACTAATCTTAATATTAATTGATCTACAATTCCATGCCATGAGTGGAAAGCTAGCTGTGACTATTTCAACCCTTAGGTCAGTTTCACTTGAATGTAATATGGTCCATAACACTGTGATGATGGTTTAGGTCCAGAAACTCATTTTTGGCATGGGATTTGTAGCCATAATAATACAGGGGCCGAAAATGTACCCATGTTAGGCTTGTGTGAAACTATCCTTTCTGTTCACACCTGTGACAAGTCACACCACTACTGCACAGCAAAAATTACAGTGAAACTCACTTAAAGTAAACCTCCATTCCCCCCTTACTTAACGTAAACCTCCATCCCCCTTACTTAAAGTAAACCTCCATGCCCCCCTTACTTAAAGTAAACCTCCATTCCCCCCTTACTTAACGTAAACCTCCATGCCCCCTTACTTAAAGTAAACCTCCATGCCCCCCTTACTTAAAGTAAACCTCCATTCCCCCCTTACTTAACGTAAACCTCCATGCCCCCCTTACTTAAAGTAAACCTACATGCCCCCTTAGCTTAAAGTAAACCTCCATTCCCCCTTACTTAACGTAAACCTCCATGCCCCCTTACTTAAAGTAAACCTCCATGCCCCGTTACTTAAAGTAAACCTCCATTCCCCTTACTTAACATAAACCTCCAGGCCCCTTGCTTAAAGTAAACCTCCATGCCCCCTTACTTAAAGTAAACCTCCATGCCCCTTGCTTAAAGTAAACCTCCATGTCCCCCTCACTTAAAGTAAACCTCCATGCCCCCAACTTAAAGTAAACCTCCATGCCCCTTACTTAAAGTAAACCTCCATGCCCCCTTACTTAAAGTAAACCTCCATGTCCCCTTACTTAAAGTAAACCTCCATGCCCTTACTTAAAGTAAACCTCCATGCCCCTTACTTAAAGTAAACCTCCATGCCCCCTTACTTAAAGTAAACCTCCATGCCCCCTTACTTAAAGTAAACCTCCATGCCCCTCTTACTTAAAGTAAACCTCCATTCCCCCTTACTTAACGTAAACCTCCATGCCCCCTTACTTAAAGTAAACCTCCATGCCCCCTTACTTAAAGTAAACCTCCATTCCCCTTACTTAACGTAAACCTCCATGCCCCCTTACTTAAAGTAAACCTCCATGCCCCCTTACTTAAAGTAAACCTCCATTCCCCTTGCTTAACATAAACCTCCATGCCCCCTTACTTAAAGTAAGCCTCCATGCCCCCTTACTTAAAGTAAACCTCCATGCCCCTTACCTAAAGTAAACCTCCATGCCCCTTACTTAAAGTAAACCTCCATGCCCCCTTAGCTTAAAGTAAACCTCCATGCCCCCCTTACTTAAAGTAAACCTCCATGCCCCCTTACTTAAAGTAAACCTCCATGTCCCCCTTACTTAAAGTAAACCTCCATGCCCCCTAACTTAAAGTAAACCTCAATGCCCGCCTTACTTAAAGTAAACCTCCATGCCCCCTTACTTAAAGTAAACCTCCATGCCCCCTTACTTAAAGTAAACCTCCATGCCCCCTTACTTAAAGTAAACCTCCATGCCCCCTTACTTAAAGTAAACCTCCATGTCCCCCTTACTTAAAATAAACCTCCATGCCCCCTTACTTAAAGTAAACCTCCATGCTCCCTTACTATGGATTATTTGCCTCTGTATTCTAGTAATCTTTTTCCCATTAGTTTTGTAATTATAATTGTTTTGTAATTTGTACCTTAGAATCATTATGACTTTGGTGCATGGGGAATCAGCTCTCCATTTAATGACTAGCCTGTTACAGAATTGTACTTATCCCCCAACAGCCGATCGAAGGATTGGATAAGGAGGATGGGGATTTTAGACTATTTTATCCTTCCTATAGTTACTTTAACTAGGTTGTCACAGATTACAGCCACTATTACCTTTAAGGGGAATGTGACCTGTTGTTGAAATCATGTTATCATGTTTAATACATTTTTTAAGATTTTGTGATGCTGTTATTTTTTTCAATATCTGTATGTAAACAAAATCCACAAAATCTGGCAATCCTGTAATGATATCACCTCTGTGTATAGATAAAATAGGATCCACCATTCACGACAGATGTGCAGATAAAGCAGATCAATGCGAGTACAGATAAAGCTCTCTGCATGATCGTAGTGAGAACTGCGTGACTGTTCAGTAACAGCTGCACAATCCTCTCTGATCATAGAGATAAGTGCAGGGAGAAAACAGGAAACTCAACAATTAATGTTCATCTTTCTGCTATGGACAAGTCCCTGGATGACAGCGTGAGAAGGGAGAAAAACGAGCAGTCTATGTGGAGGGGGTAGTCTGTGGAGTGGAAAACAGTCAGTAACAGAAAATACACATGGGACGCAGTCTGTGCAACAGTGGGAGTATGAGAGCATGATGGTTAATATTTGGCAAAAGTAGGATTCTGTGTGTGAGGAGGAACCATAGGAACCAGTTTCTGAGAGATATGGGGACATAGAGAGCAGTTTTAACAGACCTATGATTTAGACCACTTGAGTTGCAGACACTGACCCCTTTGCTGTCCTAGACCACCAGGATTGCAGTCATTAATTATTTCTCTGCTTTAGATCCCAGGGATGTTACCATAAACTTTATCTAATTATGGCAAATCAATTGCTGCTATACAATTTTGCAGGTATTGAAATGCATTATTCAAGAATGAACTATACCCAAGTCCCTTACCTCCCCCTTCACTAGCGCTAGCTAGGTAATCTCAGGCGTATGGATTACCTTTGGCTTTTTGCTACTTTGGTGCCATTTAGTCAAATGCTATGCTGTATGAATGCAATACATGCATTGGCATCTACAGTAGTGATTTTGAGTCAAGGAACCACTGCTATTGCCTATGGATTGCAGATACAAGTCCTTGATAATACCTCAGGAGTATCATTGGAGTGTATGTACTTTAGTATGCCACAGCAAAACCAACATTCATCTAAAACATTTATACACTGAACAATTTTGCCCTAAAATAGTTTTTGCTTGCATAGTGCACCATACATTCACATAGGAGTTCCATTAACAGGTTTATATATGTACAGTAGTGATAAGCAAACTTCTTGAAATTAGTTTTGTGTCTAAATTTGGCAAATATTTCAAAACATTTGTCCCCACCCCCTCTAAATCGATTCACCACAATCAAAACATACTCTAATTACCCTGAAAATTTGTTTATGATACTCTGGGGTCTTCTTGAACTGATGTTTCCTCTTTTGTTGTTTTCTCTTTATTTATTTTTTGCTCTTGCTCTCCTTCCCCTTTTTAATATCTTTAACACAATGACAGCTATAGGAAATAATGTCACAGTGACACTGATAAATACAGCTATAGGTAAATGCATGGTTGATGGTGTTAACAAATGTTTAAATACACACTGCATTGTTGCATTTGTTATGCTTTTTAAAATTAAAAATGCTCCCAAAAAGTGTTCTTTATTAGGTGCAGTTAAACACACACAGGCTGGGGTGGATTGGCCATAGACCCTACAGCAAAATTTCCCAGTGGACCAATGCCCCAAGGGGCCACTCAAGTCCTTCTCTCTGCCACTGAGCGGGTACATAATGAACTCTCAACCGCAATTATCGCTGTGAGAATCAGGTACTCGTGTACCCAGCCAACGACCAAGCCATGGGCACATACCCTCCTGAATTCACCTGCTCTGGCCTGCACCTCACCTCCTAAGCCCCCTGCTTTTTTTACACCAGTTTTGATAAATCTCCCCCACAGTGTTGTGAGAAAAAAAGCAGTGGCTTGTTGGCGCTAAGGAGGGGATTTATCAAACTGGTATAAAGTAAAACTGGCCTAGTTGCCATAGCAACCAATCAGATTCCACCTTTCATTTTCCAAAGGAGCTGTGAAAAATGATTGGTTGCTATGGGCAACTAGGCCAGTTCTGCTTTACACCAGTTTGATAAATCTCCCCCTAAGAGTCCCAAAATATGTCTTAACAGGGGCAGATACTGTAAGTGTTAGTGTGTCAGAAGAAACAATGGCTTCTACTGCACAAGTCTATAATAATCCTCTCATTTATTTGGGAGCAGTTGCAGTACAGTGTGGATGTGAAAACAGTAAGGTCAATGCTGTGTAAGGGCAATAGTGGCACGTGGCAGCAATAATTGCAGCAGCAGTAGCAGCACAGTATGAAACAGACTAGGCAGTAGATGTGTGTGCGGCTGCAGGCTCTGTGTATGGGGTAGTAGAGGTGGATGTGCAGGTTAAATGGTAGTGGCAGTAGGGATAATGGAAATAGCAATAGTGGAGTTAGCACCGGGGAGTAGGGACAGCAACTGTCATACAAAAAGGAACATACAATCTGTCCGTAAAAGGGTATATTATTTTATGGGGTGAAAGTCAGTAGCAAAAATAGAAATACAGTAAATCTGGTGTCCCAGCAGTGGCTGGCCAAGTTTAATAGTGTACGGCAAAGGATATATTTTTTTTCTGGGGTGAAATTTAATTGCCAAAATAGCAATACCCTGTATCTGGTGTTCCAGCTGTTGCAGGCCCAGTTTAAATCTGTCCGTAAAAGGGTATATTTTTTTCTGGGCTGAAATTCAGTTGCCAAAATAGAAATACAGTAAATCTGGTGTTCCAGCTGTGACTGGACAAATGTATCCGTCAAAGGATAGATTTTGTTCTGGGGTGAAATTCACTTGCCAATCTAGCAATACCCTGAATCTGGTGTTCCAGCTGTTGCAGGCCAAGTGTAAATCTGTCCGTAAAAGGGTATAAAACACTCAAGGTGTATATACAAGTGCTGAGAGGGTCATCCTCAATAACTTCACACGCTACCGTGCATCTCCCATTGTATTTCTGTCCGTTAAAGGGTATATTACACAAAGTGTTAAAATACAATTGCTGAAGGCATAATCCTACATATCAGACAGCAGCAGTTTGGTGAAGAGGCCAACAATAAATAGTCACAGTCAACAATGGCAGATCTATTCATCAGCCTCAAAGGTGTCTGAAAACCCTCACTGATCTATGCCTGATTTATTTTAACAAAAGTATTGTTTTGTTCACTGGTAGTGGACAACTTTGTCAGTTGGCGACACAACCTGCCACGCTGAACACCTGCCTGAGATGACACTGGGGGCTAGACAAGACGATACAGAAAAATCAAACTGTGTCAGTTCTGGCCACTTTTCCAATCTGCCTGCCCAGAAGTCCATGGGGTT
This sequence comes from Bufotes viridis, assembly GCA_033119425.1. NCBI lineage: Eukaryota > Metazoa > Chordata > Amphibia > Anura > Bufonidae > Bufotes > Bufotes viridis. The sequence continues at coordinate 386,919,713 of CM065589.1, read as the reverse complement.
AAGGAACATGTCAGAGAATGGCCATAGTCTAGGCAGGACTGAACCTGGTTGTTTAGGTAGTCTGTTCCAGTTTGCTGATTTGTGTCAGCCTGGCGCAGAACATGAAAAAACTGCTCCACAGTGGCATAACTAGCTGCTGTGGTTTCTGCTGCTTATGGTAGCAGAGACAGTGGTTAGTGAGAAACTCGGAGAGAGGGGGATCCTGGTCAAACATACAAGAAGCAGATGTTTGCTGGCTGAAAGCTGTGGCAAGCTGCGTATGTAATATGTTCTGGTAATACGGTAATTTGGCCTCCCTTTCGACAACATTAAAATATTCCCCATTTTGCTTTGATAGTGAGGGTGTAAAAGCATAGCTATCCGGTAATAATCATAGGCATATCATTAGCATCAAGCGATATCAGTACGTAAGCAAGCAAACATACAGTTTGCCAGGCTAGCCAGCATGCCAGAGTACCCAGTCATCTGGTTCAGCTGCACAGGTGCCCAGAGAGGGAGGGGGCCCTTCCCACTGCCAACTGAGGTGTTTTTCATTTTATTATTTTTTCCAGCCCTTACTCTGCCAGAGACAACCTGGTCACCTTGGGGTGGAGGTCGGGGGTTGGGGCTTTTGTGTGTGTGTGTGGGGGGGGGGGGGGGGTTCTGATCAGGACTCACTGTGAATCTGCTGCCCTTTCTGCCTATACTCCATAGCTGGAGGACTTGCAATGACATCATAGTCATGTGACCTTTTCAACACTAGAAGTATTGGTAGGACCTGTGATGAGGTCACCATCATGTGACCAGTGCAGAAAAAGGCAGCGCTCAGCAGTGGAGACCTGTGGTGCCATGGAATGAATGTAAGTGCCAGAAGAATGCTGGGAGATGTGGTTCTCTCCATTATACCTCCTCCTTGCTTAGAAGGAGAACAATATGTTATTTAACTGGGACTGTATGTTAGAGGGGCTAAAGAGAGGAGATGGCTACTACTTACATGGGACTGTATGTTACAGAAAATTGAGGGGAGATGACTGGTGTTATTTACATGGGACTGGATATTATAGAGGACTGGAGGGTAAGGAGTGATGTTATTTACATGGGACTATGTGTTGGAGGGGCTGAAGGAGGGCATTTAAAAGGATTCTGTCACCACATATAACCCCTCTAACCTAAACATATGCTCATGTCCAGGGTAACCTGAGGATTCCTAAGCTGGCTTTATTAAATCGAACTGTGGCTTTATTTTACAAAAAAACTGCTTTTAACCACTACAGGACCGCCTAACGCACGGATGTGTCCGGCGGGCGGTCCTTTAGTTCTGATACGACACATCGGCGCGTCATCTCGCGAGACGCGAGATTTCCTGTGAACGCGTCTCAGGAGTTTAACTACAGCCTGCCAGCGATGATCCATCGCTGGCAGGCTGTAGATGCGGATTAAATCGCATCAAACAGGTATATCAGACGCTGTTTTGTTAACAGCGTCTGATATATCTGCTACCTGGTCCTCTGGTGGTCCCATTTAGTGGGATCGACCGCCAGAGGACCAGGTAGCTATGTAAAGTTGTACCAAACACTACACTAACTCCCCCCCGCCCCGCCCTCACTTATTAACCCCTTGTTAACCCCTTGATCACCCCATCTAGATTCCCTGATCACCCCCCTGTCACTGATCACCCCCCTGTCATTGATCACACCCCTTGTTAGGCTCCATTTAGACGTCCATATGTGTTTTGCGGATCCGTGGATTTATGGATCCGCGGATCTGATCCACGGATCCGCAGATCTGCAGATCCTCAAAACACGGACACTGGCAATGTGCTTTCCGCATTTTGCAGATCCGCACATTGCCAGAACTATATAGAAAATGCTTTTTCTTGTCCGCAATTGCGGACAAGAATAGGACATGTTCTATATTTTTGCGGAACGGAAGTGCAGACCCGGAAGTGCGGATCCGCAATTCCGGATCCGAGCGGGACAAAGTCTGTCCCCAAAGAAATGAATGGGTCCGCAATTCCGTTCTGCAAACAGAATTGCGGACGTGTGAATGGGGCATAAGGGTCCCTTATCACCGCCAGTTAGTTAGCTACTTGTTAGGTAGTTAGCGCCCAGCCCACCGCACTCCTAATGCTGGCCATACGTGTAATGATTGCGGAGACCCTCAAATGCCAGAGCAGTACAAACACCTCACATGTGACCCTATTTTAGAAAGAAGACACCCCAAGGTATTCCGTGAGGGGTATGGTGAGTTCATGTAAAATTTTATTTTTTGTCACAAGTTAGTGGAATATGAGACTTTGTAAAAAAAAATATATATATATATATCAATTTCCGCTAACTTGTGCCAAAAATTTTTTTCTGTGAACTTGCCATGCCCCTCACAGAATACCTTGGGGTGTCTTCTTTGCGCTCATAGTATCAGCAGCATCACCAGTTCCCAAGCTGACCATAATAGAAGCATATCTGGCTCTGCCATTTTTTGGGGCGGTTTTGGCCGTATGTTGCCACGGCCACACCCTCATCTTCTGATGTCATCTCCTTCTTAGCACCTCGATCCAGTTCCCAGGTCCTATCAGGCTGAGATATGTCATTGTCTGCTCCTTAGCCCTTTCACGATTTTTTGCTCTTTTGCTAGGGATACTACTACCCCTACCATCACTATTACTGTTACTACAACTGCTACCACTACTACCACTAATATAGCTATACATGGGGTCCCCCACCTCCACCTGAACCTTCTGCTAATGGCAGTTCAAACGCTAACTGCTCTCACATAAGTCATCGACTGGAAGACTGTCTTGAGTATCCTCAATAGCACATGAGGTTTTGTTGCCTCTTCTTAGGAAAAAAAGGTGCCGTAACTAATAGGGGGCAGAGAAGACAGAGATGATGCAACTGAAAGGTTTTTCTGGGCCCAAAGAAGTAGGAGCAGAATGAATGCTGTGACCCCTGTTTGCAAGGCACGGTGTCAGACTCAGTGGTAATGTCAACGTTTTTGCGTGGTTGGTCAAAAAATAATTGCCAAGATTGATTTGACATATGATTTTTTTTTTTTTATATTTGTAACTTCTATTGTAAATTAATGTAGAATTGATTTATTTATCTGTAATTTACAGATGTACAGTATATCATACAGTATGGATACAAAATAAGTTCTTCCGTCATGTACTACTACATGGTTCAAGCAATGACACATAGCAACTCCATTTAAACCTTAGAAATGTTAGTTTGAAAGTGGACTTTGAGTCCCTTTGGCATCAGAGCTTTTGTAGGTAGAAATAAAAAAATAATGCATGGTAATTTATATGTTTTGTGAGTAAATCATCTTTACATGGATAAAGTGTCAGAAAGAGGTTTCTCGCCTACATTATTATCCCACATTCCTTTATTATCTTTATTAATTAAACCAAGATATGAGCAGAACAATAAATCAAACTAATGAACTAAATATAGAAAGATTTGTAGACTTCCCTGTATACTGTATCTTTACCCTAAGTCTTCTTCATTAACATATATTATAACACTAAGTGAAATCCAGTAAATAAAGCTGTTTAGTGCTTAGTAGTTAATTATGTGAATTATGGAGATAATGATTTACAAGTTTATAATAGACTGGGAGTTACTATGGATGTTAAATTACAGTGCTTAAATAAATCCAAGCCCAAAACTATGCCTCCCATGACAGATTAGGATGTTAGAATGAATCCGTGAGAGAGCCAAGAGTTGTGGAAAAATGACAGCAACATGTCTAGTCTGACTAATAAATTACACTTACAGGGATTGTCCCACAAAATGTATTGTACAGTTTTTTAAAACAGCACCTGGATCTGAATTATTTTGTCATTGCATATCATTTAAAATTTAGCATAGCCTCTAAGTTATTCAATAAAATGTATCTGTATAGCGCCACCTGCTGTCTGTTTGTTTTTCTGATTTCTTTGACCTGCTCATGAGATGGCGGCACATGCTCAGTTTCATCCTTCAACTGCCCCCTGAGCTGTGATAGGGAGAGCATGGACATGCCCCCTTAGATGTAGCAGAAAAGACACTTCCCCTGAGCTATGATAGGTAGTGCATGGACATGCCCCCTTAGCTGTAGCAGAAAAGACACTCCCCCTGAGCTATGATAGGGAGAGCATGGACACACCCTTTGAGCTGCCAGCTTGATATAAGTCTAGCAGAGCAATGAATGGAGAAATCTCTGGATCCATGTGAGGTACAGGGCTGGTTATAGATTAGTCATGTAATATATGATGTCTGGTTTAAATTTTTTACATTAATCATGGGATAACCCCATTAACGCAGGTACAAATTTAGAGATATCCTTTTAGCTATGTAATTTATGGTAAATCATAAATAAAAAAATCCCAGTCCTGTAGAGCTAAATTGCTCTGAAATGGCCGTTGCCTGTGCTGCATCTTTTTATATCTTCATCTACCTCATTTTAATAGATCAATAAAGGAATGGAAATTTTATAGTGGCGAGTACCGCAGTATTTTTCTATTTTTGGATCTATACATCATATGCTGCTCTGCTTGAGCTCCACTGAACTATGTACAGCCTTCTGGTCCAGAACCACAACACCATCTAATTTCAACCAGGCAGTGCCAACATTTTCTTCTATTTATGTAATTTATGATATAGTTACTTTACTTATCTTAATTTACAATTTGTCAAAAATATTAGTTTTTAATTAATATTACAGTTTTTGTTATTTTTGATCTTTAGCAATTGATCTGTAAAATAAAGCCTCATGCACATGTGTATTATGACACTGTAAAAGTTGTTCTTAACTCTAAAATGGCACCAATAGCAGTCTGTGAACCCTTCTGTATTATTGTATCCCTTCGATTTCATACAGAGGAACATGGAGGTGCATTCCATATTCCGAAAAGAGAACGTTTCTGTAATGGGGTGCTGTTCAGGGACTACATACACAGAGGGCAAGTCATAAGAGACACACAATAGAGACCTGACCTATCACTGCTTATTTTTGAGGTTACACAAGCAGTGTATGAACCATATGTGGTATATGTTTGAATCTGATATAGTGCTCCCCGATTACTACAAGAAAGTATTCCAAAACAATTACAGAAAGTAATCAGGGTATAATGACTTCCCTTTAGAAACTTGGTCCTGAGTGAATGAAATTGATGGATTTCGTGTTCCCTGAATTTACACATTTACTTAGACCACCAACATAGAGTGTTCAATGGGGTAGAGAGATTAAAAATAACTTGAGGGGAAATAGGATTTGAAGCTTTGTGGTTTTAAGGGGCTGACTCATAAAGTGCTTTCAAGATACTTGTGAGAAGGAAGCCACTTGTGATGTCACTGGTGAGTCAACTCTGTAATATGCTACAATATATGTCATTTGCAGTATACTGTATGTCATGAAAAGCATGGCTTCTCACCTTTTTAAACTTTTTTTGTGTTCTGTACCCTTATATAACAGTAAAGGCTTCCTCGTTCTATGTGCTGAGCCTCTGTTTTTCAGTTTCTCCCTAACAATGTTCATATGCGGAAATCAGATGTTTATCAATAAATATATTAACTAATGGAAGTAAGAACATGACTGTAATCTGGGGCACTTCCCTGTGTAAAGTTTGTAATCAGGTTCCCGGAAATGGAGATCTACAGTAGATACAATCTATAGGGTACTGTAGTTTAGGGAACAAAGTAAAAAAAAAAATATTTGCTAAAATTAAGAGACATAAAAGGGGAAATTGCACTCACTGAAAAAAAACAAAAAAAAAAAAAAAACGCACCCATATAGAAATGTTGGACTGCTGCAAAATGACTCAGGAAGATATGTAAATTATTACAATTATGGTATGATTAGACACTGGGACTTACCACAAGCACTTCCCCTGCTGCCCTATAAAAAAGCTGTCAGGGACTACTTTTGGGTAGTGTACCTTTTAGTGAGAGATTGTTTACTGCTAGACATGCCTCTGCAACGTACTGAAAGACATTTTGCTCAGTTGAGAGACTTTGAGAGGGGATGCATCATTAAACTAACAGAAGCAGGATGGTTGTTTCGATGAATTGCTTTCTGACCTAGCTGGAAGTATTGTGAGCAGTCATGATTTGAGGATATGCACTTCTCTTATGTACATCAGTGGCAGAATAGTCAAAGAACATGCATCATCTGCATATTTATTTAACTAACTTCCATTGCTTGTACAAGAGATTACCTACAGTTATCAGAGACTTCTCTTATTTATATCAGTGGCAGAATAGTCAAAGTAAACCTAAATCTACATCAGTTGCATGTATATGCATAGTCTGCAAGTTATCTTAAAGCTGTCCACCATCTTTGTGAAAGCACGTGGCCATATCCTAACCACAGTTCCATTCCCTTTGAGCAAGCTGCAGTTCTATCTTAAAGAGAAAGCACCTTTCTAAGCTAAAGCATAATATGTCCACAAAAAGCTCTGTGGATTTCTCTGGACAAAAGCAAATGCATCATGTTTCTGACAAATCGGTACTGGAAGCAGAGTCCACGCTTACTGCAGATGAAAATATATGATCTAAATGTGTGATCAAACCGACCCAAAAGATTAGAGAGAACTTTGAGACAACCAGAGACGCATTCCACAACAATGTAAATGGGAAACAGCCGATCAAGCTCTTCCACGCTTTACCAATGATGCAGCAGAGTTAATTGCAAATTACATAACATTCCTGAGTAACCCTGATGTCGGTGATGCCTCAGCAGAACTCTGTGGCAAAATCTAAATTCTTTTTAGATCTTTGATATAAAGGGGCAAGCAATACTTTTTGCTCTGAACACCTGGTTGTGTAGAGACTTTTGTCAGATGGGCAATTTGGGTACGTTGTTTCTTCAGTCAAGGGGAATACTCACATACCCTCACCAACGTTAATTGAATGTTACCATCTACCCGATGGAAGAGAAGAAATTCTTACTCCAAAAGCTGCACATTATCATCCCACTTTAGGCACCTAGTTGATAAAATTCCTCCTATGGTATCTTCTGAAAGATTCTTATTTTTGTATGCATGGTTTGTAAATTAATTTTTAAAAAAAGAAATTCCTCCTTTGGACATGGATCCTGATATTTTAATGTTACTCGGGAAAGATATTCTGAGGTATGCCTACAATGCAATGGTCCAGACTTGATTGGCTGGGTAATTGTGGGCGATTTATGCTTGGATAAGAGCCTCAAAACATCTAAAGTCAACTCCTTTAAAACCTATGCTCTCGAAAATGGTCACATGACTCACTTTAAGCCATGCTGTAAAGGGGAGCCGGCGACGCCCGCTCTCCTTGCAGCACTGCCGTCATCCCGCTTGTGTGGAGCGAGGGCAGGGTCGGCGTCCTCGTCTTCATGGTGACAGCGGGGCAGGGAGGACCCGGCCGCGCACGCCTCCTCAGCGAGGCCAGCGTCCTCCATCCCCTAGACAACGAGCAGCAGGGGAGCTGAGCGCCAATAGTGATGAGTCGGCGCTGAGCTGCATTGAGGTGCGTGATACGAGTCATGTGACGCTGGCCATGTCACGTGACTCATCAGTTGTTGCTATTTGACAGGCAGCCTGCTGGCCACAGGTTTCCTGTGATTGGTCTTACCACACTAGCGTATTGTATATCGTAACTACTGTGCTTTTGACTTTGGCTTTTTTTGGACTTCGTCTCTGTGACTTCCCTGGTACTTACGTGACCTCTTGACCTCTGACCCAGGCTGGTATCTGACTTCATTATTGTTATTTCCCTTGTACTGTTGTTACCTCTTGGTTCCTGACCTCAACTTGTGTTGACTTGGATTTAATATATTCCTGTGTCTCTGCGTTACTCCTGGCTTGGACGTTGGCTCCCTTGATTCTGGTTACGGTAGTTTTCTTCCTTCCTTAGGCCCCTGCACGTATTTTTTTTAAACTCTTTTATTGACACAAAAGAAAAAACATCAACAACTTTCAACCGCATTGCATATCATAGTGTACACAGATTAATCAAGTCAATTACGTGCATATAATTCAGTCATTCACTGCATTGTTATAATTTCTTAACCACTATCAAAGGTTGGCACAAAACATTTTTGCGACTCCACTAAACCGACTGATCTTGAGATCCTTGGGCTGCCGACAGTGCCTGCCGCATTCTTTGAGCTGAGTACAGTGTATGCGGAGAGATACACCAGAGGCCCCAGACTTTCTCAAATTTTTGAGGCTTATTATGTTGTTTAAACACCAACACTAAATATTGTATAATTTGGTTGATTTATGATTTCCACATAGATATGGTCGGTTTATCAGTGTATTGGGATCATACCATCGCAGTGCAATACATTTGCGTGCCATGAATAGCGATTCTCTCAACAATATTGTCATGTAGTGGTCCCAGTTATCATCATCTATGAGTCCAAGCAGACAAGTCTCAGGAGTGTACTCTATCTGAACCGGCAGGAGATTGGAGTGGGCATGCAGTAGATGGAACCTTGCCCATTCTGTATAGCCTAGTTGACGTTAAATATGTTTGATGAATAATGTATAGTTTTTTATAATAATTTTATTATTAACTGCTGGTGATACTTGTAGATGTGATTCCAATAAATCTGCTATGGACTCATCTGTGAGTGTGGGTATCTTTCTTTTCCATTTATCAATGACTTTGGAAGGACTATTTTTGACCTTTGCTTGCACTAAGTGGGAATAAATTGTTCACACTAGATCTCTGGGGCCCTGGGTTTTAACTACCGCTATTAGTGGGTATTTTAAGATCGTGGTATTGGTGCTCGGAATTGTGGCTTGTATGGCTGACCTAAGTTGTAGGTATGAAAAGAAGTGGGTACTGAGGATATTATATTTTTGGGTCAGTGCTTCAAATGTCATCAGTACACCCTGATCGTATATATCCTCGAGAGTTCTCACCCCTGCCGTTTGCCATCCATCAGCCCCCATGACTACTTGAATCTGTGGTAACGATTGATTGGTCCATAAGTCCATATATCTGAGACCACTTCTGTGAACTGGGTTAGTATTTTCGCCTCTCTCTAGTTGGACTGTGCCAGCCTATGTAGTGGTAGCAGTGGTTACTGGAATCTAGGGGGCATATCCAGGACTGGCCATATGGAGTCACAGTCTAGGAAGCACATTAGGAAGTACTCTGAAGTAGGTAGTTACTCCGCTACATACCATTTTCTAATAAGTCTCAACTGCCCTGCAATGTAATATAAATAGTAGTCTGGTAGAGCCTTGTCACCTTCTGATTTAGGCCGTTTAAGTGTTTCTAGAGCTTGGGAGTGTCTTTTAGTAATATGTACCTCCAGGTACTTGAATGTATCAACCACCTTTAGGCCTCTTTCACACGGGCGTCACGTTTGACGCCCGGATAAGAGGCGGGTGTGTTGCGGGAAAATGCGCGATTTTCCTGCATGAGTGCAAAGCATTTTAATGTGTTTTGCACGCGTGGGAAAAATCGGCATGATTGGTACCCATACCCGAACCCGGACTTTATCACTGAAGTCCCGTTTCGGGTTGAGTATTCTGTAGATTTTATTATTTTCCCTTATAACATGGTTATGAGGGAAAATAATAGCATACTCAATACAGAATGCTTAGTAAAATGTGGATGTAGGGGTTAAAAATAAAAAGAAATTAACTTACCATATCCATTTGATCGCGTAGTTGCGATCTCTTCTTTATTCATTAGCTGTCGGCTAAAGGACCTGTGATGAGATCACTGAGCTCATCACATGGTCCAATCACATGGTCCATCACCATGGTGATGGACCATGTGATTGGGACCATGTGATGTGACGTCACCACAGGTCCTTTAGATGGCAGCTAATGCTTGAAGAAGAAAGAAGAGATCGGCAACTACGCGATCAAGTGGCTAAGGTGAGTTAATTTTTTTATTTTTAACCCCTTAATCCACATTTTACAAAATATTCTGTATTGAGAATGCTATTATTTTCCCTTATAACCATGTTATAAGGGAAAATTATAAAGATCGGGTCCCGTCTCTTAGCAACCATGCGGGAAAATCGCACCGCATCCGCACTTGCTTGCGATTTTTCCGCAGCCCCATTCACTTCTTTGGGGCCTGCGTTGCGTCAAAATCGCACAATATAGAGCATGCTGCGATTTTCACGCAGCGCAAAAGTGATGCGGGAAAATCACCTCTCATGTACACAGCCCCATAGAAATGAATGGCTCTGGATTCAGTGCGGGTGCAATGCGTTCACCTCATGCATTGCACCCGCGCGGAAATCACGCCCGTGTGAAAGGGGCCTTAGTCTTTCTATGTGTGGGGGGCCTGACCAATTTGTCTTGCCTAGAGGCATATATACTGATTTTTCCCAATTAATTCGCAGGCCTGAGAACTCCCTAAATTCATAAATCAGGGTGACTGCAGCTTTGAGGGATGTGTCTGGCAAATATAAAATCATGTCATCTGCATATAATCCTATGCGGGCCTCTTTTTCCCCTATGGCCACTCCTGTTATATTACTGCTGCTCCTCGCCCTAATCGCCCAGGGTTCGACTGCCAATGCGAATAATAGCGGCGACAAGGGACAACCTTGCCTCGTGCCTCAGTGAAGCATGAAACTGTCGGATAGCTCTCCATTTATCAGTAGTCTACTGATAGGCCTGCTATATAATATAGTAATCCATTTGAGAAATTGTGGGCCAAACCCACATTTTTTCAGGCATTCAATAAGATACAGCCATTCTATTGAATCAAATGCCTTGGCAGCATTTGATGAAGCCAGGGCCCAGTCTGCGTTTAAGGAGAACCCTACCTGGGTGGCTACCTGGACCCTCCTGATGTTTTCGTGGTGGATTTCCCAGGCATGAATCCTGTCTGGTCTGGATGGACCAGTGACAGGATAACCCGGTTTAGCCGAGTGGCCAGAACCCTTGTCAGGATTTTGTAATCCACGTTTAGCAACGTTATAGGTCTGTATGAGCACAGTCTAAGGGGTCCTTTTCCGGCTTGAGTAATAATATTATGGTGGCTTCCATAAAAGTGTCAGGTAAGTTTCCTCTGTCTAAAGAGAATTGGAGAGTAGATAGTAATCGTGGAGCTAAAACCTTCGCCTATTTGGCGTATACTTCTTTGGAAAGCGCATCAGGATCAGGGGATTTCCCGTTATTAAGGTCTGTTATGGCTTGCATGATTTCCTCTAAGCTGATTGGTTGGTCTAGTTGCGTACGTTGTGATGTAGTAAGGGTAGGTATAGCTATGTATTCCAGATAGGCAGCTATCTCCGCTTCAGTAGCTGTTATGCAGAACAGAGAGAACTGGCGTCAGTTAAAGGGGTTCTGCAGTTTATTTAAACTGATGATCTATCCTCTGGATAGATCATCAGCATCTGATTGGCAGGGGTCCGACACCCGGACCCCGCCGATCAGCTGTTTGAGAAGGCAGTGGCGCTGGCAGTAGCGCCTCGGCCTTCTTGCTGTTTATCGCAGGGGCAGTGACGTCACGACTAGTATCACTGGCCTTGGCGGGGTTAAGCTCTGTTCGCTTGATTGAAGCTTAGTCCCACCCAGGCTCCTACTGCCAGCACCGCTGCCTTCTCAAACAGCTGATTGGCGGAGGTCCCGGATGTCAGACCCCTGCCGATCAGTTCAACCACACGAGATGCCGAGAGATGTTATATGCTGGCTGGCCAATTTCCAGACAAAAGAAAAGATCCTGGCAGCAGCGAGGAAATCTGACAAACTTGTTCACGATGGGACGTCAATTTTCATTTATCAGGACATTTTTCGCATGACCCTGAAAAAGCGCAACCATCTGCGCCGCTTGCTAGAGGTCCTTATCATAGAAACATTACTTACCATTGGCTGCACCCCTTCAGCCTCCTGGCGAACATCCTGGGAAGGAGGACGGTGATCTGATCCCCCGCGGACTTGCCAAAAATCTACGACACATTAGAAATTGAGGCGCTGGATATTACCGACTGGTGCCAAGCTCAGAACATCGCTGACCTCCCGCCTTTACCAGCATTCACGCCCTGGACTTCAGTGAGCCCTTCCAAGCTGCAATGGAGCTGACATGCTTCCCTCAAGATGACCCCGAAGAAGCAGTGGACGACAGCAGGACCCACTTGAGACTCGGGGTGAAATAATAGTGCCACTTGTTTGTGAGATGTAACGGGTGAACAGTTCCCTTTTGCTTATGGGGTTCACATGTTTTTACTGTTTGAACACGTTTCCCTCCTTGGTTCTGGGACTTACAGACGGGTACCTGTTAGATATATGGGATGCGGGGAGTTTGGGGAATTACCCTTAGCAACAGGTCGATTCCGCCTTGCACTCGGTTTTCTCTCTAGTTGTCTCTTGTGGAAATGGTGAACAACCGTGTTTCCACAGCTGTTACACTGAGAAACTGCTGGTTATTGGTTCGTAAAATGTCATAGCAGGCCTGGACAGGGGTCTTCGGCCATAAAAATTAAAGTCTCCCCCTCCTCCCCCTGCAGGGAGTGTATCCCCCTTTGTCGGCGTTCCTAGTATTTTCCATATTATGTATCTTTTGTTATCCAAATGTTCTCCACCGTTGTTCTCTTTTCTCTGCTCTTTTATTCCTATCTCTGTTTATCTCTACCTTGTCCCCCCCCCCCTCTCTTCCCTGTCTTACCCCTCCTTGATGGGGTCATAATCGGTGGTAAGGGCCGTGGTTTACTTGACTCACTTGTACGCGCTATAATATGTGTGTATCAGCGGCGCAACTGGACCGTTGTTGCTTTATGGCATGACTAGTATCACATGCTGTTCATGTAATGTGAAAAGTCTATGCGCACCTGAGAAGAGGAGTCAAATTTGTCATTTTTTGCAGAAGCGCTGGGTGAGCCTCGCCTTCCTGCAAGTAACTCATTTTAGAGACAAGTATGTACTGAAAATTAACCATCTTCTCTATTCCCAGTGGTTCCACAGTACATCACCTTCTTCTGCGACAAACGGGGTGAGTATTGCCCTTCATAAAAATGTTCCCTTCTTGGTGCGCTCTACCTTGGCAGACCCCAAGGGGCAATATTTATTTATAAAAGGGGTTATAGGATCACAGATTTACACCTTAGGCAATGTGTATGCGCCAATTGTGGGCCAGACGGAGTGGCTACTCAAAACCCTTCACAATTTCTCCACCTTCGCAGAAGGTTGTGTTATTATGTGTGGGGATTTAAACCTTACCCTGAACCCTGCTATGGACTCCACGTCCAATAGTTCTTCAGTCACTAGACGGCTGTTGGATAGAGTAAACGATGGTCTTTCTAATGCCGCTTTGGTCGATGTCTGGTGCATCCACAACCCGAACCTCAAGGATTTCTCCTTTTATTTACACCCCCATAAGACATACCATCGAATTGATTATATGTTTGTACCCCGGGATCAGTTACGCCTATACTTGGCGTCCTCTAAGGGGGAATCTTGTATTATCCGATCACGCTCCAGTGTTCATGGAACACAGCCTAGAGGGTTTGCCCAAAGCAGATTACAGGTGGCGCCTAAATTGCACCCTGTTGGACAAAGATACGCATGTCTGGCAGGTTGAACGCTCTCTGACCGAGTACTTCTCCCTTAATTCTTCCCCTAAAAACTCAGACGGATATTGTGGGAAGCTCACAAATCTGTAGTGAGAGGTCGTTTCATAGCACTAGGTGCGCATCTAAACAAATTACGACAAAAACATATTGTGGAGCTCCAGACCCGAATTCAGGGACTAGAAAATCAACATAAGACTACGGGATCCCCTGCTGTCCTGGAACAGTTAATCTCTGCCCATAACGATCTAAAAAATCAGTTGAACACGCTCACTGCGAAACTATACTTATCCACGCAATTTAAGTACTATGCCCATGGAGACAAAGCCTCCAAATTGCTCGTCTCAAATTAAAAAGAGAAAAGCAAAATCATTTATAAATGTTAAAAGTGAGGATGCCAGGGACCTACGCACGACCGCACTTGTCACTAAGAGGTTCACGGAATACTATGGATCTCTTTATAACTTAACACCTGCCCCCTCAGCTTCAGAGGTTCAAGATAGAACGGTCATTATAGATAAATGGCTGTCCACACTTGACTTACCAACAATTAACTCTAAACAGGCTATGATCCTCACAAAACCCTTTACATTATCTGAATTGGAAAAGGCTCTTAAGAAAGCCCCCGGACCAGACGGTCTCCCAATTCTATACTACAGAAAATTCAGTACTACTCTCCTCCATTATCTGTTAAAGGTATGCAACGCCACTTTGAGAGGTACCTCCTTACCTCCACAAAAGCTCCAAGCACATACCACTATTATAGCCAATGGAGGAAAGGACCCAGCACAGTGACGAGTTATAGGCCTATCTGCCTACTTAACAATGACCCGAAGCTCTTTGCTAAAATGATGTCCAACAGACTTAAATCCCTCCTCCCCAATCTAATCTACCCTGAACAAGTAGTGTTCGTGCCTGGTAGAGAGGGTAAGATGAACACTGCAAGGGTTCTGCATATTGTTCAATAGGCGATTCTGGCTTCCTCCCCGTTGGTGCTTCTTAGTACCGACGCGGAAAAAGCATTTGACAGGGTGGATTGGCTGTTTATGACCAGGGCCCTTCGGACATTTGAAATTCCACCCTGTTTCCTCTCTGCAATAATGCCGTTATATGATAGCCCTTCGGCTCAGGTGTGGGTGAATGACGCTCTCTTTCATATGTTCCGAATATGTAACGGCACCCGACAAGGATGCCCCTTATCGCCAATACTTTTTGTGCTAACCATTGAAACACTTTTACAAGCGGTCCGTAAGGAACCTAGAATTTGTGGTGTTACAATGGGCAGAGGGAACATTATTTAGCGGCATTTGCGGATGACGTACTTTTCCTTATTTCCAATCCAAAGGAAGCCTTTCCGGCTTTGGAGTCTATCCTGACACTCTTTGGTGATCTCGTCAACTTTAAAATTAACTCCGCTAAGTCACAAGTTTTGAACGTTACATTGGCCGCACCTGAGACGATAGAGCTCCAGAACAAGCATCCATTCTCTTGGTCGACATCATCTATCAAATTTTTGGGCATTAATATAACTCCAAATATTAATTCTCTGTACAAAGCTAATTTTCAAGAGCTTTCCTCTCAGATCCAAACCGAGCTTAACTTCTGGGACATTCCGTTTGTCTCATGGTTCGGTAGAGGAGCCCTCATGAAAATGACGGTACTGCCAAAGGTCTTGTACTATTTTCAGGTGCTACCAATTAAAATCCCAGACACCTTCTTTCAAAAATTGAGATCCATCCTTTCCGTTTCCCTACGTTTTTTTTTTCTTCGGCAACCTCAAGAGAGAGGCGGTATTGGGATACCGGATTTCAAGGCGTATCATAGGGCAATTCATGGAGTACACTGTTTGGATTGGCTGCATCTAGCATAACATCTAGTGATAGACTAGATATACAAGCCAAATTAGCTATGTGCCTTGGTATTGTGAGGCGAGTTAGTCCGATTTCCCAATATACACCAAATGAGCTAACCAGGTATACTCTCACTCTTTGGCATACCTTAAGTTTAAAACAATCCATGCTCCACCATTTCATGGGCTTTCTACAGGTCAGAGATGTTTTCATGGATTCGACCAGTACATTTATTCAAACCCTGACCCGGAACTGAAAGCTGATAAGACGCCGCTGTTAGACATTTGGGGACCGGGAGATGTAGCGGTTAACATCCAACTTCAAGCTCATCCCTCCCTGACAGGAGTATCTGCATTCCACCTCTCCTACCGACAAAGATACATCAAACGATATATAGCCCCTCACTACTCCTCACACAATCCCACAGTTTTTGAACAATGTGCAAAAAACTGAACCTCTTAAGAAACTCTCTAGGCTATATTCTCTAGCTCTTGCCCCTGTCCCAGACAAAGAAATTAAAAGCGCTTTGGCTCTTCCCTGGAGGATTTCACAATGTATCAAACTTTAGGAGAATTGCTATAAAGTGCTGACTAGATGGCACTACACCCCGGTCAAGCTTTCAAAGCTATTTCCTGGTAGCGACCCAACTTGTTGGAGATGTGGTGGTGAAAGGGGTTCAATGATACATATCTGTTGGATATGCCCAAGTAACCGGTTTTTCAGGTCGCAAATTGGGGTCGAACTGGGAAAGGTCTTGGGAACAGATATCCCTTTTACCCCCAAGGTTTACCTCCTAGGACTTTTCTCAGACTTGAAACTACCTAAATGCAAGGAGAAACTGCTTCATCTTCTTTTAGCTATTGCTTGATTGCTCATAGCGGGTCAATGGAAAAAGGAAGTTCCCCCTCCACTAGCTCTCTGGTCCATGAAAGGGGGCACAGTCTACAGATTTTAGCAATTGGCGGCATGGGAACATCAATCCTCTACCGCATTCCTCAGAACATGGGGACCCTGGTAAATATACAGGCAAGACTGCTGATGTGACCCATCAAGGACACCACCACCCCTCCCCCCTCACTTTCGCCACCCACCCTCCCTTCTTTTCTTCTCTTGTTTTATACTTTACGTTCTCTCTCTTACTCTTTTTCCTTTTCATTTCTAATTCCTTTATTCGACTCTTCAAGGTACACTCTGTTATGAATGATATTCTTGTTTTTCTCGATATGGAACCTTTTCGGATTGCCCCTGTTCACTCTCTGTATTCTAGCTGGCTAGATTTGTTACGCCCTTCTGCTAAGTGTGTATTCAATGTCAACATAAGTTGGGTTTCATGTAACCGCTTTATCGCTATGTACCTTGACTGACAGTATTGTTATGATATGTGTTGTTTTTAAAATAAAAACTTTATTATTAAAAAATTATTTTTTTTTAAATGGCATAGCAGGAAGTGCTCAAACCCAAATGCAGTTGTACATCTATATACATCCAGATCCTGCACTTGTAGCCCGTTGCTAATGTCGATCCCCAGCAAAAATGCATACAGTGTAGGATGCCCACAGCGGACCACAAGTACCACAATAGACATCCTACACAAGATGGCAATTGTGTGGATGTGATACACAATATAACAAAATAACAAGGGAGGGATGACTTCTGGCTCTCCACCTTGTTGGACCCTCGCTACCAGTCCAAAATGGAGGTCTTTTTTACCCCCAATTAGAGGGAGGACAAACTGAACTACTATAGAGACATCCTATGTAGGTAGTTGGCCACTGCCTTTCTGCGCCATCGTTCATCCTCTCGCAGGTCTGACCGGGGGGACCCTCTGTGCTCACGTTCCTCTGCCACGGCTGCTGCAGCATGGTGGGTGGGTGGGTGGGGGGGGGGGGGTATGAGCAGTTCCAGCTCCATCTGCAGCAACTTGTGTAGAGTCACTGATAAGCAGCTTTCTTCAGCAACCTAGTGAAGAAACTGCTCACCAGTAGCAGCAGCTGGACCTGGAGCAGAACCTGAACCAGCAGGTGGTGGCATACAATGGCGTAACTAGAGTGCTATGGGCCCCATGTCAAACTTTGGACTGGGGCCCCTCCCCCACGCCGTGCCCGGTCGCACCCTCTGTGTCTGCAATTGTCACACCCCTGGTCCCTGATCGCCCAGTAATGTCCCCAGTAATATCTCTCACTGCCCCCCACTGCCCCCAATAATGTTCCCAGTAGTGCCCCGCAAAGCTCCTATTAGTGTCCCCCAATGCCTCCAGTTATGGCCCCAGTAGTGCCCCCCACAGCCCCTAGTAGTGCCCCCACTGCCCCAGTAATGTCCCCCACTGCCTTAATTAATGTTCCCATTAGTGTCCCCCACTGCTCCCTGTAATGTCTCCATTAGTGGCCCCCACTTCCCCCAGTAGTGGCCCCCACTGCCCCCAGTAATTTCCCCAGTAGTGGCCCCCACTGCCCCCAGTAGTGTCCTCCACTGCACCAGTAATGTCTCCTGTAGTGTCCCCCACTGCCTTAATTAATGTGCCCAGTAGTGGCCCCCACTGCCTCCAGTAGTCTCCCCCACTGCCCCCAGTAGTGGCCTCCACTGTCCCCAGTAGAGGCCCCCACTGCCCCCAGTAGTGTCCTCCACTGCCCCAGTACTGTCCCCTGTAGTGCCTCCCACAGCCCCTGGTAGTGTCCCCGACTACCCACAGTCTTCAAGTAACGGGGCCTGGCATTTTCTCTATACATAATGCTGGGCCCCATCAGAGCGCTCATCTCACCTTCATGATATGATCTTCTGCAGTCTCTACGCCTCCAGCATCAGGTCCCGGCGCTGCCACACTAAAGCTAGTCACACACTAAAACAGGTGGGCGGAACCTAACCTACATTAGTCAGGCTCTGCCCACCTGCTTAATTTGAGACTAGTTTTAGAGTGGCAGCAGCGGGGCCTGATGCTGGAGGTGTGGAGTTTGCAGAAGATCATACCAGGAAGGTGATATGAGCGCACTGACGAGGCCCGGCATTAAGTACAGAGAAAATGCCGGGCCGCGTTACATGTGGCCCGGTCGCGGTCACACACTCTGCGGCCCGATCGTTACGCCCCTGGTGGCATACTTGGACAGTACCGTGCCTCTTCACATTGAATATCCACTGGACTACTGGGCAGCCAAACTGGATTTGTGGCCAAAACTAGCAGAGTTTGACCTGGAAAAGCTGTCCTGCCTTGCCAGTGTGGCAACAGAGCGGGTGTTTACTGCAACGGGGACCATAGTTACCCCAAGAAAAACTCGTCTGTCCACCCAAAATGTGGAGAGACTGACCTTTGTCAAGACGAATCAGGCGTGGGTCAGCCAGAATTTCCACCCAACAATGCCTGATGCATCAGACTAGATCATCCATGGTGCCACACCAACACTTTGACAAAAGAGACCGGTTTCTTCCGGCTACCTTCCTCAGCTACTATTCTGATGCTTTCACCCACCTGATATCACACATTTGATGACAAGTGCTCCTTCTTTCACCCACCATCTTCAGTATTGGAAAATGCCGGTATGAACTAGGCTATAGAGGGGTCCTGACCATACGCGTTTCGGGGTGAGTATCCCCTTCTTCAGTGGTTAATCTGGACCCCACATCCGAACTGTTTTTATAGCCTTTTGTGTGGATCTGGGTGGAGTCCAAGCTGTAGGTTCGGCACTGTGTAAAAACTGGACCGGATATCTAGGTCAAACACTGCTATGTATTCATAAACCTCTGCTGCAATTGTGATCAATTCATGACCTTATGTTTAAATTTCCATAAATTCCCATTACAGAAAATACAAAAATTGCAAAAATGCATGTGAAAATTATATAGAAAAATTAATAGAAAAATTAATGCATTATTTAAAATCACTCGTATATTAAAAATAAACATTGAAATAAAAATCTTCATGGCAACCTAACTTCTTATATCTTTAGTCATCCAGCAATGCTGCATGACGTGAATAGGGGTGGGTCTCCGCCTGGAGGCAGGGCCGCCAGTCCGTACAACAACCTGGACGGCCCGGTCTCCAGCACAATACATGTGCTGTCCTTGCAGGCCTGGTGCTATGAACACTGAGGACCAGTGAGCAAACGACATGCTGTGTGAATGGCAGCCTACAACTGTAGCATAGAACAACCACTAAATTGATCCGATCCAGGTTTTGGAATTATCCACACACACACAGGAAATTATAAAAGACAAGAAGGGAAGCGGAGGCGTCCTTACCACTGATGAAGGGACAAGCCATCCCGAAACGCGCTTGGTGTACTAGGACCCCCGCAAGAGGATATACAGGAGCGCTCCTCACACCTGTCACCCCACCGCAGAAGCCGAGCACATAACGATACCCGGGACAGATCGTTCCAGCGGAGGCTGCTCGGCGTCTGCATCAGCAGCGCCGGAGGTAAGACACTCCACACAAGCAAGCCACGTGGGACGCCAGGGGCGATAGTGGAGTTGTCAGCCCGGAATTCAGCTATTTTTGCATGTAAGATATAATTGGCGGTGAGAGGTTACAAGTTAACAAATAACTAAAGGGGTATATTGACAAGCCTGAAAAACGTGAATATACAAATGAATGCCGGTGAAATGTATGAAATAAATCAGAAGGCAGATGCTCAATAGACAGGATCAGTTCTTTTGGGGTTATTGTTCTGACGGATCAGAGGAAGGGCAAAATAATCAGCGACGTCAACACAAACTTACTGCTGACACCTTCTCCACTCTGTCAGGGGGGCTCTACTTGTATAAGCGTTTAATAAAACAGGTTCTGTAGACATCTATGTGGAATCAGCTGATGACGGTGTAAAAGGAGTACGCTTCTTCTTGGCGCTAACATACAAATAAGTGAAGTGTGCAGTGATTCTAAGAGCGACGCCTGTCATCTGCATGTCATACTTACAGTATTATTTCACTACCACAGCAGACTCCCTAGGCGTGTTACTGCAAAGAACATTGTTCTACCCCACTATAAAGGCTCTCTGTAGCCAGGAAATAGCAGTTTTTTAACGCGAGTCGCTGCAAATAAATTCGGATCGAGCCAAATTTTTTCAAAAAATTCGGCGACCTGGCCGAATCTAATTTTTTTAAAATTTGCTGATTTCTAGTCTCAATAAATCATAGTGAATATAATTCACCTTTAGGTCTCCATGAGGTACCCGTGTGTATGATTCAAAAATAGCAATGAAGATTACACTATTGTTAAGATAAGGGCTGGAATCCCAGTGGAACAACACACAGTGTTGATATGACCAGAGCTTTGCTGGATCATCACAAGGGATAATACAGACAATGTATTTACAAAGAGATGGGATTCATCCTACAAGATCGGTGCAGTGCAGTATGCAGTACGGTAATCTGTTAAATTGAGCAGACCTCCCAGGTGTCCCTCTTTTGGAAGGACAGTCCCTCTTTTTGACCCCAGTCGTTTTTTAAGGCAAACAACAGCATTTATATGTCAGATACAGGTATAGTTCTAACATACTTAAGGAGACCTCAGTGAACCCATTGACAGCCTAATTTAAAAAAATTGTGCTGACAGAATCCCTTTAACATGAAAACATGATTTAACTCCTAGTGGTATTTGTATATGGCGCACAGGGTATTAAGGCAATATAACGGGGTGCTCTCAGAGAGGTGATATCACCCAACACCTCAGTAGTAAAAAGTTAATGTATAAAATCTGGGCACTCCACTGATGTATGGGAATGAGAATTTATTGATAAAATAGCGCAAATACTATGGTGCCATTGCAATGTGCAAAAAGTATTAAATATCCACAATTCAAATACCTTGCTAAAAAAGTGTCAATACAACAAAGTGCAAATAGTGCATAAAGTGCATCGCATAGATTGTGACTTTCAATGAATAACCAATTAAAGTGCATAAACAATAGCAGCAGTGTCCTTTCAATACGGTCTCAATAGCAGCGATATTGATAGCAGCGATTCAATGTAAGAGCCACTAAAGTAATATAACCTCTTTCAAGCTGACACATTAATTACTATTAGTAAAGTCCCAAAATCTTTAATATAATTGCAGCAGTCCCCAATGCGTGCCTACAGCCTCCACACCAAAAGACAGGAGTTAATGCTCTCCTCTGGCGCACTACAGGTGCCTTTGGCGTCTCAAACTGAATGCAACAGCGGCGTCCCGCTGTGTGTTAACTTCAGCGGCGTCCCGCTGAATTGGTTCGTGACACGTGTCTAAATGTTACCGGCAACCAAGAAACAGTATCCACTGCGCTGATGTGTGTTACATTACCCACTCCGGACGTCAGCCTTTCTGTATCGTCCTTACAAGCGGTATTCCTTTGGGCTCGGCGTCTTCATGGACCCTTTGATATCCGGGTTCACTTGGATCTATGTCCTCCGCGCGATATCCCACATTGAAGTAACGCACAGTATTGGAAAATGCCGGTATGAACTAGGCTATAGAGGGGTCCTGACCATACGCGTTTCGGGGTGAGTATCCCCTTCTTCAGTGGTTAATCTGGACCCCACATCCGAACTGTTTTTATAGCCTTTTGTGTGGATCTGGGTGGAGTCCAAGCTGTAGGTTCGGCACTGTGTAAAAACTGGACCGGATATCTAGGTCAAACACTGCTATGTATTCATAAACCTCTGCTGCAATTGTGATCAATTCATGACCTTATGTTTAAATTTCCATAAATTCCCATTACAGAAAATACAAAAATTGCAAAAGTGCATGTGAAAATTATATAGAAAAATTAATAGAAAAATTAAAAAATTTTTAATGCATTATTTAAAATCACTCGTATATTAAAAATAAACATTGAAATAAAAATCTTCATAGCAACCTAACTTCTTATATCTATAGTCATCCAGCAATGCTGCATGACGTGAATAGGGGTGGGTCTCCGCCTGGAGGCAGGGCCGCCAGTCCGTACAACAACCTGGACGGCCCGGTCTCCAGCACAATACATGTGCTGTCCTTGCAGGCCTGGTGCTATGAACACTGAGGACCAGTGAGCAAACGACATGCTGTGTGAATGGCAGCCTACAACTGTAGCATAGAACAACCACTAAATTGATCCGATCCAGGTTTTGGAATTATCCAACACACACACAGGAAATTATAAAAGACAAGAAGGGAAGCGGAGGCGTCCTTTACCACTGATGAAGGGACAAGCCATCCCGAAACGCGTTTGGTGTACTAGGACCCCCGCAAGAGGATATACAGGAGCGCTCCTCACACCTGTCACCCCACCGCAGAAGCCGAGCACATAACGATACCCGGGACAGATCGTTCCAGCGGAGGCTGCTCGGCGTCTGCATCAGCAGCGCCGGAGGTAAGACACTCCACACAAGCAAGCCACGTGGGACGCCAGGGGCGATAGTGGAGTTGTCAGCCCGGAATTCAGCTATTTTTGCATGTAAGATATAATTGGCGGTGAGAGGTTACAAGTTAACAAATAACTAAAGGGGTATATTGACAAGCCTGAAAAACGTGAATATACAAATGAATGCCGGTGAAATGTATGAAATAAATCAGGACTGAAAAGAACTGATATTAATTCTATGTGAAATTAAATTAAACTGGACATTAAAATAACCAGCAAAATAACAACAATAATTTAAAGTCCGACAAGAACATCTATACCACAATTATATCTACAGGGGACAACTAGGATGATGGACTATTGATTCACGGTCATCAGACTAAAATTTCCAGTGTGGATCTAATGGTTGATGAGGACTATATCATGGTAGCTGAGTATTGAGAATATTGGTCCATTTTGCTGATTAATATTAACTATCATTTTTTTTATATCATTTTACCATTGTATATTTTTTTATTATTATATATTGTGTTACATTATATTCTTGGTACTGTATATTTTATTAAATTGTTTTATTTACAAATATGACCTTTTCTTGGGCCTGAATGAGGTGTGCTGGTCTAACCTCTAGAATTATATGGAATATTCTTATACATATGGGACAAGGTGTAACCCATCTATAGACTGAGCACCCGTTCTATACCTGCCCCTGGAGTGAGCCGCCCATTATCCTATTTGTCTCTTACAATATTGAGGTTTGTTTTGCTGTTAACCCTTGCTGTGCTACAGGAAAAATGGATTAAAATGGAGAATCTGCACAATAAAATTACATTTAAACTCCATTTTCCTTTAATTCCCGTGTAACACCTAAATGGTTAACAAAGTTTCAAAAATCAGTGTACTTTCTACAATGGGATCATTTAAGGGTTGTTTCTATTATGTAAACCCCAAAAAGTGACTTCATAACTGAATTGCTCCTTACAAAAGTCATTTTTAAAAAATTTCTAAAATTCTAAGCTTTCTAACCTCCTAAAAAAATAAAATTACATTTACAAAATGATGCCAGCATAAAGTAGATACATCTTAGATTTTTTTTATAAATAAAGGTGAAACATATCAACTTAAATTTTTCACTAACATGAAGTAGAATGTGTCACGAGAAAACAATTTCAGAATGGCTGAGATACATAAAGGCATTCAAAAGTTATTACCACATAAAGTGACACATGTCAGATTTCAAAAATAGGGCTTGGTCATTAAGGGGGTATTCCCATCCCAGACAATGGGGGCATATCGCTAGGATATGCCCCCATTGTCTGATAGTTGCGGGTCCCACAGCTGGGACCCGTACCTATATGGAGAACGGAGCGGGGAGAGCTGTGGCTGGAGGACCCCAGATTTCCCACAGTCTGTCCACCACCAAGCGCTGCTCCCCACCTCTCCCATAAAAGTGAATGGGAGTGCACCGCACATGCACGGCTCATGCTCCCATTCTTTTCAATGAGGCCGATGGAAATAGCCAAGCCAGCGCTCGGCTATATTTGCCGACCCCATAGAAAATGAATGGAGGGCGGCTACACATGCGCAGTGCACCCTCCTTCACTTTTGGGGCTCCGTTCTCGATATAGGTGCGGGTCCCAGCGGTGGTTAAACAGCAGGTCATTTTCTGATGGCACCTTCCCTTTAAGCATGGACGCTGTTGTGAGCCCAGCCACTGCTTTGATGGAACATATCTGTCGTGTCTTTGACAAACACAGCAATTAGACACACAAGTCAGCCATTTTAGGCGCTAGCAGAGACAGTGTAGGAATTGTGAAGATTTATTTAGTTAGGAAGATTGAATTACTAGGTAGAAAATCATGTTTTAACATTAGGGACAGGATAGGGACAGTTAGTGTACTGTGTGTCTGAAGCCAGGGCTGGAGCTGTTGATAACTTCATGAAGGGCATTTAGAAAGAAAAAAAAGTAAAGTGGCAGGGCTTAGAAGGAGGGGGCATGACCTCTCGCTTCCTGCTGGATTTACTATCATTTACACCAGAAGCTCATAGGTAGTGTAGAGTTTAAAGTGTGGCACATAGACTGCCTGGAAATGCTTCAAATTTATTAATAGACTTGTGGTTCTTAATAAATTTGTCACATTCTGTGCCAACAGACTTTATACTAAGACTTGCATTTGGAACGCCAGTCTCAGTATATCTGCCCCGTGTGTTGCACTGCACAAGACATACGTTTTTAAAAAGAATACTTTTTTATGTGGGGGCGTCCAATTGCAGCTTTGTTTTTTTACAATTTATACGGTAACTGTACAAAGAACTTAAATAAACATTTTAGTTTGTCAACAGCAGTGTATAGTTTGGTCGCACCCAGGGGACGTTCAATTTTGCCTTTTTTTCAAATCTGTTGCCACTGCTTCTAACACTAAACCTTGGTAGGCAAGATTGTCTGTTTACTGGTGACAGAAAAGTGTGTAACAGGGTAGGTATTCCTGAAGGCATTAGTAACACGGAAAAAGATTTAGCTTGTCTCAATACTACTCAATATTCAAAGGAGTTTTCCTACTAACAAAAGCCCCTTTTTACACCAAAACCAAAGCAGTGGCCAAGAATTAGACTCAGTACATGGGTCAGGACAGGTTGAGTTCGGTCATAAGCTGTAGGAGAAAGGCAGCAGGCACATTCGTTGTGGCCCTGAGCCAAAACAGATCAATACTGTAGCAGAGCGGCGGCAATGGAGAAGTTGTTGGCCACCAGAAAGGTGGTCCAGTGGATTGTGACTGCTTCTAAGCCAACCATCCTTAAGTTCCGCTATCTGTTTGATAATACACTCTGTTAGACATTAAAAGTGCAACAAGAAAACAGTGCAAGTTCCCCCCATAGCCATGCCATACACCATGGGTGCATGTACTATAGGATGAGATCCTGTTATTTATAAGCCAAAAATGACTATTAGATGGTGGTGTCAAGACTTGCATTCCTGCTTTCTCGTAAAGCTATTTCAGAAATCTCTTCTTTTTCTGATATGCAGACTGACAGGCTCAGAGCACATCCTGCAGCTGTGAGGAAGAAAGGGGTTATAGAACACAATGTCTGCTGTTTTCAGAGTTTGTAGGAATTTGTGTCTGTGTCAAAGCAGTACTGGTAGAAAAATCTAGTATGGAAAGACAAAAATTAGTTGCCGCTTAAATGAGAGGGGTACTTAGCATCTGAACAAAGAAGCTGTGTGAGTCACGAGGACCTGCAGGATAAAATGTGCTAATCAGCCCTTTCCGACGGATGAGCACATTGTATATTCAAAATAGACAAAAAATGCTGTAACTTAGGAACTAGAGGACAAAGAAGTCCCATTCCTCTTGACGTATCATTGACTGCAGCTCCTTCCCGTAAGCAAGTGAAAAAGTGCTGCTCTTGGCATTTTCATAGTCTTCAATCTAGGCATTCTTTATAGTCCTCCTTCTTAAACAACCCCTCCAATCGTGTAGATGTCCAGTATTATCCGTTTTCAAGATAAAATGCTTGTGACGTTTTAATGTGTATGACAAAAAAATAAATGATAAATAAAATAAAATATATTGTTTTTAAGAATACTACTACCAATAATAATACAGTAGCATTAATAATCATTATTTATATAGCGCCAATAGATTCCCGCAGCACTTTACAATCAGCAGGTACATGTACAAACAAAATCAGACTGAATAACAAACTAAACTAGTCAAGAATTGAATCAATAGGAGGGATGGCCCTGCTGGCAAGAGCTTCTAATTTATGAGAAGTATGGGAGGTACAATAGATAGTAGTGCTTGTCTTGTACAATCGTCCAGCCATTGTAATAGTGGAGGGCATATAAAGCTTGATGAGTCAGGTACCAGTCAGCATCTGCGGTGCTTCTGAGTACATGGGGTATGGTGCATACTGTTGAATGAAAGGATCTGAGGACTAATGTTGAAGAATAGTGAATGAAGAAGAGCTAGTTTAGGGGATGTGATAGGCTTCCCTAAAGAGGATATGTTTTTAGGGTGCCTCTAAAACTGTATGAGTTGGGCATTAACCTGATTGTCTGGGGTAGTGATTCCAGAGAATCGGTGTAGCTTTAGAAGTTTTGAAGATGGGAGGGGTTCAGATTATGGCAGAATGGAAGGCAAAGTTAGGTTGGTAGATATAGTGAGTGAAGAAATCTCAGAGGTGTCGCACTGTGAGGAGCTTTGTGAGTGGAGTGATACATTTAAATTGATTTCTATACTGTGGCAACCAGTGCAGTGACTGGCACAGGGTGGAATCATTAGTGTATTAGTTGGCAAAATATGAGCCTGGCAGCTGTGTTTAGGATAGATTGGAGAGGAGAGAGCTTAGTGACTGGAATATCTATTAGTAATGCGTTAAAGTAATCAAGGCAAGAATGGACCAACAATGAAATCTTTTGTTGTTTCCACAGTAAGAAATGGTCAGATTGTAGAGATGTTTTTTAAGGTGCAGATGACATGAGCAGCAAGCAACTGAGTATAGGGGGTGAAAGAAGGATCAACGTCACACATAACTCCAAGATAGTGGACATGCTACCAAGGAGTTGATGTTGTACCAGACATTGAGACAGAAATAGCAGGTTTAGTTAGGTTAGTAGATGGAAAAACTCAAAAAGTAAATTTTTTGAAAGATTCCACTTCAGATAGAGAGAGGACATGATGTCGGGACAGTGGACATACAGATCTTGGTGTTTTGTTGTAGTGGTAGTGGCAGAGTAGAGGAAAAAGAGGACCGATTTCATAGTGTCCGCTTACACATATATTTTTTTCTGGGGTGAAATTAACTTGCCAATATAGCAATACCCTGGATCTGGTGTCCCAGCAGTTGCAAGACCGATTTCATAGTGTCCGCTTACACATATATTTTGTTCTGGGGTTAAATTAACCTGCCAATATAGCAATACCCTGGATCTGGTGTCCAAACAGTTGCAGGCCAGATTTCATAGTGTCCGCTTACACATTTATTTTTTTCTGGGGTGAAATTAACCTGCCAATATAGCAATACCCTGGATCTGGTGTCCAAGCAGTTGCAGGACATATTTTTTAGTATCCGCTTACACATATATTTTGTTCTGGGGTGAAATTACCCTGCCAATATAGCAATACCCTGGATCTGGTGTCCCAGCAGTTGTAGGACCGATTTCATAGTGTCCGCTTACACATATATTTTGTTCTGGGGTTAAATTAACCTGCCAATATAGCAATACCCTGGATCTGGTGTCCAAACAGTTGCAGGCCAGATTTCATAGTGTCCGCTTACACATATATTTTTTTCTGCGGTTAAATTAACCTGCCGATATAGCAATACCCTGGATCTGGTGTCCCAGCAGTTGCAGGACCGATTTCATAGTGTCCGCTTACACATATATTTTGTTCTGGGGTTAAATTAACCTGCCAATATAGCAATACCCTGGATCTGGTGTCCAAACAGTTGCAGGCCAGATTTCATAGTGTCCGCTTACACATATATTTTTTTCTGGGGTGAAATTAACCTGCCAATATAGCAATACCCTGGATCTGGTGTCCAAGCAGTTGCAGGACATATTTTATAGTATCCGCTTACACATATATTTTTTTATGGGGTGAAATTAACCTGCCAATATAGCAATACCCTGGATCTGGTGTCCAAGCAGTTGCAGGACATATTTTATAGTATCTGCTTACACATATATTTTGTTCTGGGGTGAAATTACCCTGCCAATATAGCAATACCCTTGATCTGGTGTCCCAGCAGTTGCAGGACCGATTTCATAGTGTCCGCTTACACATATATTTTGTTCTGGGGTTAAATTAACCTGCCAATATAGCAATTCCCTGGATCTGGTGTCCCAGCAGTTGCAGGACAGATTTCATAGTATCCACTTACACATATATTTTGTTCTGGGGTGAAATTAACCTGCCAATATAGCAATACCCTGGATCTGGTGTCCATGCAGTTGCAGGACAGATTTCATAGTGTCAGCTTACACATATATTTTGTTCTGGGGTGAAATTACCCTGCCAATATAGCAATACCCTGGATCTGGTGTCCCAGCAGTTGCAGGACCGATTTCATAGTGTCCGCTTACACATATATTTTGTTCTGGGGTTAAATTAACCTGCCAATATAGCAATACCCTGGATCTGGTGTCCAAACAGTTGCAGGCCAGATTTCATAGTGTCCGCTACACATATATTTTTTCTGGGGTGAAATTAACCTGCCAATATAGCAATACCCTGGATCTGGTGTCCCAGCAGTTGCAGGACTGATTTCATAGTGTCCGCTACACATATATTTTGTTCTGGGGTTAAATTAACCTGCCAATATAGCAATACCCTGGATCTGGTGTCCCAGCAGTTGCAGGACCGATTTCATAGTGTCCGCTTACACATATATTTTGTTCTGGGGTGAAATTAACCTGCCAATATAGCAATACCCTGGATCTGGTGTCCAAGCAGTTGCAGGACATATTTTATAGTATCCGCTTACACATATATTTTGTTCTGGGGTGAAATTACCCTGCCAATATAGCAATACCTCTGGATCTGGTGTCCCAGCAGTTGCAGGACCGATTTCATAGTGTCCGCTACACATATATTTTGTTCTGGGGTTAAATTAACCTGCCAATATAGCAATACCCTGGATCTGGTGTCCAAACAGTTGCAGGCCAGATTTCATAGTGTCCGCTTACACATATATTTTGTTCTGGGGTGAAATTAACCTGCCAATATAGCAATACCCTGGATCTGGTGTCCCAGCAGTTGCAGGACCGATTTCAAAGTGTCCGCTACACATATATTTTGTTCTGGGGTTAAATTAACCTGCCAATATAGCAATACCCTGGATCTGGTGTCCAAACAGTTGCAGGCCAGATTTCATAGTGTCCGCTTACACATATATTTTTTCTGGGGTGAAATTAACCTGCCAATATAGCAATACCCTGGATCTGGTGTCCAAGCAGTTGCAGGACATATTTTATAGTATCCGCTTACACATATATTTTTTCTGGGGTGAAATTAACCTGCCAATATAGCAATACTCCTGGATCTGGTGTCCAAGCAGTTGCAGGACATATTTCATAGTATCCGCTTACACATATATTTTGTTCTGGGGTGAAATTACCCTGCCAATATAGCAATACTCCTGGATCTGGTGTCCCAGCAGTTGCAGGACCGATTTCATAGTGTCCGCTTACACATATATTTTGTTCTGGGGTTAAATTAACCTGCCAATATAGCAATACCCTGGATCTGGTGTCCCAGCAGTTGCAGGACAGATTTCATAGTATCCGCTTACACATATATTTTGTTCTGGGGTTAAATTAACCTGCCAATATAGCAATACCCTGGATCTGGTGTCCAAGCAGTTGCAGGACAGATTTCATAGTGTCAGCTTACACATATATTTTGTTCTGGGGTGAAATTAACCTGCCAATATAGCAATACCCTGGATCTGGTGTCCAAGCAGTTGCAGGACAGATTTCATAGTGTCCGCTTACACATATATTTTGTTCTGGGGTGAAATTAACCTGCCAATATAGCAATACCCTGGATCTGGTGTCCCAGCAGTTGCAGGACCGATTTCATAGTGTCCGCTACACATATATTTTGTTCTGGGGTTAAATTAACCTGCCAATATAGCAATACCCTGGATCTGGTGTCCAAACAGTTGCAGGACCAGATTTCATAGTGTCCGCTACACATATATTTTGTTCTGGGGTGAAATTAACCTGCCAATATAGCAATACCCTGGATCTGGTGTCCCAGCAGTTGCAGGACAGATTTCATAGTGTCCGCTACACATATATTTTGTTCTGGGGTGAAATTAACCTGCCAATATAGCAATACTCCTGGATCTGGTGTCCCAGCAGTTGCAGGACCGATTTCATAGTGTCCGCTACACATATATTTTGTTCTGGGGTGAAATTAACCTGCCAATATAGCAATACCTCTGGATCTGGTGTCCAAGCAGTTGCAGGACAGATTTTATAGTATCCGCTTACACATATATTTTGTTCTGGGGTGAAATTAACCTGCCAATATAGCAATACTCCTGGATCTGGTGTCCCAGCAGTTGCAGGACCAGATTTCATAGTGTCCGCTTACACATATATTTTGTTCTGGGGTTAAATTAACCTGCCAATATAGCAATACCCTGGATCTGGTGTCCAAACAGTTGCAGGCCAGATTTCATAGTGTCCGCTACACATATATTTT
The DNA here is from genome assembly GCA_033119425.1 of Bufotes viridis. NCBI lineage: Eukaryota > Metazoa > Chordata > Amphibia > Anura > Bufonidae > Bufotes > Bufotes viridis. Next base: position 386,888,859 of record CM065589.1, on the reverse strand, counting down.
GTTCTGGGGTGAAATTAACCTGCCAATATAGCAATACCCTGGATCTGGTGTCCCAGCAGTTGCAGGACCAGATTTCATAGTGTCCGCTTACACATATATTTTGTTCTGGGGTTAAATTAACCTGCCAATATAGCAATACCCTGGATCTGGTGTCCAAACAGTTGCAGGCCAGATTTCATAGTGTCCGCTTACACATATATTTTTTTCTGGGGTGAAATTAACCTGCCAATATAGCAATACCCTGGATCTGGTGTCCAAGCAGTTGCAGGACAGATTTCATAGTGTCCGCTTACACATATATTTTGTTCTGGGGTGAAATTAACCTGCCAATATAGCAATACCCTGGATCTGGTGTCCAAGCAGTTGCAGGACATATTTCATAGTGTCTGCTTACACATATATTTTGTTCTGGGGTGAAATTACCCTGCCAATATAGCAATACCCTGGATCTGGTGTCCCAGCAGTTGCAGGACCAGATTTCATAGTGTCCGCTTACACATATATTTTGTTCTGGGGTTAAATTAACCTGCCAATATAGCAATACCCTGGATCTGGTGTCCCAGCAGTTGCAGGACAGATTTCATAGTATCCGCTTACACATATATTTTGTTCTGGGGTTAAATTAACCTGCCAATATAGCAATACTCTGGATCTGGTGTCCAAGCAGTTGCAGGACAGATTTCATAGTGTCAGCTTACACATATATTTTGTTCTGGGGTGAAATTAACCTGCCAATATAGCAATACCCTGGATCTGGTGTCCCAGCAGTTGCAGGACCAGATTTCATAGTGTCCGCTTACACATATATTTTGTTCTGGGGTTAAATTAACCTGCCAATATAGCAATACCCTGGATCTGGTGTCCAAACAGTTGCAGGCCAGATTTCATAGTGTCCGCTTACACATATATTTTTTTCTGGGGTGAAATTAACCTGCCAATATAGCAATACCCTGGATCTGGTGTCCCAGCAGTTGCAGGACCGATTTCATAGTGTCCGCTACACATATATTTTGTTCTGGGGTTAAATTAACCTGCCAATATAGCAATACCCTGGATCTGGTGTCCCAGCAGTTGCAGGACCGATTTCATAGTGTCCGCTTACACATATATTTTGTTCTGGGGTGAAATTAACCTGCCAATATAGCAATACCCTGAATCTGGTGTCCCAGCTGTTGCAGGCCAAGTGTAAATCTGTCCATAAAAGGATACCTTTCATCCAGGGCCTAAATACTAGCCCTAAAAGAGATATTCCCTAAATCAGTGGTTACTGCTGTGCCTGGATTAGTGTAATACGCTACATAAACAAATAGGCAGATAGTGTTAGGTGCCTGTAAAAAAGGCCTAAATTTGAAATCAATACATTGGGCCAAATATTTTATTCCTTATTGTGGTGCTTGGTGAACGGTAACAATGAGGAAAACATCTAGTAAGGGACGCGGACGCGGTCGTGGTGGTGTTAGTGTACCCTCTGGTGCTGGGAGAGGACGTGGCCATTCTGCCACAGCCACACGTCCTAGTGAACCAACTACCTCAGGTTCCAGTACCCGCCAGAATTTACAGCGATATTTGGTGGGGCCCAATGCCGTTCTAAGGATGGTAAGGCCTGAGCAGGTACAGGCGCTAGTCAATTGGGTGGCTGACAGTGGATCCAGCATGTTCACAACATTATCTCCCACCCAGTCTTCTGCAGAAAGCGCACAGGTGGCACCTGAAAACCAAGCCCATCAGTCTGTCACATCACCCCCATGCATATCAGGGAAACTGTCAGAGCCTCAAGTTATGCAGCAGTCTCTTATGCTGTTTGAAGACTCTGCTGGCATGGTTTCCCAAGGAAATCCACCTAGCCCTTCCCCAGTGGTGGAAGACATAGAATGCACTGATGCACAACCACTGATGTTTCCTGATGATGAGGACATGGGAATACCACCTCATCGGAGTCCGCACGTCTCTGATGATGACGAAACACAGGTGCCAACTGCTGCGTCTTTCTGCAGTGTGCAGACCGAACAGGAGGTCAGGAGGAAGACTGTGTGGAAGACGATGCAGGGGACGATGAGGTCCTAGACCCCACATGGAATGAAGGTCGTGCCACTGACTTTCATAGTTCAGAGGAAGAGGCAGTGGTGAGACCGAGCCAACAGCGTAGCAAAAGAGGGAGCAGGGGGCAAAAGCAGAACAGCCGCCGCCAAGAGAGTTCGCCTGATACTGGCCACCGCCACCAGGGACCGAGCACCCCAAAGGCAGCTTCAAGGAGTTCCCTGGCATGGCACTTCTTTAAACAATGTGCTGACGACAAGACCCGAGTGGTTTGCACGCTGTGCCATCAGATCCTGAAGCGAGGCATTAACGTTCTGAACCTTAGCACAACCTGCATGACCAGGCATCTACATGCAAAGCATGAACTGCAGTGGAGTAAACACCTTAAAAGCAAGGAACTCACTCAGGCTCCCCTGCTCCCTCTTCTGCTGCTGCCTCAGCCTCTTCCTCCGCCTCGGGAGGAACGTTGGCACCTGCCGCCCACCAAACAGAGGATGTGCCACCGACACCACCACCTGCGCCACCAAGCATCTCCACCATGTCACACGGCAGCGTTCAGCTCTCCATCTCACAAACCTTGGAGAGAAAGCGTAAATTCCCACCTAGCCACCCTCGAGCCCTGGGCCTGAATGCCAGCATTTCTAAACTACTGGCCTTTGAAATGCTGTCATTCAGGCTGGTGGACACAGACAGCTTCAAACAGCTGATGTCCATGGCTGTCCCACAGTATGTTGTCCCCAGCCGCCACTACTTCTCCAAGACAGCCGTGCCTTCCCTGCACAACCAAGTATCCGATAAAATCAAGTGTGCACTGCGCAACGCCATCTGTGGCAAGGTCCACCTAACCACAGATACGTGACCAGTAAGCACGGCCAGGACGCTATATCTCCCTAACTGCACACTGGGTAAATGTAGTGGCGGCTGGGCCCCAGGCGGAGAGTTCCTTGGCGCACGTCCTTCCGCCGCCAAGGATCACAGGGCATCATTCTTTGCCTCCTGTAGCCTCCTCCTCCTACTCGGCTTCCTCCTCCTCTGCTTCCACCAGCTCATCCAGTCAGCCACACACCTTCACCACCAACTTCAGCACAGCCCGGGGTAAACGTCAGCAGGCCATTCTGAAACTCATATGTTTGGGGGACAGGCCCCACACCGCGCAGGAGTTGTGGCGGGTATTGAACAACAGACCGACCAGTGGTTGCTGCCGGTGGGCCTCAAGCCCGGCCTGGTGGTGTGCGATAATGGGCGAAATCTCGTCGCAGCTCTGGGACTAGCCGGTTTGACGCACATCCCTTGCCTGGCGCATGTGCTGAATTTGGTGGTGCAGAAGTTCATTCACAACTACCCCAACATGTCAGAGCTGCTGCATAAAGTGAGGGCCGTCTGTGCGCGCTCCGGCGCTCACATCCTGCCGCTGCTCGCCTGTCTGCGCTACAGCGTAACTCGGCCTTCCCGCTCACCGCCTCATATGCGACGTGCCCACCAGGTGGAACTCCACCTTGCACATGCTGGAGAGACTGTGCGAGCAGCAGCAGGCCATAGTGGAGTTTCAGCTGCAGCACGCACGCGTCAGTCGCACTGCGGAACAGCACCACTTCACCACCAATGATTGGGCCTCCATGCGAGACCTGTGTGCCCTGTTGCGCTGTTTCGAGTACTCCACCAACATGGCCAGTGGCGATGACACCGTTATCAGCGTTACAATACCACTTCTATGTCTCCTTGAGAAAACGCTTAGGGCGATGATGGAAGAGGAGGTGGCCCAGGAGGAGGAGGAGGAGGATGAGGGGTCATTTTTAGCACTTTCAGGCCAGTCTGTTAGAAGTGGCTCAGAGGGAGGTTTTTTGCAACAGCAGAGGCCAGGTACAAATGTGGCCAGCCAGGGCCCACTACTGGAGGACGAGGAGGATGAGGAGGAGGTGGAGGAGGATGAGGATGAAGCAGGTTCACAGCGGGGTGGCACCCGACACAGCTCAGGCCCATCACTGGTGCGTGGCTGGGGGATACGGAGGACGATGACGATACGCCTCCCACAGAGGACAGCTTGTCCTTACCTCTGGGGAGCCTGGCACACATGAGCGACTACATGCTGCAGTGCCTGCGCAACGACAGCAGAGTTGCGCACATTTTAACGTGTGCGGACTACTGGGTTGCCACCCTGCTGGATCCCCGGTACAAAGACAATGTGCCCACCTTACTTCCTGCACTGGAGCGTGATAGGAAGATGCGCGAGTTCAAGCGCACGCTGGTAGAGGCGCTCCTGAGAGCATTCCCAAATGTCACAGGGGAACAGGTGGAAGCCCAAGGCGAAGGCAGAGGAGGAGCAAGAGGTCGCCAACGCAGCAGTGTCACGGCCAGCTCTTCTGAGGGCAGGGTTAGCATGGCAGAAATGTGGAAAAGTTTTGTCTCCACGCCACAGCTAACTGCACAACCACCTGATACGGAACGTGTTAGCAGGAGGCAGCATTTCACTAACATGGTTGAACAGTACGCCTGCACACCCCTCCACGTACTGACTGATGGTTCGGCCCCATTCAACTTCTGGGTCTCCAAATTGTCCACGTGGCCAGAGTTAGCATTTTATGCCTTGGAGGTGCTAGCCTGCCCGGCGGCCAGCGTTTTGTCTGAACGTGTATTCAGCACGGCAGGGGCGTCATTACTGACAAACGCAGCCGCCTGTCCACAGCCAACGTGGACAAGCTGACGCTCATAAAAATGAACCAGGCATGGATCCCACAGGACCTGTGCCTCCCTTGTGCAGAATAAACATTTATAACTGCCTCCCCATCAACCATGTATTCTTGTACTCCGGGCACTTCTTTATTGAATCCTCATTTTTTTAACTTTACCATGATCTTGCGGTGCAACCCAAAGTTGAATGAACCTCTCCTCTGTCTGGGTGCTGGTCCGAAATAACTGAGAGTGGCCTTCTCCGTTGGTGGTTGATATGACGCATGATTCCTTGCTGTGGGACCTCTCCTCTGTCTGGGTGCTGGTCCGAAATAACTGAGAGTGGCCTTCTCCGGTGGTGGTTGATATGACGCATGATTCCTTGCTGTGGGACCTCTCTCCTCTGTCTGGGTGCTGGTCCAAAATAAATGAGAGTGGCCTTCTCCGGTGGTGGTTGATATGACGCATGATTCCTTGCTGTGGGACCTCTTCCTCTGTCTGGGTGCTGGGCCGAAATAACTGAGAGTGGCCTTCTCCGTTGGTGGTTGATATGACGTATGATTCCTTGCTGTGGGACCTCTCTCCTCTGTCTGGGTGCTGGTCCAAAATAAATGAGAGTGGCCTTCTCCGGTGGTGGTTGATATGACGCATGATTCCTTGCTGTGGGACCTCTCTCCTCTGTCTGGGTGCTGGTCCAAACTAAATGAGAGTGGCCTTCTCCGTTGGTGGTTGATATGACGCATGATTCCTTGATGTGGGACCTCTCTCCTCTGTCTGGGTGCTGGTCCGAAATAAATGAGAGTGGCCTTCTCCGGTGGTGGTTGATATGACGCATGATTCCTTGCTGTGGTACCTGTATCCTCTGTCTGGGTGCTGGTCCAAAATAAATGAGAGTGGCCTTCTCCGGTGGTGGTTGATATGACGCATGATTCCTTGCTGTGGGACCTCTCTCCTCTGTCTTGGTGCTGTTCCAAAATAAATGAGAGTGGCCTTCTCCGTTGGTGGTTGATATGACGCATGATTCCTTGATGTGGGACCTCTCTCCTCTGTCTGGGTGCTGGGCCGAAATAAATGAGAGTGGCCTTCTCCGTTGGTGGTTGATACGACGCATGATTCCTTGATGTGGGACCTCTCTCCTCTGTCTGGGTGCTGGTCCGAACTAAATGAGAGTGGCCTTCTCCAGTGGTGGGTGATATGACGCATGATTAATTGCTGTGGGACCTCTCTCCAATTGATATTGGTTAATTTTTATTTATTTTATTTTATTTTAATTCATTTCCCTATCCACATTTGTTTGCAGGGGATTTACCTACATTTTGCTGCCTTTGGCAGCCCTCTAGCCCTTTCCTGGACTATTTTACAGCCTTTTTAGTGCCTAAAAGTTCGGGTCCCCATTGACTTGAATGGGGTTCGGGTTCGGGATAAAGTTCGGCTCAAGTTCGAATCCCGAACCCAAACATTTTCGGGAAGTTCGGCCGAACTTCTCGAACCCGAACATCCAGGTGTTCGCTCATCTCTAATTACAAACAATCATCAGATTGCTTCTCTCATACACTCCAATGCATTAGCATTAGAGTGTATGAGAGTCTCCATGTATTGCTATGGAGTCCTGACTCAGGCAGTAGCTCCATAGGAACTAATGTGCGGCAGCTTCAGTTTATTCCGGAGTACTGAAGCTGTTGCACAATGCATCCAGCTCCCCTGATCTCAGCCAAAGGGAGCCAGAGAGTGCGTCCGGCTTTTAGAGCATTCAGGGTTAAAGTCTGCAATCGCTATGACCGCCAGTCGCCAACTATTGCTGCAAGTGTCTGCTATATGAAACAGCAGACACCTGGCAGCTATGGTGCCCGCTGCATTTGCAACCGGGCGCCATGTTTAAAGTCCTGGCCAGCACTGTATATGTACAACGCTAGTCGGGAAGGGGTTAAATAAAGCGGGCAGATGTTCTGCACAGAGCTCTGTAATAGGCGCTTGTACTTTAGGACTGAGGAGGGTGTGAAAAGTGTTATAACAGTTGTTTTGGATTATTGGATAGTGAAGAGATCAGAATGGTAAAATATGTGTTTGGATAGGTGGAGTACACAGCATTATTGGTTCTTAGCATAAACTTGTAATGGAGCAGATCTTCTGGCATACGAATTTTTTTTCCCTAGGCATTCAGCACACCTGGAGCAGGGATGAAGAGACTGATTTGAGGTGTGTGCCAGGGTTGCTTGCATCTATGTCAGAGGTTTGAAATGTAAGAGCGATCATTCATCCAGGGTGCTTTTTATCATTGTAGTGTTTTGGAGCTAGATCAGGACATGAGAGGGAAGAGATGACCGTAGAGTGCATATTAGTTTCTAAGGGTTAATAGCCTGTAGATTTCTATATGTGATAGGTAGGAGAGTACTGAGAAGGATTACAATTCTCAACAGTTGAGGAAAGAAGGCTGTGGTCAGAGAGCAGTAGAGGCCCTCTAAAGATGAAAATATGAATGATTCTACTAGAGGAATAACTTGGAAGGTGCATTGTGTGGAAAGATGTATGCCTATTCCTCCACCATGCCTGTTCTGAGAGAAAATTTAAGCAATTTCATGAATGAAATAATTGCAAGTGCTAATGATACATCTCCAAATCCTACAGATGCCCTAAAAATCCACCAGCTTAAAGAGGTTGCCACGGACCAGTAAATACATCATTGGCTGTAGCTGCGCAGATGGCCTGTGTAAGTTGACAGATGAAGCCCAGAAGTTCAATGCATATAGACTTGGGGCCATGGAGCTGGAACCAAGTGCCAGGAACCAGGCAAGTATAGGTTTATTCACAGGTACTGTTGGGTGAGGGGGGGAATAAAAAAAAACAAAAAAACTAGGCAACCCTTTGAATTCCGTGAGGCCAATGTGCATTGAAAGAAGGAAATACAGCTGGCTATGAGGGTGAGTACTTTGATGTCAGTGGTCCTTCAAAGATATGACAAACAAGTTAAAAATAGATGGATTCTATTGGTATGTTTTATACGAATACAGCTGAAAGGAATGACAGGAATTTAAATCCCTTAATTCTTCAAAACTGGTACAAGAAATACCTCATCTGCTTCAAAGTAATGAACTGTTTGAGCAGCATTTTACAAAGTGTCAGAGACGGCAATTATTCTTCTTCAATGAATATGTTGTTTGGTATATGCCTTGAATTGCAAAGACAAACTCACACAGAGTGGGAAAACACAAGAAAAGATATTGAGATCACAATAAGTAAAACTGCTTAGCTGGGCTTATTCTGCAGCCATTTCATTTAGAAAATAGATGGGAGTTGTACAGATGACGTTTTAGAATGATACTTTGCAGACAGGCCATGACTATTAAAGCCCTCGTTTGATACTTGTAGAGCCTGCTCTGTGACTCTAGGATTAGTCTTTCAACAAATGCCTAAAGGGTGGAATGACCAGTAAGAGGTTATCTCTTCTCAAGAATCCCTTTGCACAAACCTTCTTAGAGTACAGTACACGGACTTCATAATGTGTGGTACCATTGTTGAGACTCTATTCTACGAGCCAGAATGTAGAGCTGCTATCAAGTAACAGCTCTCACTCTGCCGCTCCCAGCCGATCCATAAATTGCAGACTACTTTTACTTTGTATAGGCTGCACCATGCAGTTACCCACTGGCAACTTTCCCCTGTAACATGAAGCTTTTAGGAGCTGGGGCAGCTCTCATATCATAGGGGATGTCTATGATAGGACAATTCTATAACTGTCTCATATGCTGTATAGTTATTTTGGAAGGAGAATTATTCTTATAATAGAAAACGGAAGCTGTAAGGAATTAATTTTTTCATGTCATTTTTGCATTCTTTTGATCAGGGTGAGAGTATTACCATCTCTCATCGAAGAGACTCTGCGCTGTATAGAGAAGCAAATCTCCATGGCAAAAGTATGACAATGCATAAGAGGCAAACTAAGAGAGAGTGAAAATAAGTCTCCATACATCCCTGAGTCTCTTCAATGAGAGTCATTACTCCCTTTAACACAATCTAAGGCAGCAGGCATTCAAAAGCCATCTGTTCTATACTAGTGATGAGCGGCAGGTGGCATATTCGATTTCGATGAAATTCGCCAATATTCGATAGAATATTCGTTTCATATTCGTCGAAATCGAATATTCGTCATTATTCTAGTTATCCTGATTAATATGCGATTTAAATAATCGCGTATTGCGATTTTAACTTAAGGCTACTTTCCTATTGCTTTGATATCTAGAATTATAGCGAAGATGACGAATATGACGAATGTATTCGTCATATTCCTCAAAACGAAGATAACGAAGTATTCTCCATCTTCGATTTAGCTACCTATTCGTCAACTTCGCTAATTCTAGCAATCAAATCGGAGGGTTGACTATAGAGACAGCTGTGTTTAATTCGCTATGCGATTATATTACTTTGCTTTTTTTAAAAATAAATAGAATAATTATAATTCTTGATAATTATTATAATTATTCTATTTATAAAAAAAAAAAATATAATCGCATAGCGAATTAAACACAGCTGTCTCTATAGTCAACTTTCCTACGTGATTGCTAGAATTAGCAAAGTTGACGAATAGGTAGCTAAAACGAAGATGGAGAATACTTTGTTATCTTCGTTTTGACGAATATGACGAATACATTCGTCATATTCGCTAATTCTACCATGCCAACCATACATGGGAACGTCTCCATACTAAAATGTACTGTCGGATTTGAGAATTGCGTTAAAATCGCAATGCGATTAATATAACTTGAATTAATCGCATTGCGATTTCTACTTAGACCTGGTTTACTATGGTTGGCTTGGTAGAATTAGCGAAGATGACGAATGTATTCGTCATATTCCTCAAAACGAAGATAACGAAGTATTCTCCATCTTTGTTTTAGCGACCATAGTAAACCATGTCTGTTGAAATTACAATGCGATTAATTCAAGTTATATTAATCGCATTGCGATTTCAACTTAGAGCTGGGTTTATAATGGGTCAGCTTGCTAGAATTAACGAAGTTAACGAATATGGAATATAGCAGTGCTAAGTTGAAATCGCAATGCGATTAATATAACTTGGAGTAATCGCATTGCGATTTCTACTTATCACTGCTGCTATATTCCATATTCGTTAATTCTAGCCTATGTAAGATAGCAGTGCTAAGTTGTAATAGAAACATAGAAACATAGAAACATAGAATGTGTCGGCAGATAAGAACCATTTGGCCCATCTAGTCTGCCCAATAGACTGAATACTATGAATAGCCCCAGGCCCTATCTTATATGAAGGATGGCCTTATGCCTATCCCATGCAATGCGATTAATATAACTTGAATTAATCGCATTGCGATTTCAACGTAATTCTCAAATCCGACAGTACATTTTAGTATGGAGACGTTCCCATGGTGATGGGGACGCTCCATGAGCACGGAAGTCGGCAGAAGCGGCAACGGGCACTGACTGGAGCAGCCAGGAAGCCAGGAATCCTCAGGACAGGTAAGAACTACTTTTGGGAAGTGGGAAAGAAAAAAATATAACTAAAAAAAAAAAAAAATAATATTCGAAATAGCGAATTTATAGCGCTATATTCGAAATATTCACGAATTAGCGAAGTGACGATATTCGCTAAAAAAATTCGCTATTCGAATATTCGCGCTCAACACTATTCTATACTGATGAGTGTAGATGAAATAGCTCTCTTCAGATGTGTCTCTGGTACAGATGAGCAAAGTTCTTTAACCACCTGCCGACCGCCTAACACAGGGATGCGCCCAGGCGGCGGCAGGTCTGTTCCTCCTTGACGTGTCGGCGTGTCATCTCGTGAACGTTCACAGCAGCTCAAAGATCGCAAGTTATACTGCAGCCTGCCAGCGATGATCAATCGCTGGCAGGCAGTAGATGCGAAATAAATCGCATCAAACATGTATATCAGACGCTGTTTTGTTAACAGCGTCTGATATACCTGCTACCTGGTCCTCTGGTGGTCCCATTTGCTGGGATCGACCACCAGAGGACCAGGTAGCTATGTAAAGTAGCACCAAGCACCACACTACATCCCCCCCTCCCTTGTCACTTATTAACCCCTTGTTAACCCCTGATCACCTCATATAGACTCCCTGATCACCCCCCTGTCACTGATCACGCAAAACACGGACACCGGCAATGTGCTTTCCGCATTTTGCAGAACTATATAGAAAATTTATTTTCTTGTCTGCAATTGCGGACAAGAATAGGACATGTTCTATATTTTTGTGGAACGGAAGTGCAGACCCGGAAGCGCGGATCCGTAATTCCGGATCCGAGCGGGACAAAGTCTGTCCCCATAGAAATGAATGGGTCCGCAATTCCGTTCCGCAAACAGAATTGCGGACGTGTGAATGGGGCATAAGGGTCCCTTATCACCGCCAGTTAGTTAGCTACTTGTTAGGTAGCTAGCGCCCAGCCCACCGCACCGCAGTCGCTGATTTTGGCAGAGATTTTTTCATCCACATTAATCGATGCGAATCAAAAAATCTGTGCCGTTCATTTTTTTTTTTCAGCCCAGAGGATGAACGGAAAAAAAAAATCTCATTACCCGTATGCTCAATATAAGGAGAATAGCAGAAACTCCTAATGCTGGCCATACGTGTAATGATTGCGGAGACCCTCAAATACCAGAGCAGTACAAACACCTCACATGTGACCCCATTTTAGAAAGAAGACACCCCAAGGTATTCCGTGAGGGGTATGGTGAGTTCATGTAAAATTTTATTTTTTGTCACAAGTTAGTGGAAATATGAGACTCTGTAAAAAAATCAATAAAAAAAAATCAATTTCCGCTAACTTGTGCCAAAATTTTTTTTTTTTTGTGAAATCGCCATGCCCCTCACGGAATACCTTGGAGTGTCTTCTTTCCAAAATGGGGTCACATGTGGGGTATTTATACTGCCCTGGCATTTTAGGGGTCCTAAAGTGTGAGAATCCAAATGCGTAAAAATGCCCTGTGAAATCCTAAAGGTACTTATGCGAATTTGGGCCCCTTTGCGCATCTTGGCTGCAAAAAAGTGTCACTCATGTGGTATCGCCGTACTCAGGAGAAGTAGGGCAATGAGTTTTGAGGTGTATTTTTTTATATACCCATACTTTGTGTGAGAAATATCGCTGTTAACGACAACTTTTTAAATTTTTTATACAGCCTAGGTGCGCAAAGGGGCGTAAAGTCCAATGAGTACCTTTAGGTTTTACAGGGTTGCTCACAATTTAGCCCCGCCCAAAATGCCAGAACAGTACAAACACCCCACAAATGACCCCATTTTGGAAAGAAGACACCCCAAGTTATTCGCTGAGGGGCATAGTGAGTCCATGAAAAATTGAACTTTTTGTCACAAGTTAGCGGAAAGGGAGACTTTGTGAGAAAAAACAATAAAAATCAATTTCCGCTAACTTGTGCCAAAAAAAAAAATCTTCTATGAACTCGCCATGCCCCTCACGGAATACCTTGGGGTGTCTTCTTTCCAAAATGGGGTCACATGTGGTGTATTTATACTGCCCTGGCATTTTAGGGGCCCTAAAGCGTGAAAAGAAAAATGCGTAAAAATGCCCTCCTAAAAGGTACTCATTGCAATTTGGGCCCCTTTGCGCATCTTGGCTGCAAAAAAGTGTCACACATGTGGTATCGCCGTACTCAGGAGAAGTAGGGCAATGTGTTTTGGGGTGTATTTTTACATATACCCATGCTGGGTGAGAGAATATCTCTGTAAATGACAACTTTAAAAAAAAAATTATACAAAGTTGACAATTTACAGAGATATTTCTCTCACCCAGCATGGGTATATGTAAAAAAACACATTGCCCTACTTCTCCTGAGTACAGCGATACCACATGAGTAAAACTTTTTTGCAAGATAACCAACAAAACAACATAAAAAATGTATACGTGACTAATCATATAGAGCACCAACGAACCATAAAGGGACACGTATATAAAGATGCAAAAAGTTTTATTGAAATAATCAATCTAATACACAAAAACAATATAATTAAAATATACCATGAGAAAAGCGGCAACCTCAGATGGTGAAAATGGCTAGTGGCTCACTAGCTCACCAGGAGGGCATATAAAAAGAGCATACCTAGACAAAATGTTATTACAGCAATTGCAGCCAATAATGCCTATTATATACATGACCAAACACCATGGTCTATTACAAAGGAAAGCAAGCACACAAGCTGATAACAATACCTAGGAACACAGCACGCTATAGTAGACCCTCCCGGTTGCAGGGCTCCTGCAACCGGGAGGGTCTACTATAGCGTGCTGTGTTCCCAGGTATTGTATCAGCTTGTGTGCTTGCTTTCCTTTGTGTTTGGTCATGTATATAATAGGCATTATGGCTGCATTGCTGTAATGACATTTTGTCTGGGTATGCTCCTTTATATGCCCCTCCTGGTGAGCTAGTGAGCCACTAGCCATTTTCACCATCTGAGGTTGCCGCCTTCTCATGGTATATTTTAATTATATTGTTTTTGTGTATTAGATTGATTATTTCAATAAAACTTTTGCATCTTTATACGTGTCCCTTTATGGTTCGTTGATGCTCAAAACTTTTTTGCAGCCTAATGGCGTAAAGGGGCCTAAAGTCCAACGAGTACCTTTAGGCCCTATTCACACGTCCGCAATGTCGTCCGCATGTATTCCGCAATTCTGCGGAATACATGCGGACCCATTGACTGTGAATGGGGCACGGAACGATGCGGAGAGCACACACTGTGCTCTCCGCATCAGTTTTTGCGGAGCGCGCCGCCGATCTTACGGCCGCAGCTCCGCAAAAAAGTAGAGCATGTCCTATTTTTGTCCGCAATTGCGGACAAGAATAGACATTTCTATGGGGCTGCCGGCCGGGTGTGTTTATGGATCTGCAATTTGCGGATCCATAAACACAACGGACGTGTGAATAAGGCCTTAAGCTTTACAGGGTTGCTCACAATTTAGCCCCGCCCAAAATGCCAGAACAGTAAACATACCCCACAAATGATCCCATTTCGGAAAGTAGACACCCCAAGGTATTCACTGAGGGGCATAGTGAGTCCGTGGGATATTTTTTATTTTTTTTGCCAGAAGTTAGCAGAAATGGAAACTTTATTATTATTTTTCTTCCTCAGAAAGTGTCATTTTCCGCTAACTTGTGAAATAAATTAAATCATACATGAACTCACCATGCCCCTCCGCGAATAGTTTGGGGTGTCTTCTTTCTAAAGTGGTGTCATTTGGGGGGTATTTATACTATCCTGGCATTCTAGCACTTCAAGAAACATGACAGGTGCTCAGAAAGTCAGAGCTGCTTCAAAATGCGGAAATTCACTTTTTTGCACCATAGTTTGTAAACGCTATGACTTTTACCCAAACCAATAAATATACACTTATTGCTTTTTTTTTTAATGAGAGACATGTGGAACATAAAATTTAGAGAAAAATGTATAGAGAAATGTAGTTTTTTTTTTCGAAAATTTTACAACAGAAAGCAAAGAATGTTATTTTTTTGCAAAAATTTCAATTTTTCAAATTTTTTATTAATATCAAAAAAAGTTAAAATGTCAGGAACAATGAAATACTACCAAATGAAAGCTCTATTAGTGAGAAGAAAAGGAGGTAAAATTCATTTGGGTGGTAAGTTGTATGACCGAGCAATAAACCGTGAAAGTAGTGTAGTGCAGAATTGTAAAAAGTGGTCTGGTCATTAAGGGTGTTTAAGCTAGGGGGGCTGAGGTGGTTAAAATTAAAATATTGGGACCCTGAGTGAGGCATCTTCTTTACACTTATATGTTTGCCATCAAATGCCCCTATGCAGTTAGGAAACTGCGCTGAATTATTGGCGATTCTCAGCCAATCTTCTTGGGTTGGGGCATCACCGCATCTCTCGCTGCGGCTGCCAGATAAGTTCACATGTGTGACAGATGAACCCAGATGGTTGAGATTCCAAGCAGATACTAGTAATGCAACAATGCAACAGAGTTATCGGAAGCAAGAAACCTATGGAAAAAAAAAAATAACTTTTGTAGACTATTAAAAAAAATACCTCAACGTGACTAGAAGCCTTTCTTCAGCAGAAATGCTGTGCCTCATGTTTGTGTCCTGGAAAGTAAGGCCAGAATGTAGAGACGTCAGAAAAATCTAAAGTGGCCACCGACATACAGCAATAACCCATGAATTTATCAGGGTGCTGCCGTGAGTCTAAGTATAATCTGTGAAAGTGGCCCTTCTGTGGCCGCTGGGAGACGATGGGTTGAACCCACTGCCTCCTCCTCCTCCTTCCCGGTTCTTCGGACAGCAGAGGTGACTCCCGTCCGAATCTCTGAAAAATGAGCCAGTACAGAAGAACCTCTCTCAGGTTAGACATGATAATGCCAAGAAATAAAGTTAGAAGCAGATGCCGAACAAGCACAAGTTTCACACTTAGCTCTCAGTATCATGTCACCTTTTCTATTTAATGTCACTTTCAAATCTTTGATGAAAAATGTAATCCTTCCATGGATCGGGTTTTTGCAGACTGCTAAAAATATACGGTCGTCTGAATGAGCCCTAACAGCAATTCTTACTGGAATGCCATGCAGGATGTGAAGTGTTATTCATAATAGGGGTTCCATTGTGAGGACTTCACTGTAGAATTTTCATCCCCAAGAGTAGATCTTTGGGGCAATGACTAAAAGCCTTCCTGTGTTTACATAAAGTTTCATACAAACAAGGCCGCATTATAAAGAGAGCACAAGGGCTACCTAGGGCCTCCACCACTTTGTTGACCTAAGGGGACTTCACTACTCACAAAATGTAAACAATTATGGGCACTTTGGGTATGGCAAAATCTTGAGGGACACTGTTAGAGTAGGTTCCCAACCTTCGCAGGCTGTCCCGGCAGAGAACAGCCTGCTGAAGTTCACTGAATCAGCCTATCCAGATACTACCGTTCACCAATGGACCCCATTGACTATAATGGGATCGGGTCACTTTCTGGCATGAGTGCTAGGTTTCGACTGGACAAAAACAGATGCATGTAGTGTTTTTAGTTTCAATAAAATCCATACCTCATACCTGAAAGTCATTTGATCCCATTACAGTTAATGGAGTCTGGTGGTGACCAGTAACATCTATCAAGGCCATAGCTGAGGATCAGCCTGCGCAATCAGCTAAACGGAGGTGTGGACCTTTTCTAAATGCCACTATTGTCTGTAGATGCCATTATTTTTATGGCACTAATATTTTGGAGGATAAGTACTCTATGTATCTGAAATTATATGTTTGTATTGTGGACACCTTGATCAGAGGGAAGTGGGGGTTGGTTTGCAGGTTGTTTTGTTAGGGAATTGAAGATATCCACCAAAAATATTGAGCCGAAGATGTATGGGTAGAGAACTTATGTTTGTTGATTGGGAGAACTGTTCAAGTCTCTATTTATATGTAGAGTGTATAACCTTCCCTGCTCAGAGACATCCCATTCTCAGGAAATTAAAGGTCCACTGATGTCCATTTATTTATTATATAAAGCTGAGAAGAGGTGGAGGGGTAGTCATACCTGTTTGGCTCTCTGTAATCAAGTCTAATAGGGCTGCTGGCTCTGCTTTGTCTGTAATTCTTATATATACAAGCATGAGTGCCTATCTCTCCTATATGTAGCTTTTAGGGTTCAGCGAATGAAAGTATCTGAAGTGGACTTCGATCCAAACTTCAGGGAAAATTTGCTTTGCTCCTTGTGCTTCGTGGTAACAAATCAATTTTTCCTGAAATGAAGGGAGCACTGGCTCCTGGCTCCTTTTCTTCCAGGGCTGCGATGCTCTGCTGGGTTCCCTTGCTGTAGACATTTGGTTTTACATTGCCGTAACCAATCATTGGCCCCGGTGGAGACTAGATCCACTTGCATAATGTGACCATTTTCTATCAGAGTAATATAAAGAAATGGAATAAATACAACACTAAATGCACTAACTAAATACAACACTATGCTAAATTCAAAGTGTCTCTATGATACCAGTTTCAAAGCTATAAATAGTGCTATTTTCTTCTCTATAGAGAGCTCATAGTTGACAGGTGCACATGGGGTTTTGTGAATAGTGTCTACTTTCAAAGTTAAAGGAGTAAAAAGAAAAAGTGAACAGCTATATGTTACCTTATTTTTTGATGGTATCACAGTTTTACCCATTAGATTCCTGGAAAATAATATGGACTAGAATCGAGATTTCTATGGATACAGCCCATCCCTGCATACTGTATCTTGTAACTAAACATATTATGCATTATTATGACATGTGTTTCCCTTGCTAAATTACACAGTGTGAAAAAATGTACATTCCAGATCTGATCATTTATCTCAACCAGCTTGAAAGCAAAATAATTTACAATTATTTTCGCAACTAATTATTGTATAGTTCTGCTTGGAACAATCTTATAGTTGAAAGATTAAAGCACATAAGCTGGTGACTGTATGTGTTGTGTGAGACCAGTCATATGATTAGTATCACACCTACAGGGGCACAGATGTCAGATATTTTTGTAAATTCCTTTGCAATGAAATAGTCATTTCATTCACTTGATTCATTGACATCTGCAGGCATACCGTACTTAGAAATCAATCTCATGAGATGACTTCATCCCTATTAGTTCTATGTCAGAAAATGCCTTACATGTTAACATTAGTCAATGCAGCTTCTCTAATGATATCCATATTCTCAAGATTAATGTAATATTGTCTCTATACGGCTCAACAGGAGTTGCCAGACAGATTCCTGTTCATATCATGTGATTAAAGCATTTTTTCAAAAACATAATTTATAGTAAGAATTGGGATACTGGGTCGCCTGCGTACATGGAGCAGAGGTGCAGATGCGTGACCAATTCTTTGTTCACTTCTGTTCGACTAATAGCTATAGCTGGGTGCTGAGTCCTATAGATAGGGAATGGAGCTGTTTTGTCTAGTGTTGATCGAGCACCAAAGTGCTCGGTGCTCTGGTGCTCAAGTAGAACACTTTGGGATGCTCGGGTGCTCTACAGAGCACCAGAGTACAATGGAAGTCAATGAGAGAACCAGAGCATTAACCCCCTTCCCGACCTATGATGTGTAAACTCGTCATAGAGCACTGCTACTTGGCGCTCCATGATGAGTATACATGCCATGGCATTAAACTGTCACCATGTCTGCCTGATGCGTGCACTGATCTGAACCCCCCACCCCCCACCCACCATTTTCAGGATGGTCAAGCCATTAGCAGAGTGTCAGCATACAGCTGACATTCTGCTTAAAACCATGTAGAAGAAAATCCATGGCACACCACTATGATGAATTTTTTGTGATTTTATTCACTCATGATTTTTACACACATTGTGTTCCGTCACATCCCTTTATCAAGGGATCTAGAAGGGAATAGCACAAAAGTAAGGTAAGTATGAGTGTGCGGTTACACATCATGTGTATTGCTGAGATCTGGAAATGATGTGGGTAGTAAGAAGATGATTGGCTAAGTGGAGGGAAGGGGGGTTACAGGGGTGTAATAACGGCAGAGAACTCAAAATTGTAGATTATTGGGAAGGGATGGCAAGCGATATATATGAGCGTAATGTATACGTTAGGTAATGTATAAGATAATGCATGGCCCAAGTCTATAAGTGCGTGGCTTACTAGCAATTATATGGGTATATATTATGTACCTATAAGTATGCACACAAATAATTATTGGTTCATATAATTATAATTTGGCCAGTCACATTATTATGTGAGCAAGTTCACTGTATTACCGGAGGTCCATAGCTACAGTATATTGAGGGCTGGTTATATAATGAGACCAGCTGATGTAAGATATAAAAGAGACTCTGGTAAGTGCAGGTATGGGCAGGGTAGAATAAGGTAAACCATGGCACTGACAAAATATACATGCAATACCAATATTATGAGGACGGGGTGGAAATGATGTATCCATGCGCCTGATGGAGAAAGGATGTGTATGCTGTGTCGGCGTGCCGCTCCACTAAATATATGGGCTCTCGGTCGGTCTCATGTGACCGATGGCGTCACGACCGGTGCGCGCATGCACCGTGCGGCTGGGGGAGACTGTAAGGGCAAGGAAGGTTTGCCCACACTGTCTGGTTGTGTGTTTAACCTATGGGAAGGGCGGTGGAACAAGGTCTGTGTATAGTAGACGTAGGAGTAGCTGAAATAATGAGGAGGAGATATATAGAATATGATATAGAATATGGGGAGGAGAGAGACATATACAGGGAATGAAGTATAATATGGAGGTCCTATTCTGGAAATCATGTTATGAACCATGTATTATAAGTTGCATCATTCTCAGTTGCATAAATTACATAGAAAAACATCTACAATATCTATAATATAACCAGAAGCATATAAGGAGGAATAATGGTAATTAGAAGGGGGAAAAAAAAGGGTGGGAAGGAATAAGGGAAAGGGGGGGGGTATTCTTACCAATCTAGGATAGGCTAGATGATATAGAAAAAGTCCCCGTACTATTGCACCTGTGGATAAAGAGTGATAGAAAGCATTAATAAAAGACCATCATCATAAATCATACATTGTAATAAAAATTGCATTCTCTATTGAGTCCCTTGGATGACAATGTATCCAGGTGATGGATCCAGAAGGATTCACGTTGTTTAAGAAGTAACGTCCGATTTCCTCCTCTGCGTGGGATCTGTATCTGTTCCAAGACTTGGAAATGTAGTGTGGAAATTGGATGATTGTGTTCTTTAAAGTGTGCCGGAATGGGTAAAAGCCATTGTTCGGTCCTGATCGTGGATTTGTGTTTTGAAATCCTATATGTTGAGTCATTTCGGCAATGTATATAGGTCCACACGGGCATTTGATCAGGTGGACAACATGTGTAGTATCGCAAGTAAAGTAGCCTTGAATGTAGAATTTTTTGCCGGAGTAGGGATGTGTGACCGTATTACCTTTTATAATGCTCAAACATTGGGTGCAGTGAAGGCATGGAAAGGTGCCCATCTTGGGGACACCAAGGAATCTCTGAACCGGGGTTTTGGATAATGGGCCGATGTCTGCTCTAATGAGATGATCCCTAATGTTTTGTGACCGTTTGTAGCATGTAAGGGGTGGAGACTGAAATTCAGGGACATTGGGATAATCTTGTGATAGTATATGCCATTGTTGATGGATGATGTGTTGAATTTTTTGTGAGAGCGGGTGATATGTGAGGACACAAGGTATTCTACTGAACTGTTCAGGTTGTGGCGTTAGAGGTTGTGATGGTTTTTGCTGGGGTACAATTATCTGAGGGGGATAGCCTCTTTGCATAAACTTTTCTGACATTTCTTTTTTTCTTATCTCCCTAGTGGTGGGATCTGTTACAATTCTGTCTACACGGGTCAGTTGAGATTTAGGTAAAGATATCTTAGCTGTCCTGGGGTGATTACTTTTATAGTGTGTGGGGAGTTGCTCTGGTAGACAGCAGTGCGGGTGCAGTATAGAGGCAAAGGGAGTCCAGGTAGTGCAGCAAACAGTGTTTTATTTCACACTTTCACAAACAAAACTCAAAACAGTCGCTTAGTGTTACTTCACACACATGGCAAAAACGTGAGGCAAAACAAAAGTCCAAGACGGGATCAAATCACCTGTGTGGATTAGGTGCGTGTTCGCACCCGGCTGTCAGCCCAGCCGCAGGAAAGTCCAACCTCAGGCTTTCAGGCAGACTGCACGCCTCTTTGCAAGCTCTTGCTTCCAGCCCTGAGAGCTCCACAGCATTACCAGCAGCTCCAGGACAATCTCTCCCAGCTGCTGGTGCTGGCTGTGTTTTTGAACCCAGCCCAAAACCAGGACTGGGTCGTGGGGAGCAACCACCCATCCTACACTTTAGTTGCTCCCGGTAAGAGCCGGCCCGGATCGGCTTTGCAGCCATGCTATCTAGCAATTGTGTCAGTAGCACTACCTGCTGCTGACATAGACAAAATGGCTCTTACTTTACTGAAGCTATGAACCTCGGTGACATGTACCTTCCGCCGATGACGGAACCTTGCGCTCTCTTACAAGTGTAATAGACTGTTTCTGTCCGTTGGTTTGCTGGTCCTGTTTGGTCCTTCAGTGCTAAGGTGTCAAGAAAGCTAATTTTGTCCGTATTTGTTTCAATATTGAATCCTAATTCGGGATAGATATTATCGAGATATTGATGGAATTGAAGTAAGCTGCATGGAGGGCCACTCCAAAGGCAAAAAATATCATCAATAAAGCGAAGCCAAACCTTGGCATGTTGTTGGAAAAGAACATGGGGGTAAACAAATTCCTCCACAAAATGAATCATGTAAGCATTAGCATAAGGGGAGGCCACATTGGCCCCCATTGCGATCCCCCATTTCTGGGCGTAGAACAAATCAGAAAACAGAAAAAAATTCTCGTGTAGAATTAGTGATAGTAGTTCAACACAGAATTTTTGTTGGAGTGGAATGTTGAAATAGAAGATCTGAGGTGGCCCTGATGCCTTTGTCACATGAGATAGACATGTATAAGCTGTTGACATCCATGGTAACTAGTATAGAGTTTTGTTGGGGTTGGTGTTGGCTCAGTTTCTTGATGAAGTCATTAGTGTCCAGTAAGACTGAGCGGGACATTTTGATAAGTGGTGTGAGTATACGGTCAAGGTAAACGGACAGTAGGGATAGTATAGACTCAATTGAGGCTACTATTGGTCTGCCCGGTGGATTCTTTAGGTCTTTATGGATTTTGGGTAGGATATAAAACACAGGCGTGATGGGATATTGTTTGGTGAGGGAGGTTTCTGTTTCATCATCTATTATATTGAGGCTGTAGTATTGTTGTAGTAGGTTTTTTATTTTATTGGTGATATGGGGAGTGGGGTCTCTGGGTAGTGGTTCGTAGGTAGTTTCATCACTTAACTGCTTTTGAATTTCCCTAATGTACATAGATTTGTCCATGACAACGATGGCTCCTCCCTTGTCCGCCGGTTTAATAACAATGTCCTTATTGGACTTGAGTCCAAAGATTGCCCTTTGTTCCTCTAAGGTGAGATTATTAGTATGTTTGTAGGAGCCCTCTAACTGGGATCTGAGTATGTCCTGTATGGACTGTTGGGTGAATGAGATGTAAGTCTCAATTGGATGGGGGGCATAAAGGAGCTTTTGTTTCTCAGGCCTAGAGTCCGTAGTGCAAGACTGTTATCCCTTTCCTGAGGGGCTGTTGTAACTTTTTCCGTGGGGGTGCCAAAGTGAGCTTTAAGTTTAATTGTCCGATAAAAACATTGTAGTTCCTGTTCCAACTGGAATGTGCTGAGTGGGTGAGTAGGGCAAAATGATAATCCCTTCTGTTAAACACCTATCTGTGTAGGTGATAAGATGTGGGAGGATATATTAACAACTAAATTGTCTGTGTTACCTGAGAGCGGGTCAGGATACGTTGTTCTTGTTCTCCTCCTCTTGCTCCTCCGCGCTCGCTTCTTCCATGCCGATTCCGGGTGCGACCTCTTCCTAAAAAATTATGTTGGTATGGTCGGTAGGATCTCTCAGTTTTTTATCCGGATGAACTTTGTCCCGAGGAGTATTGTTAATGACGTAAGGGTTGAAAATTGGGGTCCCTTCACTTGTAGACTTTGTTAAGGCGATAGTCTTCTGCGTCATGTATAAATTTCGATCTCTTGGTAGATTCTGTGCTCTTTTGATATTCTGCAATCTGTTTTGCTGTCTTTTCTTTGAGGGTCGTCCACTCTTCTTGTGGTAGAATGGTACTTAATTGGTTCTCGGTAGCCGTGACTTGTTTAGTTAGTTCGCCAATTGTCTGGTAGGTCTTCTCAATGGTCAGTAGCATCAAGTCCAGTGAGCATTTATTCAGAATACTCTCGAAACGATCACAAAAATCTGTGTCCTACTTGAACAAGGTAGGGCGTCGATGGGATCATACTCCCCTGGGGATTCGATTATTTTTATGACATTCCGTTAAAGTGCTGCAATGCAACTTCAACGATGTGAGTCGTCGAAGATCCCGGACGTAATCTTCCACGTAAGTCTTCCACTCTTGAGACGGGATGTGCAGGAATTCATCTCCTAGGTCGATCTGAGCAATGATATTTTTTGCTGTTTTAGCTTCGTAGGAGAAAGTGTTTAGAGACATTTATGACGGGTGCTAGATCCACAGTAGAGAAAGCGTTTTAGTAGATTGAGATCTGCACACCTCTCATTTGGTTGTGGGTGCCCATAGAGAATAAAAACCATGCAGAAGAAAATCCATGGCACACCACTATGATGAATTTTTTGTGATTTGAATCACTCATGATTTTTACACACATTGTGTTCCGTCACATCCAAACAAAAACAGGTTTTAGCATGGAATTGGATTTGACAGTCCAATTCCATGTCAAATACAATTCCATGCTATAACCTGTTTAACCAGCCGTTTAACCCCTTCCATGCCGCGGTCTATAGGGACCGGTGTATGGAAGTGGTTAACAGGGAGGGAGTTCCCTCCCTCTCCCAACAGGCGCTGCTGTGCCGTTGCACCCACCCGATACTTGACACTTGATGGGATCACAGAAGGAGGGGCTCCCTCCCCCATCCACCGCTGCTCTGTTGTGGCAGCAGCTGAGGGTTACCATGGCAACCGGACACCTTCACAGGCTTCCGGCTTGCCATGGTATTGGTAAGCTGGATCAGGCTTCTGCTAAAGGTAGCAGCCTGATCAGGCTAAGTGTAAAGTCACAATACACTACAGTACACTATATAGTGTACTGTAGTGTATTATATAGGCATCAGACCCACTGGATCTTCAAGAACCAAGTGGGTCTGGGTAAAAAAAACTGTAAAAAAAGTGAAAATTAAAAAAATAATTTCTTCTTATAGCCGCACATTTATTACTGATTAAAAATTAAAAAAATGAAATACACTAAACATGTTTGATATCACCGCATCCGTAACTTTCCCCCCGCATGGTTAACGCCATAAAAAAGAAAAGAAAAACTATGATGAAATTTAAATTGTTCCCCACCTCACTTCCCAAAAAAGGTAGTAAAAGTGATCAAAAAACCAAAATGGTACCAATCAAACCGTCACCTCATCCTGCAAAAAAATGAGCCCCTACATGAGACAATCGCCCGAAAAATAAGAAAAATATGTTTCTCAGAGTATGGAGACACTAAAACCTTTTTTTTTTTTTTTATAGAATACTTTTATTGTGTTAAAGTAAAATAAATAATAGAAACTATACATATTAGGTATTGCCGCTTCCGTAAGAATCTTCTCTATAAAAATATCACATGACCTAACTCCTCAGGTGAACACAGTAAAAAAATTTAAAAAAACGGTGTAAAAAAACATTTTTTGTCACCTTAAATCACAAAAAGCGTAATACCAAGCGATCAAAAAGGTGTATGCCCCTCAAAATAGTACCAATCAAACTGCCATCTCATCCTGCAAAAAAATGAGGCCATACCTAAGACAATCAGTCAAAAAATAAAAAAGCTATCACTCTCAGACAATGGAGACAATAAAATATAATTTTTTTGTTCAAAATTGCTATTATTGTGCTAAAGTAAAATAAATAAAAAAAGAATACATATTAGGTATTGCCGCCTCCGTAAGAACCTGCTCTATAAAAACATCACATGACCTAACCCCTCAGGTGAACACCATAAAAAAAAACTGTGCCAAAAAAGCAATTTTTTGTCACCTTACATCACAAAAAGTGTAATACCAAGCGATCAAAAAGTCATATGCACCCTAAAATAGTACCAATCAAACCGTCATCTCATACTGAAAAAAAAAATATGAACCCCTACATAAGACCGTCAACTAAAATTTAAAAAAAACTATGGCATTTAAAATATGGAGACACTAAATTTTTCAAAAATGCTTTATTATGTAAAACTGAATCAAACAACCAAAAAAAGTAATCATATTTGGTATTGTTACGTCCGTAACAACCTGCTCTATAAAAATGCCACATGATCTAACCTGTAAGATGAACATTGTAAATAACAAAAAATAAAAACGGTGCAAAAACAGCTATTTTTTGTTACCTTACCTCACAAAAAGTGTAATATAGAGCAACCAAAAACCATTTGTACCCTAAAATAGTACACAAAAATGCCACCTTATCCCATATTTTCCAAAGTAGGGTCATTTTTTGGGAGTTTCTACTCTAGGGGTCCATCATGGGGTTCTTCAAATGTGACATGGCAGCTAAAATGATCCCATTGAAATTTGCCCTCCAAAAACCATATGGCGTTCATTTCCTTCTGTGCCCTGCCGTTTGCCCGTACAGCAGATTACAACCACATATGGGGTGTTTCTTTAAACTACAGAATTAGGGTAATAAATATTCAGTTTTATTTGGCTGTTAACCCTTGCTTTGTTAGCGGAACAAATTGATTAAAATCAAAAATCTGCCGAAAAAGTGAAATTCTGAAATTTCATCTCCATATTCCATTAATTCTTGTGGAACACTTCAAGGGTTAACAAAGTTTGTAAAATCAGTTTTGAATACCTTGAGGGTGTAGTTTCTAAATTGGGGTCACTTGGATGGTTTTTATTATGAAAGCCCCACAAAGTAAAATCAGACCTGAACTTGTCCTTAAAGAGTGGGTTTGGGAAATTTTAAGACTTGCTTCTAATCTTCTAAGCCTTCTAATGTCCCCAAAAAATAAAATGGCATTCACAAAATGATCCAAACCTGAAGTAGACACATGGGGAATGTAAAGTAATAACTATTTTTGGAGTTATTACTATCTATTATAAAAGTTGAGAAATTAGAAATGTGCTAATTTTTCAATTTTTTTTGTACATTTTGTATTTTTTTATAAATAAAAATGAAATTTTTTACTCAATTTTGCCACTGTCATGAAGTACAATATGTGATGAGAAAACAATCTCAGAATGGCCTGGATAAGTAAAAGCATTTTAAAGTTGTTACCACATAAAGTGATACATGTCAGATTTGCTAAAAATGGCCTGGTAGCTATGTAAAGTAGCACCAAGCACCACACTACCCCCCCCCCATTACTTATTAACCCCTTGTTAACCCCTGATCACCCCATATAGACTCCCTGATCACCCCCCTGTCACTGATCACCCCCCTGTACTGCTCCATTCAGACGTCCAGATGTGTTTTGCGGATCCACGGATCCGCAAGACGCGGACACCGGCAATGTGCTTTCCGCATTTTGCAGATCCGCACATTGCCAGAACTATATAGAAAATGCCTTTTCTTGTCCGCAATTGCGGACAAGAATAGGACATGTTCTATATTTTTGCGGAAGGAAGTGCAGACCCGGAAGTGCGGATCCGCAATTCCGGATCCGAGTGGGACAAAGTCTGTTCCCATAGAAATGAATGGGTCCGCAATTCCGTTCCGCAAACAGAATTGCGGACGTGTGAATGGGGCCTAAGGGTCCCTTATCACCGCCAGTTAGTTAGCTACTTGTTAGGTAGTTAGCGCCCAGCCCATCGCACCGCAGTCACTGTTTTTGGCAGAGATTTTTTCATCCACATTGATCGATGCGAATGAAGAAATCTGTGCTGTTCATTTTTTTGTTTTTCAGCCCAGAGGCTGAACGGAAAAAAAAATCTCATTACCCGTATGCTCAATATAAGGAGAATAGCAGAAACTCCTAATGCTGGCCATACGTGTAATGATTACGGAGACCCTCAAATGCCAGGGCAGTACAAACACCTCACATGTGACCCCATTTTAGAAAGAAGACACCCCAAGGTATTCCGTGAGGGGTATGGTGAGTTCATGTAAAATTTTATTTTTTGTCAGAAGTTAGTGGAATATGAGACTTTGTAAGAAAAAAAAATATATATCAATTTCTGCTAACTTGTGCCCAAAAAATGTTTTTTCTGTGAACTCGCCATGCCCCTCACGGAATACCTTGGGGTGTCCTTTTTCCAAAATGGGGTCACATGTGGGGTATTTATACTGCCCTGGCATTTTAGGGGTCCTAAAGCGTGAGAATCCAAATGCGTAAAAATGCCCTGTGAAATCCTAAAGGTACTCATGGGAATTTGGGCCCCTTTGCGCATCTTGGCTGCAGAAAAGTGTCACACATGTGGTATCGCCGTACTCAGGAGAAGTAGGGCAATGAGTTTTGGGGTGTATTTTTATATATACCCATACTTTGTGTGAGAAATATCGCTGTAAACGACAACTTTTTAATTTTTTTTTATACAAAGTTGTCTACTACAGAGATATTTCTCTCACCCAACATGGGTATATGTAAAAATACACCCCAAAACACATTGCCCTACTTCTCCTGAGTACGGCGATACCACAGGAGTGACACTTTTTTGCAGCCTGGGTGCGCAAAGTGGCCAAATTCCAACGAGTACCTTTAGGTTTTACAGGGCTGCTCTCAATTTAGCCCCACCCAAAATGCCAGAACAGTACAAACACCCCACAAATGACCCCATTTTGGAAAGAAGACACCCCAAGGTATTCGCTGAGGGGCATAGTGAGTCCATGAAAAATTGAACTTTTTGTCACAAGTTAGTGGAAAGGGAGACTTTGTGAGAAAAAAACAATAAAAAATCAATTTCCGCTAACTTGTGCCAAAAAAAAATCTTCTATGAACTCGCCATGCCCCTCACGGAATACCTTGGGGTGTCTTCTTTCCAAAATGGGGTCACATGTGGTATATTTATACTGCCCTGGCATTTTAGGGGCCCTAAAGCGTGAGAAAAAAATGCGTAAAAATGCCCTCCTAAAAGGTACTCATTGCAATTTGGGCCTCTTTGCGCATCTTGGCTGCAAAAAAGTGTCACACATGTGGTATCGCCGTACTCAGGAGAAGTAGGGCAATGTGTTTTGGGGTGTATTTTTACATATACCCATGCTGGGTGAGAGAAATATCTCTGTAAATTCACAACTTTGTATAAAATGTTTTAAAAAGTTGTCATTTACAGAGATATTTCTCACACACAGTATGGGTATATGTAAAAATACACCCCAAAACACATTGCCCTACTTCTCCTCAGTACGGCAATACCACATGTGTGTCACTTTTCTGCAGCCAAGATGCGCAAAGGGGCCCTAATTCCAATGAGTACCTTTAGGATTTCACAGGGCATTTTTACGCATTTGGATTCTAATGCTTTAGGGCCCCTAAAATTCCAGGACAGTATAAATACCCCACAAGTGACCCCATTTTAGAAAGAAAACACCCCAAGGTATTCGGTGAGGGGCATGTCGAGTTCACAGAAAAAAAAAATTTTGGGCACAAGTTAGCGGAAATTAATATATATATATATTTTTTATTTTTGTTTTTTACAAAGTCTCATATTTCACTAACTTGTGACAAAAATAAAATTTTACATGAACTCACCATACCCCTCACGGAATACCTTGGGGTGTCTTCTTTCTAAAATGGGGTCACTTGTGGGGTATTTATACTGCCCTGGCATTTTAGGGGTCTCTAGAGCATGAGAAGAAGTCTGGAATCTAAATGTGTAAAAATGCCCTGTGAAATCCTAAAGGTACTCGTTGGAATTTGGGCCCCTTTGCGCACCCAGGCTGCAAAAAAGTGTCACACATGTGGTCTCGCCGTATTCAGGAGAAGTAGGGCAATGTGTTTTGGGGCAACTTTTTAATTTTTTTTATACAAAGTTGTCAGTTTACAGAGATATTTCTCTCACCCAACATGGGTATATGTAAAAATACACCCCAGAACACATTGCCCTACTTCTCCTGAGTACGGTGGTACCACATTAGTGACACTTTTTGCAGCCTGGGTGCGCAAAGGGGCCCAAATTCCAACGAGTACCTTTAGGTTTTACAGGGATGCTCACAATTTAGCCCCGCCCAAAATGCCAGAACAGTAAACACACCCCACAAATGACCCTATTTTGGAAAGTAAACACCCCAAGGTATTCACTGAAGGGCAAAGTGAGTCCGTGGGAAATTATTTATTTTTTTTGCCAGAAGTTAGCAGAAATGGAAACTTTATTATTTATTTTTTTTCCTCAGAAAGTGTAATTTTCCGCTAACTTGTGAAAAAAAATGAAATGATACATGAACTCACCATGCCCCTCCATGAATACTTTGGGGTGTCTTCTTTCTAAAATGGTGTCATTTGGGGGTTATTTATACTATCCTGGCATTCTAGCACCTGAAGAAACATGACAGGTGCTCAGAAAGTCAGAGCTGCTTCAAAATGCTGAAATTCACTTTTTTGCACCATAGTTTGTAAACGCTATAACTTTTACCCAACCCAATAAATATACACTTATTGGATTTTTTTTATCAAAGACATGTAGAACAATAAATTTATAGAAAATTTTATATAGAAATGTAGTTTTATTTTGAAAAATTTTACAACAGAAAGTGAAAAATGTCATTTTTTTGCAAAAATGTAGGTCATTTTTGATTAATAGCAAAAAAAGTAAAAATGTCAGCAGCAATGAAATACCACCAAATAAAAGCTCTATTAGTGAGAAGAAAAGGAGGTAAAATTCATTTGGGTGGTAAGTTGTCTGACGGAGCAATAAACGGTGAAAGTAGTGTAGTGCAGAATTGTAAAAAGTGGTCTGGTCATTAAGGGGGTTTAAGCTAGGGGGGCTCAAGTGGTTAAAGGGAACCTGTCACCAGGAAATTCACTGATAAACCAGGCATGCTGCCTTGTATGGCTCACTCTGCTGAATATAATGATACCTTTCACTTGGGGATCTGTTGCTTTATTGTGGAGAAAAAGTACTTTTAATCAATATGCTAATTGAATGATTTGAGTCCAGTAGTTGATTTGAGTCCAGCGTTTTTTCTATTCAGAGCTGTAGCCACTCCCCTATTCACTTCAGATGTAAAAGGGGCGTGGTTTTTTACATCATTCATTCATTTTAATAATTTGGCGGGAAAATGAATAACAGGGAATGCTAAGGTATTATATTACTGAGGTAAAAAAAAGGAGAGAAATATACTATTGAAGTTAGTAATTATAATAGGGGTAGTTTGTTTATGGGGTGATAAACACATGTTTGATAAACAATTATTTAAATGAAGGATGTATTAAACCACGCCCCTTTTACATCTGAAGAAGTGAATAGGGGAGTGGCTACAGCTCTGAATAGAAAAAACGCTGGACTCATATCAACTACTGGACTCAAATCAGCTCATTAGCATATGGATTAAAAGTACTTTTTCTCCACAACAAAGCAACAGATCACCAAGTGAAAGGTATCATTATATTCAGCAGAGTCAACCCTACAAGGCAGCATGCCTGCTTTATCAGTGAATTTCCTGGTGACAGGTTCCCTTTAGGGTGAAAAATGGCTGTGTCCTTAGGGGTAAAACCAGCCCCCTGCTCTGAAGGGAGGGTGTCTGGTTCACAGGAAACGGTCAGAAATTGATGGAAACACCACTGAAATGATTCGGGAACAGCAAGATGCATCACATCTTGGACTCCCAGGACGCTGCTAGGAATGATGTTGTCCGAGTAGTACGCCACTTTTACATACTAACAATAATACGCACAAAACCGAAGATAAAATCGATTTTAGAGTAAAAAATCTTAGGAAACATTCTTTCCTGTATATTTATTTGTATATAGTGCAAGTGCTGCCAAAAGTTACAAGGAAGGGTGGTTATTAACAGTACACACTCAGATTGGGTCACTGTCACTAGTGGGGTACCTCAGGGGTCAGTAATGGGCCCTATTCTTTTATTAAATATATTTATTAATGATCTTGTAGAAGGCTTGCATAGTAAAATATACATTTTTGCAGATGACACTAAACTGTGTAAAGTAATTAACACTGAAGAGGACTGCTACAGAGGGATCTGGATAGATTAGAGACTTGGGCAGAGAAGTGGCAGAGGAGGTTTAACACTGACAAATGTGAAGTTATGCACATGGGAAGGAATAATGCAAGTCACCCATACATACTAAATGGTAAAGCACTCGGTAACACTGACATGGAAAAGGAACTAAGGATTTTAATAAACAGCAAACTGCTGCAAAAACCATTATCAGGCAGCTACTGCCAAGGCCAATAAGATAATGGGTTGCATCAAAAGGGGCACGCCCGTGATGAGAACATAGTCCTACCACTTTACAAATCGCTAGTCAGACCACACATGGAATACTGTGTACAGTTCTGGGCTCCTGTGAACAAGGCAGACATAGCAGAGCTGGAGAGGGTTCAGAGGAGGGCAACTAAAGTAATAACTGGAATGGGGCAACTACAGTACCCTGAAAGATTATAAAAATTAGGGTTATTCACTTTAGAAAAAAGACGACTGAGGGAGATCTAATAACTATGTATAAATATATCAGGGGCCAGTATAGAGATCTCTCCCATCATCTATTTATCCCCAGGACTGTCACTGTGATGAGGGGACATCCTCTGCGTCTGGAGGAAAGAAGGTTTGTACACAAACATAGAAAAGGATTCTTCACGGTAAGAGCAGTGAGACTATGGAACTCTCTGCCTGAGTTGGTGGTGATGGGTATTACAATAAAGGAATTCAAGAGAGGCCTGGGTGTATTTCTGGAGTATAATAATATTACAGGTTATAGCTACTAGAGATGGGTCATTGATCAAGGGAGCTATTCTGATTGCCTGATTGGAGTCGGGAAGGAATTTTTTATTCCCCTTAGGCCTTATGCACACAAGTGTGTTTGTTTTGTGGTCCGCAAATTGCAGATCCGCAAAAAAAACGGATGACGTTTCTTATGGCATCCGTTTTTTTGCAGATCCGTTATTTTTGTGGATCCATTGTAATAATGCCTATCCTTGTCCGCAAACTAGAAAAAAATAGGACATGCTCTATTTTTTTGCGGAACGGAAAAACGGACATATGGAAACGGAATGCACATGGAGTACTTTCCGTTTTTATTGCGGACCCATTGAAATGAATGGTTCCACATATGGTCCACGAAAAAAAATGGAACGGACACAGAAAGAAAATACGTTTGTGTGCATGAGGCCTTAAGTGGGGAAAATTGGCTTCTACCTCACAGTTTTTTTTTTGCCTTCCTCTGGATCAACTTGCAGGATAACAGGCCAAACTGGATGGACAGATGTCTTTTTTCAGCCTTATGTACTATGTTACTATGAAGAGGCACTCCGATGCAACCTGTTTATCACATAAAGGAGGGCCTCATTCACATTGTGGTACAA
The DNA here is from genome assembly GCA_033119425.1 of Bufotes viridis. NCBI lineage: Eukaryota > Metazoa > Chordata > Amphibia > Anura > Bufonidae > Bufotes > Bufotes viridis. Next base: position 386,857,053 of record CM065589.1, on the reverse strand, counting down.
TTGTTCAGGTAGTGGGACTCCTACACTCATAAAGCCTATGCACTAAGTAAAAGGGCTTCCAAAAATTACAAGGAACTGGGACTCCAATACACCATTTATTACACATAAAGGAGGGCATCATACACACCCTTGAAAAATTATGATTGATGGCCTGCGGTTGACCTTCAAAAACATTAGGAGCAAGGGCCTGCTGGTGACCCTCTAAAACATTAGGGGCGAGGGCCTGCTGCTGATCTGACCATCTAAAACATTACTAGTGAAGGTCTGCCTAATAAGCATGTTAATTTAATGGAGGAGGAGGACGAGAAAAGGAAGATTAAACCATATACCCTTTTTTGTGGTGGAAGGGGTGCATGGGAATACAGTGTACTGAATACACCATAAAAGCCATATTTAAAGTGCCTTTATGTTCAGCCACTTACCTCTGATGGAGTAGAGAAGTCAGGGGCAATCCAGGCCTTTTTCATTTTGATAGGAGCCAACCTGTCAGCATTTTCAGTTGACGGGCGGAAGCGCTTATCAGTTATTATGCCCCCAGGCCCAGCAGCACTAAATACCCGCTCTGACAAAACGCTGGCGGCAGGGCAGGCCAGCACCTCCAAAGCGTAGAGCGCCAGTTTGTGCCACGTGTCCAGCCTGGACACCCCATAGTTGTAAGGCACATAGGGATCACTGAGAACACTTACACGGTTTACTACGTACTGCTTCACCATCTTCCCAAATTTTCCCCTCCTTTAGACAGTAGGCCGCGCATCAGGGTGAAGGTGCTGATGGGGTGTCATGTAACTGTCCCAGGCCTTGGAGAGTGTTGCCCTGCCTCTATTGGAACTGCTGTGTGTTCCCCTTGTCTCCCTTCCTCGGTTGCCCAGGGAACTACGCACTCTGCCGCCAGTGTTGTCAGCTGGAAATTTTTGGAACAATTTTTCCACAAGGACCTTCTGGTGTTGCACTATTTTGCTAGTCCTCTCCACCACAGGAATGAGAGATAAGAAGTTCTCTTTGTAGCAGGGGTTGAGAAGGCTGAACAACCAGTAATCGGTGTTGGCCAAAATGCATATAACACGAGAGTCACGGGAAAGGCAGGATAACATAAAGTCAGCCATGTGTGCCAGAGTCCCAACAGACAAGACTTCGCTGTCCTCATCAGAAGGATGACTCTCAATCTCCTCATCCTCTTCCTTCTCTTCTGCACATCCACGCTGAACAGATGGAATAAACCTGCTATGGGTACTACCCTCTGTAGCAGAGGCAACTGTCTCCTGCTCCTCCTCCTCATCATCATCCAATTTGCGCTGAGAAGACGAACTGAGGGTGGTCTGGCTATCACAAAACAACTGAAAGGTGGCATGAAGCAGGATGTTAACATGTGCAATGTAGAAAAAGAAAAAGAAGCGGCACTCACCACGTGCCTTATGCTGAAGGTGTTCGCCCCATACCCTTCCTTGTATCTGCCTTGTCCATGATACAATAAATTGAAGAATCCACCACAGTGGTGAGTGCCGCTTCTTTTTCTACATTGCACATGTTATCATCGTAATTCCTCTTGCTGAGCACCACCATACTGCGCTGCTTCACCCGGAACCGCTATAGGACGCGAATTGTTAGTCGCACGGTGCAGTGCTGCCCCGCTCTTTCCTCTCCACACCACATGAAGCAGGATGTGATTAACCCAAGAGGCAGTTATGCATATATCTACAGGGGAGCAGATTGTGCACTTGTGGCCCGTTGCTCATGGCGATCCCCAGCAAAAATGCATATGGTGGAGAATGCCCGCAGCGGACCACAAGTACCACAATAGACATCCTACACAAGATGGCAATTGTGTGGATGTGATAAGCAATATAACAATATAGCAATAACAAATGACAAAACAGGTGCACACTGCGGTCTTACTAAGCCCTCAAACTGATGTTAAAATTGAGAGATTGGTCAACATATATATACACAAAACAACTGAAAGTTGTGTATATATAATTGTTTGGAGGTGTATAAACTCCTATGTAAATGTAGCCTGTTTGCCATCTACATTTAGGTGCACCTGTGAGGCCTGGGCCATATCAGCCAATCATGGGTGGGGCTCACAGCCTCCTGCCTCCTCCCATTGCAGGCATGGCTACATGCTGGAGGTAACTGGGGAGTTTGTTGCGAGTCGGCCTTTACACTCCTGTAATTTGGCCCACTGGCCCCTGGTATTGCTCATACGGCACAGGTAGGTGAGTGTTAGGTCCCGAGCTACTCGAGAAACCTTGGCGTGGTGCTCGGGCTTAGACATGTCCTCCACAGCAGGATATGTTGACCAATCTCTCAATTTTAACATCAGTTTGAGGGCTTAGTAAGACCACAGTGTGCACCTGTTTTGTCATTTGTTATTGCTATATTGGTCTGGCTATCACCCTGTGTACTGTCTTCCCCCATTTCCACCTCTTCCACATGCAAAGTGTCTGCCTTCATTGTGAGCAGTGAGCGTTTCACTAGACACAGAAGTGGGATGGTTACGCTGATAATAGTGGCATCGCCGCTTACCATCTGTATTGATTCTTCAAAGTTGCATAAAACCTCACAGAGGTCAGACATCCATGCCCACTCGCCGCTTGTGAAGAGCGGAAGCTGACTGGAAAGGCGACGACCATGTTGCAGCTGGTATTCCACTACTGCCCTCTGCTGCTCACAAAGCCTTGCCAACATGTGCAGCGTGGAGTTCCAGCATGTGCTCACGTCACTGCAGCGTTGCCAGACCGGCGGCAGCTGTAGAAGACTTTCGGAAATGGGCACACACACTGCACACCTTCACTAGTAGCTCAGGCAAATTGGGGTAGGTTTTGAGAAACCTCTGAACCACTAAGTTGAACACGTGGGCTAAGCATGGTATGTGTGGCCACCAAGTTATGGCCATTATCAGACATAACCATGCCTGGTTGTAGGTTGAGTGGCTAGAGCAACAGTTCAGTCTGGTCTCTTATACCCTGCCACAGCTCTGCGGTGGTGTGCTTTTTGTCACCTAAGCAAATTATTTTCAGCACGGCCTGTTGCCACTTCCCCACTGCAGTGCTACAGCTACTGACTGGTGCTGCAAGATGAGAATTCAGAGGTGGAGGTGGAGAAGGGGGGAGTTGCAGCCACTAATGTAGGTGATGGCGGAAATCCTGATGGAAGTAGGGCCCGCAATCCCATGGTACGACTTGCTCCCGGCCTCCACAACTTTCACCCAGTGTGCCGTCAGGGAAATGTAGTGTCCCTGGCAAAAAGCACTTGTCCATGTGTCAGTCGTTAAGTGGACCTTCCCAATAACTTTGTTGGTCGGGGCATGGGTGATGTTACGGGATACATGCTGGTGTAAGACAGGGATGGCACACCGGGAAAAATAGTGGCGGCTGGGGACTGAGTAACGAGGGACGGCCGCCGCCATCGGGCTGCAGAAAGCCGTATCAATAAGCCTAAATGGCAACATTTCCAGGGCCAGCAATTTGGAAAGGTGCGCATTTAGTGCTATGGCCTGTGGGTGGGTGGCTGGATATTTGCACTTTCGTTCAAAGGCCTGGGATATGGACATCTGTACGCTGCGCTGGGACACAGAAGTGGATGATAGTGATAGTGCTTGCGAAGGTCCAGGGGAGGGCGGGAGGCATCCAGGCCTGTGTCTTGGAAACGGGATTAGCAAGCACGTAACACAGGGGTAGAGGAGGCAGTGGTGTGACCCACAGACACTGATTGTGGACTCAGGCGTTCGGCCCACCTATTAGGGTGCTTTGATACCATGTGGCGGATCATGCTGCTGGTGGAGAGGTTGATAGTGTTCATGCCCCTGCTCATTTTGGTACGGCACAGGTTGCAAATGACAATTCTTTTATCGTCCGCACTTTCCTCTTAAAAGCGCCAGACTTGGCCCCATGGCACGGGAGATTGCCGCAAGTGGGTGCTCCGGGGAACAGTTGCGGGTCTTTTCGGTGTGGCCCACCTTCTCCCTTTTACCACCCCACTGCCTCTTCCAGCCTGTTGTGGTGCTGCGGATCAGTCACCCTCTGTACTGCTGTCTTCGCTCTGCTTGGCACCTTCCCAGGTTGGGTCAGTGATTTCATCGTCCATCACCTTCTCTTCCACTTCCTCACTCTGCTCATCCCCCTGACTTGTTGACCTAACAAGAACCTCACTTATTGACAACTGAGTCTCAACCTCATCATGAACCTCTTGAGACACTAATTGCCGTTGACTTATTGGCAACTGTGTTTCATCATCATCCCCTCCTCGTGAAACACTAATTGCTGTTCCCCACCACCATCTTCTTCTGACTGTGGATGCTCAGCAGTTTGGGAATCAGTGCACAAGATCTCCTCATGTCCCTCTTCAAGCGGACTTGGCGAGAGGCCCAAATCAAGGAATTGCGATGAAAAGAGGTCCTTGGAATATCCGAGTGTGGGATCACTTGTTTGTCAAGACTCTCCATGCTGGGAGGAAGGAGGATCAGGGTAAGGATTCTGTTGACCAGACTCTTGGCTACAGAGACTGGACTTTGTGGAAGACAGGGTGGTGCTTTACCAACTGGAAGCATTATCTGCTGCAATCTAATCGACCACCTCATCGCACTGGTGTGACTTCGAGAGTGGTGTCCTGTGCCGTCCTGAAAACTGGGACATGAAGCTAGGTATCGTGGATGAGTGTGTTTCTTTTGCTCTGGCAGCAGGCACAGTTTCACCGCCCTCAGGGCCATGGCCTCTGCGTGCACCATCAGCAGCATGGCCACTTCCCCGTCCCTTACTGCTCGCCTTGAGCATATTAAATGGTATATATGCTTGCAAGTATGTCACACGTACAGTAGCACAGGTTTTGTAAGTGTATGCTCAAATAAAGTACAGAGAATGTCACAGATATTTAGGATGCACAAACGTTATACAGGAGATGTAGCGCAGGTAATGTCGCTGTCACCAGCAGCTGAGAAAAAATTACACTGAATGTCACAGATATTTAGGATGCGCAAAAGTTATACAGGATTGTGTTCTGGCCCAGGTTTTACAATTGTTGCAAGTGATGGAGAGCCCAAACATTAGCTAGCCAAGTCTTTTCCTTGTAAAGGCCACCGTTATCACATGGGTCCTTCCAGCAGAAAGGTTCCTATAAGTTGAGATAAGGTTTGTAAGTGAACATACAGTATGTTGTGTATCTGATGTCTTGCAAACAGTATCAAATTCAATATACAGTATGGGGCGATGTACAATATGTTCATTAAAAGGGTTTTCCGAGATTTTAATACTGATGAGTGACCTATCTTCAGGACAGGTCACCAGTATCTGAACGGTGGGGGTCCGACACCTGGGATCCCTACTGATTAGCTGTTTAGATGGTGCAGAAATAAGGCAGGTGGAGGCACATAAAAAGTTGCTTGAGGCTCAATTAAGTTGAGGCATGATCCTTAGAACAATCTACTGTCCATATTTACAGTATCCTCAGTCTCTGATCCACAGGTGATGTTCAGGCCTACACCGCAGCTGTAGTAACCTCAGCTTCATGTCCCTCGCCAGGGACACCTCTGTTTAGGCAAGGTCTGCAACTTCTCTCTCATTTTCCATTTGGCATCTTCAGCTATCTTCAGGCTGTAAAATCCCCTTACGTCTTGGGCCTTAATTCAGTGCACTCCCAGCTGGGGAAATTGTGCTACATTGTTACTAATGCACCACTTGTACACCTTACATGTGGGAGGGAGACTCCCTCTCTTTTCGATTTTTCCTTGTCTCTTCATCTGCTGCTGCACCAGTGGTGGACCTATTACTCTGGCTGGCACTCCCAACACTGGCAATAATGACAGCATAATATACCGGGCATCCCAATGCTGAGCAGTTACCAATGTTGCCTTGGGGTGCAAGGGCAACATCTACATGAACTTTGTATGTTCTCCATGGGTTTCCTCTGAATACTTCTGTTTCTATCCCCACACACTGCAGAAAACTGTTATGCTAGTTTAATTTGGAAGTTATCCACAAAGGCTTGTAAGTTACAATTATATAAGAATTATACCATTTTATTTTTGATGTCTTCAAAGTTAGTTAAATGAATTCAGTTCATCAAAGTGTGCCCCAGCTTCATGTATTGTTCTGCATGACAGTTATATTGTAAGTTGGTGGACTCTGTCCAAATGACCATTTAAAAAATATAAGTTAATTAAAAGAAATTCATCAGAGTATTCTTTTTATATGTCCTAGTTAAATAGCTGAGCTCTGCCCAAGTGACCTTTATTAAAAAAAAAAAATAATAATTCTAAGTTAAATAAATTTAGTTAATCACAGTGCATCTGACCTATTGTTATGTGACACAATTACAGTATATAGCAATATTAGACTGTGTAATTTCTGATTATATTTCTTATAACTATTGAGCTAACAATTTAATATTTAGTAAAAGATTAATATGAGTTAATATAGGGGGAAACACATGTGCCACATCATTCGCCAGTGAGAAGGTGGGTGGCTATAGCACAAGTAGCAGAAGCACTGTTGGGACCACTCATCCGACCAGTAGTCCTTCACCTCGAGTAGGCAACAGATTGTTATTGCAAAGGATGCAGGTGACCTTCTTTCCAGATCTTCTAGTCTGACCTCTGGTGGAGTTGGAATTGCTGTGGAGGTGTTGGATCTGGAGAAAATGGATTGTTGGATCTCCGGTTCACTCCTGTTGTTTACTCCTGTTTGTTGTCTCCCTTCAGGGATTGTTTGTGTTGTTTGTCCTTTCCCTGTTGTTACCCTAGGTATCAGTGGTGAGGACTAGTGCTCCCACCACCCTATTCACTACCTAGGGCTTATTTCAGGGTAAGCCAGGGACAAAGCACGTGATTGGCGTATGGGTTAGCAGCTCGTCTAGGGACGCCAGGGCAGCGAGGTGCCAGTGCCAGGTGAGCTAGGGGTCACCACTCCTCCTTCTCCCTAGTGGAAGGGTACTCCTCTTCCCTCTCCTCTGCATCGCACATCTGTTACCTGCCATCTCAGATTTGATATAACCATATTGGTCTTGGTTGTGTTATTGCTATGTTCAATACTTAAATTTCTTTAAAAAAGTTATTTTTTTTCTTTGCTTCACCATATTTTGACACCCCTGATAAAGGCAACTTGAGTTGCAATACGTGTGGGGCGTTTAGCAACAGGCTCTCATTCAGGTGTCTGTATCTTATTATTTTGCTATATCTTTGTTATATTTGAGGACACCTTTTCTCATCTATTTTCTTGCTTGTCTTAATCATGTATTTTAATTATGTTGGATGATATATTTTTCTATATATTTTTGCACTGCACTTTATCTTAAAGGGCTTCTGTCATCACTTTTTGACATTATAAGCTGTCTGACACTAGCTATGTGCTAATGTCAGAGCAGCTTGATAATGTTTTTTTTTACAAAAATCCGAGTTATATTTGGGCCAAAAAACCTACTTTTATAATATGTAAATTAGCCTCTAGGAGCAGGGGGGGCGTTGCCCTTCTCCTAGAAGCTCCGTGCGGCAACCTGCTGGCACGCTCCTTCTTACTTTGACTGACAGTGCGGGCAGCGATCCTCCGGCACTGTCTCCTATGAAATCCAGCGCCTGCACGGCCGCTCTGTATTCGGCGCAGGCGCGGTGAGCAGAGGACAGCAGGCACCAGCATCCTCTGCTCACCGCGCCTGCGCCGAATACAGAGCGGCCGTGCAGGCGCTGGATTTCACAAGGAGACAGTGCCGGAGGATCACTGCCCGGCACTGTCAGTCAAAGTAAGAAGGGGCGTGCCAGCAGGTTGCCGCACGGAGCTTCTAGGAGCAGGGCAACGCCCCCCCTGCTCCTAGAGGCTAATTTACATATTATAAAAGTACGTTTTTTGGCCCAAATATAACTCGGATTTTTGTAAAAAAAACATTATCAAGCTGCTCTGACATTAGCACATAGCTAATGTCAGACAGCTTATAATGTCAAAAAGTGATGACAGAAGCCCTTTAATATTGTGACTATCATTATCTTGTATTGCAGCCTACATCCAGATTTATTATATCTTGTGGGCTACTGGTCATAGAGGTTGTGTCTATCATAGCACACCTCTGGTGTGTGGTTGACACAGTTTATGTATTTTTTAAATGTTTAAATATTTGCTCAATCATTTTTGTATAATACTTTGCAAATTATTGAGGAGTGCTTCCATTTGATACTTCTGCCCCTTTTTTTTTCTTTCATTTTCCTTTTGCTTGGGGAGGTAGGTAACAACCTACGTTACATAAGTTGTGCCGGTCCTTTTTTCTACTTTTATATTTTGACACCCATAACTTTTATAATTTTTATAGAAATAAGGTTTTCAGTGCAGTATAAGCAGGGCAGCTGTATTTGGTGCACCTTTCTTTCCTTGCATCATCAATATTGACTTTGCTTTCTCAGGGAATGCCAATCAAAGACTAGGAGGAGGTGATGGGCGGCATTACTAGCAAATCTAAGAGCTCAGAACAAACACAGAACCAGAGATAGGTGCACACTGCCGTCACACTAAACCCTCACACTGATGTTAAAAATTGAGAGGTTAGTTCGACATATCCTACTAGGAGGACATGTCTTAAGCCTCGGGCACCAGCGTCAAGGTCTCTCAAGTAGCCCAAGGGCCCTAACACTCACCTACCTGCGCCATATGGGCGATATCAGGGGCCAGTGGGCAATTACAGGAGCATTAGGACGACTCACAAACATCTCCTCTGTTACCTCCAGCATGTAGCCATGCTTGCAATGGGAGGTGGGAGGTGTCTATGAGCCCTACCCAAGACTGACTGATATAGCCCAAAGCCTAGCAGGTGCACCCAAATGTGACCTGAAGATGAGAAACAGGCACATTTAAATTGGAGTTTATACACCTCCGATACATATATATATATATAAACCATCAAAAATGTGGTGATAAGAAAGCAGGATGCGCTCATACCCATATGCAGTTGTGCATTTCTATAGGGGAGCACATCCTGCACTTGTAGTCCGTTGCTAATGGCAATCACCAGCAAAAAATGCATACAATGGATGATGCCAGCAACGGACTACAAGTACCACAATGGACATCCTACATAAGATGAAATTTATGTGGATGTGGCAGAATTCAGAACAAACACAGAACCAGAGATAGGTGCACACTGCCGTCACACTAAACCCTCACACTGATGTTAAAAATTGAGAGTTAGTTCGACATATCCTACTAGGAGGACATGTCTTAAGCCTCGGGCACCAGCGTCAAGGTCTCTCAAGTAGCCCGAGGGCCCTAACACTCACCTACCTGCGCCATATGGGCGATATCAGGGGCCAGTGGGCAATTACAGGAGCATTAGGACGACTCACAAACATCTCCTCTGTTACCTCCAGCATGTAGCCATGCTTGCAATGGGAGGTGGGAGGTGTCTATGAGCCCTACCCAAGACTGACTGATATAGCCCAAGGCCAAGCAGGTGCACCCAAATGTGACCTGAAGATGAAAAACAGGCACATTTAAATTGGAGTTTATACACCTCCGTACATATATATATATATAAACCATCAAAAATGTGGTGATAAGAAAGCAGGATGCGCTCATACCCATATGCAGTTGTGCATTTCTATAGGGGAGCACATCCTGCACTTGTAGTCCGTTGCTGATGGCAATCACCAGCAAAAAATGCATACAATGGATGATGCCAGCAACGGACTACAAGGTGCACACTGCCGTCACACTAAACCCTCACACTGATGTTAAAAATTGAGAGGGTTTAGTGTGACGGCAGTGTGCACCTATCTCTGGTTCTGTGTTTGTTCTGAATTCTTGCCACATCCACATAAATTTCATCTTATGTAGGATGTCCATTGTGGTACTTGTAGTCCGTTGCTGGCATCATCCATTGTATGCATTTTTTGCTGGTGATTGCCATCAGCAACGGACTACAAGTGCAGGATGTGCTCCCCTATAGAAATGCACAACTGCATATGGGTATGAGCGCATCCTGCTTTCTTATCACCACATTTTTTGATGGTTTATATATATATATATGTACGTAGGCGTATAAACTCCAATTTAAATGTGCCTGTTTCTCATCTTCAGGTCACATTTGGGTGCACCTGCTAGGCTTTGGGCTATATCAGTCAGTCTTGGGTAGGGCTCATAGACACCTCCCACCTCCCATTGCAAGCATGGCTACATGCTGGAGGTAACAGAGGAGATGTTTGTGAGTCGTCCTAATGCTCCTGTAATTGCCCACTGGCTCCCTGATATCGCCCATATGGCGCAGGTAGGTGAGTGTTAGAGCCCTGGGCTACTTGAGAGACCTTGACGCTGGTGCCCGAGGCTTAAGACATGTCCTCCTAGTAGGATATGTCGAACTAACCTCTCAATTTTTAACATCAGTGTGAGGGTTTAGTGTGACGGCAGTGTGCACCTATCTCTGGTTCTGTGTTTGTTCTGAATTCTTGCCACATCCACATAAATTTCATCTTATGTAGGATGTCCATTGTGGTACTTGTAGTCCGTTGCTGGCATCATCCATTGTATGCATTTTTTGCTGGTGATTGCCATCAGCAACGGACTACAAGTGCAGGATGTGCTCCCCTATAGAAATGCACAACTGCATATGGGTATGAGCGCATCCTGCTTTCTTATCACCACATTTTTTGATGGTTTATATACAAATCTAAGAGCTCCATCCACTATGCACTGAAAACCTTATTTCTATAAAAAATAAAAATAAGCATTTCTCAGGATTTTGAAAGCATTGACTTGGGAACAAGGGACATAATTCCTATTAGAAGGTCATATAGCCAATGAAAGTGTGAACTCCAATAACCGATGAATAGAGTAATAAAAATTTTTACATTGTACATTACCTTTTACAATTTTATTTTGTCATTTTTATATGATTATGTTACTTGGAAGTCACAGTTATCCTGATGTAAAGGAATAGACAGGTATTTAGATAGAGGGGGTGCTGAGGTAGCAACTGCAGCTAGGCCCTGGAGCATGATGGGGCCTTAGGAGGTCAGACGTTTTATGAATGGTAGGAGAGGGACCCTCTTACAGATGTTGTATTGGGGCCCAGGAGCTTCAAGCAATGCCTGTACCTATAGACACATATGGTCTACTGCACTATAAAAATATATATCTACACCCACTAGAACAAGGAATGCCAGTGGAAAGTGTCCTCCCTATGGATTATGCAGTTATACACACCAACATGTCAGACATAGTATCTTACACAAGTCTGTTGTGTCCTTCGCTACTGAAAAGTGGTTGAAGGAGATCACATGACACATTACGTGACCAGTAAACCTACCTTTAAAAGTCAATGGATTTAATAATAACCTGTCAGCCCCAGAGATATAAGAGATAACCTATGACCATTGAAAGGAGTATTGACGCTACTTGATAGGAGAAAATCAACTACACTCACAAAAGGGGATTATAGAAGACATGATGGTACCGGACTAGCTTCAATATACATATTAAGCATTTCTTTCTAAATGCTAGCATTGAATAAAACTTCTATTTTTGGTCCAGCACTGTAAAAGCAGCCAGTACCAGAACACTGTACTAGGCTGTAAGGGGAATGGATTAGTATGTAGACATTACCTTCCAGGTACTTCTCTGTAAAACTTCCCTCTAAAGCTTAAAGAAGTGAATTTGTAACCTGGCCTCAAATGCTCTAAGGATCTTATTCATGACTGCATAATAACTTTACCACCTTGTTTCCAGACATACAGTTGGCAAAGGTCTCGTTCCTATATTAATGTGAAAACCATGATGAGAGATTTTACACCTTAAAGAAGAAATTGGAACCTTCTGAGTCACGAATAATTATAAAAACATCTAACTACATCTACAACGGAATTTCATGGTAATGGTGGCAAAATCAAATTATTTCTAGTTTTGTAAGTTAGTATCAGTGTTGTTCACTCATCATTTAATGGTATAGATAGAACTATAATGTTGATTATATATGAAATTATATAAGCAAAGTACATAAGCAAACATTACCCCATCATTATTTAGGACTTAGTTTTGTTATTCCATTTTTTGGAGGCAAGGTGACCTATAAACAGCTATGCTGGCATTAAATTTTAGCTTTTCTAGCTTTTTTTTATGGAGGTTACCATCTAGGATAAATAATGTGCTACTTATGCTACAGATGCAGTGCCAGACCAAATATGCATAGTTTTGTTTTACATTTTTTACATAAAACATCTTTAATGGGAAAATGTTTTTGTGTGTTTTTTTTGTTAAGTAAGGGCTGGATAATACAATATAGTGCTGAGCGCGAATATTCGCAAAGCTAATTTTAATCTCGAATATCGTGATTTCGAGATTTCGCGAATATGTCAAATACATGACCCCATATTCGCAATAACGAATATTCACTCTTAAGATTGATAGCGATAGGGAAACTGTATTGAAAATAAAAGATTCAGACATAATTCCCCCAACCTTAATTGCTTTCTATAACAATTTCCACTATTCCTGTCAAAGTAAAGACTTAATAGGTAAAAACTGTCCTGCGAATGTTCGTCACTTGAATATTCGCATTAATCTATTTGCGGTTTGTATTCCCTTTCCTACCAAGCGTTAACAGGTTGTGTCAGACTCCAGTACGCTGCAAGTATTGCAAAAATTCGTATATGTCTTTCCATTCGCACAAAGTTCAAGCTTTCAATACATGTAAAGCTGTTTGAACGTTAATACTAACGAATAGATTCTATGCGCATGCGAATATAACTTGAAAAATGAATCGCAAATCATGAGATTGAATGCGAAATATCCAATATTACGAACACGCGAATATAGGACGAATATGATGCAAAATATTTGTGATATATCGCGGACTCGAATATGGGTCTTTGCGCTCATCCCTAATACAATCTTCTGGATAGGGGACAAGATTAGGCAGTCTTCTGATCACTCATATAATACACTGTAATATTTCTATGTTACAGTGTATTATAGCTGTCAGCAAAACACTAACAGCCATCCAAAGATTTCAGACCTGGAGACCATCAGGCCTCTTACTGCCATTACGAGTTACGACCAATTGACACCCTATGTACATGCTACAGGGAGCTGATGGGTATATCACATACTGTGTCAAACACCTTAGATGCCACTACTATTATTGATTGTGGTATGTAAGGGGTTAAATAGTTATGTTCAATACTGGCTGTTGCAACAAATCGTCAGTCATATGGAAAGGCTGACACATGCTGTTAATGGCACAGGCTGAACTACAGGGCCGCCATCAGGGGGGTACAGCCCATACCCCAGTAACAGGCCCGGACCCTGGTCTCGAGCCTTTTTTTAATCCATTTTTTTTTTTTGTGGCCGCCGGCCCTTGGGCCCAGTGCTCCTCCCCCTCTTCCTTCCGCGGCCCGTCCCTTACCTCCCCGGCCTGCCCGCCACTCAGCTGGCCGATTTCAGACAGGCTTTCCACTGCGCGTCCTGTGCAGCGCAGCCTCTCAGCCTGCTCTCGGCGATCTCCCTCGGTCACTGCTGCAGTGACATCCAAGTGGCTCGAAGGGTGGGTTCCTGCACGAACATAGTCCCTGGCCTGGAACACAATTGTCCAGCCAGGGCACAGTTCTGGAGGATGAGGAGGATGAGGAGGAACTGTGCTCTCAGCAGGGTGGCACCCAAGCCAGCTCACGGGCAGCTGGGTCCCTATCAGCACCTCAGAAGGCTGGGTTAGCATTGGCGAAATGTGGAAAAGCTTTGTCATCACGCCACAACAACCTGCACCACCAGCAGATCTGGAACGTCTTAGTAGGAGGCAGCATTTCAGCAACATGGTGGAAGAGTACACGTACTTACTGATGGGTTTGTTTTGGGTTCCTGAGCTAGAAGAGGCCCATCCAGGAGGAGGAGGAGGAGAAGGAGGAGGAGGGGGACTAAAAGACTTTGTCAGGGCCCCCTCAACAGTATTATACAATGAAATTAGATACAGTGGCAGTGTAGAAAGTGGATGGTACAGCTGCTGGGCCTGGTCTGAGAGAGCGATCTTTAGTAGCCACAGGCAAAGTGGCTTGAAAGGAAGGGGTTTGCGCAAAAATTACTGGGGGAGGGGGGCCCCATTAAAAAATTTGATGTGGTGCCCAATCATTTCTAGCTACGCCACTGGGTCTGCCCCATTCAACTTCTGGGTCATCAAATTGGGCACATGTCCTGAGGTTGCCCTTTACGTCTTGGAGGTGCTGGCCTGCCCTGTAGCCACTGTATTGTCTGAACGTTTGTTTAGCATGGCTGGTGGCATTATCACAGACAAGCGCAGCCGCCTGTCCGCATACAATGTGGGCAAGCTTTCGTTTATGAAAAAGAACCAGGCATGGATCCCACAGGACTTGTTTGTACCTTATGCAGAATAGACATGTATACCGGCCTTACCCAACCACTGTTATACTACCATGCACTTACACTTTGTTTTATTTGTTAATGTTAATGCCAATTGTAAGTTCCCTGTTAGTTATGCAGTGCAGGGGTTTGTACCTGGCAAAAATGGTAATATTTCACCCAACAATTTAAAATCTATCCTTTGCCGGACAGTATTAAACTTGGCCACCCACAGCTGGAACCACTGATTAACGGTATTGCTATTTTGGCAATTGAATTTCCAGCCAGAACAAAATCTATCCTTTGCCGGACACTATTAAACTTGGCCAGCCACTGCTGGGACACCAGATTTAGGGGATTGCTATTTTGGCAATATAATTTCACCCCAGATCAAACCCTTTGCCGGACGCTATTAAACTTGGCCAGCCACAGCTGAAACCACTGATTTACGGTATTGCTATTTTGGCAATTGAATTTCACCCCAGAAAATAATATATCCTTTGACGGACACTATTAAACTTGTCCAGTCACAGCTGGAACACCAGATTTATGGTATTTCTATTTTTGCAACTGAATTTCACCCCAGAAAATAATATATCCTTTGACGGACACTATTAAACTTGTCAAGTCACATCTTGAACACCAGATTTAGGGTATTTCTATTTTTGCAACTGAATTTCTCCCCAGAAAATAATATATCCTTTGCCGGACACTATTAAACTTGGCCAGCCACTGCTGGGACACCAGATTTAGGGGATTACTATTTTGGCAATTGAATTTACCACAGAAAATTATCTATCCTTTGCCGGACACTATTAAACTTGGCCAGCCACAGCTGAAACCACTGATTTATGGTATTGCTATTTTGGCGAATGAATTTCACCCCAGAAAAATATCTATCCTTTGACGGACACTATGAAACTTGTCCAGTCAAAGCTGGAACACCAGATTTACGGTATTTCTATTTTTGCAACTGAATTTCACAGCATAAAATAATAAATCCTTTGCTGGACACTATTAAACTTGGCCAGCCACTGCTGGGACACCAGATTTGGAGGATTGCTCTTTTGGCAATTGAATTTCACCACAGAAAATTATCTATCCTTTGCCGGACACTATTAAACTTGGGCAGCCACAGCTGAAACCACTGATTTACGGTATTGCTATTTTGGCAATTGAATTTCACCCCAGAACAAAATCTATCCTTTGCCGGACACTATTAAACTTGGCCAGCCACTGCTGGGACACCAGATTTAGGGGATTGCTATTTTGGCTATTGAATTTCACCCCAGAACAAAATATATCTTTTGCCGGACAATATTAAACTTGGCCAGCCACTGCTGGAACAGCACATTTACGGTATTTCTATTTTTGCAACTGAATTTCACCCCAGAACAAAATCTATTCTTTGCCGGACACTATTAAACTTGGCCAGCCACTGCTGGGACACCAGATTTAGTGGATTGCTATTTTGGCAATTGAATTTCACCACAGAAAAAAATATATCCTTTGCCAGACAGCAGACAGTATTACACTTGGCTAGCCACAGCTGGAACACCAGATTTAGGGGATTGCTATTTTGGAAATTGAATTTCACCCCTCAATGAAACATAGAAATCTCTATCCTGAGTTTCTAGGGGTGAGAATTAGCACATCCAAGCCCCTTATGTAGGATATAGCAAAAATAAAACCTAGTATTGATGGATTGATGGACCACAAGACTCAAAATGGCCGCCGATCACCCCAGAAAAAAGTGATAGAAAAACGCTCTGTGCAGCCTAAAAACCAGTGAGCAATTAACTAGCAGAAGTTGAATAATTCACAGCTGTAGATCGATCACTTACTTAGGTGTTTTTGCTGAGTTTTCCCTGCCTAATCTCGCCCTCACAGCAGCTGCATCCTATCCCTACACTAATCAGAGCAGAGTGATGTGCGGCACTACGTGACACCAGCTTAAATAGAGGCTGGGTCACATGTTGCACTTGGCCAATCACAGCCATGCCATTAGTAGGCATGGCTGTGATGGCTTCTTAGGGCAAGAAGTAAGATGCTAGCTGATTGGCTGCTGTGCAGCCCTTCAGAAAACGAGAAGAAATCGCGAAACAACAATACCGAACCCAAACTTTTTTGAAAATGTTCGGGTTCGAGTCCGTGTCCCGAACACCCCAAAATTTTGGGAAAAATTTGCTTCTATCTGAATTTATTGGCGGAGAATCTCATTAAAAAACGGCTATTTCCGGGCTGCAGAGAGCCTTTATAGGGTTGTAGAACACAGTGCCTTGCAGTAACACGCATAGGTAGTCTGCTGTGGTAGTAAAATAAGGCCTCTTTCACACGAAAGTTTTTTTGCGAGTGTACGGGCTGTTTTCTGAGTTCCGTATACAGTCCGTATACGGAACCATTCATTTCAATGGGTCCGCAAAAAAAAAACCAGAAGATACTCCATATGCATTTCGTTTCCGTATTTTCGTTCCGTTAAAAGATAGAACTTGTCCTATTCTTGTCCGCATCACGGACAAGGATAGTACTGTTCTATTAGGGGCCAGATGTTCCGTAAAAAACGGAATGCACATGGGTGTCATCCCTTTTTTTGCAGACCGCAAAACCATTCGGTTGTGTGAAAGAGTCAGTATGACATGCAGATGACAGGCGTTACTCTTAGAATTAATGTATACTTCACTTATTGTGGCGGTCACGGGGCCAAAACTGACCAAATAACTGAAGTATTAACTCAGCCTCACAGGTAGATGTTAGCGTCAAGAAGAAGCACACTCCTTTTACACCCTCGTCAGCTGATTCCACATAGATGCTGTGCGGTTCAGTGTGACGTGGTTTGCCGTGCAGGCTGGCTGCATGCCTTTTGAGTACTGCCTGCGGGTGATTCCTTGTAGGCTGTTTGCTTTCGGCTGCGTTCTGGCTGCAGTATCTAGTGTGAACCTACCCGTGTGTGTGTGTTCCCTCTTTGGCTGTATTGTCTCCCTGTTGGGTATGTCAGGTTGGTTGCGCTCGTGCCTACTGGCTGCGGTGTTCTGTGGAAGCTGATTGCTAGGGGCAACGTCCTGTATCACAGCTTGGTATGCTGTGGTTTCTGGTTACCCCTGACCTGATTTGGTGCCTCCCTGTTTGGTTCTGATGGGGTTAACCTCCCCTGGTCGGTTCCTGGGTGTGTCCTTTCAGGTGCGTTCGTTAGGCTCCTATTTCCTATCTTGCCTTGTTCATGTCTGTATGTCATGCCTTGTCCATGTCTTTGCCATGCCATGTCCTAGTGTCACGACCGCTATCCCAGCAGCAGTCGTGTCGCACCAGACGGAGGGGAAGGGGGACCCTTATCTACGGATGGGAAATAGAACGGCCACCCCTGACAAACCCTACGCTGGCATCTGTCTGCCCTGATACCCTAGACCGGGTGTGAACCCGTGCGGCGAGCAGGATGCCTAAACCCTGAGTGACCCTCAGAAGACTAGACTGGGGAAAGGCAGATGGGAGCACTAGTCACCATCACTCATGTCTAGGAGAACAACAGGGGAAGACAGTAACAAACAAACAATCTCCAGCAGAGATAGACTTATCCAGTCACGAGCAGAGAAGATGATCCCAACAACGACAGTCCACGCCAGACACGAGCTCCACAGCAATACCGTCAAACGATCTCCTTCAAAGGTCAGAATAGCACTGGAAGTAAGGACTATATCTGGCAATGACTGCAAGTGAAACTGAAACTAATATAGTAGCTGGGAGTGGCAGACAGCACTCACCTGAGAAGAATGCCTACAAACTCCCAGTCAGGACAAAAAGGTTCACAAGGCAAAACCTGGATGACATACCCTGAACCATGAAGCAAACTCACAAGCTATCGCGAGTAGCAAGTCGCTGCGACCTTCTCTTCCCAGACCTATCTGGATCAGTCACAGTCGTGACAGTACCCCCTTTCTACGAGGGGCCACCGGACCCTCAAGACCAGGCCTCTCCGGGTGGGACCTATGAAAAGCCCGAATGAGTCTGTCCGCCTTTATCTCTGATGCTGGCACCCACATTCTCTCTTCGAACCATAACCTTTCCAGTGCACCAGGTACTGAAGAGAGCGGCGAACATATCGTGAATCAACAATCTTTTCTACCTGAAACTCAAGACTGCCATCAACAACCACCGGTGGAGGCGGTAGTGGCAATGGTTCAGGAGGTTCTACATATCTCTTAAGCAGAGATCTGTGGAAGACATTATGGATCCTTAGAGTCTGAGGTAGCTCCAGACGAAAAGCCACCGGGTTAATGATCTTAATTACCCTATAAGGACCAATAAATCTCGGACCTAATTTCCATGAGGGAACCTTCAACTTGATATTTCTGGTAGACAACCACACCAAGTCATTCACCCCAAGGTCCGGACCTTCAGAGCGCTTCTTATCAGCCACACGTTTGTATCTGCCACCAATTCTCTTCAAACTTTCTTGCACACTCTGCCACACTGATGAAAGTGAAGACGCAAATCGTTCCTCCTCGGGAATCCCAGACGGCCCCCTCACTAAACGTACAAAACTGAGGATGGAAACCATACGCACCAAAAAATGGTGACTTATCGGTGGATTCTTGACGACGATTATTAATGGCAAACTCGGCTAACGGTAAATAAGATGACCATTCCTCCTGATTTTCGGAAACAAAGCATCTCAAATATGTCTCTAGGTTTTGATTGGTACGTTCAGTCTGACCGTTGGACTGTGGATGGAAAGATGAAGAAAACGACAGATGAACCCCTAAACGAGAACAAAAAGCTTTCCAAAATTTAGAAACAAATTGGGTACCACGATCCGAAACAATATCGGAAGGGACCCCGTGAAGCTTCACGATGTGGTCAATAAAAACCTGAGCCAGTGTGTTAGCATTAGGCAAAGCGGTCAGAGCAATAAAGTGCACCATTTTACTGAATCTGTCAACAACAACAAGAATAACAGTCTTCCCCGCTGATACTGGTAGATCAGTAATGAAATCCATTGATAGGTGCGTCCAAGGCCTGTTGGGGATGGCCAGAGGTAAAAGACGCCCTGCCGGACGAGTATGATCCACCTTAGAACGAGCACAGGTAGGACATGCAGACACAAAATTCAACACCTCCTGGCGCCACTTAGGCCACCAGAACCGACGAGACACTAATTCAGAGGTTGCCTTACTACCTGGGTGTCCTGCCAGTGCGGAGTTATGGTGTTCCTTTAGTATCTCCAGGCGTAAATTTTCTGGCACAAACAGTTTATCCGAGGGGCAGGAGGCCGGGCGTCCCCTGAGCTTCCAACACCCTCCCCTCTAAACCTGAGTGTAATGCAGAGACCACCACCCCTTTTGCAAAATAGGCTCTGGAACATCATCATCACCCCTCCAGGAAAACTTCGAGACAATGCATCCGCCTTAGTATTTTTGCCCCGGGCGATAGGTTATTACAAAATTAAACCTAGTAAAAACAACGACCACCGAGCCTGTCTAGGGGTGAGACGTTTAGCAGACTCCAGATATACTAAGTTCTTGTGATCGGTAATCACTGTGACGGGATGAACCGCCCCTCCAAAAAATGACGCCACTCCTCTAAGGCCAACTTAATAGCCAAAAGTTCCCTGTTGCCAATGTCATAGTTCCTTTCTGCAGTAGACAATTTCTTCGAAAAGAAAGCACACGGACGCCATTCACCAGGGACGGGCCCTGAGATAGTACCGCTCCCACCCCCACCTCAGATGCGTCAACCTCTACAATAAAAGGAAGCGAGACATCTGGCTGTACGAGAATAGGAGCCGAGGTGAATCTTTCCTTCAGAGATGTAAAGGCAGTTTTGGCTGCATGTGACCATTTGGAAAAATCGGATCCCTTTCGGGTCATGTCCGTCAGTGGTTTGACCACCAAGGAATAGTTCTTTATAAACTTCCTATAAAAATTGGCAAACCCCAGGAAGCGTTGCAATGCCTTCAGGTTCTCAGGCAGATCCCAGTCCATAATTGCCCGGACTTTCTCTGGATCCATGCGGAAACCTGAATCTGACAACACATACCCCAGAAATGGCAGTTCTTTTACGGCGAACACACATTTCTCTAATTTAGCAAACAATTTGTTGGCCCTTAATATCTGCAGCACTTGTCTCACATGGATCTTATGTGTATCCAGATCCGGAGAATAGACCAGGATGTCATCAAGATATATCACAACAAATCTCCCGATAAGGTGACTAAAAATATCGTTGACAAAATGTTGGAACACCGCAGGCGCATTAGTAAGACCAAATGGCATGACCAGATTTTCATAATGCCCTTCCGGAGTATTAAAGCCGTCTTCCACTCATCCCCCTCTTTGATGCGAACCAGGTTATAGGCTCCTCTGAGATCCATTTTGGAGAACCATTTAGCACCAGCAACCTGATTAAAGAGGTCGGGAATGAGAGGAAGAGGATAGGGATCTCGGATAGTTATCCGGTTTAATTCCCGGAAATCCAGGCAAGGACGCAGGCCCCCATCTTTCTTTTTAACGAAAAAGAACCCTGCAGCCACGGGTGAAGAAGAGGGTCTGATGTGTCCCTTAGCCAAACTTTCCGAAATATAATCTTTCATAGCCTTCCTCTCCGGGCCAGAAAGATTGTATAACCGGGTTTTAGGTAGTTTTGCCCCAGGTAACAGATTAATTGGGCAATCATATGGACGATGAGGTGGTAACCCCTGACAACCCTTCTCAGAGAACACATCCATAAAATCTGACAGAAAGGAAGGTAGAGATGTTACAGAGAGTGTTGAGCACCTACTACTCAAGCAGTTGTCCTTACAATGTTCACTCCACTCCACAATCTCCCCGGCCTGCCAATCCACCACGGGATTGTGAGTCACCAGCCAGGGAAGCCCCAAAACCATAGGAGCCGGAAGACCGTCCAGGACATAACAAGAGATATGCTCTTTATGGAGGTCCCCTACCTGCAGATGGATATTATGGACGATCTGAGTTAACTCTCTGAGTAAGAGGGAGGAGTCGATGGCAAAAACAGGAATAGTTCTGCGTACCGGTTCCGGAGTAAAACCCAGAGCCTGAGCAAACCGTGAATCCACCAAATTGACCCCCGCCCCACTGTCCAAAAAGACGGAACAGATCTCAGTCTTATTGCCCGCCACAACGGTAGCGGACAACAAAAACTGAGACATGCGTATGGAGGAAACGAATACGCCCAGACTGTTATCCTCCGCACAGTCTGGGGACTCTAGTTTTCCAGCGGCTCCTTAGTTTGTGATCTCTTGGGTTCTGAGGGACATACCTTTACAAAATGACCCCTCCCCCACAACGAAAACAAACCTCTGACCTATGGCGGACCTTAGGAGGATTCACTCGTCTAGTGGCGCCCCTATTTGCATTGGTTCGACTGGATCACAACAAACCGATCCCTGCCCTATAGAGGCCTCTGTAGAATTTAATAGTCTCTCCCTGAGTCGTCTGTCGATTCTTATGGACAGAGACATAGCAGCCTCAAGAGACCCAGGGACCTCGTATACAGCCAGCGCGTCTTTTAATTTTTCAGACAACCCCTGGCAGAACTGACTCCTAAGGGCCGAGTCGTTCCATAATGTATCCGTAGCCCACCTACGGAATTCAGAACAATATAGTTCAGCTGACCGGTTCTCCTGCCGAAGTCTACGTAGCTTAGACTCAGCCAGTGAGACCCTGTCCGGGTCATCATACACGAGACCCAAGGCTTCAAAAACTCCTCCACTGATCGTAAGGCCGGAGAGTCAGATGGTAAAGAGAAAGCCCAAGCCTGCGGATCTCCTTGCAGGAGAGAAATTACAATGCCCACCCGTTGTTCCTCACCGCCGGAGGATCTAGGGGGTAACCTGAAGAACAATTTACAAGCTTCTCTGAAGGTTACAAATTGGTCTCTCCCTCCTGAGAACCTATCAGGAAAAGCCACTTTTGGCTCAGGAGTACCTTGGTCTCCCATAGCAACGGTGGAACCCAAGGATTGCTGCTGCTGCTGCAGTACTGTTGCTTTTAATCCTGCCACTTCAAGGGATAACCCCTGTAATTGTTTCGCCAAAACCGTAACCGGATCCATAGTGGAACAGAAGAATACAAAGCAAAACAGCAGGCAAAAAAAAATAAAATAAAGGAAATGTCACTTTTTTTTTCTTTTAAAAGGCCAGATATACTGTCACGACCGCTATCCCAGCAGCAGTCGTGTCGCACCAGACGGAGGGGAAGGGGGACCCTTATCTACGGATGGGAAATAGAACGGCCACCCCTGACAAACCCTACGCTGGCATCTGTCTGCCCTGATACCCTAGACGGGGTGTGAACCCGTGCGGCGAGCAGGATGCCTAAACCCTGACTGACCCTCAGAAGACTAGACTGGGGAAAGGCAGATGGGAGCACTAGTCACCATCACTCATGTCTAGGAGAACAACAGGGGAAGACAGTAACAAACAAACAAACAATCTCCAGCAGAGATAGACTTATCCAGTCACGAGCAGAGAAGATGATCCCAACAACGACAGTCCACGCCAGACACGAGCTCCACAGCAATACGGTCAAACGATCTCCTTCAAAGGTCAGAATAGCACTGGAAGTAAGGACTATATCTGGCAATGACTGCAAGTGAAACTGAAACTAATATAGTAGCTGGGAGTGGCAGACAGCACTCACCTGAGAAGAATGCCTACAAACTCCCAGTCAGGACAAAAAGGTTCACAAGGCAAAACCTGGATGACATACCCTGAACCATGAAGCAAACTCACAAGCTATCGCGAGTAGCAAGTCGCTACGACCTTCTCTTCCCAGACCTATCTGGATCAGTCACAGTCGTGACACCTAGTCTGTCCTGTATCTGCGTCTGACAGCCTAGTAGAGTTTATCTGCGTCTGACAGCCTAGCAGAACTTATCTGTGTCTGATCCATATTCCTGTTATTGTCTGTCTGGCAGTCCTTACTGCTTCTAGAGTTTCGTTCATGCCTGTTTCTGTTCATATGTGTGGCAGTTCTCATTGCTTCTGTTCTTGTCCGCCTTCGGGAGAGGGTTTCTGTCTTCCCCGGAGGGGGAATTCCCAAGCCTGTCTGCTCAATGCACTGCTGGTACCTTGTTTTTATCTCCTTGTCAGCCGGTTCCTGCTGCCACTGACTTGGTTTACGCTCTGGAGTAGCCGTTGGCAACAACCCTAGGATCAAGCCTAGAGGCCCTAGTGCTTAGTTACACCTCTCCAGAGTATTGCTAGTCAGTGGCGCAGTAGGTTCACACCCATTGATTCATGGCAGTACATTGAGGTCTCCTTGTTATGTCACGTTCTTGGTAATCTAGTAATAAAGTTCTGGTGTTCCTAGATCTGGTTTTATGTATTCTGTTTTGCCTGACATCTCGTAGGTTCCCTGCGGGACCTCCGGCACGTGACACAGGATCCGTTGTGCGTCTCATTTTTCCTTCCTTCTGACAGATCAAAGAAATGTCAAATAAATGATGTCAGCCAGGGAGAAAGCCAAAATAGTGGACCAGTCATGAAGGGGGGAGGATGGGAACAGCATGAGATGTCCACAGAGTGGACCTATGACATAGTGGTGAGGTGGAAGCAGCATGAAAAGACCACAGGGTGGCCTAATGACAGGATCTGGAGGTGGAAGCAGTATGAGGAGGCCTCCGAGTGGCACAATGATAGAGACTGGATTTGGCAGCAGCATGAGAAAGCCACAGAATGGCACAATGACAGAGTGTGGAGGTGGAGGCAGCATCAGGAGACCACAGAGTGGCAAGGTTACATAGTGTGGAGGTGGCAGCACCATAAGCACAGAGTGGCACAATGACAGTCTGAAGGTGGCAGCAGCATGAGTAGGCCACAGAGTTGCACAATGACAGAGTCTGCAGGTGTCACAAAAGATTTTCCCGCATATAACTGAAGCATTGAACGCTGAATAAAATTAGTTTTTCCACCAAAATAAGTCAGAAAAGATTTTACCACATATAACTGCAGCGCTGAAAGCTGAATATATTTTGTTTTTGTACTGAATAATAATAACCGCGGAAGTGAAATGTGTATACATTTTTCGTTTTGTACTGAAATTGGCCACTAAATGCTTTCATCACATATAACTGCAGAAGTAAATTGAGAATATATTTTTCTTTTTGTACTGAAATAGGCAAGTAAACTCTTTTACCAGAAAATAAATGCACCAGTGAAGTGTGTATATATTTTTCTTTCTGTACTGACATAGGCCACTAAACGGTTTCAACACATATAACTGAACCAGTGAAGTGCGTAAATTTTTTTCGTTTTGTAGTGAAATAGGCCACTAAACGCTTTTGCCAGAAATAACTGCACCAGTAAAGTGCGTATCTTTTTTTCTTTCTGTACTGACATAGGCCCTAAACGCTTTCAACACATATAACTGCAAAAGTGAACTGAGAATATATTTTTCCTTTTGTACTGAAATAGGCGATTAAAAGCTTTTGCCACAAAAAATTGCACCAGTGAAGTATGTATATATTTTTCTTTTTCTACTCAAATACGCCACTAAACGCTTTCACCACATATAGCTGCAGAAGTGAACTGAGAATATATTTTTCTTTTTGACATGATATATACACCACTAAACGCTTTTACCACATATAACTGCAGAAGTGAACTGCGTATATATGTTTCTTTTTCCACGGATATAAGCCACTAAAGGCTTTTCAACTTGCACCCCAAAAACAAATTGCTGGATGGATAGAGCTGTATAATGGCTATTTGGATCCCCAAATTATCTTTCCCTGCACTTGTAAATCGCTTTTCTAGCACTGTCCCTAGCGCCTTCTGACGTCTCTCCCTGCACTAAGATGCTGTGAAATGATTCCTCCCTATCCTTTCCCTGCACTTTTTTTTTTCACAATAAGGTTTTTCCATTTGCTGTCCCTAGTGCCTTCTCACGTCTGTCTCTGCACTCAGGACACTGGAAAATTTCTGATTTTAAGATGGCCGCCGTAAGGATGTGACATCAAAGCCTGGCTGCTGATTGACAGCATCCTGCATGTCAGTTCAGGTGATCCCGCCTTCCCATACTTCCTTTCTCCATGTCCTCACACGTGCAGCAGCCATTTTCTGAAAAATGTGATTCGTTACCACGAAGCGCAAGGAAATTCGCATTCGTTGCGAATCAAATTTTTCCTGAAATTTTGATCAAATTCAACTTAGTCAGCTTCGATTCACTCATCTCTACTCATAATCTATTTAACCCAAATATACAGCAACATTATGTTATGTTGTGCCGCCACTGCTCAGTTATCATGCGCGGGCTTGCGTGCCACTCCACTCACCCTACTTCTGTGTTTTCGGTGGTCCGGACCTTCTGGTCTTCCGATGCTTTCCTGCAGAAGATCTGGCCACCAATCTCCTCATCCCCATTCTCCCTGGCAGGCCACAGCCTGCGCTTGCCAGCTAAGCCAATTCCCTCTGTCAATAGGGTGCACATACATTAAGTGCTCTCCTGACTTTTGAAAGGCCAGCATGCACATGATAATTTTCAGAAACATATGACTGACATCCCTGGGGTTCTTCAGTTACTTTCCCCAGTGGAAGTGGTATGAGCAATCGGCTACATAGCTTGCTTGTTCCTGCAAGGTGTGCTATATCTGTTTGCCTACCCGTGTTTCCTGGATAGTGGCCCTTCACTGTCTGCCCTAACCTTGGACTATTTATCAGATTGCTCATACTCTGTCTGCCCTGACCTAAACATGTTGCTGAGTACAGTTTAGCCTGGTCCCTCGGTGTTCCACACTGGTGTCTCTGACCCCCATGGATCAGCTGTCAACCACACAGAGACTACTTTAGGAGTGGAGTTGAGCAAACCAGAACTGTATAATTCGGGTTCGTAAAAATTTTTGTGGTGTTCGGGACCCGGACCCGAACATTTTCAAAAAAATTCAGGTTCGGGTCCATTGTTCAGTGATTTCTTCCCGCTTTCTGAAGGGATGCACAGCAGCCAATCAGCTAGCATCTTACTTCTTGCCCTAAGAAGCCATCACAGCCATGCCTACTAATGGCATGGCTGTGATTGGCCAAGTGCAGCATGTGACCCAGCCTCTATTTAAGCTGGAGTCACGTAGTGCCGCATGTCACTCTGCTCTTATTAGTGTAGGGATAGGATGCAGCTGCTGTGAGGGCGAGATTAGGCAGGGAAAACTCAGCAAAAACACCTAATGAAGTGATCGTTCTACAGCTGTGAATTATTCAACTTCTGCTAGTTAATTGCTCACTGGTTTTTAGGCTGCCCAGAGTGTTTTTCTGTGAGTTTTTTCTGGGGTGATCGGTGGCCATTTTGTGTCTTGTGGGGCACCAGCACAAGCTGACACCAAGTCCATCAATCCATCATTAGTAGGTGTTTTTTTGCTATATCCTACATCAGGTGCATGGCTGTGCTTATTGTCACCCCAGAAACTCAGGATAGAAATTTCTATGCTTATTGTCACCCCCAGAAACTCAGGATAGAAATTTCTATATTTTATTGAGGGGTGAAATTCAATTGCCAAAATAGCAATCCCCTAAATCTAGTGTTCCAGCTGTGACTAGCAATGTGTAATACTGTCTGCTGTCTGGCAAAGGATAGATTTTTTTCTAGGGGGAAATTCAATTGCCAAAATAGCAATCCCCTAAATCTGGTGTTCCAGCTGTGGCTGGCCAAGTTTAATAGTGTACAGCAAAGGATATATTTTGTTCTGGGGTGAAATTCAATTGCCAAGATACCAATCCCCTAAATCTGGTGTTACAGCTGTGGCTAGCTAAGTGTAATACTGTCTGCTGTCTGGCAAAGGATAGATTTTTTTCTGGGGTGAAATTCAATTGCCAAAATAGCAATCCCCTAAATCTGGTGTTCCAGCTGTGGCTGGCCAAGTTTAATAGTGTACGGCAAAGGATATATTTTGTTCTGGGGTGAAATTCAATTGCCAAAATACCAATCCCCTAAATCTGGTGTTACAGCTGTGGCTAGCCAAGTGTAATACTGTCTGCTGTCTGGCAAAGGGTAGATTTTCTTCTGGGGTGAAATTCAATTGCCAAAATAGCAATCCCCTAAATCTGGTGTTCCAGCTGTGGCTGGCTAAGTTTAATACTGTCCAGCAAAGGATAGATATTTTTCTGGGGTGAAATTCAATTGCTAAAATAGCAATACCGTAAATCAGTGGTTTCAGCTGTGGCTGGCCAAGTTTAATAGTGTCCGGCAAAGGATAGATTTTGTTCTGGGGTGAAAATCAAATGCGAAAATAGCAATCCCCTAAATCTGGTGTTCCAGATGTGGCTGGCCAAGTTTACTAGTGTCCGGCAAAGGATATATTTTGTTCTGGGGTGAAATTCAATTGCCAAAATAGCAATCCCCTAAATCTGGTGTTCCAGATGTGGCTGGCTAAGTTTAATAGTGTCCGGCAAAGGATATATTTTGTTCTGGGGTGAAATTCAATTGCCAAAATAGCAATACCGTAAATCTGGTGATCCAGCTCTGGCTGGTAAAGTTTAATAGTGTCCGGCAAAGGATAGATTTTGTTCTGGGGTGAAATTCAATAGCCAAAATGGCAATCCCCTAAATCTGGTGTTCCAGCTGTGGCTGGCCAAGTTTAATATTGTACGGCAAAGGATATATTTTGTTCTGGGGTGAAATTCAATTGCCAAAATAGCAATCCCCTAAATCTGGTGTTCCAGTTGTGGCTGGTCAAGTTTATTGGGTACGGCAAGATAGATATTTTTCTGGGGTGAAATTTAATTGCCAAAATAGCAATACCGTAAATCAGTGGTTTCAGCTGTGGCTGGCCAAGTTTAATAGTGTCCGGCAAGGGATATATTTTGTTCTGGGGTGAAATTCAATTGCCAAAATAGCAATACCGTAAATCTGGTGATCCAGCTCTGGCTGGTAAAGTTTAATAGTGTCCGGCAAAGGATAGATTTTGTTCTGGGGTGAAATTCAATAGCCAAAATGGCAATCCCCTAAATCTGGTGTTCCAGCTGTGGCTGGCCAAGTTTAATATTGTACGGCAAAGGATATATTTTGTTCTGGGGTGAAATTCAATTGCCAAAATAGCAATCCCCTAAATCTGGTGTTCCAGTTGTGGCTGGTCAAGTTTATTGGGTACGGCAAAGGGTAGATTTTGTTCTGGGGTGAAATTCAATTGCCAAATTAGCAATCCCCTAAATCTGGTGTTCCAGCTGTGCCTGGCCAAGTTTCCAAGTGTCTGGCAAAGGATAGATTTTGTTCTGGGGTGAAATTCAATTGCCAAAATACCAATCCCCTAAATCTGGTGTTACAGCTGTGGCTAGCTAAGTGTAAGGCCTCATGCACACGGCCGTGGGTGTTTTGCGGTCCGCAAACCGCGGATCTGCAAAACACGGAAGCTGCTCCGCGTTCCGTTCCGCAATTTGCGGAACGGAACACGGCCCATTATAGAGATGCCTATTCTTGTCCGCATAACGGACAAGAATAGGACATGCTCTATTTTTTTTGCGGGGGCACGGAACGGAGCAACGGATGCGGACAGCACACGGAGTGCTGTCCGCATCTTTTGCGGCCCCATTGAAATGAATGGGTCCGCGGCCGAGCCGCGAAATATGCGGCTCGGACGCGGACCCGAACAACGGCCGTGTGCATGAGGCCTAATACTGTCTGCTGTCTGGCAAAGGATAGATTTTTTTCTGGGGGGAAATTCAATTGCCAAAATAGCAATCCCCTAAATCTGGTGTTCCAGCTGTGGCTGGCCAAGTTTAATAGTGTACAGCAAAGGATATATTTTGTTCTGGGGTGAAATTCAATTGCCAAGATACCAATCTCCTAAATCTGGTGTTACAGCTGTGGCTAGCTAAGTGTAATACTGTCTGCTGTCTGGCAAAGGATAGATTTTTTTCTGGGGTAAATTCAATTGCCAAAATAGCAATCCCCTAAATCTGGTGTTCCAGCTGTGTCTGGCCAAGTTTAATAGTGTACGGCAAAGGATATATTTTGTTCTGGGGTGAAATTCAATTGCCAAAATACCAATCCCCTAAATCTGGTGTTACAGCTGTGGCTAGCCAAGTGTAATACTGTCTGCTGTCTGGCAAAGGGTAGATTTTCTTCTGGGGTGAAATTCAATTGCCAAAATAGCAATCCCCTAAATCTGGTGTTCCAGCTGTGGCTGGCTAAGTTTAATACTGTCCAGCAAAGGATAGATATTTTTCTGGGGTGAAATTCAATTGCTAAAATAGCAATACCGTAAATCAGTGGTTTCAGCTGTGGCTGGCCAAGTTTAATAGTGTCCGGCGAAGGATTGATTTTGTTCTGGGGTGAAATTCAATAGCAAAAATAGCAATCCCTAAATCTGGTGTTCCAGCTGTGGCTGGCTAAGTTTAATACTGCCCGGCAAAGGATAGATATTTTTCTGGGGTGAAATTTAATTGCCAAAATAGCAATACCGTAAATCAGTGGTTTCAGCTGTGGCTGGCCAAGTTTAATAGTGTCCGGCAAAGGATAGATTTTGTTCTGGGGTGAAAATCAAATGCGAAAATAGCAATCCCCTAAATCTGGTGTTCCAGATGTGGCTGGCCAAGTTTACTAGTGTCCGGCAAAGGATATATTTTGTTCTGGGGTGAAATTCAATTGCCAAAATAGCAATCCCCTAAATCTGGTGTTACAGCTGTGGCTGGCCAAGTTTAATAGTGTCCGGCAAAGGATATATTTTGTTCTGGGGTGAAATTCAATTGCCAAAATAGCAATACCGTAAATCTGGTGATCCAGCTCTGGGTGGTAAAGTTTAATAGTGTCCGGCAAAGGATAGATTTTGTTCTGGGGTGAAATTCAATAGCCAAAATGGCAATCCCCTAAATCTGGTGTTCCAGCTGTGGCTGGCCAAGTTTAATATTGTACGGCAAAGGATATATTTTGTTCTGGGGTGAAATTCAATTGCCAAAATAGCAATCCCCTAAATCTGATGTTCCAGTTGTGGCTGGTCAAGTTTATTGGGTACGGCAAATGGTAGATTTTGTTCTGGGGTGAAATTCAATTGCCAAATTAGCAATCCCCTAAATCTGGTGTTCCAGCTGTGCCTGGCCAAGTTTCCAAGTGTCTGGCAAAGGATAGATTTTGTTCTGGGGTGAAATTCAATTGCCAAATTAGCAATCCCCTAAATCTGGTGTTCCAGCTGTGCCTGGCCAAGTTTCCAAGTGTCTGGCAAAGGATAGATTTTGTTCTGGGGTGAAATTCAATT
Source organism: Bufotes viridis (assembly GCA_033119425.1). Taxonomy (NCBI): domain Eukaryota; kingdom Metazoa; phylum Chordata; class Amphibia; order Anura; family Bufonidae; genus Bufotes; species Bufotes viridis. The sequence goes on along the minus strand of CM065589.1, from coordinate 386,826,553 downwards.
GCCAAAATACCAATCCCCTAAATCTGGTGTTACAGCTGTGGCTAGCTAAGTGTAATACTGTCTGCTGTCTGGCAAAGGATAGATTTTTTCTGGGGAAATTCAATTGCCAAAATAGCAATCCCCTAAATCTGGTGTTCCAGCTGTGGCTGGCCAAGTTTAATAGTGTACAGCAAAGGATATATTTTGTTCTTGGGTGAAATTCAATTGCCAAAATACCAATCCCCTAAATCTGGTGTTACAGCTGTGGCTAGCCAAGTGTAATACTGTCTGCTGTCTGGCAAAGGGTAGATTTTCTTCTGGGGTGAAATTCAATTGCCAAAATAGCAATCCTCTAAATCTGGTGTTCCAGCTGTGGCTGGCTAAGTTTAATACTGTCCAGCAAAGGATAGATATTTTTCTGGGGTGAAATTCAATTGCTAAAATAGCAATACCGTAAATCAGTGGTTTCAGCTGTGGCTGGCCAAGTTTAATAGTGTCCGGCGAAGGATTGATTTTGTTCTGGGGTGAAATTCAATAGCAAAAATAGCAATCCCCTAAATCTGGTGTTCCAGCTGTGGCTGGCTAAGTTTAATACTGCCCGGCAAAGGATAGATATTTTTCTGGGGTGAAATTTAATTGCCAAAATAGCAATACCGTAAATCAGTGGTTTCAGCTGTGGCTGGCCAAGTTTAATAGTGTCCGGCAAAGGATAGATTTTGTTCTGGGGTGAAAATCAAATGCGAAAATAGCAATCCCCTAAATCTGGTGTTCCAGATGTGGCTGGCTAAGTTTACTAGTGTCCGGCAAAGGATATATTTTGTTCTGGGGTGAAATTCAATTGCCAAAATAGCAATCCCCTAAATCTGGTGTTACAGCTGTGGCTGGCCAAGTTTAATAGTGTCCGGCAAAGGATATATTTTGTTCTGGGGTGAAATTCAATTGCCAAAATAGCAATACCGTAAATCTGGTGATCCAGCTCTGGCTGGTAAAGTTTAATAGTGTCCGGCAAAGGATAGATTTTGTTCTGGGGTGAAATTCAATAGCCAAAATGGCAATCCCTAAATCTGGTGTTCCAGCTGTGGCTGGCCAAGTTTAATATTGTACGGCAAAGGATATATTTTGTTCTGGGGTGAAATTCAATTGCCAAAATAGCAATCCCTAAATCTGGTGTTCCAGTTGTGGCTGGTCAAGTTTATTGGAGTACGGCAAAGGGTAGATTTTGTTCTGGGGTGAAATTCAATTGCCAAATTAGCAATCCCTAAATCTGGTGTTCCAGCTGTGCCTGGCCAAGTTTCCAAGTGTCTGGCAAAGGATAGATTTTGTTCTGGGGTGAAATTCAATTGCCAAAATAGCAATCCCTAAATCTGGTGTTCCAGCTGTGGCTGGCCAAGTTTCCATAGTGTCCGGCAAAGGATAGATTTTGTTCTGGGGTGAAATTCAATTGCCAAAATACCAATCCCTAAATCTGGTGTTACAGCTGTGGCTAGCTAAGTGTAATACTGTCTGCTGTCTGGCAAAGGATAGATTTTTTCTGGGGTGAAATTCAATTGCCAAAATAGCAATCCCCTAAATCTGGTGTTCCAGCTGTGGCTGGCCAAGTTTAATAGTGTACAGCAAAGGATATATTTTGTTCTTGGGTGAAATTCAATTGCCAAAATACCAATCCCCTAAATCTGGTGTTACAGCTGTGGCTAGCCAAGTGTAATACTGTCTGCTGTCTGGCAAAGGGTAGATTTTCTTCTGGGGTGAAATTCAATTGCCAAAATAGCAATCCCCTAAATCTGGTGTTCCAGCTGTGGCTGGCTAAGTTTAATACTGTCCAGCAAAGGATAGATATTTTTCTGGGGTGAAATTCAATTGCTAAAATAGCAATACCGTAAATCAGTGGTTTCAGCTGTGGCTGGCCAAGTTTAATAGTGTCCGGCGAAGGATTGATTTTGTTCTGGGGTGAAATTCAATAGCAAAAATAGCAATCCCCTAAATCTGGTGTTCCAGCTGTGGCTGGCTAAGTTTAATACTGCCCGGCAAAGGATAGATATTTTTCTGGGGTGAAATTTAATTGCCAAAATAGCAATACCGTAAATCAGTGGTTTCAGCTGTGGCTGGCCAAGTTTAATATTGTACGGCAAAGGATATATTTTGTTCTGGGGTGAAATTCAATTGCCAAAATAGCAATCCCCTAAATCTGATGTTCCAGTTGTGGCTGGTCAAGTTTATGGGTACGGCAAATGGTAGATTTTGTTCTGGGGTGAAATTCAATTGCCAAATTAGCAATCCCCTAAATCTGGTGTTCCAGCTGTGCCTGGCCAAGTTTCCAAGTGTCTGGCAAAGGATAGATTTTGTTCTGGGGTGAAATTCAATTGCCAAATTAGCAATCCCCTAAATCTGGTGTTCCAGCTGTGCCTGGCCAAGTTTCCAAGTGTCTGGCAAAGGATAGATTTTGTTCTGGGGTGAAATTCAATTGCCAAATTAGCAATCCCTAAATCTGGTGTTCCAGCTGTGGCTGGCCAAGTTTCCATAGTGTCTGGCAAAGGATAGATTTTGTTCTGGGGTGAAATTCAATTGCCAAAATACCAATCCCCTAAATCTGGTGTTACAGCTGTGGCTAGCTAAGTGTAATACTGTCTGCTGTCTGGCAAAGGATAGATTTTTTCTGGGGAAATTCAATTGCCAAAATAGCAATCCCCTAAATCTGGTGTTCCAGCTGTGGCTGGCCAAGTTTAATAGTGTACAGCAAAGGATATATTTTGTTCTTGGGTGAAATTCAATTGCCAAAATACCAATCCCCTAAATCTGGTGTTACAGCTGTGGCTAGCCAAGTGTAATACTGTCTGCTGTCTGGCAAAGGGTAGATTTTCTTCTGGGGTGAAATTCAATTGCCAAAATAGCAATCCCCTAAATCTGGTGTTCCAGCTGTGGCTGGCTAAGTTTAATACTGTCCAGCAAAGGATAGATATTTTCTGGGGTGAAATTCAATTGCTAAAATAGCAATACCGTAAATCAGTGGTTTCAGCTGTGGCTGGCCAAGTTTAATAGTGTCCGGCGAAGGATTGATTTTGTTCTGGGGTGAAATTCAATAGCAAAAATAGCAATCCCCTAAATCTGGTGTTCCAGCTGTGGCTGGCTAAGTTTAATACTGCCCGGCAAAGGATAGATATTTTTCTGGGGTGAAATTTAATTGCCAAAATAGCAATACCGTAAATCAGTGGTTTCAGCTGTGGCTGGCCAAGTTTAATAGTGTCCGGCGAAGGATTGATTTTGTTCTGGGGTGAAATTCAATAGCAAAAATAGCAATCCCCTAAATCTGGTGTTCCAGCTGTGGCTGGCTAAGTTTAATACTGCCCGGCAAAGGATAGATATTTTTCTGGGGTGAAATTTAATTGCCAAAATAGCAATACCGTAAATCAGTGGTTTCAGCTGTGGCTGGCCAAGTTTAATAGTGTCCGGCAAAGGATAGATTTTGTTCTGGGGTGAAAATCAAATGCGAAAATAGCAATCCCCTAAATCTGGTGTTCCAGATGTGGCTGGCCAAGTTTACTAGTGTCCGGCAAAGGATATATTTTGTTCTGGGGTGAAATTCAATTGCCAAAATAGCAATCCCTAAATCTGGTGTTACAGCTGTGGCTGGCCAAGTTTAATAGTGTCCGGCAAAGGATATATTTTGTTCTGGGGTGAAATTCAATTGCCAAAATAGCAATACCGTAAATCTGGTGATCCAGCTCTGGCTGGTAAAGTTTAATAGTGTCCGGCAAAGGATAGATTTTGTTCTGGGGTGAAATTCAATAGCCAAAATGGCAATCCCTAAATCTGGTGTTCCAGCTGTGGCTGGCCAAGTTTAATATTGTACGGCAAAGGATATATTTTGTTCTGGGGTGAAATTCAATTGCCAAAATAGCAATCCCCTAAATCTGATGTTCCAGTTGTGGCTGGTCAAGTTTATTGGAGTACGGCAAAGGGTAGATTTTGTTCTGGGGTGAAATTCAATTGCCAAATTAGCAATCCCCTAAATCTGGTGTTCCAGCTGTGCCTGGCCAAGTTTCCAAGTGTCTGGCAAAGGATAGATTTTGTTCTGGGGTGAAATTCAATTGCCAAATTAGCAATCCCTAAATCTGGTGTTCCAGCTGTGCCTGGCCAAGTTTCCAAGTGTCTGGCAAAGGATAGATTTTGTTCTGGGGTGAAATTCAATTGCCAAAATACCAATCCCCTAAATCTGGTGTTACAGCTGTGGCTAGCTAAGTGTAATACTGTCTGCTGTCTGGCAAAGGATAGATTTTTTCTGGGGGAAATTCAATTGCCAAAATAGCAATCCCCTAAATCTGGTGTTCCAGCTGTGGCTGGCCAAGTTTAATAGTGTACAGCAAAGGATATATTTTGTTCTGGGGTGAAATTCAATTGCCAAAATACCAATCCCTAAATCTGGTGTTACAGCTGTGGCTAGCCAAGTGTAATACTGTCTGCTGTCTGGCAAAGGGTAGATTTTCTTCTGGGGTGAAATTCAATTGCCAAAATAGCAATCCCCTAAATCTGGTGTTCCAGCTGTGGCTGGCTAAGTTTAATACTGTCCAGCAAAGGATAGATATTTTTCTGGGGTGAAATTCAATTGCTAAAATAGCAATACCGTAAATCAGTGGTTTCAGCTGTGGCTGGCCAAGTTTAATAGTGTCCGGCGAAGGATTGATTTTGTTCTGGGGTGAAATTCAATAGCAAAAATAGCAATCCCCTAAATCTGGTGTTCCAGCTGTGGCTGGCTAAGTTTAATACTGCCCGGCAAAGGATAGATATTTTTCTGGGGTGAAATTTAATTGCCAAAATAGCAATACCGTAAATCAGTGGTTTCAGCTGTGGCTGGCCAAGTTAAATAGTGTCCGGCAAAGGATAGATTTTGTTCTGGGGTGAAAATCAAATGCAAAAATAGCAATCCCCTAAATCTGGTGTTCCAGATGTGGCTGGCCAAGTTTCCTAGTGTCCGGCAAAGGATATATTTTGTTCTGTGGTGAAATTCAATTGCCAAAATAGCAATCCCCTAAATCTGGTGTTACAGCTGTGGCTGGCCAAGTTTAATAGTGTCCGGCAAAGGATATATTTTGTTCTGGGGTGAAATTCAATTCCCAAAATAGCAATACCGTAAATCTGGTGATCCAGCTCTGGCTGGTAAAGTTTAATAGTGTCCGGCAAAGGATAGATTTTGTTTTGGGGTGAAATTCAATAGCCAAAATGGCAATCCCCTAAATCTGGTGTTCCAGCTGTGGCTGGCCAAGTTTAATATTGTACGGCAAAGGATATATTTTGTTCTGGGGTGAAATTCAATTGCCAAAATAGCAATCCCCTAAATCTGGTGTTCCAGTTGTGGCTGGTCAAGTTTATTGGGTACGGCAAATGGTAGATTTTGTTCTGGGGTGAAATTCAATTGCCAAATTAGCAATCCCCTAAATCTGGTGTTCCAGCTGTGCCTGGCCAAGTTTCCAAGTGTCTGGCAAAGGATAGATTTTGTTCTGGGGTGAAATTCAATTGCTAAAATAGCAATCCCCTAAATCTGGTGTTCCAGCTGTGGCTGGCCAAGTTTCCTAGTGTCCGGCAAAGGATAGATTTTGTTCTGGGGTGAAATTCAATTGCCAAAATAGCAGTATCGTAAATCAGTGGTTTCAGCTGTGGCTGGCCAAGTTTAATAGTGTCCGGCAAATGATATATTTTGTTCTGGGGGTGAAATTCAATTGCTAAAATAGCAATCCCCTAAATCTGGTGTTACAGCTGTGGCTGGCCAAGTTTCCTAGTATCTGGCAAAGGATACATTTTGTTCTGGTGTGAAATTCAATTGCCAAAAAAGCAATATCGTAAATCAGTGGTTTCAGCTGTTGCTGGCCAAGTGTAAATCTGTCCTTAAAATGGTATATCACACTCAGCGTGTTAGCGTCTCAATACAAGGCCTGATAAATAAATCCTCTATATTTGCACATGCTACCGTGCATCTCCAAAAGTATTTATTTCCGTAAAAGGGTATATTACACTAAGTGTTAAAATACAAGTGCTGAAAGCATAATCCTCTACATTTGCACACACTATTGTGCATCTCCAAGTGTATTTCTTTCCGTAAAAGGCTATATTACACTAAGTGTTAAAATACAAGAGCTGAAATCATAATCCTTTATATTTTTTCACACGCTACTCTGCATCTCCAAGTGTAATTCTGTCCATAAAAGGATACCTTTCATCCGGGGCCTAAATACTAGGCCTACAATTCATATTCCCCTAAATCTGTTGTTACTGCTGTGCCTGTATTAGTGTAATACGGTACATAAATAGATAGCCAGATAGTGTTAGGTGCCTGTAAAAAAAGGCCTGAATTTGAACTCAATACATTTGGCCAAATAATTTTTTTCTTATTGTGTTGAACGGTAACAATGAGGAAAACATCTAGTAAGGGACGCGGACATGGTTGTGGTAGTGTTAGTGGACCCTCTGGTTCTGGCAGAGGACGTGGCCGTTCTGCCACAGCCACACAAACTAGTGAACCAACTACCTCAGGTCCCGCCAGAATTTACAGCGATATTTGGTGGGGCCCAATGCCATTCTAGGGATTGTAAGGCCTGAGCAAGTACAGGCGCTAGTCTCACAACATTATCTCCCACCCAGTCTTCTGCAGAAAGCGCACAGGTGGCGCCTGAAAACCAAGCCCATCAGTCTGTCACATCACCCCCATGCATATCAGGGAAACTTTCTGAGCCTCAAGTTATGCAGCAGTCTCTTATGCTGTTTGAAGACTCTGCTGGCAGGGTTTCCCAAGGGAATCCACCTAGCCCTTCCCCAGCGGTGGAAGACATAGAATGCACAGCTCTTCATCTCACAAACCTTGGAGAGAAAGCGTAAATTACCACCTAGCCACCCTCGAGCCCTGGGCCTGAATGCCAGCATTTCTAAACTACTGGCCTTTGAAATGCTGTCATTCAGGCTGGTGGACACGGACATCTTCAAACAGCTGATGGCAGTGGCTGTCCCACAGTACGTTGTTCCCAGCCGCCATTACTTCTCCAAGAGAGCCGTGCCTTCCCTACACAACTAAGTATCCGATAAAATCAAGTGTGCACTGCGCAACGCCATCTGTGGCAAGGTCCACCTAACCACAGATACGTGGACCAGTAAGCACAGCTAGGGGCGCTATATCTCCCTAAATGCACACTGGGTAAATGTAGTGGCGGCTGGGCCCAAGGCGGAGAGTTGTTTGCCGCACGTCCTTCCGCCGCCAAGGATCGCAGGGCATCTCTCTTTGCCTCCTGTTGCCTCCTCCTTCTACTCGGCTTCCTCCTCCTCTTCTTCCACCTGCTCATCCAGTCAGCCACACACCTTCATCACCAACTTCAGCACAGCCCGGGGTAAACGTCAGCAGACCATTCTGAAACTCACATGTTTGGGGGATAGGCCCCACACCGCGCAGGAGTTGTGGCGGGGTATACAGCAACAGACCGACGAGTGGTTGCTGCCTGTGAGCCTCAAGCCCGGCCTGCTGTACAATAATGTGTGAAATCTCGTCGCAGTTCTGGGACTAGCCGGTTTGACGCACATCCCTTGCCTGGTGCATGTGCTGAATTTGGTGGTGCAGAAGTTCATTCACAACTACCCTGACATGTCAGAGCTGCTGCATAAAGTGAGGGCCGTCTGTGCGCGCTTCCGGCGTTCACATCCTACCGCTGCTCTCCTGTCTGCGCTACAGCGTAACTTTGGCCTTCCCGCTCATCGCCTCATATGCGATGTGCCCACCAGGTGGAACTCCACCTTGGTCATGCTGGAGAGACTGTGCGAGCAGCAGCAGGCCATAGTGGAGTTTCAGCTGCAGCACGCACGGGTCAGTCGCACTGCGGAAGAGCACCAATGACTGGGCCTCCATGCGAGACCTGTGTGCCCTGTTGCGCTGTTTCGAGTACTCCACCAACATGGCTAGTGGCGATGACGCCGTTATCAGCGTTACAATACCACTTCTAGGTCTTCTTGAGAAAAAACTTAGGGCGATGATGGAAGAGGATGTGGCCCAGGAGGAGGAGGAGGAGGAGGAGGAAGAGGGGTAATTTTTAGCACTTTCAGGCCAGTCTCTTAGAAGTGGCTCTGAGGGAGGTTTTTTGCAACAGCAGAGGCCAGGTACATATTTGGCCAGCCAGGGCCCACTACTAGAGGATGAGGAGAATGAGGATGAGGAGGAGGTGGAGGAGGATGAGGATGAAGCATATTCACAGCAGGGTGGCACCCAACGCAGCTCGGGCCCATCACTGGTGCGTGGCTGGAGGGAAACAGAGGACGATGACGATACGCCTCCCACAGAGGACAGCTTGTCCTTACCTCTGGGCAGCCACACATGAGCGACTACATGCTGCAGTGCCTGCGCAACAATAGCAGAGTTGCCCACATTTTAACATGTGTGGACTACTGGGTTGCCACCCTGCTGGATCCCCGGTACAAAGACAATGTGCCCACCTTAATTCCTGCACTGGAGCGTGAGTTCAAGCGTAAGATGCGCGAGTTCAAGCGCACGCTGGTAGACGTGCTCCTGAGAGCATTCCCAAATGTCACAGGGGAACAAGTGGAAGCCCAAGGCGAAGGCAGAGGAGGAGCAAGAGGTCGCCAACGCAGCTGTTTCACGGCCAGCTCCTCTGAGGGCAAGGTTAGCATGGTAGAGATGTGGAAAATTTTTGTCACCACGCCACAGCTAACTGCACCACCACCTGATACGGAACGTGTTAGCATGAGGCAGCATTTAAATAACATGGTGGAACAGTACGTGTGCACACCCCTCAGACATTTATAACTACCTCCCCTTAACCATATATCCTTGTACTCCAGGGCGCTTCTTTATTGAATCCTCTTTTTTTAATTTTACCATTATTTTGCGGGGCCTCCGCCTGGGTGCCAGGGGCCTAAATATCTGAAAGTGGCCTTCTCCGTTGGTGGGTGACATGATACCTCTTTTGCTGCTATGGAACCTCTCTCCTCTGTCTGGGTGCCAGGGCCCTTCATTTCAGATTATTCCCCGTTGCTTTGGTGGGTGACATTATCCTCTGTTTGATGTCGAATGACCTGTCCTCTGTCTGGGTGTCAGGGCCTATATTTCGTTTAATTGCTTGCTGTCTTGGTGGGAAACATTTAACTCTTTTTAATGTCAAATGACTGCCCCATTGTGTGGGTCTCAGGGGCCTATATGTCGTTTAATCATTTGTTGTCTTGGTGGGAGATATTAAACTCTTTTTACTGTCTAATGACCGCCCCATTGTCTGGTTGTCAGGGGCCTAAATTTTGTTTAATTGCTTGCTGTCTTGGTGGCAGACATTTAACTCTTTTTACTGCCTAATGATCGCCCCATTGCCTGGGTGTCGGGGGCCTGTATGTCATTTAATCATTTGTTGTCTTGGTACGAGATATTAACCTCTTTTTACTGTCTAATGACCGCAACATTGTCTGGGTATCAGGGGCCTAAATTTCGATTAATTGCTTGCTGTCTTGGTGGCAGACATTTAACTTTTTTTTACTGTCAAATGACTGCCCCATTATGTGGGTGTCAGGGGCCTAAATATCATGTACTTGCTTGCTGTCTTGGTGGCAAACATTTAACTCTTTTTACTGTCTAATGACCGCCCCATTGTGTGGGTGTCAGGGGCCTATATGTCGTTTAACTTCTTGCTGTCTGGGTGAGAGACATTAAACTCTTTTTACTGTCAAATGACCTCTCCTCTGTCTAGGTGTCAGAGGCCTACATAAATGATAATGGCCTGTTCCATTGCAGGTTGACCTGAGGCCTGTGTTTAGTGATGTCGCGAACATAAAATTTTCCGTTCGGGAACGGCGAACGCGAACTTCCGCAAATGTTCGCGAACGGGCGAACCGGGCGAACTGCCATAGACTTCATTAGGCAGGCGAGTTTTTAAACCCACAGGGACTCTTTCTGGCCACAATGGTGATGGAAAAGTTGTTTCAAGGGGACTAACACCTGGACTGTGGCATGCCGTAGGGGAATCCATGGCAAAACTCCCATGGAAAATAACGTAGTGGACGCAGAGTCGGGTTTTAATCCATAAAGGGCATAAATCAACTAACATTCCTAAATTGTTTGGAATAACATGCTTTAAAACATCCAGTGTGTGTATACGATCAGGTATGATGTTGTATCGATCAGGTAGTGTAACCCTGGGTTCAGACCTGAGCGTTCTTGAAACGCGCGTTTTACGCGCGTTTTTGTTGCGCGTATTACAGCGCGTTTTTGCAAATAGGAAACGCACGTTGTACGCGCATTCTTGTGATTGACTACTGTGGTGTCAATCACAATACGCGCGACAAACGCCCTAAAAAAAGCTCAAGTACTTGTTTATGCGTAGGGCGTTTTACAGCGCGTTCGAACGCGCTGTAAAACGCGAAAATGTGAACCAGTCCCATAGGGAAGCATTGGTTTGCATGTGTTGAGCATTTTACAGCGCGTTCGAACGCGCTGTAAAACGCGCAAGTGTGAACTTAGGGTAAGGGTCACGCCCGCTTCACAGACATTGACAGACCAAACTCCCCTTTTAATGCACCACAAACAACCGCAAACAGTCCATTTGCACAACCGCAGACTCCCCATTTGCACAAGGTTGGATACCAAGCTAGCCATGTCCCGGTGATGTCATTGAAGGTTTCTTCCTCCACCCAGCCACGTACAACACCAAGGGTCCCCGAAAGGTCAATTGAATTGATTTTTCAAACGGGAAGATGGTTAAAAAAATGCTGGCTCCCTCCCCTTTGTTTTAAACCACGGTCACAGCGTCTGCGCTGTGCAATTTACTGTCACACCTGATACGAGTGGTATTTTCTGTAGTAATATTCTCATCAGTTTAATCCCTGTTACGTACCCAATCTGGGGTCCATTTATTGAATAGATTTTTCGAACGGGGAGATGGTTAAAAAAACGCTGGCTCCCTCCACTCTGTTTAAATCCACGGTCACTGCGTCTGCGCCGTGCAATTTACTGTCACACGTGATATGAGTGGTATTTTCTGTAGTACTATTCTCATCAGTTTAATCCCTCTAACGTCCCCAATCTGGGGTCCATTTATTGAATTGATTTTTCGAACGGGGAGAAGGTTAAAAAAACGCTGGCTCCCTCCCCTTTGTTTTAATCCACGGTCACTGCGTCTGCGCCGTGCAATTTACTGTCACACCCGATATAAGTGGTATTTTCTGTAGTACTTTTCTCATCAGTTTAATCCCTGTTACGTCCCATATCAGGGATTGCCTTATGTGAAAAAAAATTTTGGCCAGGTACCTTCGACTGCCTTTACAGTGACAGACCAAACTCTCATACACCAAACTGAATTCATTTTAGGAACCGGAAGATGGAAAAAGCAGCTTGGTCGGTCCTCTTACTCCCAAATTGGGGCACTGCGCGTGCACAGAGCAATGTGCTGTGACACCCTATATGAGTGGTGTTTTAACTAGTACTATTCCTATCAGTTTAATCGCTGTTACGTACCCAATCGGGGACGTGTGTCGAATTGATTAACCATTGTCGAATTAACTAACCATTACGACATCATGAAATAATTTTGTTCTGAGCTCTGTACTTGCTTTGTATTGTAATTGATGGGGATAATAAATAAACTATTGATGGGGATAATAATAAACTATTAAGAGACTTTATTATGATTTTTTATTTTATGTATTAAAAACCCATACAACTTAAAAAAAAAAAAAGGTAAATTAATGTTTTTTCTATGAAATAATATCCAGCCGTCCGATCGCTTTTGGTCTGACCATAATGAAGCAACGGCCTTATCATCTGTGGTGTGGCAACATTGCCAACACACTCATAGAGGTGATGATTAGTGTTGAGCGAACAGTTCGAGCATAGTTCGGGTTCGTACCGAATTTTGGGGTGTCCGGGACACGGACCCGAACCCGGACAATTTCAAAAAAATTCAGGTTCGGGTTCGTTGTTCAGCGATTACTTCCAGCTTTCTGAAGGGCTGCACAGCAGCTAATCAGCTAGCGTTTTACTTCTTGCCCTAAGAGCCCATCACAGCCATGCCTACTAATGGCATGGCTGTGATTGGCCAAGTGCAGCATGTGACCCAGCCTCTATTTAAGCTGAAGTCACGTAGCGTCGCACGTCACACTGCTCTGATTAGTGTAGGGAGAGGACTCAGCTTCTGTGAGGGCGAGATTAGGCAGGGAAAAGTCAGCAACAGCACCTAATGAACGGATCGATCTACAGCTGTGAATGATTGGACTTCTGCTAGTTACTTGCTCACTGGTTTTTAGGCTGCACAGAGCGTTTTTCTGTTACTTATTTTCTGGGGTGATCGGCGGCCATTTTGTGACTTGTGGTGCACCAGAACAAGCTGCCACCAAGTCCATCAATCCATCAATACTAGTTTTTTCTTGCTATATCCTACATCAGGGGCTTGGCTGTGCTAATTGTCACCCCTAGAAACTCAGAATAGCAATTTCTATATTTCATTAAGGGATTAAATACAATTGCCCAAATACCAATCCCCTAAATCTGGTGTTCCAGCTTTGGCTAGCCAAGTATAATACTGTCTGCTGTCTGGCAAAGGATAGATTATTTTATGTGGTGAAATTCAATTGCCAAAATAGCAATACCATAAATCAGTGGTTTCAGCTGTGGCTGGCAAAGTATAATAGTGTCCGCCAAAACATATATTTTGTTCTGGGGTGAAATTCAATTGCCAAAATAGTAATACCCTGAATCTGGTGTCCCAGCTGTTGCAGGCCAAGATTCATAGTGTCCGCAAAAACATATATTTTGTTCTGGGGTGAAATTCAATTGCCAAAATAGCAATACCCTGAATCTGGTGTTCGAGCTGTTGCAGGCCAATTGTAAATCTGTCCATAAAAGGATACCTTTCATCCAGGGCCTAAATACTAGCCGTAAAAGAGATATTCCCCTAAATCAGTGGTTACTGCTGTGCCTGGATTAGTGTAATATGCTACATAAATAAATAGGCAGATAGTGTTAGGTGCCTTTAAAAAAAGGCCTGAATTTGAAATCAATAAATTGGGCCAAATATTTTTTTTCTTATTGTGGTGCTTGGTGAACGGTAACAATGAGGAAAACATCTAGTAAGGGACGCGGACGCGTTCGTGGTGGTGTTAGTGTACCCTCTTGTGCTGGGAGAGGACGTGGCCATTCTGCCACAGCCACACGTCCTAGTGAACCAACTACCTCAGGTTCCAGTACCCGCCAGAATTTACAGCGATATTTGGTGGGGCCCAATGCCGTTCTAAGGATAGCAAGGCCTGAGCAGGTACAGGCGCTAGTCAATTGGGTGGACGACAGTGGATCCAGCATGTTCACAACATTATCTCCCACCCAGTCTTCTGCAGAAAGCGCAAAGGTTGCACCTGAAAACCAAGCCCATCAGTCTGTCACATCACCCCCATTCATATCAGGGAAACTGTCTTAGCCTCAAGTTATGCAGCAGTCTCTTATGCTGTTTGAAGACTCTGCTGGCAGGGTTTCCCAAGGGAATACACCTAGCCCTTCCCCAGTGGTGGAAGACATAGAATGCACTGATGCACAACCACTGATGTTTCCTGATGATGAGGACATGGGAATACCACCTCATCGGAGTCTGCACGTCTCTGATGATGATGAAACACAGGTGCCAACTGCTGCGTCTTTCTGCAGTGTGCAGACCGAACAGGAGGTCAGGGAGGAAGACTGTGTGGAAGACGATGCAGGGGACGATGAGGTCCTAGACCCCACATGGAATAAAGGTCATGCCACTGACTTTCATAGTTCAGAGGAAGAGGCAGTGGTGAGACTGCGCGTAGCAAAAGAGAGAGGAGGGGGCAAAAGCAGAACAGCCGCCTCCAAGAGAGTTCGCCTGCTACTGGCCACTGCCACCAGGGACCAAGCACCCCATAGGCAGCTTCAAGGAGTTCCCTGGCATGGCACTTCTTTAAACAATGTGCTGATGACAAGACCCGAGTGGTTTGCACGATGAGCCATCAGTGCCTGAAGCGAGGCATTAACGTTCTGAACCTTAGCACAACCTGCATGACCAGGAATCTACATCCAAAGCATTAACTGCAGTGGAGTAAACACCTTAAAAGCAAGGAACTCACTCTGGCTCCCCCTGCTCCCTCTTCTGCTGCTGCCTCGGCCTCTTCCTCCGCCTCGGGAGGAATGTTTGCACCTGCCGCCCAACAAACAGAGGATGTGCCACCGACAACACCACCTGCGTCACCAAGCATCTCCACCATGTCACACGGCAGCGTTCAGCTCTCCATCTCACAAACCTTGGAGAGAAACGTAAATTCCCACCTAGCCACCCTCGAGCCCTGGGCCTTAATGCCAGCATTTCTAAACTACTGGCCTTTGAAATGCTGTCATTCAGGCTGGTGGACACAGACAGCTTCAAACAGCTGATGTCCATGGCTGTCCCACAGTATGTTGTTCCCAGCCGCCACTACTTCTCCAAGACAGCCGTGCCTTCCCTGCACAACCAAGTATCCGATAAAATCAAGTGTGCACTGCGCAACGCCATCTGTGGCAAGGTCCACCAAACCACAGATACGTGGACCAGTAAGCACGGCCAGGGACGCTATATATCCCTAACTGCACACTGGGTAAATGTAGTGGCGGCTGGGCCGCAGGCGGAGAGTTCCTTGGCGCACGTCCTTCCGCCACCAAGGATCGCAGGGCATCATTCTTTGCCTCCTGTAGCCTCCTCCTCCTACTATGCTTCCTCCTCCTCTGCTTCCACCAGCTCATCCAGTCAGCCACACACCTTCACCACCAACTTCAGCACAGCCCAGGGTAAACGTCAGCAGGCCATTCTGAAACTCATATGTTTGGGGGACAGGCCCCACACCGCGCAGGAGTTGTGGCGGGGTATTGAACAACAGACCGATGAGTGGTTTCTGCCGGTGGGCCTCAAGCCCGGCCTGGTGGTGTGCGATAATGGGCGACATCTCGTCGCAGCTCTGGGACTAGCCGGTTTGACGCACATCCCTTGCCTGGCGCATGTGCTGAATTTGGTGGTGCAGAAGTTCATTCACAACTACCCCGACATGTCAGAGCTGCTGCATAAAGTGAGGGCCGTCTGTGCGCGCTTCCGGCGATCACATCCTGCTGCTGTTCGCCTGTCTGCGCTACAGCGGAACTTCGGCCTTCCTGCTCACCGCCTCATATGCGACATGCCCACCAGGTGGAACTTCACCTTGCACATGCTGGAGAGACTGTGCGAGCAGCAGCAGGCCATAGTGGATTTTCAGCTGCAGCACGCACGCGTCAGTCGCACTGCGGAACAGCACCACTTCACCACCAATGATTGGGCCTCCATGCGAGACCTGTGTGCCCTGTTGCGCCGTTTCAAGTACTCCACCAACATGGCTAGTGGCGATGACACCGTTATCAGCGTTAAAATACCACTTCTATCTCTCCTTGAGAAAATGCTTAGGGCGTCGATGGAAGCTGAGGTGGCCCAGGAGGAGGAGGAGGATGAGGGGTCATTTTTAGCACTTTCAGGCCAGTCTGTTAGAAGTGGCTCAGAGGGAGGTTTTTTGCAACAGCAGAGGCCAGGTACAAATGTGGCCAGCCAGGGCCCACTACTGGAGGATGAGGAGGATGAGGAGGAGGTGGAGGAGGATGAGGATGAAGTAGGTTCAAAGCAGCGTAGCACCCGACACAGCTCTGTCCCATCACTGGTGCGTGGCTGGGGGCATACGGAGGATGATGACGATACGCCTCCCACAGAGGACAGCTTGTTCTTACCTCTGGGGAGCCTGGCACACATGAGCGAATACATGCTGCAGTGCCTGCGCAACGACAGCAGAGTTGCCCACATTTTAAAGTGTGCGGACTACTGGGTTGCCACCCTGCTGGATCCCCGGTACAAAGACAATGTGCCCACCTTACTTCCTGCACTGGAGCGTGATAGGAAGATGCGCGAGTACAAGCGCACGCTGGTAGATGCGCTCCTGAGAGCATTCCCAAATGTCACAGGGGAACAGGTGGAAGCCCAAGGCGAAGGCAGAGGAGGAGCAAGAGGTCGCCAACGCAGCTGTGTCACGGCCAGCTCCTTTGAGGGCAGGGTTAGCATGGCAGAAATGTGGAAAAGTTTTGTCTCCACGCCACAGCTAACTGCACCACCACCTGATACGGAACGTGTTAGCAGGAGGCAGCATTTCACTAACATGGTTGAACAGTACATCTGCACACCCCTGCATGTACTGACTGATGGTTCGGCCCCATTCAACTTCTGGGTCTCCAAATTGTACACGTGGCCAGAGTTAGCATTTTATACCTTGGAGGTGCTGGCCTGCCTGGCGGCCAGTGTTTTGTCTGAACGTGTATTCAGCACGGCAGAGGGCATCATTACTGACAAACGCAGCCGCCTGTCCACAGCCAACGTGGACAAGCTGACGTTCATAAAAATGAACCAGGCATGGATCCCACAGGGCCTGTCCCTCCCTTGTGCAGAATAGACATTTATAACTGCCTCCCCCTCAACCATGTATTCTTGTACTCCGGGGCACTTCTTTATTGTATCCTCATTTTTTTAACTTTACCATGATCTTGCGGTGCAACCCAAAGTTGAATGAACCTCTCCTCTGTCTGGGTGGTGGGGCCGAAATAACTGAAAGTGGCCTCCTCCAGTGGTGGGTGATATGACGCATGATTCCTTGCTGTGGGACCTCTCTCCTCTGTCTGGGTGCTGGGTCCGAAATAACTGAAAGTGGCCTTCTCCAGTGGTGGGTGATATGACGCCTTATTCCTTGCTGTGGGACCTCTCTCCTCTGTCTGGGTGCTGGGGCCGAAATAACTGAAAGTGCCCTTCTCCGGTGGTGGGTGATATGAAGCATGATTCCTTGCTGTGGGACCTCTCTCCTCTGTCTGGATGGTGGGGCATAAATAAATGAAAGTGGCCTTCTGCAGTGGTGGGTGATATGACGCATGATTCCTTGTAGTGGGACCTCTCTCCTCTGTCTGGGTGCTGGGGCCGAAATAACTGAAAGTGGCCTTCTCCAGTGGTGGGTGATATGATGCATGATTCCTTGCTGTGGGACCTGTATCCTCGGTCTGGGAGCTGGGGACGAAATAACTTAAAGTGGCCTTCTCCGGTGGTGGGTGATATGACTCATGATTCCATGCTGTGGGACCTCTCTCCTCTGTCTGGGTGCTGGGGCCTAAATAACTGAAAGTGGCCTTCTCCAGTGGTGGGTGATATGACGCCTTATTCCTTGCTGTGGGACCTCTCTCCTCAGTCTGGGTGCTGGGGCCGAAATAACTGAAAGTGGCCTTCTCCAGTGGTGGGTGATATGATTCATGATTTCTTGCTGTGGGACCTCTCTCCTCAGTCTGGGTGCCTGGCTTAAATAACTGAAAGTGGCCTTCTCCAGTGGTGGGTGATATGACGCATGATTCCTTGCTGTGGGACCTCTCTCTTCTGTCTGGGTGCTGGGGCCGAAATAACTAAAAGTGGCCTTCTCCAGTGGTGGGTGATATGACGCATGATTCCTTGCTGTGGGACCGCTCTCCTCTGTCTGGGTGCTGGGTCCGAAATAACTGAAAGTGGCCTTCTCCAGTGGTGGGTAATAAGACGCATGATTCCTTGCTGTGGGACCTCTCTCCTCTGACTGGGTGCTGGGTCTGAAATAACTGAAAGTGGCCTTCTCCAGTGGTGGGTGATATGACGCATAATTCCTTGCTGTGGGACTTCTCTCCTCTGTCTGGGTGCTGGGTCCAAAATAACTGAGTGTTGCCTTCTCCAGTGGTGGGTGATATGACGCATGATTCCTTGCTGTGGGACCTCTCTCCTCTGTCTGGGTGGTGGGGCATAAATAACTGAAAGTGGCCTTCTCTAGTGGTGGGTGATATGACGCATGATTCCTTGCTGTGGGACCTCTCTCCTCTGTCTGGGTGGTGGGGCATAAATAACTGAAAGTGGCATTCTCCAGTGGTGGGTGATATGACGCATGATTCCTTGTTGTGGGACCTCTCTCCTCTGTCTGGGTGGTGGGGCATAAATAACTGAAAGTGGCCTTCTCCAGTGGTGGGTGATATGACGCATGATTCCTTGCTGTGGGACCTGTATCCTCTGTCTGGGTGCTGGGCCGAAATAACTGAAAGTGGCCTTCTCCGGTGGTGGGTGATATGACGCATGATTCCTTGCTGTGGGACCTCTCTCCTCTGTCTGGGTGCTGGGTCCGAAATAACTGAAAGTGGCCTTCTCCAGTGGTGGTTGATATGACGCATGACTCCTTGCTGTGGGACCTCTCTCCTCTGTCTGGGTGCTGGGGCCATAATAACTGAAAGTGGCCTTCACCAGTGGTGGGTGATATGACGCATGATTCCTTGCTGTGGGACCTGTATCCTCGGTCTGGGTGCTGGGGCCGAAATAACTGAAAGTGGCCTTCTCCTTTGGTGGGTGATATGACGCATGATTCCTTGCTGTGCGACTGCTCTCGTCTGTCTGGGTGCTGGGGCCGAAATAACTGAAAGTGGCCTTCTCCAGTGGTGGGTGATATGACACATGATTCCTGGCTGTGGAACCTCTCTCCTCTGTCTGGGTGCTGGGGCCGAAATAACTGAAAGTGGCCTTCTCCAGTGGTGGGTGATATGACGCATTATTCCTTGCTGTGGGGACTGTATCCTCGGTCTGGGTGCTGGGCCGAAATAACTGAAAGTGGCCTTCTCAAGTGTTGGGTGAAATGACGCATGATTCCTTGCTGTGGGACCGCTCTCCTCTGTCTGGGTGCTGGGTCCGAAATAATTGAAAGTGGCCTTCTCCAGTGGTGGGTGATATGATGCATGATTCCTTGCTGTGGGACCTCTCTCCTCTGTCTGGGTGCTGGGTCCGACATAATTGAAAGTGGCCTTCTCCAGTGGTGGGTGATATGACGCATGATTCCTTGCTGTGGGACCTCTCTCCGATGTCTGGGTGCTGGGGCCGAAATAACTGAATGTGGCCTTCTCCGGTGGTGGGTGATATGACGCATGATTCCTTGCTGTGGGACCGCTCTCCTCTGTCTGGGTGCTGGGTCCGAAATAACTAAAAGTGGCCTTCTCCAGAGGTGGGTGATATGATGCATGATTCCTTGCAGTGGGACCTCTCTCCTCTGTCTGGGTGCTGGGGCCGAAATAACTGAAAGTGGCCTTCTCCAGTGGTGGGTGATATGACGCATGATTCCTTGCAGTGGGACCTCTCTCCTCTGTCTTGGTGCTGGGGCCGAAATAACTGAAAGTGGCCTTCTCCGGTGGTGGGTGATATGACGCATGATTCCTTGCTGTGGGACCTCTCTCCTCTGTCTGGGTGGTGGGGCCGAAATAACTGAAAGTGGCCTTCACCGGAGGTGGGTGATATGACACATGATTCCTTGCTGTGGGACCTCTCTCCTCTGTCTGGGTTGTGGGGCATAAATAACTGAAAGTGGCCTTCTCCAGTGGTGGGTTATATGACGCATGATTCCTTGCTGTGGGATCTCTCTCCTCTGTCTGGGTGGTGGGGCCAAAATAACTGAAAGTGGCCTTCTCCAGTGGTGGGTGATATGACGCATGATTCCTCGCTGTGGGACCTCTCTCCTCTGTCTGGGTGGTGGCGCATAAATAACTGAAAGTGGCCTTCTCCAGTGGTGGGTGAAATTACGCATGATTCCTTGCTGTGGGACCGCTCTCCTCTGTCTGGGTGCTTGGTCCGAAATAACTGAAAGTGGCCTTCTCCAGTGGTTAGTGATATGACGCATGATTCCTTGCTGTGGGACCTCTCTCCTCTGTCTGGGTGCTGGGGCCGAAATAACTGAAAGTGGCCTTCTCCAGTGGTGGGTGATATGACGCATGATTCCTTGCTGTGGGACCGCTCTCCTCTGTCTGGGTGCTGGGTCCGAAATAACTGAAAGTGGCCTTCTCCAGTGGTGGGTAATAAGACGCATGATTCCTTGCTGTGGGACCTCTCTCCTGTCTGGGTGCTGGGTCTGAAATAACTGAAAGTGGCCTTCTCCAGTGGTGGGTGATATGACGTATAATTCCTTGCTGTGGGACTTCTCTCCTCTGTCTGGGTGCTGGGTCCGAAATAACTGAGTGTTGCCTTCTCCAGTGGTGGGTGATATGACGCATGATTCCTTGCTGTGTGACCTCTCTCCTCTTTCTGGGTGCTGGGGCCGAAATAACTGAAAGTGGCCTTCTCCGGTAGTGGGTGATATGACGCATGATTCCTTGCTGTGGGACCTCTCTCTCTGTCTGGGTGGTGGGGCATAAATAACTGAGTGTTGCCTTCTCCAGTGGTGGGTTATATGACGCATGATTCCTTGCTGTGGGATCTCTCTCCTCTGTCTGGGTGGTGGGGCATAAATAACTGAAAGTGGCCTTCTCCAGTGGTGGGTGATATGACGCATGATTCCTTGCTGTGGGACCTCTCTCCTCTGTCTGGGTGGTGGCGCATAAATAACTGAAAGTGGCCTTCTCCAGTGGTGGGTGAAATGACGCATGATTCCTTGCTGTGGGACCTCTCTCCTCTGTCTGGGTGCTGGGGCCGAAATAACTGAAAGTGACCTTCTCCAGTGGTGGGTGATATGACGCATGATTCCTTGCTGTGGGACCTGTATCCTCGGTCTGGGTGCTTGGCCGAAATAACTGAAAGTGGCCTTCTACAGTGTTGGGTGAAATGACGCATGATTCCTTGCTGTGGGACCGCTCTCCTCTGTCTGGGTGCTGGGTCCGAAATAACTGAAAGTGGCCTTCTCCAGTGGTGGGTGATATAATACATGATTCCTTGCTGTGGGACCTCTCTCCTCTGTCTGGGTGCTGGGTCCGACATAATTGAAAGTGGCCTTCTCCAGTGGTGGGTGATATGACGCATGATTCCTTGCTGTGGGACCTGTATCCTCGGTCTGGGTGCTGGGCCGAAATAACTGAAAGTGGCCTTCTACAGTGTTGGGTGATATGACGCATGATTCCTTGCTGTGGGACCGCTCTCCTCTGTCTGGGTGCTGGGTCCGAAATAACTGAAAGTGGCCTTCTCCAGTGGTGGGTGATATAATGCATGATTCCTTGCTGTGGGACCTCTCTCCTCTGTCTGGGTGCTGGGTCCGACATAATTGAAAGTGGCCTTCTCCAGTGGTGGGTGATATGACGCATGATTCCTTGCTGTGGGACCTCTCTCCTCTGTCTGGGTTGTGGGGCATAAATAACTGAAAGTGGCCTTCTCCAGTGGTGGGTTATATGACGCATGATTCCTTGCTGTGGGATCTCTCTCCTCTGTCTGGGTGGTGGGGCCAAAATAACTGAAAGTGGCCTTCTCCAGTGGTGGGTGATATGACGCATGATTCCTCGCTGTGGGACCTCTCTCCTCTGTCTGGGTGGTGGCGCAAAAATAACTGAAAGTGGCCTTCTCCAGTGGTGGGTGAAATTACGCATGATTCCTTGCTGTGGGACCGCTCTCCTCTGTCTGGGTGCTTGGTCCGAAATAACTGAAAGTGGCCTTCTCAGTGGTTAGTGATATGACGCATGATTCCTTGCTGTGGGACCTCTCTCCTCTGTCTGGGTGCTGAGGCCGAAATAACTGAAAGTGGCCTTCTCCAGTGGTGGGTGATATGACGCATGATTCCTTGCTGTGGGACCGCTCTCCTCTGTCTGGGTGCTGGGTCCGAAATAACTGAAAGTGGCCTTCTCCAGTGGTGGGTAATAAGACGCATGATTCCTTGCTGTGGGACCTCTCTCCTGTCTGGGTGCTGGGTCTGAAATAACTGAAAGTGGCCTTCTCCAGTGGTGGGTGATATGACGTATAATTCCTTGCTGTGGGACTTCTCTCCTCTGTCTGGGTGCTGGGTCCGAAATAACTGAGTGTTGCCTTCTCCAGTGGTGGGTGATATGACGCATGATTCCTTGCTTTGTGACCTCTCTCCTCTTTCTGGGTGCTGGGGCCGAAATAACTGAAAGTGGCCTTCTCCGGTAGTGGGTGATATGACGCATGATTCCTTGCTGTGGGACCTCTCTCCTCTGTCTGGGTGGTGGGGCATAAATAACTGAGTGTTGCCTTCTCCAGTGGTGGGTTATATGACGCATGATTCCTTGCTGTGGGATCTCTCTCCTCTGTCTGGGTGGTGGGGCATAAATAACTGAAAGTGGCCTTCTCCAGTGGTGGGTGATATGACGCATGATTCCTTGCTGTGGGACCTCTCTCCTCTGTCTGGGTGGTGGCGCATAAATAACTGAAAGTGGCCTTCTCCAGTGGTGGGTGAAATGACGCATGATTCCTTGCTGTGGGACCTCTCTCCTCTGTCTGGGTGCTGGGGCCGAAATAACTGAAAGTGACCTTCTCCAGTGGTGGGTGATATGACGCATGATTCCTTGCTGTGGGACCTGTATCCTCGGTCTGGGTGCTTGGCCGAAATAACTGAAAGTGGCCTTCTACAGTGTTGGGTGAAATGACGCATGATTCCTTGCTGTGGGACCGCTCTCCTCTGTCTGGGTGCTGGGTCCGAAATAACTGAAAGTGGCCTTCTCCAGTGGTGGGTGATATAATACATGATTCCTTGCTGTGGGACCTCTCTCCTCTGTCTGGGTGCTGGGTCCGACATAATTGAAAGTGGCCTTCTCCAGTGGTGGGTGATATGACGCATGATTCCTTGCTGTGGGACCTGTATCCTCGGTCTGGGTGCTTGGCCGAAATAACTGAAAGTGGCCTTCTACAGTGTTGGGTGAAATGACGCATGATTCCTTGCTGTGGGACCGCTCTCCTCTGTCTGGGTGCTGGGTCCGAAATAACTGAAAGTGGCCTTCTCCAGTGGTGGGTGATATAATACATGATTCCTTGCTGTGGGACCTCTCTCCTCTGTCTGGGTGCTGGGTCCGACATAATTGAAAGTGGCCTTCTCCAGTGGTGGGTGATATGACGCATGATTCCTTGCTGTGGGACCTCTCTCCTCTGTCTGGGTGCTGGGGCCAAAATAACTGAAATTGGCCTTCTCCAGTATTGGGTGATATGACGCATGATTCCTTGCAGTGGGACCTCTCTTCAATTGATATTGGTTAAATTTTATATATTTTATTTTATTTTAACCCTTTAAGGACTCGGGGTTTTTTCATTTTTGCATTTTCGTTTTGCGCTCCATGCCTTCCGAGAGCCATAACTTTTTTATTTTTACGTTCACATGGCCATATGAGGGCTTTATTTTTGCGGGACAAGTTGTACTTTCCAACGCCACCATTTAATATTGCATACGATGTAGTGGGAAGCGGGAAAAAAATTCCAAATGGGGTGAAATTGCAAAAAAAAAACAATTCTACCACAATTTTACGGGTTTTTAAATTACGACGTTTGATGTGTGATAAAACTGACCATTTAGTTTTATTCTACAGGTCAGTACGAATCCGGCGATACCCAATATGTATAGTTTTTCTTGCGTTTTGATAGTGAAAAAAATTCAAAAGTGGGAAATTTTTTATTTTTTTATTTTTGTCGCCATATTTTGACCCCTATAACTTTTTTGTAATTAAGTGTATGGCATTGTATGGGGGCTTATTTTTTGCGGGGCGATCTGAACTTTTAGTTGATACCATTATGGGGTGTGTAGGACTTTTTGATCACTTTTTATTTAATTTTTTTGAGGAAATGAAGCGTTCAAAAATGGCGAATCCGCCATTTGGGCGCTTTTTCCGTTTTTCTGTTTACCGTATGGGGAATATATTTTTATATTTTTATACCACGGGCGTTTTCGCACATTATGACACCCATGATGTGTATTTTTAAAAAAAATATTATTTTATTTTAATTTTGGGGAAAGGGGGTGATTTGAATTTTTAGGTTTTTTTATTTATTTTTTATTTTTTATTTATTTTATTTTTCTTTTACACTGTTATATAGGTCCCATAGGGACCTATATAAATCAGTCATCTGATTGCTTTAACATAAACTCCAATACACTTGTATTGGAGTTTATGAGGATTTTACTACTTTCCTATGAAGCCCTATTGCTAACAAGGGCTCCATAGGAAATAGTAAGTGATAGCCTCATGCTGAATGAAAGGCTTGAGGCTATCCCTTACAGCGCTCCGATTCTCCCGATCACCACTAGGGGGAGCCGGAGAGCTGCCGAAAGTTTTTCTTTCGGTTTTAGCGCGCGCAGATGCCGTGGTCAGGATTGACCACGGCATCTGCGGAGTTAAATGATTGCGATCGGCATCGCTGCCGGCCGCGATCATTAGCCGCGGGGGTCAGCTACAGGAAACAGCCGGACCCCCGCAGCGATCGCGCCCACAGAGGGCAGGAGCGGGCGCCATACTTAGGGATCGGACCCATGACGTACCCATACGTCATGGGTCCTTAAGGGGTTAATTAATTTCCCTATCCACATTTGTTTGCAGGGGATTTACCTACATTTTGCTGCCTTTGGCAGCCCTCTAGCCTGTTCCTGGACTATTTTACAGCCTTTTTAGTGCCTAAAAGTTCGGGTTCTCTTTGACTTCAATGGGGTTCGGGTTCGGGATAATGTTCGGGTCGAGTTCGGATCCCGAACCCGAACATTTTTGGGAAGTTCGGCCGAACTTCCCGAACCCGAACTTCCAGGTGTTCGCTCATCTCTAGTGATGATTGCTTCATTGTGATACTCAAGCCCCTTCACCACAACAAGGTAACGATCACGAATGGGAATTGATACTTGTATGTGCCTTTTTGTTTTGTTTTATTTTTGCAGCCACAGTGCTGCACCATAGGACAGAATAATTTGGCATGTACACATGCCTGAAAAATAATGGCATTGTTGCAGCCGCTGTTGTAGAAGCGGCCGGAAAAATTGATGTTTTCCAGGCAGAAAAGTGACTAAATCATTGTGGCTTTAACCCTAGTTGGTGGTGGAGAATTCACGAAAGTCATCCAGTATGCAGACATTAAATACAGCAGTGTGGGGACCATTTTGATGCCAAGGCATGTCATCAGGCCTTTTGTTAGTCAAACGTATACCCCACTGTCAGTCCCTTAGGGATCCATGCCTCATTCATCTTTATGAAGGTGAGGTAATCAACACTTTTTTGACCGAGGCGACTTCTCTTGTCAGTGACAATGCCTCCTGCTGCACTGAAGGTCCTTTCTGACAGGACAGTTGAAGCAGGGCAGGCCAGAAGTTCAATTGCAAACTGGGATAGCTCAGGCCACAGATCAAGCCTGCACACCTAGTAGTGAAGGGGTTCATCGCTTCTCAAAATGTCGATATCTGCTGTTAAGGCGAGGTAGTCTGCTACCTGTCGGTCGAGTCGTTCTCTAAGGCTGGATCCCGAAGGGCTGTGGCGATGTGTAGGACTGAAAAAGCTCTGCATGTTCTCCATCAACAACACATCTGTAAATCGTCCAGTCCTTGCCGCCGTGGTAGGAGGAGGATTACACTCACCTCTTCCCCTGTTAGATTCCCGTTGTGCTGTGACATCCCCCTTATAAGCTGTGTAAAGCATATTTT
Source organism: Bufotes viridis (assembly GCA_033119425.1). Lineage (NCBI taxonomy): Eukaryota > Metazoa > Chordata > Amphibia > Anura > Bufonidae > Bufotes > Bufotes viridis. The sequence continues at coordinate 386,801,149 of CM065589.1, read as the reverse complement.
TTAGTTTGGTTTTGAACTGCTGCATCCTTTCCGACCTTTGGTAATTTGGTAACATTTCTGCCACTTTCTGCTTATACCGGGGGTCTAGTAGCGTGGCTACCCAGTACAGATCGTTCTCCTTTATCCTTTTTATACGTGGGTCCCTCAACAGACATGACAGCATGAAAGACCCCATTTGAACAAGGTTGGATGCAGAGCTACTCATTTCCCATTCCTCGTCCTCACTGATGTCATTGACGGTCTGTTCTTCCCCCCAGCCACGTACAACACCATGGGTCCCAGATAGGTGACAACAACGAGCACCCTGGGGTGCCTGCTGTGGTTGGTCTTCCTCCTCCTCAAAGCCGCCACATTCCTCCTCTGACTCCTCTTCCTCATACTCCTCTTCCAGCGTTGCCGCAGGTCCGGCAAGCGATGATGACAAGGCTGTTTCTGGTGGTGATGGAGACCACAACTCTTCCTCTTCCTCTTCACGTTCATCTACAGCCTGATCCAGTACTCTTCGCAGGGCACGCTCCAGGAAGAAAACAAATGGGATGAGGTCGCTGATGGTGCCTTTGTTGCGACTGACTAGGTTTGTCACCTCCTCAAAAGGACGCATGAGCCTACAGGCATTGCGCATGAGCATCCAGTAACGTGGCAAAAAAATTCCCAGCTCCGCATAGGCTGTCCTAGCACCCCGGTCATACAAATACTCATTGACGGCTTTTTTTTGTTGGAGCAGGCGGTCGAACATTAGGAGTGTTAAATTCTAATGTGTCGGGCTGTCGCAAATCAAGCGCCTCACTGGCATGTTGTTTCGCTGCTGAATATCAGAAAAGTGCGCCATGGCCCTGTAGGAACACCTGAAATGGCCACACACCTTTCTGGCCTGCTTGACGATGTCCTGTAAGCCTGGGTACTTAGACACAAAACGTTGTACGATGAGATTCAACACATGTGCCATGCACGGCACATGTGACAACTTGCCCAAATTTAATGCCGCCAACAGATTGCTTCCATTGTCACACACCACTTTGCCGATCTCCAGTTGGTGCGGGGTCAGCCACTGATCCACCTGTGCTTTCAGGGCGGACAGGAGTGCTGGTCCTGTGTGGCTCTCTGCTATCAGGCAAGTCAACCCCAAGACAGCGTGACACTGTCGTATCCGGGATGTGAAATAGGCCCTGGGTAGCTGGGGGGATTTAGTTGATGTGCAGCCAGACGCCGCAGCAGAAGAGGACTCAGCCGAGGAGGATATCGAAGAAGATGGAGTAGGAGTAGAAGAGGTGGCAGTAGGCCTGCCTGCAAGTCGTGGCGGTGTCACCAACTCCGCTACGGAGCCACGCATTCTATGCTTGTCAGCCGTCAGCAGGTTGACCAAATGCGCAGTGTACGTGATATACCTTTTCTGACTGTGCTTGGCAGACCAGGTATCAGTGGTCAGATGGACCCTTGCCCCAACACTGTATGCCAGAGATGACATGACTTCCTTTTCAATAACATAGTAGAGGTTTGGGATTGCCGTTTTTGAAAAAATATTTTGTCCGGGTACCTTCCACTGTGGTGTCCCAATAGCGACAAATTTTTTGAAGGCCTCAGACTCCACCAGCTGGTATGGTAAAAGCTGGCGGGATAAGAGTTCCGTCAAGCCAGCTGTCAGTCGCCGGGCAAGGGGGTGACTCTGTGACATTGGCTTCTTACGCTCAAACATTTCCTTAACAGACACCTGACTGTGGGCAGATGAGCAGGAACTGCTGAAGGTGAGAGGCGGAGTGGTGGTTGGTTGAGAGGGGGCAGGGAGGACAGCAGTGGTTGACGTGGCTGAAGATGCTGGACCAGGAGGAGCATGGTGGCTTTGACTTTGTGTGCTGCTTGTACTCATGTGTTGATCCCATAGGCGTTTGTGATGTGAGATCATGTGCCTTTGCAAAGCAGTTGTACCGAGGTGGGTGTTGGACTTCCCACAACTCAGTTTCTTTTGGCACAGGTTGCAAATGGCATTGCTGTTATCAGAGGCAGAAACACAAAAAAAAATGCCACACTGCTGAGCTTTGCAATGACGGCATTCTGGTGGTGGCAACAGCATGCGTTGACTGGCGTGCTGTCTGGCTGACCCCCTGGGTGCCGATACATGCTGTCTGACTGTGCCACTAACTCCATGCGACGACCTCCCCCTGCTTCCAACTCGTCTCCTCCTTCTCTCTGTCTCCCCTTCTGAACTTTCCCCCTCTTCTTCTCTTCGAGCAGGCACCCACGTGGCATCCGTGGACACATCGTCATCATCAACCGCTTCACTTGTATCTGACACCTCAGCAAAGGAAGCAGCAGCGGGTACACATCATCATCATCATCACACTGTAAAAACTAAATGCCTTTTTTTATGCAAAGTCCTGTGCCACACGGGATGAGTGGTGGGCACTGGCAGTGGGCACACTACAGTCAGTGGAAGTCGGCCTGAAACACACTAGCAGGCAAGCAACTGAAATTACACAAAAGTGTAAAAATGAAATGCCTTTTTTTGATGCAAAGTACTGTGCCACACGGTATTAGTGGTGGGCACTGGCAGTGGGCACACTACAGTCTGTGGAAGTCGGCCTGACACACACTAGCAGGCAAGCAACTGAAATTACACAAAAGTGTAAAAATGAAATGCCTTATTTATCGGCAAGCTACTGTGCCACCCGGTATGAGTGGTGGGCACTGGCAGTGGACACACTACAGTCAGTGGAAGTTGGCTTGACACACACTAGCAGGCAAGCAACTGAAATTACACTAAAGTGTAAAAATTAAATGCCTTATTTATCGGCAAGCTCCTGTGCCACCCGGTATGAGTGGTGGGCACTGGCAGTGGGCACACTACAGTCAGTGGAAGTCGGCCTGACACACACTGGCAGCATGCAAGCAACTGAAATTAGACTAATGTGTAAAAATTAAATGCCTTATTTATCGGCAAGCTACTGTGCCACCCGGTATAAGTGGTGGGCACTGGCAGTGGGCACACTACAGTCAGTGGAAGTCGGCCTGACACACACTGGCAGCAGGCAAGCAACTGAAATTAGACTAATGTGTAAAAATGAAATGCCTTATTTATCGGCAAGCTACTGTGCCACCCGGTATGAGTGGTGGGCACTGGCAGTGGGCACACTACAGTCTGTAGAAGTCAGCCTGACACACACTGGCAGCATGCAAGCAACTGAATTTAGACTAAAGTGTAAAAACGAAATGCCTTTTTTTTATGCAAAGTCCTGTGCCACACGGGATGAGTGGTGGGCACTGGCAGTGGGCACACTACAGTCAGTGGAAGTCGGCCTGACACACACTAGCAGGCAAGCAACTGAAATTACACTAAAGTGTAAAAATTAAATGCCTTTTTTTGATGCAAAGTCCTGTGCCACACGGTATGAGTGGTGGGCACTGGCAGTGGGCACACTACAGTCAGTGGAAGGCGGCCTGACACACACTAGCAGGCAAGCAACTGAAATTACACTAAAGTGTAAAAATGAAATGCCTTTTTTTGATGCAAAGTCCTGTGCCACAAGGGATGAGTGGTGGGCATTGGCAGTGGGCACACTACAGTCTGTGGGCCTGCAGCTCCTCACACACGGGCAGGCCAGGCAACTGCAATATATATATGGAGAGAAAAAAAAAGCAGACTAATGTAGCAGCCCTTAAAAGGGCTTTTTGGGGTGCTGTCAGCTACACTATCCCTCCTCTCACTAAGACTGCAGCTTCCGAATGAATCTAAAATGGATGCTGTTCAGGAGATGGGAGGGTCTGGGAGGGAGGGTATGCTGCTGATCGGCTGGAATGTGTCTGCTGACTGTGAGGTAAAGGGTCAAAGTTTGCTCAATGATGATGTATAGGGGGCGGACCGAACATCGCATATGTTCGCCCGCCGTGGCAAACGCGAACAAGCTATGTTCGCCGGGAACTGTTTGCCGGCGGATAGTTCGGGCCATCTCTACTTGTGTTGAGGTTACGGGACCGGTCTCCTCTTTGCAGGTGCCATGGCCCTGAGTCTGTGAATGAGGCCTGTAGCACTGCAGGCAGACATGAATCCTTTTTGGCTGTGATGAGAACTTCAACTCCCATAGCATTCCCACCTGACGCCACCCCAACCTCCTATTCCACCTCCTCCTCCTCCAAGTTGGCAATTGATATTGGTTAATTTTTATTTTATTTTATTTTAATTCATTTCCCTATCCACATTTGTTTGCAGGAGATTTACCTACATTTTGCAGCCTTCTAGCCCTTTCCTGGACTATTTTACAGCCTTTTTAGTGCACAAAAGTTTGGGTACCTATTGACTTCAATGGGGTTCGGGTTCGGGGTGAAGTTCGGGTCGAGTTCGGATTTTGAACCTGAACATTTTCGTGAAGTTCGGCCTAACTTCTCGAACCCAAACATCCAGGTGTTCGCTCAACTCTATTTAGGAGGTAGCAGCCTGTTGGCTTCACTGCAGCTAAGTCCAAATCCCTGTATAGGTGTTAAAGGATAAAAACCAGGGGACTAACAGAATAATGCCCTTAAGATTTGCCCAAAGTCAATTCTGTTGGTTGATGCAGTGGTTCCACACTCAATGTTGTATTACATTAATTTGAATCATAATTAAATCTTATTTACTCTCAACAAGATTTAATAGTTTTAAATCCAGTCATAATAATGTTTCTGGTCACCGCTGGCCAGTTTGAGGAAAATTTCGAAGGTTTATCTCTTGGCGAGAGGCGAGGTTGAATCTTTAAAGCCACTATATCTGCGAGAATGGGAGAAAGAATTAGATACCCTCTTAGCGGATAAGGAGGTTAAACGGATACTGGCTTATTCATATGGGTTTTCTCCCTGTATCTGGCTTCAGGAAAAGCACTTTAAATTGCTTTCGCGCTGGTACAGAACCCCTGAATTTCTCTTCAAAAGAGGCCTGCTCCCTAGCTAGAGGTGTTGGAAGTGGAACACCTCTGGAGGTGGGGTGGGCTCCCTGTCACACATCTGGTGGAGCTGCCCTCTAATTACGACTTACTGGGGAGAGGTGGAAGCGCTAATCCAAAAACTGACGACTCCAGACTTTAAGGTCTCATTGGAGATGGTAGTATTATCCCTACCTACTTCTTATTACTCCCCTTCCAAACGGAACTTGACATCACATCTTCTCTTGGCTGCCAAAGCGGCCATCCCTCTGCATTGGTAAGACTCTAACCTCCCTGCTATACAAGAATGGAAAAAGTGAACTAGATTCTTAAAAATATGGCAGCCTTGGAAATCCCTGGCGGAGGACCGTAGATGGTGGCCACACAAGTATTATAGCTCGTGAGCCTCCCTCCCCCTCTTGCATTCCCTGTTCCCCCCGCCCTCCACCTCCTTCTCTCTTTCTTCTTCGCTTTGTCTCTTTTCTCTGTCCTCCCTTCTATCTTGCTTCTTCTTCCTCTCCTCTCTTCCTTTTCTCTTTTTACAGTGTACAGCAATTGCAAACTGTTAACCTGATCTGAAATGTTTTCTGTTATCTTCTTTGTTCAATGTATATATCTGGCAGAGCCGATTACTGATTACTAACATGTATCAATGTTATATGCCACTTTATGTATGTACCAAGACATCTCTTTGTTTTGAAAAATTTAAAAAAAAAATTAAAATAAAGAATTTATAAATAAATAAATGATGGTCTTTGCGAGCAAAATAATTGGCTCATATTTCTTTTAGAAAGTAGTTAATTAGTTATAGGAATCTAAAATGGATAGAATGTCGCACCAGGGGACACAAGTATTATAAGTGGTGCTCCGTACCTAACGATCTCACCCAATCGTAGAAAAGTTAAAAAAATTAATAGAAAAGGTAGGGCACACACCGGATAATGGGTCACAGGTAGTTGAATTTATTCGTATAAAATTTATAAAATGTGTAGAGATTGATTAAAGTGCCATGTGCTAATGCCAAGAAACATCAAATATAATAATGTAACAATGTGACAATTACAACAATGTGACAAAAGTGATTCGAAAAAACAGTAGTATAGTGCAAATGTATAAAAATAAAATAATAATGATAAAGTGTCCTCGTGCCTTTTGAACCAACGGGATCTCTTCTAAATTGGGAGATCGACTCCAATCGGACAAGGAGGAATTGATATCTCTGTATAACTGTACAAATTGATTGTCCACTTATATTCAAATCTGAGCGATATTGCGCTCCAAAAATACAGCGGCGTCCCGCTGAGTAGGCGATCGCAAGTAGAGAAGGTTCGATCTTACCGGGTCTCTAGTGTAAATCTCTCCCACCTCTCCGTCTGTAGGTACGTAGGTATCGGGAGGCCACGGCCTGCAAAAGTGTGTGTCGGCGTCTTCCTACACGTGGTGCGGTGGAATCGTCAGTAGTTCCGCTGTGTCAGGTGCCGTACAACACGCATAATAAGCTGGCGGTGTAGAAGACCAACAAACTTCTCCTAAAGTCTCCAAGATATTGTCAGTGGACTAACTCGATATCGGGGGTCAGCAACCAGACGCGTTTCGGGGTGTACAGGTAAAACCCCTTCCTCAGTGGTTAAGGATCCCCTATTCACTTCCTCCTTTTATATAGCATTGGGAGTGTCACAAAAATTGGTATGGAATTTCATGGGATTGGTTCAAAAGGCAAACGCATTACATGATGGCATTTCTTACACCTAGCAGTATGTTATCGAACAGAGCTTACATACACTTCTATAATAGCTCATAGCGGTCACTTAAGTTGAAAAACGCATCATGACCATGATGCGGTTTTGATGCGTTTCTTCTACGATTTATATAAGTAGAGTTTTATTCACAATTCTTCTGATGTGTACAGCTAAATTGTAGAAGAAATCACTCAGAAACCTTCTTTATCGTCTCTCTTATAGAGATTTGGTGAAAATCTTGATATAGGTGTTCTAAAAATAATAAAAAATAAATAGAAACGGCTTCAATTAAAACAGTGTTAGTCCTATTGCAAAATGGAAAAGGGAAACCTCAGACATTTTTGTACATATAGAATTACATATAAAATTACCATACACAGGGATATGTTACAAATAGACTATGGTATATTGATTTGTAGTATCTCTCAAACAGAGTCTATTCATTCACATCAATAAACACAATTTGTTTACATTCTGTTGAATAGCATTAAAGCCATAATCTGTAATCTTGTTATTCAACCGTAGATCCGAAGTGAATGGGGTGGAGGCTCGCCCGGTAACGGGAACCAGACCAGTATAACAAAGGGCTGGTCACCCGTCAGCGGAGGGCATCCACCCTAAATAAACAAACAATTCAAAATCTGCATTGAGGCCTTTCGGAAATAGGGTCTCAAATTCGAAAATTCGTTTTGATTCCCACCTTGACATCTTCTCGATGTGGTTACCTCCCCTCCATTCTCTCTCTACTTTATCTATAGCATAGAATTTCATACCCGAGGGATCATTGTTATGTTTCTGTTTGAAGTGGTTAGAGAGAGTATGGTTAGTATAACCTTTTAAGATATTGGATACATGTTCTGAAACTCGTTTCTTAAGGGATCTTTTGTCCTCCCCACATATTGGAGTCTACATGGGCACTCTATTATGTAGATTACATTCTCGCTATTACAAGACAAAAGATCCCTTATAGTATGTTTATGTTTATTAGTTGTTGAGATAACTACCTGTGTTTTTTTAGGGAATGAGGTAAGTCGACAGTTCCTGCAGGAACTGTCGACTTACCTCATTCCCTAAAAACACAGGTAGTTATCTCAACAACTAATAAACATAAACATACTATAAGGGATCTTTGTCTTGTAATAGCGAGAATGTAATCTACATAATAGAGTGCCCATGTAGACTCCAATATGTGGGAGGACAAAGATCCCTTAAGAAACGAGTTTCAGAACATGTATCCAATATCTTAAAAGGTTATACTAACCATACTCTCTCTAACCACTTCAAACAGAAACATAACAATGATCCTCGGGTATGAAATTCTATGCTATAGATAAAGTAGAGAGAGAATGGAGGGAGGTAACCACATCGAGAAGATGTCAAGGTGGGAATCAAAACGAATTTTCGAATTTGAGACCCTATTTCCGAAAGGCCTCAATGCAGATTTTGAATTGTTTGTTTATTTAGGGTGGATGCCCTCCGCTGACGGTGACCAGCCCTTTGTTATACTGGTCTGGTTCCCACTACCGGGCGAGCCTCCACCCCATTCACTTGGATCTACGGTTGAATAACAAGATTACAGATTATGGCTTTAATGCTATTCAACAGAATGTAAACAAATTGTGTTTACTGATGTGAATGAATAGACTCTGTTTGAGAGATACTACAAATCAATATACCATAGTCTATTTGTAACATATCCCTGTGTATGGTAATTTTATATGTAATTCTATATGTACAAAATGTCTGAGGTTTCCCTTTCCATTTTGCAATAGGACTAACACTGTTTTAATTGAAGCCGTTTCTATTTTTTTATTATTTTTTAGAACACCTATATCAAGATTTTCACCAAATCTCTATAAGAGAGACGATAAAGAAGGTTTCTGAGTGATTTCTTCTACAATTTAGCTGTACACATCAGAAGAATTGTGAATAAAACTCTACTTATATAAATCGTAGAAGAACGCATCAAAACCGCGATCATGGTCATGATGCGTTTTCAACTTAAGTGACCGCTATGAGCTATTATAGAAGTGTATGTAAGCTCTGTTCGATAACATACTGCTAGGTGTAAGAAATGCCATCATGTAATGCGTTTGCCTTTGAACCAATCCCATGAAATTCCATACCAATTTTGTGACACTCCCAATGCTATATAAAGGAGGAAGTGAATAGGGGATCCTTAACCACTGAGGAAGGGGTTTTACCTGTACACCCGAAACGCGTCTGGTTGCTGACCCCGATATCGAGTTAGTCCACTGACAATATCTTGGAGACTTTAGGAGAAGTTTGTTGGTCTTCTACACCGCCAGCTTATTATGCGTGTTATACGGCACCTGACACAGCGGAACTACTGACGATTCCACCGCACCACGTGTAGGAAGACGCCGACACACACTTTTGCAGGCCGTGGCCTCCCGATACCTACGTACCTACAGACGGAGAGGTGGGAGAGTTTACACTAGAGACCCGGTAAGATCGAACCTTCTCTACTTGCGATCGCCTACTCAGCGGGACGCTCGCTGTATTTTTGGAGCGCAATATCGCTCAGATTTGAATATAAGTGGACAATCAATTTGTACAGTTATACAGAGATATCAATTCCCTCCTTGTCCGATTGGAGTCGATCTCCCAATTTAGAAGAGATCCCGTTGGTTCAAAAAGGCACGAGGACACTTTATCATTATTATTTTATTTTTATACATTTGCACTATACTACTGTTTTTTCGAATCACTTTTGTCACATTGTTGTAATTGTCACATTGTTACATTATTATATTTGATGTTTCTTGGCATTAGCACATGGCACTTTAATCAATCTCTACACATTTTATAAATTTTATACGAATAAATTCAACTACCTGTGACCCATTATCCGGTGTGTGCCCTACCTTTTCTATTAATTTAGTTATAGGAATAGTAAGTTAACCCAATTAGTCATTTTTGTTCTTCAGTCTCCAGTCATCAGAGTAGCTTTAGTCATTGGAGTCAAGACGGCTTTATTCATTTTAGTAAAATACCAGACACAAGGTCAATGGCACAAAAGATGACTATTTTAGGAACAGTCATGTATAAGCCATTATTACAGAAGGGCAAACTACAGATTCCAAGCCTTTACTAGGTCTGCTGAAGTTTGCTATATTACAGGAAACGTAAGGCTCAAGAAAGTGATGCTGACGGAGCCTGACAATACCGCTAATTCAAAGCAGCTTTAATCTGCCTCTGATACATAGGGAATTTTGCCAATGGCACAAAAATGAAGAAGTTGGAAAAAGTCTTGAATAGACCCCTTTGTTATTTCATAGTCAACAAGATTAGCAGTAACTGTACAAACTTTAGATGAATTATCCCCTTTGAAGTTGGAGCTGGTCACAATGTGCTGTTTAATGTCTTCTTGAAGTTGTAAAGATATTAATTTTCTCTGTTTCAGCACTGTCCTTTCTTGGTAAATCCAATATCCTGCAGATAAACCTTGTTCTGACAAATGACTTGTAGAATCCATGCTCAGAAAGTTATTATTTAGTGAAGGACTATCTAAAGACTACTCACTGATTGGATGTAATTGTGGTTGGCATTACATCGAAATCCACTTTGCTGACATATTTTTCTGTATACAGTTCTGGACCTCTAATGCACCCATGCTTTAGAACCATGACAATAATAAATGCTAATTATAATGAATGAACAGACTGCTGTGATGTGATATTTAGAAAGGTGTGCAATGCAGTTTGATGGTTATATCAATTGGCAGCATTTTGAAGTCCACATTTAAGTGTGCATTAAATAGATACAGCTGAAATAATGGTGACCAAGTATCGGAATTGAATATACAACTTTTAAATATCACAGCAATTTAGCTAAAAACATTTAAATTTTGCATCTTTAATAAATGGCCCTGTTAGTGCATTTAGACATTATACAGGGTGTCTATTATTCAGACATATGACTCACTCACAAAGTGTTTTTCTTGCTCTGGAACAAAGAAGTCACTAAAAGAAAAATATACTAAGGTATGTATCCTGTTAGAAAACTAGTCATTGCCCGAAAAGGATACTAAAGGAAAAATAACAAATTTTATTAATATGCTCTTAAAAAAAATTGCCATACCAGAGCCGGATGCCCGGGCTCATAATATCAAGTGGGGCTGGATGCTTTGTAACTAATTCTTACTATTCTGTTCTTGCTGCGCGGTCTCACACCATCAGTTGAGACTGCTCTCTATACACACTATCACTCAATCTAAACCTTCTCATTACTATATCGACATGCTTCTGATGATGCAGGTTACCCTGTGGAAACACGTTGAGCATAAAAGCGTTGACTAAGAGCAAAAGAGGGCTAACTAAAGAGTGACCATTAATATCCTGAGTGTTCTATACATTAAGTGATTAGTAATTTTGCAGAGCAATCAAAAGAAGCAGATATTGCGCTCTGCAAATTTTTTAGGGACAGAATACATTCAGAGCGATCCAAATATAAAGAGATTAACTATTTGCAGAGCCATCAAATGAACTAAAGAGAGGCCTCTGACATTTGCTATAGAATTTGGATGTCAGTCTGTCCTTGATGTATTTCTTGGAGAGAAGTGGCTTCTTTGCTACCCTTCGTGATAGCAGGCCATCCTCCAAAAGACCTTACCTTACTGTGTATGCAGATGCATTTACACTTGCCTGCTGCCATCCCTCTGCAAGCTCTCCACAGGGGGCATATCCTCCTTAGGAGATGGTCCTGTCACTTGCTGGGCTTTCTTGGGTGCCCTGAAGCCTTCTTCACAGCAAATTAATATCTCTCTTTGAAGGTCTTGATATAATTAATGGTTGATTTAGGTGCACTCTTACAAGCAGCAATGTCCTTACCTGTGAAGCCCTTTTGTTGCAAAGCAATGCTAACTGCAAATGTTTCCTTGGAGGAAACCATGGTTAATAGAAGAAGACAATGATTTCAAGCACCAACCCACTTTTAACCTCTTAAGGACACAGGACGTACCCGTACGTCCTGTGTCCTGTCTCTAAAGATGGCGCCCGCTCCTGCTTCCTGCGGGCGCCTTAGCCGCGGGTGTCCGCATGGTTCTTGTAGCAGACACCCACGTCATTTAACCCCTCAGATGCCGTGGTCAATCCTGAATGAATAAAATCCTTAATGAATCCTTCTATGAATGAGACCCAGGCTGCTCTGTAGTATTTTCTATGGAGCCTTGCCTGTAATACGCTTCATAAGAAATATGCAATTTTTTCATATATTCCAATGCTATTGCATTGGAATGTATGAAAATCGCAATCAGATGATTGTAAGGTATAGTTCACTATGGGAACTATATAAAAGTGTAAAAGAATAAAATAAATAAATAAAAGTTTAAGAAATAAATAAATAAAAAAAATCATTAAAAATCATAAAAGTTAAAATTTTGCTAAAATAAAAATTAAAAAATTAAAAAAATACACATCATGGGTGTCGCAATGTGCGAAACACCCATACTATAAAAATATAAAAAAATATTCCCCATACGTCAAACAGCAAAACTGAAAAAAGTGTCCAAATGGCAGATTCGCCATTTTTGGTCGCTTCTTTTTCCACAAAAAATTACATAAAAGGTGATCAAAAAGTCATACACACACCAGAATGGTATCAATAAAAAGATAAGATTATGACGCAAAAAAATGAGCCCCCCCATACAGCTCTGTACATATAATTACAAAAAAGTTATAGGGGTCAAAACATGGTGACAAAAATGATTTTTTTCCCACTTTTGAATTTTTTTCACTATCAAAACGCAATAAAACCTATACATATAGGGTATCGCCGGATTCGTACTGACCTGTAGAAGAAAAGTAACCAGTCAGCTTTATCGCACATCGAACTTCGGAATTTTAAAACCCGCGAAACTGTGGTGGGGTTTTTTTGCAATTTCACCCCATTTGGAATTTTTTCCCCGCTTCCCACTACATCATATGCAATATTAAATGGTGGCATTGGAAAGTACAACTTGTTCCCGCAAAAAAAAAAAAACTCATATGGCTATGTGAACCGAAAAATAAAAAGTTATGGCTCTGGGAAGGCAGGGAGCACAAAACCAAAACTCAAAAAATAAAAAACCTCCGGTCCTTAAAGGGTTAAAGCAACCAGTCTGGTCTTCTAATTCAATCAGCATGACAGAGTGAAATTACCTGCCTTGTCCTTGTTAACACTTTTTCCTGAGCTAAAGAGAAGATCACTGAAATGATGTTAGCAGGTTATTTTGTGACAGGGCTGAAATGCAGTGAAAATGGGGCTTTTGTGATTAAGTTAATTTTCATAGCACTGAATTTATTGCAATGCATCTGATCATTCTTCATAATAATCTAGGGTTAATGAAAATTGCCACCATAAAAACTGATGCAACAAACTTTGTGAAAACCTAAATTTGTGTCAGTCTCAAAACCTTTGGCCATGACTGTATAGTGAGATTAATTGTGTAGGATAGAAGGAAAAGAAGGAAATTACAGAGTGAACAGGAAGGATAAATTTACTCAGAATCGGTTTATTTCCTGAAGGCTCATGCTGCAGACAACTTTGATAGCAGTGATGGCACTATTCTAAATTTTGCTATAAAGTGTAGGGGCTGTTTGTTTCATTCCTGCTCATGATGACCTTCATAAATTTTGCTGAAATCCCATTTTACAATCTAAAGTAAAAAAGAAAGATATTGTTGAGGTATAACCAAACGAGATTGTTCCTGATAAAATGATCATGTCACTTTTGGTTATAGACCGAATACCATACTAAATTTGACTTGCCTCTTTTATGTCAAATTTCCCACAGCCCAATAAAACTCCAGCAAAGGCACCAAGTAGAAGAAAATAGTTGCCAAATGCATCAGTGCCTTGGCAATGATGCAAATAAATGTCAGATGCTGGCAAATGAACAGCCAGCAAAACATTAAAAAGACAAACTACGCATTATTTAAACCTAATGAGGTTTTTGGAAAGAAAAAAAATTGCAATAAAAGCGCTGCCTGATCACATAAAGTTTTATGTGTCCCTGGTGAGAGTTACAGTAAACGCACTTCTCTTTTCCATTGTTTTTATAGATTATAAAGCTAATTGCTGGTGTCCTACTGTTGACATTAGTAAATTGTTTTTCAATTATTAATTACTGCAGCAGCTGTATAGCGGAGCTGGAGGATCCTATTGCAATTCACATCAGATGTTGCAGAAAGATATCAGTATGATCAAGGTCTGTGTTATGCTCATACCTTAACAGTGCAGCGTCCATAAGAGCCTTTTTTTCTTTTTCTTCTGTTCTAAGTCATAGTTTTCATTTTAAGTATATTGCACTGATTACACAAGTAAATATTACTTCTTTGAGAGAAATATTAGTCCATTATGAATGTTATAGAATTTCTAAAAATGTATTATACATTTTTCACTGCTGTGTTCTCCAAAGATATTTCTGTCCCTCCCAAGAAATGATTAGTTGAGGTTGCAGTCCGCAATCAGCTATTACTTAATGGGGCAGAATGACCTTTTTTAGACTGGTTTCCTGATCTCTGCTTGAATACTATAACTTAATCTTCTACAATTTTCCATTTAAACTTTTTGGCGGTACTATCTCTGCTTACGGAGAGTGCCTTAATCGATGTGAGAAGGCTTATAGGCCATACATGCTCCTCTGTAATTCTGGGATGAAGGGATGCAAATGAGCTCTTACCAAGCTCTGTCTCTGATGCCACCAAATTTAAGACAGCTATCCTATAAGTCAATGTTTGACCCTTTAAATAGGCCATGAGACATATCTTAGATAATATATAAGCCAGCACCTCATCTGCAGACTCCTGACCTAGGCCTCTCACCCAGTTAATAACCCCAAAACAGCTGTCTGCAGATGAGGTGCCGGATTATTTATTATCCAAGTCATATCTCAAGGCCATTTAAAGAGTCTAACATGGGATAGTTTTCTTACATATGGTGGCATCAGAGGCAGAGCTTGCTAAGAGCTCATTTGCATCCCTTCTTCCATTTAAACTCTAATGTTGACTAAGTTCTTAATGAATCCTTTGATGCTGATCCGGCTAGATATCTATGAGAATTCTACAAATACTGGCAAGCGGTTGTTTCATTGTATTGTTCTGCCTTGGTTTCTCCTACATTATTGAGGGAATTAATTTCTAGATACCCTCCTTGCATAACCTCTGGGGTAACACATGGGCCCCACACATAAAATATTCATTTTGATTTAACCTGTTATTGATGAAATAGACTCTTTAGAAATGCTACCTACAATATAATTTATTGTGCTTTAACATTTTGCTGCTCCATTCTTCCATTTCTGTGAGGAATTACAAAGCAAAACTTGAGATTTCAGAGCAATTTTAATATGAGAGGCATTTGATATTGATATTTGATATTGATCATGAGAGGCATTTGTCTTAAACTGTGACCTTCGTGACTCCAAGCAGCCTTTCGGCTTCTTGAGTCTTCATCCATTGCATATTTGTTAACAACAGATAAGGAAGAGATCTGTTCAACCATGAAGTTTAAAGGTCTTGTATCCCCAAGCTAATGTCCATCAACTGTTGAAAAGGTTTAGTAGATATGTAAAACCTTTCATCTAACATAATGTATGGGTCCTTGCACAAACCTTTAAAAAAAATCAAGCACTAAAAGTATAGATTACCATATGCACATATATGAACTAAATACATTGAGTTAAACATTAATCAATAGCTGTCATTCCATAAAGATGCTTTAGAGTACAGCTTAAATTGGTTTTCCAGGGTTTAACAGATATGTTTATGTAGTTAGTTAACTCAGGTACATCCTTCCATCCTGTATGTAGCACTTCCTGTTGTTTTATCCAAGCAAACCCATAATGCATTCTTCTTTCTCTACCACTACTCAAGCTCTGCCCCTTACTATGTCCACATAGTTTACAGCTTCTCCCACTCAACTAGTTACATAGACACTCCCATACCACTGCATCTGTTGCTGCTTTGACATGCCCATGGACATGACATCACAGAAATAAGAAAGAAAGAGCTGCATGGACATGGTCATGTGACCACAGTCCAGAACAGAAGATAGGAGCAATAAAAGGTACAAAAAATATATTACAAAATTACAGCTACCTTCATAAATAATAATTTTAAAGGATGTTGATGCAAACCGGAAAACTTTTCCAAATAATTGCACATTTAAAAATATGAATATGTTTAGTGATTTTGATCTCAAATAGTCTCAATGCCAATATTGCACCTGACAGAAATCAGAACAGAAAATACTGTCATTAGAATCTGCCTGATGCACCCTCAGGCTTTGGGCCTGTAACTTCAGGCAGTCTGGTATATAGTTTGGGAGGAATGAAGATATGGTGGACAATGGTGGAGAAAAAACTCCTAGTAGAATATGGCAGACAACAATGGGTGGCAGTAGCAACTCAGGAAAGGTGATGCATATCAAATGGAGCAGAGAACACAAACCAAGTAGCTTGTTGAACTACATTGGACACTGGTAACACTTTGGTTTATATTTGTGCTCTATGTTCCTGATGATGTCATATAAGACATCCGGCAACTTTGGGGCAGATTTCATGTTGATCTAGTCCAAATTGATGTAACATCTAAATTGCACTTTAAAGGGGAAACGTACAGTAGCTTAGGCTTTTTTTCCCTAAAATGTCTCATTGACACGTCAGAATATGGTGAGAGACTCAGTTAAGACAAAAGCCCGCTTGAACCCCTTTGGGCAGTCAAAACACTGTAGATGGATTGTAAAAAGTTATGAAAAGTTCAAGTTATGAAAATGTATAGAAAATATTCTGACATCCTTTTGTAACACTTCACATGACTTTATGCTTAATTTCCCTTTCATTATTGAATTTTCTGTTATCTACTGTATATTTCTGTTGACTTTATAATATGTTTCTTCCTCATGCACCTGTCCATGTGATACTGAATATAGTGATTTTTATTCTATTGTGAGCTATGAAAATATATTGAAACATAGAATAGTTTACATCACATCTGTTTCTTCTATACAGTATGTTGCTCATAATATCCTACAACTAATGAGAATTAGAACTTAAGATGCGGCTCATGATAATTATAGCAATTACTTCCAAACCCCATGAGAACTTGTTACATATTAAAAACTTTGTCTTCTTCTCGGACATTGTTGACAAGCCAGACAACAGCTGCTATTCATTACCCTGCATTCCACTTTGATGTCCCCAAATCTTGTGTCAAAGGTGATGGTAAAGTAGTAAAGAAGACAAAGCACTCCATTAGCAATGTAGAACCCTTCCCTTCATCAGCTCACACTTTTTCACTGCACTGTGTGATTGATTCCAAACAACCTCTCATCTCCTTTGACTTATTGATGGAGTGTCCTAGTAATACATTGTAATCCTGTCATTATGTTGTGACGTTACGTGCCATCTCAAATTATCTGTAGGCAGCTATCTATGGCCATTTGGCCTGCGTTTTAGGCAATCGTGTTATGCTATTTTTTATCATAAACATATTATGAAGTATTATGTTATATTATAGTAGATAAGCATCATAACACAAGTAGTCATATATTGATGGAATCAGAGCACCATCTGGACCCACTCTAATAGCAGATTGTGCAAGTTTACTGAGAACATAGTGCAGACATTTGTGCACTATGCCCTTCAGTGCTCGGTGACCTCACTCTGTAACTTTACGTGGTCTGCCACTTCATGGTTTCTCTGGTTCCTAAACCATTCCACTTTGGAATAATACAACTGACAGTTAACTGTGGAATATCTGACCTGATAGAATGTTGACTTCCTAGACACAGCATTGCGATGGAATGGTACAACATAGTCATAAGGAAAGATGCTCTTGAATTATTATTACATGGAGAATGCAAGTAGCTACTAAAACAGACATGTCAGTAGTGGTGACATGTTCTCTTTAAGACCTTTTCTATGTATAGTATTCAATATAATCCTGTGTTTAAAAATGCATATGGATGCAAATTGAAGGTGTAACTTTAACATTAGGGAAATGTCACTTGGAATTTTTTTTTTTTGTTAAATACAGATGGCACTGTTCTTTGGCACAGGAAAATACCCATCCATGTGACCCCTGACTCTTGATTACTACATTTTTACACTCAGGCATGTACTATCCCTTAAGTAAAATCTAAATTAAATTATAGTATTATATAGTGCCTTCAAAATATACAATGTATAGTAAAGGGGTTGTCTCAGCACAAATATAGATGACATCACTAAGAAATGTTAAAAGGATTTTCTGAGATCTTATTACTGATGACCTATCCTCTGGGACCCCTGCCCCTGACACCCGAACCCCCATCGATCAGCTGTTTGAGAAGGCACCAGTGCTCATGTGTGAGCTGCAGCCTTCTTGCAGATTACAAAGCACAGTGCTATACATTGTATAGCCGCTGTGCTTGGTATCGCAGCTCAGCCCCATTCACTTCAATGGGGCTGAGCAGTGCCTAGGCTATGTGACCGATGAACGTGTCATTACTTGCCTAGGAAAAGCTGCAGAAGGACGCGGCGCTACTGTGAGTGCCTGTGCCTTCTCAAACAGCTAATTGGTGGAGGTCCCAGGTGTCGGACCCCCACCAATCAGATACGGATGACCTATCCAGAGGTTAGGTCATAAGCAGGGGCATAGCTAAAGGCTCATAGGTGTAACTTGACCAGCATGCGCCTTCTATAATACTGGTGTCTTCTCATGCGGCACAAGTTTCTTTGGGCCCCCTCTGGTTCCTGGGCCCAGTAGTGACTGCTACCAATAGCCACCACTAGCTATGTCCCTGCTTATCATTATTAAAATCTTAGAAAACCCCTTTAAGAATGTAAGATGAGTGGGGCACTGACCACCAATCATTTAAATGAAGTGGAACTAGAGCTTAGTCTGGCGCTTAGAGGCTCCACAGTTATAGTCCTAGTATTTCCGTAGTTCCTGTAGTATTTCCGTAGTTCCTGTAGTTGGAAACACTTCTGTAGAAATAATTGTACTGTTGTTCTACATTGTATACCATTAATTTACATTACCATGAAATTGCTCTTAAGCCTTTAACATTCACTGGAATGCAGCTGCTTTATGTGACTACCCCAATTAGCTGGAACACAAATTTCTGCATAAAATTGCTGCAAATTCTTGCATAATCTATCACAATCTAATAAGTTTCTAATTCCTTCCGATAAAAGTGAAAATGATGTAAAATGTTCCATTTGTTACTGTACAAATGGAAAGAGACATGAATATGCAGCAGCATCCTGCAGGTGCTCGAAGTGATCACACACTTTCAATAGCTGTGAGCCTGTAAGTCGGGGGAAATATACCCACCTTAACATGTGTACTGCTCCCTACAAAATTCTGAGCAGCATTGCAATGTCAATGAGTGCCACAGAGGTGCAGGCCCCTTAAGAGCCATTTTGGCTCTGCCTCCCTGCTGATGTGGCTAGCAGGTCACCATGGCGACCAGCTCCCTAGAGCAAGATGAGCAGTGCTGCTGCTCCAACTGGAGAAATACTGGCCCATCTGCCTGGATGAAGTAAGTGGTGATACACTGGTCAGCGTCACTATTCTGAAGACAAAGAGGAGGAGCCTGGTAAAAAGCTCAAGCTTGCCACCACTGTAAGAGTTTGTCTATGAGCTATTCACTCCCCCCCCCCCCCATTGGATAGGCGGTTTGGAGAAAGATCTGCTGTATTTGGTAAGAGTATTGCCCAATTAGTGTCATAGCAGTGCTAAGACGCAGTGCTCATTCCCTCTAGTAGGGGTGCGCATAGAAGTAGCAGCAACCCAGACTGTGACTAGAGCCTTGGGGCCATGTCTGAAGGCCAGACTTGAAGTCTCTGGTTGGGGCAAAGAGACCTGGCAAATGGTGTTGTAGTCATGCTAAGCATGTGTTGTGTTGTATAAAATGATGGAAAAGCAAAGATTGAGCTAAAAGATTTAGGCAGTGCTGCTGAGGCAGGAGTGTCAGAAGTGAAGTGCTGTTCTTTGTCTTGGAAGTGACAACTCTTGGGCAGCAGTCCATTCCCAGAAACACAGATCTAGACACTAGTGATGAGCGGCAGGGGCAATATTCGAATTCGCAATATTTCGCCAATATTTGGTAGAATATTCGTGATATATTTGCGAATTTGAGAATTCACGAATATGGTTTTGTTTGTGAAAATCGGCAATGTAATTTGCACGTAATGCGAACGCAATACAGGCGTGGGTCACTATAGCTACCTTTTTCAAGCTGTTAGAAGTTTCCTGAGACTGGAGAAAATGGTTGTCACGACAGAACATTACAATAGCTTTATATGCAGATTCACCAATATATTCGCGATTGCGAAATCGGCACTAATGATGCGAATACTTTAGCGCAATACGTGCAACTTCACATTTTAACAGGTCTGACTACATATTAGTGATTGGTGCACTAAGTATTGTTGTGAACTTGTGACATCACAACACTATGTATGTATGTATGTAGGATACATACATACATACATACAGCTACACTATATTACAATCTAACCTACACTGACTATCTCCCACTAACTATCTGTAATATATATATATATATATATATATATCAACTAACTAACTACGTAATGACACAGGAAACCAGAGAGCACAGCAATGACACTGCTTTCTCTCTCAGATCTGCAAAATACTGCATACAATGGCTGCTGAGGAGGTTCTTATATACTAAAGGGGTAGGCAACTTTCCTATTGTGTTCTAGGGATGTTGCTAAGCTCAGACAAAGACTTTGCAGCCTTCTCATTGGCCCACAAACAAGAAGCAGGGAGGGATCATGGGTTCAGGTGAAAAAAAATCTAGAATATTCGGAAATTACAAATATATATCACTATATTTTAAATATTTGCGAATTCTCAAAGTGGCGATATTCGCGATTAAAATTCGCGATTTGAATATTTGCGCCTATCACTACTAGACACAAGGTTCCTGACCTAGGATGAATGGCGGCAGGCACCCTGGTGGTAACCAAATAAAGGCTGCAGCAGTCAACACAGTAGAGTTTCCAGAGACAGGGCCAGAGTGTCTGGAGTGTGCAGCAGGGCAAGTGAGTGTGACTGGTAACAGACATCCAATTTGCCCATGAGATGCCATGCTTGGGCTGCCAAAAGACAGGTGCCACAGAGAAGAGCTGGTAGGCATGGGGATGACCATGACCAACATCCGGTTGTATCAGCTAATATTTCCACTGAATCATGGGACTAAATCATGGAATACTTGGATGACAAAAACTGCACCTCTCCATGCCTCCTTGCTGGAGAATAAGTAAAGCTTAATATGTTCCAAAAATGTATGTACCTCTGCCTGCTATTTATTTTATGCCATCTAAATAACCTGGCCCCCCGGCTTTTGAAAGTCAATATCTTTATTTACATTTATGTATTGTCAATAGGGGGTGGGGAGAAAGACACTGCCAGGCACTCCTGGTGGCAACAGCATATCTTCCCTGAGAACAAAAGTCTAGGGATTTCAAATATACCTACCCCTTTTTCCATTTAACATTATCTGTCGATTGAGAGTTGGGAGGCCCAATAAACATAGCATTGTTGTCTGGCTAAAGGCAGCATGTTATAGAGCAGGAGTTGCTAAAAGGACCACGTCATTGACTTCAAAGCCTAGAAAGAACAGGAATCTAAATGAATAAAATGCAAGTTACGCTGAATCTTTTCCAACAAGATTATATATTAATCTGTTCAGTTCCTCCTGCTCTTTAAAATGCTGCCTGCAGCTCAAGCACCATGTGCAATGTCACAGGTTCCCTTTAAAGTGGTTGTCCCAAGATGCTAATTATTCTCTGTTCACAGACTCTGATTGTGGGGGTCTTACTGATGAGGTCCCAACTCCCAAGTTCTAATAATGAATTGTTTGGCAGTCAATATCACATGCCGCAGCTACATTCATTTTCTTATGGTACCAACAACTATCTCCAGCAATCCCACAGAGAATAAACAGAGTGGCCCAGTGCATGGTTGACAGCTGTTCCATTTATTCGTAGAACTCGGTACCCCTATTCTCGTGATTGGGTGGGGGTCCAGTGTTTGGACCCCAAACATTTTTATTCTTAGGACAACCCTTTTAAGGTTATGTTCATATCGCGTTTAGAACTTACATCATAGGTATACGTCATTATTATTATTGAACAAGACTAGTTACAAGGGAGGGTACCGAGTGATCAGGTCACAAATGTATGGTTTTAGACGGCCTTGTATGTCATAGTAATTGTTTTGTACTGTATTCTCTGGGTAATGGGGAGCCAGTGAAAGGATTGGCAGAGAGAAGAGACAGGTAAGTAATGGGAGGAAAGGTGAATTAGTTGGGTGGCAGAGTTGAGGATAGATTGGAGGGGTGTGAAAGTGCCAGGTGGGAGGCCACAGAGTAGGATGTTACAGTAGTCTAGGCGGGAGATGATGAGAGCATGTATAAGCGGTTTAGCATTCTGGATTGAGGAATGTGCAGATCCGAGAGGCTAAAAGGCACTCAGGTTAATGTAGCATTACACCTACATTTGGAGTATACACCAGGAGTAGAGATGAGCGAACACCTGGATGTTCGGGTTCGAGAAGTTCGGCCGAACTTCCCGAAAATGTTCGGGTTCGGGATCCGAACTCGACCCGAACTTTATATCGAACCCGAACCCCATTGAAGTCAATGGGGACCCGAACTTTTAGGCACTAAAAAGGCTGTAAAATAGTCCAGAAAAGGGCTAGAGGGCTGCAAAAGGCAGCAAAATGTAGGTAAATGCCCTGCAAACAAATGTGGATAGGGAAATGAATTAAAATAAAATAAAATAAATAAAAATTAATCAATATCAATTGGAGAGAGGTGCCATGGCAGAGAATCATGCGTCATATCACCCACCACTGGAGAAGGCCACTTTCAGTTATTTAGGCCCCAGCACCCAGACTGAGGAGAGAGGTCCCACAGCAAGGAATAAGGCATCATATCACCCACTGCTTGAGAAGGCCACTTTCAGTTATTTAGGCCCCAGCACCCAGACAGAGGAGAGAGGTCCCACAGCAAGGAATAAGGCATCATATCACCCACTGCTTGAGAAGGCCACTTTCAGTTATTTAGGCCCCGGCGCCCAGATTGAGGAGAGGTTCATTCAACTTTGGGTTGCACCGCAAGATCATGGTAAAGTTAAAAAAATGAGGATTCAATAAAGAAGTGCCCCGGAGTACAAGCATACATGGCTGAGGGGGAGGCAGTTATAAATGTCTATTCTGCACAAGGGAGGGACAGGTCCTGTGGTATCCATGCCTGGTTCATTTTTATGAACGTCAGCTTGTCCACGTTGGCTGTGGACAGGCGGCTGCGTTTGTCAGCTGTGCTGAATACACGTTCAGACAAAACTCTGGCCACGTGGACAATTTGGAGACCCAGAAGTTGAATGGGGCCGAACCATCAGTCAGTACGTGGAGGGGTGTGCAGACGTACTGTTCAACCATGTTAGTGAAATGCTACCTCCTGCTAACATGTTCCGTATCAGGTGGTGGTGCAGTTAGCTGTGGCGTGGAGACAAAACTTTTCCACATTTCTGCCATGCTAACCCTGCCCTCAGAGGAGCTGGCCGTGACACAGCTGCGTTGGCGACCTCTTGCTCCTCCTCTGCCCTCACCTTGGGGTTCCACCTGTTCCCCTGTGACATTTGGGAATGATCTCAGGAGCGTGTCTACCAGCGTGGGCCCATTATCGCACACCACCAGGCCGGGCTTGAGGCCCACCGGAAGAAACCACT